>OX031010.1:75407223-76607223 GCA_943735925.1 Pollenia amentaria
AACAAACAAACAAACAAACAAACAAACAAACAAACAAACAAACAAACAAACAAACAAACAAACAAACAAACAAACAAACAAACAAATAAACAAACAAACAAACAAACAAACAAACAAACAAACAAACAAACAAACAAACAAACAAACAAACAAACAAACAAACAAACAAACAAACAAACAAACAAACAAACAAACAAACAAACAAACAAACAAACAAACAAACAAACAAACAAACAAACAAACAAACAAACAAACAAACAAACAAACAAACAAACAAACAAACAAACAAACAAACAAACAAACAAACAAACAAACAAACAAACAAACAAACAAACAAACAAACAAACAAACAAACAAACAAACAAACAAACAAACAAACAAACAAACAAACAAACAAACAAACAACCAAACAAACAAACATAGAAACAAACAAACATACATACATACATACAAAAACTCAAATCCACTAATGAAGAGAATTCTAGTGGTGTTAAAAACAAACGATTTTTTATCGAAAATGTGGCAATATCATACATCAGTATTTTACCTTAAAATTAGAAAATTAGACATTTATTGAGTGTCTATTAATAAGACGGTATTTAATCATAATAAATAAGCAATAGTAAATTTATAATCAATAAAAAAAATTTTTATGGAAAAAATTTCCTAAAATTAGGTTGGCCCCCAAAGCAAGCTTAAGACTCATGATTTATTTGGGCCCCGGTCCCCAAACCATGCAAATGACCTTAAAAAAAAGCCAAAGAACGAAAAACGGTCCCCAAACATACGCCATATATGTGCATAAATATATATATATATATATATATATATATATATGCACAGCGGATACTTTGCGTACACTTTATATATGTACCTTATACTCTGAGGACTTTTGCATACTCTGAAGCCTGTCAACTCGAAAGGTTCCTTCTATTTTGGAAGCACAATCGTACCTGGACTTCAGAACGATTTGAAAAATGGTTTCGTCATGGAGAGTATATGTCGTTAGACTTAGTTTGTCCACCCACCTCTTTGACGCACGTCTTAACGATGAACCAGAGTCCATCAGACAACGAGCATGTGACGTCGTAGTTCCAACCTTAACCAGCACGGTAGGAAGTAAAATAGTTGTGTTCTGGCGTAGAATTTCGGTTAAAAACGTCGACTTGGTAGTGGTTGACTTCGAGGTTGTCTTTTGGAAGTAGAAGCGGACGAAATGCGGTTTTTGGCTGAAGTAGATGGTTCTGGTGACTTTGTACGTGACCGAGAAAGAGACCTGGAACGTGAGGACAGAAGATCCTTTGCTAGTCGTGGGTTGACATGCAATAAAGTGTGGTGAAACTTGTGACAGTGCCTGCAGCCGTCTTTAGAAAAACACTTGCCATGCGGATGTGGGCTATTGCATATACGGCAAGGATAAGCGTTGTATTTAGCCAAGAAGGTTTTAGAGGTGGACTTGGACTTCGACAAAATATTTGGCATGATGAGCTAGAAAACAACAAAAAAAAAATAAGACGTACATAAGCAAAATGCATCGAATAGAAACTAAGATTTCGCAGGTAGCATTATAAGTTTAACTATTGGTCTTGTTATTAGCCCACGCTGCGTTAGTATATCTGCGACTCTTACGCGCTTGTCTGATCCAGCATAGACCTTTACAACCCGACCAAGTCGCCATGCATTCGGTGGGAGATTCTCGTCATTGATCACTACCAGCGCACCTTCAGAAAGATTAACTTCTGGCCTCTGCCATTTTACCCTTTTATCCTTTTCTTTCTTCCATCTGAAGCAAAAATTCTGATGGACTAACTTGAGTCTCTGCCATCGATTGGTCAGAGATATAGACGAATCGTTTATCTGTGGATCGACCGGTGTAAGAATAGGGGTTCCTATTAGAAAATGTCCAGGGGTCAACGCGCAGAGCTCAGTTGGATCAGTCGAAAGCGGAGAAATAGGCCTAGAATTGAGACACGAATCAATTTTGGAAAATAAGGTTGACGGCTCCTTAAAAGTGTGCTTGTTGCATCCTGCGATCTTTCGAAAGTGGGTTTTGAAGCTTTTTACGCCAGCTTCCCACAAGCCACCCATATGCGGAGCTCCCTCCGGAATAAAATGCCAAGCAATATTCCGATGAGCACAATTGGCTAATACGTATTGTTGGGAGGTTTGAATAAATACTTTTGCTAGGATTCGAGATGCGCCAACAAATGTAGTTCCATTATCTGAATGGAGGTGTAAAGGAAATCCTCGTCGAAAAACAAAGCGGCTGAAAGCTGCCAGGAATGCCTGAGTGGATAAGTCCGAGGTGGCTTCTAGATGTATTGCCTTTGTCGAAAAACATACGAAAACACAAACGTAACCTTTAGATATTCGGCAGGATCGACCAGAATAGCTTTTAACATCGAAGGGTCCCGCGAAGTCTAATCCAGTGTGTATGAATGGACGTGAAAACTCAGATCTCTCTGAGGGCAAGTGTTAAACCTAAGACTTCACAGACAAAGATTCAACTTGAATGTTTGTAAGACACTAAAATTTATTTACAAAATTAAAACCTTAAGAGCTAACTTAACAAATCTTAAACTAATGTAGGAAAAGTAATAATAATGTAGGAAAAATAATAAGGGTTGTTTACCTGCATGTGTCCACGCACATGCGTATGTTTTATCATACATCTCAAATTTAAACCCTAATTATCTATTGGAAAAACCAATATCATTACTGTAGATGTTGGTATTTCTGTTTATGTATTTGCTTATTCTATTAGTGGGAAACACATGCATGTTTCTTAATCTTAAAAATATAAGCTGCATATTAACTGCCTTGTCTTTCTTATCATTAAAGGTAAATTCATGTTTAAGCAAAGTTTAAACATTCTGCCGGGAGTCTAATGGCATCGGCGGTGAAAAGTCTAGTTTCACTATAGTTTTATGACTATTGCTACATGTGTACCTTACATAAAATAATATTAATATTGTGATTAAAATAACAATTAGAATAAGGGATATATGTCCGGATACATGGTGATATTTAATTTTCATCAGCTCAGTGTTGCTAGCCTGCAATGTCTGCACATCTTGTTGTATCCTTTGTATAGATTCGGAGTTGTTAATCATCGTTATATCAAAAGGTTTCACCAACTTGTTTTGTGCTTGATGGAATTCCACGCCCCATGAGGTTGCCTGAATTGAAGAATTCTTCTTGGTTACAAAATATTGAGAAGCAGCTAATGTTATTCCTGCGTATACCGCTGTACATCCAGCCGGCAAATCCAATATGCCTTTGGAAGGTAATGTTAGCCAGTCATGTTTATTATTACCGCAATCTACGCTCACCGTTGATTGATCAAATATAGTAAATATCCACTTATTTTCCCTGTGTAATTTTTTCCATATACTTCTTTTATGTGTGTACTCTTGGAAATAACATTCTGCATGCCTGGATTGTTTTAATGCCGAAACTTGACATGAACGCTCCACAGCAGGTTTCCATGAGTAACTTTCTTTACAATTGTACTGTTCTTGAGAGCTTATTGAACATGCATTAAGCTGAGATTGTAACATCAAAAAATATAAATTTGTTGCAAAGTTATACACTATGTAGTCTCCGTCAACTATAGGTATTATTGCAGAGTTATTTCCTTCGACTGGTAGACGAATTATTTCGTATATTTCAGAAGTATGAGTTTTATATAAAGGGATTTCCGCTTGGATTATTAGATGGTTGTCCATTATGATACCTTTAGCTTCCATTGAACTGTAGACTTCTTTCAATTCTGTGCTAGTTTTCGTTGCTGGCAAGACTACCCCATCTGGCAGTAACTTCTTTATGTTTGATAGTTCCTCTTGTAGCTGTGCAGTTGTTAAAAGATGGGGATTGACGTGACCATGGTTAACATCAATTAGCAAATCCATGATTGAACTTCATTGTACTCATCGATCATTACATGTAGCTGAGTAATCATGACTTGAAACATAATAATTAATCGCTCAGAATTGGTAGTGTTTTCGACTTCATTGTAGAATGTCTTCAGCTGCTGGTATATTCCATTAAAATTTCTGTTTATTTCTTCGGTGGTTTTCTTCAGCACATTTATTGTAGAGTTTACAATTGATGTCTGCTGCTTTGCAAGCTGTTGCAATTTTCCTTCATTCGGAAAATATTTTGGTTCTCAATTTTTTCTTTTAATCTTTTTATTCGTGCTATTTCTTCATAGTATTGGTCTAAGTCGTAATGGATAATCAAGGTCCATCTGGAATTGATTATATTCATTGTTCCAACATTATCCAGATACAATGCAGTATTCAATGGAATTTCATTAATGCCAGCACCGGCATTATCTTTAAGTGAAGAGGAGTTTATGAGTGTTATTGTAGCTAGAAACCATATAAACCACATAATGGTTTCAGGAATATGCTTTTCTCTGCTCGTTTGACTTTTATGTGAAAACTTCTTACTGTATCTTGTTCTCTATTATCTAATTCTTCTGAGATCGGGAGTTCGATTAGTTTATGAATAGGTCTTTTTATTATGTTATTCTGGAATTTTAGCTTCACTACTCGTACTTTCCCGTCTTGTCCTTTATATCCTTCTATTATTCTCGCAAGAGGCCACCTTGCTGGATTGGTGTTTTCATTTCTAATCATCACCACTGCCCCTTCTTTCAGATTTTCAATAGGATGTCTCCATTTATTTCGTTGTTGAAGTGTCACAAGGTATTCATCTTTCCAGCGATTCCAAAAGTCCTTTTTGAGCCGCTGAATAAGTATCCATTTATTTAATGATGTTATAGCAGAATCTTCAATGTGTTCTCCTGCTTCCAGCAGCGGTCTCCCAATGAGAAAGTGTCCTGGTGTTAATACTGCTACCCCATCAACGTCATTAGCGCCTAATTCAACTAATGGCCTAGAGTTTAAAACGGCCTCTATTTGTGCCAGCAAGGTACTCATTTCTTCAAACGTCAGTTTAGTTTCGCCTAGTATTCTGTTGAGATGATATTTCATTGATTTGACTCCGGATTCCCAAATCCCTCCAAAGTGAGGGGCTGCCGGGGGAATAAAATGCCATTCAATTTTTTGTTCAGCAAGGATAGGAATCAGTGTATTATTTTTTTCAATTGCTGCCTTAAAATCAGCATTTAGTTTTTTATTGGCTCCTACAAAATTGGTTCCGTTATCTTTAATTTGAATTAGTGCGTTTTTCGTGGAATTGCATACATCTTTTGTGATTTCTATGTTATTTGATGACCATTTTCTCAAATTGAAACCGTAATTGCTAAGCTGATTCTGAACACTATGAAGAATTTCCTTGCATTCCGTTATTGTGTCAGCACCAGTGATAAGGTCATCCATGTAAAAATCCTCTCTGATTACATTTTTAATTTTTTCATTTGAACATCTGTCTGCAATATAAAATAGTGCTCTTACTGCAAGGAACGGAGCAGACGATGTTCCGTATGTGATTGTTGTTAATTGATATTCTTCTATTACATGCTTCTTGTTGAATCGCCATAATATGTGCTGATATCCCTGATCTGTATCTGACACTTTCACTTGCCTGTACATTTTTTCGACGTCAGCCATGATGACATATTTCCAAAGCCGCCATTTCAAAATTATGTCGAAAATATCTTTTTGCAGTTTAGGTCCTGTGTACATCACATCGCTAAGGCTTTTTCCGTTTGTTGTTCTTGCTGATGCGTCGAATACCACTCTCAATTTTGTTGTCAGACTTTTCTCTCTGATAACCGCTTGGTGAGGCATATAATATTTACCAGTGTCAAAATCTGCCTTTATCATATGACCCAGTTTAAGATATTCTTCCATGAATTTAACGTATTCTGTCCGTAATTCATTGTTGGCTTCCAATTTTCTCTCAAGATTTAGAAATCTTGCTAAAGCTTGTTTTTTTGAATTTCCAAGCTTATTATCACCCTTTTTAATTGGTAATTTAACCACTATCCGATTGTTAGCATCTATTACTGTTGTTTTATTAAAAAATTCTAAGCAATATTTATCTTCCTCATAGACATCGGATTCTGTTCTGTCAAGCTCCCAGAATCTTTCTAGATTTGTAACAGCTGCTAATACTTGTGATGGTTTTGATTTTTTGTTAATAACACCCGATAATATCCAACCAAAAATTGTTGATTGTACCAAAATATTACCTTTCTTGCGTAGACCTTTTTGCATTAGGTTAGGAATGATATCACCTCCAATAACAACATCTATTCTATCAGATTTGTTGTATGATGGGTCTGCTAAAATAAAGTTGTTCCAATCTTCTATATTAACTTCAAATGACTTTGGCAAAATTAGAGCTTCTGCTTCAACCGCAATATTACTCATAAATCTTGGCCTCAAGATTAATTTTGTCTTTGCTTTAGATAGTCCAACCACTGCACTACCGAGTCCATGAATTTCGGTTTTACTTTTAATGCGTGGTAATGCTAAAATCTGTGCAGCTTCTTCGTTTTTGTGCTCTAGACATCTGAAACACCATTTATTGTTGTAAGCTAATTTTCTTCTTTCTTCGACTGGTTACGTTAACAATTTTATGCAACTTGCTGTTATTCATACTGCAATGTAAGCATGATTTTTTTTTATCGAATATTGTACATTCGACACTTTTCCTGATTCATATGATTTTTTATTTATTTTCTTTTCTTGTCTATTTGAGACTGCCTCTAAGGCTTGAATTTGTTGTTCCAAAAAGCTTAGAATGTCCTTTAGATTTTGAATTTCTTTAGACTTCTTGACGGTTTGTTCGTAATATCGTAAACCATCTTTATCTAATTTTCTAATCACAATGCGAGCTATAAATGGCTCAGCATCTTCTAATTTAAGATCCATGCTTTTTAGGGCATAAATGCAACTGTTAGTTGTATCTAAAAGATGCTTCAAACTTGCGGACGATTCACTGTTTGCCATTGGTAGGTCCAGTAATATATCTACTTGATTTGTAAATAGCAGTCTACGATTCTCATATCTTTGTTTGAGAATCTCGCATGCTGCTTGATAATTGTTGTCAGTAATTTTTAAATGTTGCACCAATTTTTTTGCTTCGCCTTTTAGTGTTGTTACCAAACTCTTAAATAAATCGTGAAATGATGCCCATTCATTTATATCGCCATTAAATTCTGGAATATCAATTTTCCCCAAATGTGCTGAGCTGGAATACTCTGTTTCTCTTATGCTCATGTTGATTGGTTGTTGTATTGATTCCTTTGTGCTATCTGCTATAAGCTCAAGAGCACTGAAATAGGTATTTTCAGCATTAAGCATAATTTTATATGCTTCTTTTGATTTTTTAGAATCACCTAACTCTTGATGTATTTCTTGAAACTTTTTGTATCTTGTTTCCAGAAATTTTTCTTTTATTTTTAATTTTTTGTTGGGCATGCCGGCAACGTTAGTTGAAAGTTCTTCATACCAGTCGTTTAACCAATCCGCCATTTCAACAAATTGTTCCCATACTTCATCATTTGATTCAGTAGCTATTATTTTTTCAAATTTACTGCTTTCTTTTGATGCTTGAGATGTTTCCGCAACGTTTAGTTGTTCTTCTTTAAGTAGGGTATCTTTAATTAAAAGTCGAGCTTCTTCCTGCACTTTTAATAAGGCTTCATAATAATTATTTTTAAAATAATCTTCTGATGTTATGCCAGATGCAAATAATTTTAAATTATTTGCCGTCAATTCGGCAATAATTTTATCCAATCTTTTTGTTTCTTCTGAAAGTCTCGAAGTTCGTATTGTTTTTTGAGATAATTTATCTCTTATATTAATAACTTCTTCTCCGAGTTCCTTTTGCCTTTCGAAAAGCTTTTCTTTATTTGTCATTTTAAGACTGATTTGTTTTAAAGTAGTCGCTATTTAGCTACGACTTACGCTTTATTTTATATATTTAGACGCTGTTTTAGCCACGACTTACGCTTTCAAGTATTTTTAGTATTTACTAGTTCACTTTTTAATTTCGAAGGAACAAATGTTAAACCTAAGACTTCACAGACAAAGATTCAACTTGAATGTTTGTAAGACACTAAAATTTATTTACAAAATTAAAACCTTAAGAGCTAACTTAACAAATCTTAAACTAATGTAGGAAAAGTAATAATAATGTAGGAAAAATAATAAGGGTTGTTTACCTGCATGTGTCCACGCACATGCGTATGTTTTATCACACATCTCAAATTTAAACCCTAATTATCTATTGGAAAAACCAACATCATTACTGTAGATGTTGGTATTTCTGTTTATGTATTTGCTTATTCTATTAGTGGAAAACACATGCATGTTTCTTAATCTTAAAAATATAAGCTGCATATTAACTGCCTTGTCTTTCTTATCATTAAAGGTAAATTCATGTTTAAGCAAAGTTTAAACAGCAAGGCTGCCATAATCTGTTTGTGGCACCGTTTTTTGTAGATAACACAAATTTTGCATTTAATTATTGTGGATTTTATTAAGTTTTTTGCCTTCGGGATCCAATATTGGGTTCTAGGAAGACGCAAGACCAGCTGATTCCCCCCATGAAGTGTAATGTCATGAATAAAATTGATCAAAAGCCTTGAATATTGGGAACTATATGGCAGTATAATGGGATGTTTCTCATTGTAGGGTAATCCGGGCGCTGATTCTAGGCGTCCACAGGAACGTAGAATGCTTTCTGGATCTAAGAAGGGGTTTAAATTTAAGATTGTACTCGACTTTGGTATGGACTGCCTGGCGGCCAGAGCCTTATACTCATTTGGAAACGACGCCTTTTGACTTACGGAAATTAGATGATCTCGGACAGCATTTATTTCACAGCTAGTTAAATTGACTGTATTTTTGTAGAAGCTTAAACGATATCGAGGATGAGTTTTATAGTAAAAACGAAAGACATATGCTGGAACCCGCATCGCCTTATTGAACGATGAAAATCTCTCAAGTATATCTTCGAAGTTTGAAAAATAGGTAAATTAGGACTTTATTGGTTTACTTTCTTGTTCGGTATTCAGAGTGTACAATGAGTCAGAGTGTGGCCATTTGGAGTCATCTTTACCGAGGTCCAAGCCACCATTATACATTGTCCCGAAGATCCTAAGGATGAATTCCTCGACTGGCTAAATCGGCGGGATTTGTCTCGGAGGTGACATGATTCCATTTCGAAGAATTGACCACATGAGTGATTTTTGAGACTCTGTTGGCTACGAAGGTTAGCCAGCTACATGGTGGTTTTGCCAACCAAGATAGAACTATAGTTGAATCAGTCCAACAGTAAATTTAATATTTTTCGATGTCTAATCTGGGCAACAAATTTTCTATCATTTCCGCAAAAAGTACTGCTCCACAAAGTTCAAGTCTCGGAATGGACAGTGTCTTTATTGGAGCTACCTTTGTTTTAGATGAAATTATAATTGAAGTATAATCTGAAATGTGGATATATAATGCCGCTGCGTATGCTTTTTCGGAAGCATTGCAAAACCCATGGAATTGGATTTCAGCGTTTGGACAAAAATCAATCCATCTAGGAATACGAATGGTATTGATTACAGAATAGTTGGATTGGAATGTTTTCCATTCATGAAGCGAATCTGGAGAAAGAACTTCATCCCAACCAGTACCGTCTATCCAAATTCTCTGCATGAGGATTTTTGCTAGGACAATACAGGGTGAAAGCCAGCCAGCCGGGTCAAACCATTTGGCTATTTGGGATAGAACTTCTCTCTTCGCGTATTTGGAATTTTCAGGAAATGGATTTGCTGCAAAATAAAACTCATCTGAACACTCATTCCATCGGATTCCTAAGTTTTTTGTGGATCTGTTGTCTTCAAATTTCAGAAAATCCTCATAAAGAAGATGGTCTGGTGGAATGTCTTCTAAAATCTCCTTGAAATTTGATGTCCATTTTCTAAGTGAGAACCCTGCGGATCCCAGGGCCTTTATCAGCTCATTCTTTGCTATTATTGACTCACTTTTCGTAGGAGCTCCCGCTAAAACATCGTCAACGTACAGCGAATTTCGCAGAATCATGCTAGTCGGAAAAACGGATTGAACATCATCTGCTAGCTGTAGTAAAGTTCTAATAGCAAGATATGGCGCGCAGTTGACCCCGAACGTTACAGTTTATAACTCGTACTCCGAAATAGAATTTTTTGGATTTTTTCTAAACGAAATTCTTTGGTATGGGGTATAATCGGGATAGACTAAAATCAGTCTATACATTTTTGGAATATCAGTATTGAAAACAAATTGGGAAAAACGCCATCTCAGAATGAGTATAGTAAGATCATTTGAAGAATTGGACCTATATGAAGCAAAGAATTCAAACTTTTGCCGTTGGATGAAGGGGCTGATGCATTGAAAACTACACGTACTTTGGTAGTTACGCTGTGAGGTTTGATGACCGCATGGTCTGGTAAGTAATACGCAAATTGAGTTTCGGAAATTTTTTCAGTGGTTTCGACTTTTATCATGTGACCAAGATCTTCTTATTCTTGTACAACTTTGTCGTAATCATTTTTTAAGTTGGGAATCTTTATTAATCTAGCCTCATTTTGAAAAAATTCAAAAAATTCGAAAAAATTTGATCTAAATTCAGAAGATCTGGAAATTCTTCCTGAAAAGGAAGTGATACTACGTATCGACCTTCTGAATTTCTTTTTGTAGTACGAGTATACAAGTCTTCACAGGCCAGGTCAGAAGGATTCTTATAGTTCTTCCTTGGAAGATTCTCCACCTCCAAAAATCGTGATATTTCCTTGTCTAAGGAAATTTAACAGAAATGGGAAACGACTGTGGCAACAGGCTTAGAATGACGAACTAAAGGGCCCGTAAGAATCCACCCAAAAATGGTTTCTTGAGCTATTAAGGATTCACAAACATTGTGCAGAGTCCCGGAATATACTATTGAAGGGAAAATATCACCTCCAATCAACAGGTCAATTTTAGAGCCATAGTTGAACTTAGGATCCGCCAGTGGAATGTTTGGAAGGTTTGAAAAAAGTGAATCAGGGATTATCTGGGATGGAAGTTTACTAGAAAGTTGGGGAACCACAAGTGTTGATACTGCAATTTCTATCTCTTTATTGATCATAGAACCTAATACCACTGAACACTGGCGTTGAACCTTGGCCGATATAGTGTTATTCAATCCAGAAATTTGAGCGTTAGTTGGATGAGCAGAAAGTCGAAGCAAATTGAATAATCGCTCTGAAATAAAGGTACCCTCAGACCCTGAATCTATCAATGCCCGAGCTTGATATTTCATTCCCAAATGGCATATATTTACCCAGGCAGTTCCCAATAGAACACCCTTAGAACTTGAAGCAAAACAAGATTGAATATTATTAGAGACATTATGGTGAGTAGACTGTAGATTACTAGTAGTGGGTCTGGAAAAAGGCGTGGAATTCGGATTCAGGGTACTTTTCGTTTTTGGCACTTGAGGAGCTGGAACTGTTTTCTCAACTTCCTTATGAAGAAGAGTGTTATGTTTTTTTTGATACTTGAAACAACTATGCTTACTTGTGCAATTTTTAACACTGTGAGTTTTTGAAAAACAGTTCAGGCACAAACCCTCTTTTATAATCTCATCAAATCTTTTATGGTAAGTCATTTTCAAAAATTTTGGACACTTTCTAATATCATGGTTTTCCTTAGGACACAGCTGATGCTTGATACATTTGCGGAAAAACTATGAATCCTGTTTTTAGAATTTAAGCTAGATTGAACCACAGTTTTACCTTCATGTGTTTTCGGATTGACTGAACTACGAATTTCGAAAACCGATTCCAAAGTTCTATGACGATTCGTAAGAAACTCGTCAAGTTCTGACCATTAAGGAAGAGCAGTTTTGTTCTTTAATTCTTGTTTCCATAAAGTAAGTGTATTCTCAGGAAGTTTATTGGTGCAGATAAATACGAAAATTGGATCCCAACTTGCAACATCTATTTTGTACAGTTTTAGAATAAAAATACAAGAATTAATATCCCTCTGTAGTTGTTTTAAAACCTTTCCCGATTCTGAACTAATAGACTGAAGGTTGAACAGAATTTTCAACTGACCGTTTACTAGAGCTCTTCGAATCGGACGCATAAATTATCCCATGCCAAATCGAAACCTTGATTAGTGAAAGGAATTTTTTATACAATTTCCTTAGCCTCACCTTTAGTTTTCTGAGTTAAATAGAAAAGCTTTTCGACTTTGCTGGCCCTGGTGTTAGATATCACTGCCGTAAACATATCACGAAATGTGGGCCAAGAGGCATAGTCACCATGAAAGATGGGAATTTCCATCGGAGGCAAGTGAAGGCTTTGTGCCTCGACAGAAGCGTTCGGACAGCTAAAGTCCCGAGAGTGGCTACGATGCACGGTGTTGTCAGCTGGAGGTACAACTGCTTCAGACTGGGAAGCCAACTGTGGTCGCAGCGCATCTGAGAGTTCTGATAGTTTTGTCATACAGTTGCAATAGGTTGCGTAGGTGCTCTTATATTTGAGTTTAAAGGGCTCTATATCAAAAGGCTCATCGTTTTCCCCTTTTTCCTTCTCCGCCTCAATCAGAAATTTGTCATAGGCTGCCCTGATGCGAATCCAGGCTGACTGTAATTCACAACGATGAACCTCCAGCGAGTGACACGATGTCAACGGATACCGGTTGTCGTTTAGGTCAGCCTCGAACTCTACAATGTTGTCTGTCGGCTAATCGAATAAATTGGTCTAAGGACATTTTTCTTTCTGCTGAATAATCAGATCCGATAAAAAACTAAAATATTAATAGAAACATTTCAGGATAACGCCCCAGAAGTTGTGCCTATTGAATTGCACGAACAAAAATGACAAAATGAAAATCTATACGATTATTTATTTTCACCGAACAGATCGAAATCACCCACAGCAAGATTACACTCCTTTAAGTATCTACCTTTTGTGCAATAGCACTTATTCAATTGCCGGGAAATGATCAGCTGTTCAGTTAAACTTAAATACCAATAGTTCATTGACCTTTATTTCGATGGAATTTTAAAGCAAATGACTGGAAATCCCCAACACAATAGGTCTTTTCCCGTACTCGTCAATGCACACTCATTTGAACAAATAAACTAAGTTAAAAGGTTTCGATAAAAATTTGTGCAAAAAGCTAATAAAAAAATCGGAGACCAACCAAGATAAAAAAATGTATAAACAAAATTAAATTCTTCTTGAATAGATTTAGAAAATGACGGAACGCGTACGAAATTTGGGGTTTTTTTGAATGCCGAAAATTCATAGAGTTACCATATTAAAACTATTTTTCAAATCGCGATTAGTTTGCACTTTTAATTTGATACGACTACAACAAAGTTTTTTTTTTAAATTTTCGTACGAACAGAGCTAATGTTTGCTTTATTTAGAGAAAGTGTTGCCGTCACTGGAAAATTTGTTTAGCAGCAAGTAACTTAATTTTTGTTATTTTTATTTTTATTGTAATTTATTGCAATAAGTTGGGAACAATTAGCTTGCGCCGGTATAATTCGGAAAAAAAATAAATTTTAAATTGTAATAATTAAAAAATTTTTACGTTGTTAACAAGAAAATTAAAAAAAAAATTTTATTATTATTTTTTTTTTTTTTTTTTGTACTTAAATAATTGTAAGCGGTTCAAATAGTGAATCAATTAACACAGAAACCCTTAAAGGATATAAATAACATTTAGATTCTGTTTCATCAGAAATAAATTTTATTTATTTATCTATTTATTTTTGGTATATATAAAATTTTCTTCTCGGAAACTCTGTCTTATTTTCTTCCAGTAGTTGACTTATTTCCAAGGTATTTGTGATGTATGGAAGAAAAGGCAGGATGAAAAAATAAAGTGAGAGATCAAGGCAATTGGAAATAACGAAGAGATATTCTAAGTTAAAAACAAGAGATATTCAAAGCAAACAAGAGAACTAGCATTAACTGTTATGAGACGGTTGAGTTGAATGCAGAGAATGTTATTGAATAAGAGTATTCATTAACAAAGAATGCAAAATAATAAAAAACGTTAAGGGAAAACTCAACTGAAAAATAAGAATTGGGAGAGATTTTATCAAGGGAAACCAATGTTGTAGAATTGGCATTAAAAAAATTCACTCAAGAGTATATTAAAGAGTAATTAACGCTGAAAAATAAAGAAATGCATGCATAACATTCAAAGAGAACTTAAATAATAGGCGCGAAACATAACGAGTAAGAAATGAAATACCCTACACCGGCAATATGACGCATACCGACCGATGTCGAACCATAATTTGAAAAATGTAGAAAAATTATTTTTACTTAGAAACAAATTCGAGTATGCACTTACTGGTACTGGTAGTAATCGTTATGTATCCAAAATTGCCATATTTCGTTTTTATCAATCTTCTTTTCCATTGGCTAAATTTCGTTTTGCTCGCACTCGTTGATATTTTGCTATTTTTATCTTTCTATCTATTCTTTTTTTCCTTAATTTAATGAATAACACCTTCACTCCCTCCTCTTTTTTTATTATTTTATAATTTCTATTCTATATTTTTATCTATTTTATATATTTATATTATTTCTATATTTTTGTATTGCTTAGTCAACAATGCAAATATTAAAAAGCAAGAAAAAACACCGTTCTTGAGAACCACTATTTTTAAATGCACTTTAAATACAATTAGACGAAAATCAAAGCAAAATGCAAAACGTACCTTAATATGTATGATGTATGTACATATGTATAGCGAATAAGAATGTTTGTCGTCTTGTGTATAGCTTCAAATGTACTTTAATAATGAAATCCCAGAGAATTTGCTGCTAATTATTAATTTCCAATCCGGTTCGAATGGACCAAATGTTGGTATGAAAACCATGAGTAGAGAATGCTGGATGGAAATGTGGAATTAGTAAATTCCCTGAGCCGATATAATTAAACAAAATATAGAATAATCTTTATTTTGTTTGCTCAGAAAAATGATACCCAATAGGAAAATGAAATGGAAAAAATAGGAAATAAAACAAATTAGTTATAATTGTAGTTTGACTATTTATTGGAGAAATTCGTTACCTTCTTCGTTGGCTAAAAACAGAACAAGAACCAAAATTTAGTTTAGCCAAAACGGAAACAGCTCCATAGACATTTAACGCTTGTTGACGTCTTATTTTAGGCATTATGCAAGAGAGAGAAAGGACGATATTTGCATCATTCAGCTTTCTTTTACATTTAATTCAAAAGAGGGAAAATTTTACGCATCACCAATATTTATGACCAGGGCTGAATAAACACCCTTGGCATTAACATATAGTGATCAAGAAATTTTCTTTTTATAGGAACTAAAAGGGTAGACTTTCTTCTTCGGTATAAAATGCGAAGGGCAATTCTGCGAGTTTTAAGCTACCGCTTAAAAACACAATTAGTTCACAATTAAATTTCTTCTCAGATTATTTAATTATAGTTTGCTGCGAATATTAAACTCGATGATAAGTACCCACTCTAAGAAAGCTAAAGCAGTATTTTTACCTGGCATTATGACCTACCAAAATATTTTTTGTTTTATATGTTTTTTATTTATGTACACATGTATTTCAGATTTGTTTTATGCATAAAAAAATAACTAAACATATAAACAGAAATAAAAATCATTAAGGATTTTATTGATATCGCTAAAAAGTCTCGCAATCTGTGCAAACTATGCATTTTTACGGCCTCGCAAAGGAACTGCCAAGAATTGTACGAGAATTCATTTGCACAAACTTCGTAAACTTGCTCAACAATTTTGACTCGTAAACTTGCGTTGTTCAATTGTGCATTTATACAATTAAATTTGTTTAATGTTTACTGCCGTTTTCAATCAAAAATTAAGTGTTATTAAAATCACAAGCCCTAAATTCTTGCAATAATTTAAGTGATTAGTCTTTTTTGCTTTCTTTGTGCATGTTCAAAAAACAAATTTCACTTTTTATTCAACTTTTATTTTAATATTTTTTATTATTTTTTAAACCTATTTTTGTATTGACGTTTCAGTTTGAAATGACATTAATTGTTTAAAATTACACACAAATTAAAAAGGATCTTTATGAAACGAGTCTCGCAAGTTTGCCCATTTATAACAAAATATTAATTAATTACGGAAACAACTTTAAAGTTGCCCGCAGACGAGGCAACATTTTATGAAGCATGGGCATGTTTCACTAAATGCTGCTACGTGTGTGGGGATGTTTTTGGTTGAAATTCTTGTTAACTTTTTGGTTTCTAAAATTTAAAAAATGTTTGATATTTTATGTTTCCAAACACAACGTTTCATCGTCTGTGGCGATGAAACATTCCACTAGTGGTGGTGAATGAGGGTATACTAAGTTTGTCATTCCGTGTGAAACTTTTTTATTTAACTTCTAAGACCCCATAAAGTATATATTCTTGCTCATTGATTAATTCTAAGTTGATTTAGCCATATCCGTCCGTTTGTTGAAAACACGCACACTTTCGAAAAACGCAAAAGAAACGAACAAACTTGGTCTCAAATTGCTTGTAGCTATCCTAAGCAGTTTGGGATTGAAATCCAGCAACATCGGTTCAATAAGATCAGAAAAAAAATTGATGAATTTTGATACAAAAACTAACTTAAATGTTGGAATAATGCACGGAAACAGTTTAGTACGCCTAAAACCGTAGTAAATAACGCTATCATACTAAAATTTGGTACGTCACAGTTTTATACGACCAGAAATCACAATGTAAAATTTTTTGAAGATCGATCCACAATTTACACTAGCCCCCATATAAACCCTACTTCCAGAAAACAGTTTCGTACGCCTAAAACCGTAATAAATAATGCTATCATACTAAAATTTGGTACATCACAGTTTCATTTTATTAATAATGCGAGCATAATAAAATTTGGTATATTATAGTTTTAGAAGACTGCAAATCGCACTGTCAACTTTCGTGAAGATCGGTCCATAATTTTACCTAGGCTCCATATAAACCCTACTCTCGGAAAACAGTTTATTGCGCCTAATAAAGCCCACTTTGGGAAAAAAATTAAATTCGCCTAAGCCCATAACAGATATAGATATTGCGGTAAATTTTCATCCAACTTAGATTCATATGGCCAGAAAATATATCATGCAATTTTGTGAAATTTACTGTTAACGCTAAAACTTATAACACTGCTGCATTGAAATTTATTATAATTTCTTTTTTGTAATACCAGAAATCAGTCTTCAAAATTTTGGGATGATTGATCCATAATGTACTATAGGTCCAACAGAGATGGGCAAATGGAAATAATATATCGATATATATCGTATCGATATTTTTTAAGAGTATCGATATTTATTAATGAAAAATATCGATATATCGATGTATCGAACGTATTAAGGTGAAAATATTACCCATTTAAAAACTTAATATACTTATGTCAATACATATTTACATATGTACAAACATCTTACATGTAATTCCATTTAAACTTTTTATTGTTTCTTTTAATTTCAAATTTACTGCCTGTCCCTTAATTTCGAACGAAACTTTCATTCGCTTAACTTTTATTTAAAACAATAACCAATTTTTAAATGTAGTTTTTAAGGTAAATAATGCGAACGAAGTTTTCGTTTGAAATTGAGGGACCGGCAGTTAATTCTACAATGAAAAAAAATTTTAAAAAAAGTAAAGAATACAAAAAAAATTTTATTTATTCGACATATGAAATCTAAAAAAGAAAATTAATTGGGATTATATAATGCCGGATTATATACTGCCGGCAAACGAAACTTGTGACACATACTATGCAAGTAAGCTGTGCAATATTTTATTTTTAATATATAAGAACATGCTAAAATAAAAAAACAAAATATCTTTTTATTATTATTAACACTCCAACTTTCATGAGTCTATTGCTGCTAATACGCCATAATTAAGGCGATTCTTTGCATAATTCTAGGAACCCTTTCCAGAACATTTTCTCTGCGATTATTTTTTTGTTGTCATCTCTTAAAAAACTGAACTGTGTAATCTTTAAAAAAGTACAATGGAAAAGCGCCGTTATTTGCTTAATATTAGTTAAAACAATTTAGAGTGCTTTATTCGGTTGTGCCGAATCTTTGATACCCTCCACCGACAGGAGTGGGCTCTATATGATAAATACATATCGATGCCTTACTTTCTCAACCTCGTATATTAAAAAATACGGTTTGGACTTTTTCATATAAAACGGTTGTTTTTTTTTTGTGTTCTATTACTGCAGCAACTTATTATTTCAATACTTTGTCTCAATTCTGTAAATATTAATAAATTATTGAAAAAATAAGTTGTTGCAGTAATAGAACACAAAAAAAACAATCGTTTTATATGAAAAAGTCCAAACCGTATTTTTTTAAGATACGAGGTTGAGAAAGTAAGGCATCGATATATGTATATTATTAACTAAGATTCACAAAAAACGAATGTCAGCATTAAAATTGGTTGCGGTTTAGAACTGAATTAAATTATTGACCGACAATAAGAAAATTTTATGCGTTTCTGGTTAGAACTTTGAACTGGCTTGAGTAAAATATCACGATTCGTAAAAGTTTTTTTTTTTTAGGAGCGTTATTTGTATTGGACCTATGGTACATTATGGACGAATCATCCCAAAATTCTGAAGACTGATTTGTGGTATTACAAAAAATAAATTAGAATAAATTTCAATACAGCAGTGTAATTAGTTTTAGCGTTAACAGTAAATTTCACAAATTTGCATGATATTTTTTTGGCCATATGAATTTAAGTAAAAAATTTCGCCGCAATATCTATATCTTTTGAGGTGAATTTAATTATTTTCCCAAAGTGGGATTTATTTGGTTTTAGGCGCAATAAACTGTTTTCCGAGAGTTGGGTTTATATGGGGCCTAGTGTAAATTGTGGAACGATCTTCAAAAATCTTACAATGTGATATCTGGTCCTATAAAACTGTGACGTACTGAACTTCAATTTGATAGCATTATTTATTACGGTTTTAGGCGTACTAAACGGTTTTCCGCGAAAAGGGTTATGGGGCCTTGTGTAAATTGTGGACCGATCTTCAAAAAATCTTACAATGTGATATCTGGTCCTATGAAATTGTGACGTACCAAATTTTATTATGCTAGCATTATTTATTGCGGTTTAAGGCGTACTAAACTGTTTTCCGCGAGTAGGGTTTATATGGGGCCTTATGTAAATTATGGACCGATCTTCAAAAAATTTTACAGTGTGATTTCTGGTCCTATAAAACTGTGACGTACCAAATTTTGGTATTATAGCGTTATTTATTACGGGTTTAGGCGTACTAAACTGTTTTCCGCGAGAAGGGTTTATATTGGGCCTAGTGTAAATTATGGACTGATCTTTAAAAAATTCTACAGTGTAATTTCTTGTCCTATAAAACTGTGACGTAACAAATTTTAGTGTGCTAGCGTTATTTGTTGCGGTTTTCCGGGAGTAGGGTTTATATGGGGCCTATTGTAAATTGTGGACCGATCTTCAAAAAATTTTATAGTGTGATTTCTGGTCCTATAAAACTGTGACGTACCAAATTTTAATATGATAGCGTTATTTATTACGGTTTTATGCGTACTAAACTGTTTTCCGGGAGTAGGGTTTATATGGGACCTAGCGTAAATTATGGACCGATCTTAAAAAAATTTTACAGTGTGATTTGCGGTATTATAAAATTGTGACGCACCAAATTTAAGTATGCTAGCGTTATTTATTGCGGTCTTAGGCGTACTAACCTGTTTTCCGCGAGAAGGGTTTATATGGGGCCTATGGTCAATTATGGACCGATCTTCACGAAATTTAATAGTATGATTTGCGTCCTATAAAGCGAATTCGTTCAATTTTATGTCATTCCGTGCATTATTCCACCATTTATGTTAGTTTTTGTATCAAAATTATCAATTTTTTTTTGGGTAGTGGTTCCACATTTTGATTCATAGTTCTGATCCTACTGAGCCGATGTTGCCGGATTTCTATCCGAAACTGCTTAGGATAACTACAAGCAAGTTGAGACCAAGTTTGTTCTTTTCTTTGGCGTTTTTCGAAAGTGAGCGTGTTTTCAACAGACGGAGTGACGGACATGGCTAAATCGACTAAGAATTACTCAAGGAGCCAGAATATATATATTTTATGGGGTCTTAGATGTATTATAAAAAAGTTTCACACGGAATGACAAACTTAGTATATCCTCATTCACCACAGTGGTGGTGGAGGGTAGGTTAGGTTAGGTTCCATTGGCAGCCGTGATCAAGCACAGCTCACGTGGGTCCATTGCTTAGTTCCCGTTGTGTTACCATATCACGCCGTCTCCCATGGGTCCTATGAAATCTGGCTGCTAGTATTCCCATGCAGCCAACCGGTCGATTCAATAAAGGAGTGGATCCTATTTACGTCAACATCAGAGAGACAAGTTTTGTCCCCAAGGGTTCTTCGACCAAACATTTTGAGTCTTAAGTCTCCGAAAGCCGGGCAGTTACAGAGAAGATGTTCCGTTGACTCTTCCTCCTCCTCATCGCCGCAACTTCTGCACAAGTCGTTATAAGGGAGCCCCAGCCTCTGGGCGTGCCTCCCAATTGGCCAGTGGCCAGTTATAACCGCAGTTAGGTTTCTTAGATGATGTCTGGACAGCTGTAATGCCCGCCGTGTCCTTTTTTCATCTATGATGGGCCAGATTTTCCTGGTTTCCCCACAGGTGGTTTCATCGTGCCACCTCTGACTGGCGATAAGATGAAACTTATGCGCTATAAGTTGCTTACACCTTGGGAGTGAAGCACCTACATATGTGGAACCGTCCCGATTCAAGGTGGTACCTGCATGCGCCAACGAATCCGCCATGCAGTTCCCATGTATGTCCCCGTGTCCGGGGACCCAATTAA
Source organism: Pollenia amentaria (assembly GCA_943735925.1). Taxonomy (NCBI): domain Eukaryota; kingdom Metazoa; phylum Arthropoda; class Insecta; order Diptera; family Polleniidae; genus Pollenia; species Pollenia amentaria. The sequence goes on from OX031010.1 coordinate 75,428,084, forward strand.
GGGTGACCAGTGAATGTCTCGCTATCTCCTCCAGAGACATCCGGCATTCTCGGACAATTCTCGATGTGATGAACACATTCTCCAGGGATCTTATGGCCGCCTTGCTATCGGTAATAATGTGAATATCCCTTCCAGATATTTCACCGTACCGGATGCGTTTCGCGGCTGTGTGGATGGCCATTATCTCGGCCTGGATTACACTGCAGTGGTCCGGCAGCCTTATAGGAATGCTCCAGTTTAGCTGCTCGGAGTATATGCCAGAACCGACACCATACAGTGTTTTAGACCCGTCCGTGAAGATTCGAATCGTATTCGCGGGGATTTGCAGGTCATCATAGTGGACCACGTTATCCATAATGCTTACCGTGAAGCCAGGATCAAAGATTGGCTCGGGTGTGACATAATCAACATCCATGTGCCAATTAATATCATTCAGAATGTTAGCATGTCCGATATTATAATCTCTCCATGCTCCGGTGGCCCTTAGTCTTACCGCCGCGTTCGCAGCTAACCTTTTCGCCAAAATGTCTGGTGGTAACCAGTTTAGAATCGTAAACAATGCCTTAGAGGGGGTTGTTCTAATGGCACCTGTTACCGCTATCGCCACCATTCTCATTGTACGTTCAAACCTGGATTGATGACTCTTCGCCTTGAGCGCCGGCCACCAAACAGCTGCCCCGTAGAAGAGAATGGGTTTAATGACACATTCGTATAGCCAGTATACATTCCTCGGGTTAATTCCCCAGTTTAGGCCAATGGCCCTTTTGCAGCAATATAATGCAGTAGCCGCTTTATTAGTCCTGGAGCTGGTGTTCATCCTCCAGTTCAGTTTACTGTCCAATATTAGCCCAAGATACTTGGCGCTGTCAGACAGTTCCAGTGACACCCCTTTTATCCTCGGGGTATTAAATTTGGGAATTTTGTATCTCCTTGTGAAAAGTACCAGTTCTGTTTTGGCGGGATTTACATCCAGTCCACATCCCTGGCACCATTTTGTTAGGACGTCCAGTGCGGACTCCATTAGTTCAGACAAAAGTCTGGGATCTTTACCCATAGCCACAACTGCAACGTCATCCGCATATGCGACCGTTCTGCAGCACGTCCTTTCCATGGCTCTGAGTAGGGTATTTATATTCAGATTCCAAAGTAAAGGTGACAGTACACCACCTTGCGGGGTGCCCCTAGTCGCAACCTTTGAAATGTTCGAGGCGCCCAAGTTGGATTCGATACGCCTGAAGTGCAAGATACTGCTGACAAATTGAATGATCGCTGGGTCGATCTCCAAATGTCTCATAGCGTTAATAACCGATTCAGGTTTAACATTGTTGAAAGCGCCCTCAATATCCAGGAATGCCACTAAAGCAAATTCCTTGTAATGCAGGGATCTCTCTATGTGGCCCACCAATGAGTGAAGCGCAGTTTCAGTGGACCTTCCCTTCGTGTAGGCGTGCTGAGCCGGTGACAGGGAATTGGGTCCTAATGATGATCTAATGTGAATATCCAAAATCCTCTCCAGTGTTTTCAGTAGAAAGGAGGATAGACTAATTGGTCTAAAGTCTTTAGCCATAGTGTGAGATGTCTTCCCACTCTTGGGGATGAAGACGATCTTATATGATGTCCACGTTGCTGGGACATGTGAGAGACTCAGGCAGGCTCTAAATATTGCCAAGAGCCATGGCATCAATATTCCCAGGTTATTTTGTAGGTCCGCTGGGATAATGCCATCCGGGCCTGGAGATTTAAAGGGATGGAAGCTTTTGACCGCCCATTCCACACGATGGCGAGTTATCGGAATATTAGAGATATCCCGAGCGCCGCTAAAAGTTTCCTCCCTAGGCACATCATCAGTGCAACCAGGGAAGTGTGTATTCATCAGGACCTCAAGGGTGTCCCGACTGTTTGTGGTCCAGGATCCATCCATCTTCCGTATAAATGATGGAATAGCTGGATTATAGGATAAAATCTTACGAAGCCGACTTGTCTCCGAGGAGTTTTCCACGTCACTGCAGAATTTCCTCCATGACTGTCTCTTGGCCTTCCTTATAAGATTCTTGAATTCATTAACTGAGGACTTGTAATTGTTCCAAACACCATTACGTTTTGCCTCATTAAAGAGCTTCCTGCTTTCCTTGCGTTTTTCAGCAATTTCCGCATTCCACCATATGGGCTTAGCTTTGCCCCTCCTGTCCATTATTTTACAGGCTTCGTTTGTTGCCTCCATTAAGGCACCGGTCAATGACTCCACTACGGAGTCGAGCATGGACACACTGTCTATGAGAACTGGGCACATAGGCAACTTGTCGCCGAGTACACTCGCATAGATAGACCAGTTAGTCCTTCTTCTGTTCGTGTAGGGTTTAACTGAATCAACTCTAAAGGAAAAATTGAAATCAACATACATGTGATCAGAGAAGGAACAGTCCTTAGACACGTTCCAATCGCTAATCATATCCGCGAACTTATCACTAATAAGCGTAATATCAAGAACCTCCCTTCTGTTAGTCACAATAAAGGTGGGCTCACTACCCCTATTAACTACTGTTAGTTCATTTTCTACTATGAAGTCCAAAAGCGACTCACCTCGTGGATTGACATCCGAGCTGCCCCAGACGGTATGGTGTGCATTCGCATCTGCACATATTACTAGGGGGATGTTGTGCCTTTTAGCGTGCGACATCGCCTTCCTGGTTGTGGTGTTTGGAGGGTTAGCACCCTGGTCGTGTGCCATGTAGCAGCTCATAAACCAGACTGTACTGGTTTTGCACTCTACTGCGACAGTGCATGTGTCCTTATCGCTAAAATCAGAAAGAATGAAAGCTTTAAGGATGTTTTTGACCATAACACAAGCTCTGGTCTTACCTTGATCGGCTGCGTACAGAGTACTGTAACCGTCTAATCTGAGTCCGCAAACCCTGTCTCTATACAACAATGGTTCTTGGATGCATATAAGCTCCTCCGTGCCTGAAGCTAATCGGAGGAGAAGGGCAGCTGACGCCGCTTTAGAGTGATGAAGGTTGATTTGTGTCACCTTCATCATAGCTCATCACTATGGACGACTGTGACGTTGGCATCCTCTGGATCGTCGTCCGATTCCAGAAGGATGTCCTCATCATCCGCCACTCCCATCTTACCAAGGAAGTCACCCACAAGTCCACTGACCGATTGGGTGTCTTCATTGGCCGATGACGTAGCAGATTCGTCTTCCATGCACTCCGTTGATGCTGTTGTTGTGGTGGTGGTAGTCGCCGGAGCTTGAGGCTTCCCTCTGTCGTCACCTTTATAGACTCGGAGGAAGATAGTTCCAAATCCATAGAAAATCTTCCCCTGTGTCTTCCGAAGTGACGGCAGAGAGTCACTGTTTATCACAACAGTGGCCTTCCTGGACTCTTCAACAGATTCAGAAACCCTCACTACTTTCCAGTCCTGTGTGGGTAGCTGGGGGTTACTTAGCTGTATAATTTCCAGGATCTCCTTGGGGTCGGATGGCTCAGCGGGGATCTTGGCAATAGATCTGGGCCTTTGCGGTACATCGGCCAGAGGTATTGCCTCAATCTTAGCGCCCTGCCAAACTTCCCCCAGGGACTCCACGGCATCCTTGTACAGCAGCGCTGAACGCTCATCTGCACACGCTATCAATTTAATGTGCCCTTGATACCAACCGGCATCTTCACACTGTGGTGGTGGTCCAGGGTTTCCCCTTAGAACACTCAGGAACGCCCTACTAAGTGCGACGACAACCAGCTTCCAGTTTTTGGACGAAATGGTGCCGTCACTTGCGTTGCGGTCAATGATCGCCCAAATGAGGTGGTCTTTAGCCACATCTTTGTACGACCTGTTTTGCGGCCGTTGAGGCGTGTGTTTGGACCTTTTAGTCCCAGGAAGCGTGTCCTCCCCAGACCGCTGCCGTTTAGGCGCTGCTTCGGTTGGCTTCCGTTCAGGATTGCCTTCCTCTGCAGAGGGAGGTGCACGTTTTAAACCCTCAATATGGGTTTTTGCCCACTGGAGAGAGGTTTTCTCCTGCTCCGTGAGCTCACCAACCGGTTTTTCACCAAGTCGGCTGATAATTTTGTAGGCGGAGCGCCTGGTTATAAAGGCCCGTTTGGATGGGTTTATGTGCCTTTGGGGTTTTTTAATAATTGCCGTAGAGGCTGGGGGAGGTACATCAGAGGGCATCGAATCTTTCTTCGTATGCTCTCTTTGCACAGGTTTCGGCACATGGGAAACTGGATTTCCGGTAGACTGAGTCTGCACCGTCAAGCCAGCACCCGAGGAAGGGGTTTTGACGGGTTTTTCTCCCGTCCGGACCTGGGAAGCCTTGGAGCTACCTGGTTTCGAAGAACCCTGTACCAAGCTTGGTTTACGACCGCCTGAAGGCTTAGCCGTGAGTTTTTGCGCACTAGTAGCTAATCGACTAGCAGAGCCTGGCGCAACCACCTTGCTAGTCGAGGTTTCAGTAGCATTCGACATACTACAGCCTGATACCGACGCTGTAGTAGTAGGGTCTCCGGAGATTATGAAGCCCTTTACCGGATACGTAGGGCATGAATTTTCGGACATTTCGTGGGGGGTGTGGTGGGGTTGCATTTTATGCCTACTGCCAGGCGAAATTATACCTGCCGCTCCTCTGGAGACAGACGCAGACCATCAGCCGCTCACTATGAGAACAGACGCTGATGGATTTTATTGCGGACCGACAGCCTTCAGAAGGCAAACAATTGACCGTAAAAAGGCCAGCGGACCTAGTCATTAGCCGCTCCAACTAGGAGAAACAGACGCTAATAGACGGGGGGGGGTAGTTCTTGGTTCGTACTCGGTTTAGACCCTTCTGGCATGGGAGGCCCTACCGGTCTTGACTAACGTCACTACCGCCAGCATGACTCTAAACGTCCTTGTACTTAAGCCCTCGCATCGCGGCAAGATGACTACCCATTCGCGAGGGTGGTGGAGGGTATAAAACATATGATGCAATTCATAAAAACAACAGTATTGTAAGTAGTTGAGCAACGGTTAAAATGTTGAGTTTTATTATAAAGAGGTCTTAAAAATATCGAATTCGATAGTCGTAGATAAATATCGATGTATCGATATATGGGTATTTTTAATATCGGCGATATATATCGGTTATGATTTTTTTTAAATATCGATATTTTGATATATCGATATTTATTGCCCATCCCTAAGGACCAATACAATTTACGCTCTTAAAATTCATCTTAGTTCGGCTAAAACTGTTACGAATCGTGATATTTTACTCAAGCCAGTTCAAAGTTCTAACAAGAGATGCATAAAACTTTCTTATTGTCGGTCAATAATTTAATACAGGTTTGAACGGCAACAAATTTTAATGCTGACGTTCGTTTTTGTAAAGCTTAGTTAGTAATATATATGGATTTACAATATAGAGCCCACTTCTGTCGGTGGAGGGTATCAAAGATTCGGCATAGCCGAATATAGCGCTCTAAATTGCTTCTTTCTCATTTTTTTGAGAGCAGTTGTTGAGTGAGGTTCTTTTGCGACTCTCAAAACATATGAAGAAATAAATCGTAAAATGGCAAAAATTACAAATTGTGAGAATTGGAAAACAATTATAATTAAATATACAATTTTTTCAAATTTATGGGACATAAAATATGATAGGTATAAAAATAAAATAAAAAAAAACTTTTATTTTGTTTTGTGGTACCCACAAAACACGCAATACTAATGTTTCGTTTTTAGTGTCATCGCTAAAGAATTTTGTTTTGACAAGTGTTTCGTCCTCTGTGAGTACCATAAAACTTTTTTGAGTACACAAGAATGGAAAACAAATATGTAGCAGTTGTTTTTCGTTCTTTTGATCGAAAAAAAAAAAACAAAAATACTGTATAGTGTGTAGGCTATATTTTTGTCTTTTAACACATTACCAGTGGCGACTTGCCACACTGCTTTAAAAAATTCTAGTACAATCTGGGCTGCCACACTTAGTAATTTCTCGCCAAACGTGGCGATTTTTAAACTTGTTTGCTGTTTCTTATTTTATATATGCTTAGGTAACTCCATTTTTATAGAAAGAACAAAAATTTGTTGCGAAGGCTTGTACAAAGTAACAGCGCAATTCTTTACAAATTATGTAAGAAAAGAATTTCAAATAAAAATAATAGCGATTGCACAAACTCTAAGCTATCAAAAGAATATTAAAACAATGAACAAATTGCAATAGTCAGTATTATTATTCATGTGGTTATTTTTTTCAAAAGATATGATAATATGAATTTTATTTTTTTGTTTCTATTTTATAAAAATTAAAAAACCGTTTTGAAAAGCACGGTTTTATTAGAATGCGCTAAAAAAAATAAATTAAATTTAACTATCAACTTATATTAATCATTTAATATAGTAATCAATTTATATAATATAAAAGCAGCTTGTCGCTTGTCATTACACAATTTATTTGATATAAAGCAAGTCGCGAAATTTAAATACTTGTATTTACTTCGTTTGAAAATTTTAATAATTATAATTTAATTTTAATAATAAATCGTAAAATGGCAAAAATTACAAATTGTGAGAATTGGAAAACAATTATAATTAAATATACAATTTTTTCAAATTTATGGGACATAAAATATGATAGGTATAAAAATAAAATAAAAAAAAACTTTTATTTTGTTTTGTGGTACCCACAAAACACGCAATACTAATGTTTCGTTTTTAGTGTCATCGCTAAAGAATTTTGTTTTGACAAGTGTTTCGTCCTCTGTGAGTACCATAAAACTTTTTTGAGTACACAAGAATGGAAAACAAATATGTAGCAGTTGTTTTTCGTTCTTTTGATCGAAAAAAAAAAACAAAAATACTGTATAGTGTGTAGGCTATATTTTTGTCTTTTAACACATTACCAGTGGCGACTTGCCACACTGCTTTAAAAAATTCTAGTACAATCTGGGCTGCCACACTTAGTAATTTCTCGCCAAACGTGGCGATATTTAAACTTGTTTGCTGTTTCTTATTTTATATATGCTTAGGTAACTCCATTTTTATAGAAAGAACAAAAATTTGTTGCGAGGGCTTGTACAAAGTAACAGCGCAATTCTTTACAAATTATGTAAGAAAAGAATTTCAAATAAAAATAATAGCGATTGCACAAACTCTAAGCTATCAAAAGAATATTAAAACAATGAACAAATTGCAATAGTCAGTATTATTATTCATGTGGTTATTTTTTTCAAAAGATATGATAATCACCCCTATCGTGAAAAATATTTTCCTCGTCATTTTCCACTTTTCATGTATTTGCGATCATGAAAAACTCCCATGAAAAAAATTAATTCATAGAAGAATGATAACGTGAAAAAAATGTTCGCGGGAAAAAATTCCCCTTATCGTGAACAATTTTTTCCCTCGTAATTTGTTCACTTTTCCCTTTGAATTTCTCACTTTATTTTTGCTGGGGAACAACACATTTATGTAAGTTATTCTTCTCATCATTTTACAAAATTAATTTTATGGTAAATTTCCGTTAAAAGAGGCACAAACTTATATGTATATTGTCCAACAAAATGCAAAATAAAACAGGTCGATTGCCTGACGATTAATGAAGCATTTAAATGACGTGGTGGCAGAATTTTAGAAATTATTTTACTACATAAAAGGGCAATAAGCTAATATTGCAATCAAACTATCGCTCCAATACAATATATTTTATTTTGTTTTTTTTTTTGTTTCCTTTAAAATATATACACGTATATTTTTGAACAAAAATGTTTTTTTTTTTTTTTTTAATATTTCTTCTTTTTTACATTCACTGAGAACTGATAGAAAATAGAAAATTTGTTCACGGGAGTTTCACGATAGCATTTTTCCCTTCGAGAGGAATACAATTTCATGGGAACAAAAATTCCACTTGTTTTTCACGATAGGGGTGAATATGAATTTTATTTTTTTGTTTCTATTTTATAAAAATTAAAAACCCGTTTTGAAAAGCACGGTTTTATTAAAATGCGCTAAAAAAAATAAATTAATTTTAACTATCAACTTATATTAATCATTTAATATAGTAATCAATTTATATAATATAAAAGCAGCTTGTCGCTTGTCATTACACAATTTATTTGATATAAAGCAAGTCGCGAAATTTAAATACTTGTATTTACTTCGTTTGAAAATTTTAATAATTATAATAATTTTAATTGTTTGTCTACACAAGTAAATCTCGCGACAAGCTTCTATATCATATAAATTGTGTAATGCCGTTATAAGTTGGTAGTTACAGTTTTAAAGTAAAATTTTCTTTTTTGTCTTGTTAAAGCATTTAAATAAATGCGTATTTTTTAAAAAGGTTTCTTACTTTTCATTTGTATTTTTCTTTTCAGCGCATATAAATAAAAGCTTGTTTTTTTAAAAATGTTTATTTCTTTTAATTTTTTCAAAACTCGCATTCGTTTTCTCAGTAAGTCCTTTCATTTGATACCCATATTGAAGGCAAGTATTAAAAACTTAGTCCGCTTTATTAGATTTAGAGTGACGTCACTTTATTTGTCGTCTTATTCCTCAGCAAGCCCACCTATTTTATACTTATATTGAAGGAATGCATTAAAAATAATTAGTCCGCCATCTTGGGCGTTTTTCCATGTTATATTTAGAATAACTTTACACAGTTAACCATGCATTGTCATCTAAAACAAATGTCAGCTTCATCGGTTCGAGGTATCTGCTTCAAAATTGAGTTGCAAGATTTCACGGAGCAAACATTCATTGCAAGATAAATAAAAGCTTTTAAAATACATAAGTAGTTTCTAAGAAACAAATTTTATTTTATATTTTAACAGTCTTATTCATAAACGAATGTAATGAATACTAATTTTTAAAATATTTAAAATAAATGAAATAAATATGTAAAAAATTTTCTGCATTTGACGGGTTTTATTTTAAGCAGTGTTTAAAAATGCTTGACTATTTTTAATGTTTTTGTAATTGCTTAACTTAACTTAAGAAAAAGAACACAGCAAAAGCAAAAAGCAAAAGCAAACGCAGAAAAAGTGAGAGTAAATAATTTATTTATTCTCACCATGTTTATGTTCTCAGCTTAAAAAGCCAGCCAAGCAACCACTTGAAAAAAAAATTGCTGTTGCTGTAAGTAATAAGTTTTTGTTTATTTTTTTTTTGCTTTGGCTTAACTGTAAATTGATGTGCTTAAATTCAGCGAGTATTAACTTCTTTGCTGTTTTTGACTTCATTGCTGTTGCTTGCTGTTGCAGGCGTTAGTTTCATAGAATAGGTATATACATAATTACATAACTCAAAATAAACAAATTAGTTTAAAAAAACGTGTAGTTTCATTTATGTATGTATGTACCTATTTATTAAAAAAAACGCAAAATACCAAAAAAATTCGAAACAAATTCGTTCATAATATATTAAGTTCCAGCAACAGCAAAGAAGTTAACTTGCTGACTTTAAGCGCATCAAAAGCAAAAAAAAACAATCAAAAACTTAATACTTACAGCAACAGAAAATTTGTTTTCTTAAGTGGCTTCTTTGCTGACAGATTTAGCAGAGTACATGCACATAGCGAGTTTAAACAAATTATTTACTCTCTTTGTTTTGCTTTTGCTTTTTTGCTTTTGCTGACTCGTTATCAAAGAGTTAAGTAAACACTTAGACACACAGTTTTTTAATTTGCTGCAAAAAATGTAAACAAAGCAAAAATGTGCGACTGTTGCTATTTTAAAGCAAGCAATTTAAACACTGATTTTAAGAACAACTGGCAGTCAGGGTTGTCAGATTTATTTTGATGTATTTTACCAAATTCAATGTCAAAAATCGCCAAAGCCTTTTTTGCGTTTTTTACAACATAAAATCTATATAAAAAAATTTTAAAAATATTTTCTATTAATCCTAAAAATAAATTTCTTCCGAATCGCTAAAATTCTTCACAAATGGGAAAAAGTCGCCATGATATTTTGTTTAATTAAAGTAAAATTGTTGGTGAACACAAAAAGGTACAATAGTTTGTAATAATCTATTTAAAGAAGCCAAACGTTTTTTTTTTTTGTTTTTACTATTAAACCAGTATTGGATATTTATATCTAAAACGCAATACACTTCACCGGCAAGGCAATTCTTACTGCTTGTTTTTTGTTTTTAACAATGTATACGATTCAATTTATTCAAAATATCGTGTGAAGGTACAAAAGTGCTATTAACATTCATCTAATTTATAACTTGCAACAACGTGTCAAGAAGTTCTTATTGCACTCTATTTTGAAGGCGAGTTTTAGTAGAGCTAATTATTAAAAAGAACTATTTCAACACAGACATTAGCAGTTTGAATTAAATGCATATAAAGACAGTCAAATCAAGTTCATTAATATTGACGTATCCTTATAGGGCATTTACATTACATCGAAATCTAGTAGATTTCATTTGAAATCTTCCTCCAAATCTAGTTCGTTTACATTATACTTGTTTGACATTAGCGAGATTTGGTTTTCACAACAAAAACCGCCGACTGAAAGTTTTTTGTGTAACACATACTTACATATAAAGAAATAGGCATTTAAAAATTTGCATTACATTTCTTTATAATCAACTTCATTTATTTTATCAATATTATTCGTCATTTGCATTTTTTTTACTATTTTACAAAATTTTTAAATTTTTTTTTTAACAATTTTAACAAGCAGCTATTATTGTTTTTGTTTTGTTTTTTGTTAAAATGACATTTTTTCTTGTGCAGGGAAGTAGTTTTTAGTGCTATATGCGGAAAAACATAGTTGCATCAATAAGTACTACTAGATTTCGAATAGATTTCGTCAAAATCTAGTTACGGTGTAGATTTTGTTTTGTACGGGAAATCTAGACAAGAACAACTAGATTTGGCTCGAAATCTCGAAAGTACTAGATTTCGTTGTAGTGTAAATTGGCTATTATAGCTATAAACTTTTTGCAAAAACTGATTCAAATTAGATGGAATACAATCATTGAAGTAATCTTTCCAAATAACAAACGGTACATAACACATACATACATGAACGACTGATTAAAAAGACCCAAGTGAACGATGAAACTTTTTTTTTTTTTAATTGGTTCTTTATTTACAATCTGTCCAAGGGATAATAAGCAAATTTGTTAATCACCCCTATCGTGAGAAACAAGTGGAATTTTTGTTCCCATTAAAATGTTTATTCCCCTCTAAGAGAAAAATGCTATTGCGAAACTCCCGTGCACAATTTTTCACGCTATCAGTTCTCAGTGAATGTAAAAAAGAAAAAATATTAAAAACTTAAAAAAAAAACAAAAAAAAAAATTGTTCAAAAATGTACGTATATTTTAAAGAAAAGTTAAAAAAACAAAATAAAATATATTGTATTAGAGTGTTAAGCTGGGATCACACGATTGCCGCAAATGCACCAATATGTAGGGATGCAACATCGTTCCGAAAAACATCGATATTTAAAAACATCGATGTTTCCACGATAAGTATCGATGTTAAAAAACATCGGTACAATCACGATACATCGATGTTTTAATTTTTTTTCTTATTATTATTGAAAGATTTAATATGTACCCAACAAAGAAGTTAAGTAAACTTTTGAGGAATTTTCTTGACAAAATGACATGAAATGCAAAGTATTTTAAACAAAATATTATACAATTTCAGTAAAAAAAAAACATTTTAATTAAAAACTTCATGGAACTTAGTGGGTGTACTTTTTTAACAATAGCAAAAAACTAAAAATGCAATTCTTAATATTTTTCCATGCCCTACACGATTTTACCTTGGGAGACATATATTTGCAAAAAATTAAAAAACTTATATCCCTATTACACAGTGTCCAAAATAGTTTTAAAATTTCTTTAGTTTACAATATGGGAACCACATATGTATATGTAGTTATGCAATGCATATTATGCAGGTATGTACATACATATGTGCGTACTTTGTACACGCCGAGAAAAACCATGTTTAAATATGGTCACCTCCAAAAGAACTATTTTTAAAGAGAATTTTCAACATATTATGTTTAATTTTACCATATTATTGTTACCGACAACCATATTATTGTTAAATTAGTCCTTCATCAAGAAGCCACAACCATATTATGGTTGTGCTTCGTTGTGTATTGGTTGTCGATGACAATAATTTGGTTAAATAAACCATAATATGTTTACAATTTTATTTAAAAATAGTTTTGTTGAAGGTGACCATATTTAAAGATGTTTTTTCTCTAGGTGTACGGCTATACTTTGAAATACACTTTTCCATATTTTTAAATGAAGGGTTTAATTGTAAAAAAAATATTTAAAATGATAAAAATATTATGAAAAAAATTTAAATAAATGAAAATATTAAATAGACGCTGTCGATGTTTTTTAGTTTTGACGGCGATGTATCGCCGATGTATCGTCCATCAAAACATCGATGTTAACATCGGTGCTTATGACCAATAGATCGATGTTTTCTAAACATCGATGAATCGTTTGCATCCCTACCAATATGACACAATTTTGATTGTGCTTTATTGACGCACAATAATGAAATTTCCCCAATAAAATATTCTGAATAACACGATTGCCCTGTTTTATACCAATTTAATTGCCGCTATTTGGTACAAAGCCAAATGGGTACAATAATTGCCGCAGCACAATCACACGATTGTTCTTACTTGTGCGAACTGCGAAAACAGCTGTTGTGGTAGCTTTTTTACTTGTTTGGAAGATCTAGTTGGCTTGTTTATAAAAAAAGAGAAAATTTTATCATATATTCAAACAAATTTTTTAAGTAATATGTATACATGAAATTCCAAAAATTAAACAAAGTAAAATTCTATTTTAAATATATAGAGAAATAGAGAATATATATATATAAAAATAAATTCGCTTTAAAGAATTTCAATACATTTTGCTTCGGTTTCCTGTATACATACATATATTCTTTTATATTGTCCTGAACAGCTATTGCACGAATTTAAAAAAAAAAATAAGAAAAATATTAAAAGTTATTTTCGGGAATACAAAATATGTATACATATGTACCTATACCAGAGGTAATCACAAAGAGAGGCTGTTAAAAATGTACATATGTGTAGTGGTGAGTGTATTTTGGGTGCACTATAAGAAATTTTGAGATACATATGTAAAAAAAAAAATTTTTGTATTAAACAAATTTTTTGTTATATAAATACATGTAAGCACTTATTTTTTTTCAATTTCTGATTGTATATAAGGCTTTATTCAAAATATTAGATAAAAACTAAAACTTTTTCCCCCACTCTGTTTTCCACATTTAAATAAACACACACAATAGTAGAAAAAAGTGTACTGAAAAAATTTTTAAACTCTGAAAAAGAGAGAAAATAAAACTACTCATTTGAGATATTTACAATGTGTTTTGTTTTTGTTTTTTAACAACAAAGCCGACGGCGACCTGCCTGTTTGAAAGCTAGCATACAACTGAATGAAATTATAGTTTTTTACAATCTTTGAAGTGAGTTTCGGTAACATTCGGGTTGTGTGTGTGAAAATCCCGAAAAGTGCTTGGCCCCTGGGGGCATAGCGTGATGATCGTTGACCTATACATATAAGTTTGTGCCTCTTTTAACGAATCTTGACCTTAAAATTAATTTTGTAAACTTTAATATTCGATTATGAGAAGAACTTACATAAATGTTTTGTTCCCCAGCAAAAATAAAGTGAGAAAAGGAAAAGTGTTGTTATATTTCAGTACAGTAGTCCGATTCACTATGCTTTTTAAACCACACATGATCCGTTTACAAATGTTAACCATAAAATTAACCATTTTGTATTCACTTACATTTTAAACGATATCTGATGGTGTTTAAAGTCAGCTGTTTCAGTCAGCTGTTTCAGTCAGCTGTTATTTTTAACAACACAAATTGTGGTTCATTAACACCAGCATTTTGGTGGGGTTTAATCCGTTTAGAAAAGTGCTTATTTATTGTCGATATTTTGACTTTGAGGTATTTAGACTACAATTTATCCACTTCTGGTCGTACACCAATGTTTCGTTGAGCTTCCTACTTATTTATCATAAATCCAACCATTTGATTCAGCTGCTCGGCAGACGCGCGGTTTTTGTTTGGTAGCAGTACTAGCCATTCTATTAAAATATCTAAAGCGTTTACGAAATTGATAAAATAATTAATTAAATAATAAAAATTAGTTATGTTTTACGCATTTTGCACAAAACTATTTAAAATCTATAAATCAAAAGGTTTTTGTTTTGTTTTTATTTTTGTTACTCTATTCTATTTTGATATTTTGTTTGGCAGAGTTGCTACGATATATCAATTTGAATACAAAGAAATTTAAAACTTTATACCACGGTTATAAATAAGTTACACGCAAAGAAAAAACATGGTTGATACAATCACAATCGCAAACTATCATTAATGTTTGTGGTTATGATTCTGTTAAACACGTCTTCAGTAACAATATATGTTCATATATTCATACGCTATATGTTTATAGCGTACTATTGTCTCAAAAATATTACTATGTTTAGAAGAAAAACACAAATGATCTTCCTAACCATGTTTCTATTTTTCCCCACACCATGCAAAATGTCTACTTAAACATGTTATATGGTTCTCAGAATAAAACCAATAAAAAAATTTATATCAAAAATTGTGTTTTATTAAAAATACATACATATACTTTGCAATATGCATACATATACAGCTTAGCATATATTAATAAATAAAATGAAATACATACATTTATATATATCTGTATATGGGGGATTTCATGTCAAGTGACCCAACTATTGAAATCTATGTCTTCCGATTTGGATGAAATTTGCACCAAGGTTAGTCTTATTGGATAGTAGTTTAGACACAAATTTTCAACAAGATCGGTCAAAAAGTTTCTGAGTTAGAGGGGGGTCAAAATTTGACCGGTGTTCTTTCTCGTCCATGTAGCTTATTATCTATTAGTGTTAGCAAAATTTGTCCCAAGCAAATTAGATAGCTATTTCTTCAAGCTATCGAAAAAATTTTTTTTTGTATTTTTTTAAATTTTTTAAAATTTTTTTTTTTTTAATTTAAAACTTATTTTTTATTTTTTTTGGAAACGGTATTTTTTTTTTGCTCAAAAGAAAGCTTATGCATTTTTCTTTTAGGTAGTTTTGGTCGCTTAGTGGGATGAGAGTGGGATATGTATAAAAAAAAATAATTTCTAACTCGAGACGAGGGTTTTTCAATTTTTTAGCATATGCACTATTTTGAATTTTTTCCTTTTTATGTGTAAGTGTTTCTAAAATCTTAAGAAATAAAACTTATGCTGAGAAACTAGACAAATTAACCTCTCCGACGGTATATAACATACCGAACTTGCATTTCATTCCCTCGATACTGTAATACCCACAATATGTTAATCCCAGGAATAAAATCACTTTTTCTATAGAGATTTTGACAAATTAAATCTTTTTATTTATTTGTAATAATAATTAAATAAATATAAAATAATAATAATAAAAACAAAAAGATAAATAATATAAAAAACTTAATCTCAATCACATAAGTCCTTTAATAATATTTTTTTGTTTTTTTTTTAAATTTTTTTAATTTTTTTTTTTTTTTAAATTTAAAACTATTTTTGTATTTTGAAAAGGGTATTTTATTTAATTTTTTTTTTTTTTTTGCTCAAAAGAAAGCTTAGGGGTTTTCCTTTAAGGTAGATTTGGTCGCTTAGTGGGATGCGAGTGGGATATGTACAAAAAAAAATAATGTGTAAGTCAAGAGGTCAAATGCTAAAAAAAAATCCTCGTCTTGAGTTAGAAATTATTTTTTTTATACATATCCCACTCGCATCCCACTAAGCGACCAAAACTACCTAAAAGAAAAATGCATAAGCTTTCTTTTGAGCAAAAAAATAAAAAAAATACCCTTTTCAAAAAAAATACAAAAATAGTTTTAAATTTAAGAAAAAAAAAAAATTGTATTGACCATTCATTAATAATGTTTTTTCTCTGCATGTAGCGAATCACATAGGGGTTAGTGCAAACATCAAAATGTGTGGTTAAAGTTAAAACCTGCTAAAGTGTTAAAAGTTAGTGAATCGCACTACAGGACTTAGCCTTAGCAATAGAATTTCCTCAAATATTTAAGGGAGAATTGCCAGTAGACTTATTGTCGATGCAAGGCTATATGGTTTGTTTGGTTTTTGTATCATTATTATCTCAGCACATTACCATTGTAAAGGAAAATGGTAAAGTCTTAGAATCGAGCGACTAAAGTAACGACTAACAATTGCGTCTTTTTGATCGTATCGTGTACCCATGCTCTGTAACTTTGGTGAAACAAAATATTCCATCGTTTCTCGAAATGTGTGAAGAAAGTGTGTCTGTAACTCATGTCGAAAACTATCAAAAGAGATTACGTCGTTACGTTATAAATGTCATAATAATCCACCCGAAGCCGATATGAAATTGCAGATGTTGTGAACGGCAGTAAAACATACATTGACGGCAACGAAATTTGACTAAAATTTAAAAATTTTCAGCGACGGCAGCGAAAATACAACCGTCGGCTACACCAAAAAATGTAAAGTGCGACTTAAATGTTTATTGATTACAAAATGGCTTTGAAAATATTCGTATATTTTTTAAAAATGTCAATGGCAATATAATTAAAAATGAAAAAATCTGCCAAGAACAAAATAATTATCTCTTCCGTGTTAATATTTACTGCATTTAGCATTTTTATGTTATTTTTTTATTTTAAAACTCTTTCTCACCCCGTTTTTATGCGTGAGTTTATTTGACGGTTCAAAGCGGGAACTTTCTCATAAAAATTTTACAGACACACTTTTACAGTATATTGGCGAGAAATTTCCTTACGTGACAGTTATTTCAATCGAAAAGTTTCTCGCCGAGGGAGTTACAGAACATGGGCACTGGACTCTTCCTTAAGATTAAGCTTTTTATTTCTGTTTTAACTTCGTTGGGAGTTATAAATTTAATAGGAAAGTCCATTTGCAAAGGACAATTTAAACACAACAACTTGAGTTGTTGTGTTAAAACTAAATGGCTTAAATGTATTTTTTAGGTGAAGTGCAAACGTTTCTGTAATATCTTTGTCTGTTCTACACCACGAACCATCGGAATTTTTTAAAACGATATTTCTTTTTGTTGGTCTTTTAAATATTTCGTAGCTCTCCAGAGTAAATACTCATGCTTAGAATTATTTATTTCTTCAAGAAATTCTGATGTTTTAGTATTTTTATGATCTTGTAGTAAAGAACAAAGATCTTTGGATGCTTTATTAAATAGAGATTTGTCATTTGGATGTCTGCTGTTTTGCCAACACTTTTTATATTTATGTTAGTAAGTCTGCAAGTCTAGTATTTTACCAGGGTCACTTGGCCAGTAAGTAGGTGTTCCAGAAGACAGTACTGAATAGTTCTTTTTTCTTACGCATTTATATTACTCTTTTCCTTTACACAGGGTCTCCACCTGATAAGATATAAAAAATGTAATGAGACAGTTGTTATGAGAAATCTCATAACAACTATCTTATAAGATGAACTGTCAAAAATACACATACATACACCCATTTAAAACAATAATAAGCCACCATTATTAAAATGTGTAATTTATTAATGCAAATAGTGCCAATCTTGTGAAAATTTTTTAAAAAAACAATATTTTAATTAACAAATCAAAAAACCAAAAAAAAAAAATAATAAAAACGATACATGTTTACTGTACGAGAATCAATCGATTATGAAATCTTATAAGATACGTGTTCCCCTTGTCGAAGATTAAGATTAACATGAAGAAATATGCTCTCTCATTCTGCCGACGTTCTCTCACATATTATATCAGATATTATCTTAGGTGGAGACCCTGTGTTAGGATTCGTAACTTTTTTCCCCACCACGGCTGTTTGGCTTTAAAGTCTCCACCAACAAGAAATTAATTTCCTCATATATATCACATTTTACCGTGTGTCGCGGGGGAAAATAAATTGAATCTACCCTACAAGAAATGCATAACCAAAACTAAAAAAAAAACAATTTACTAACAATTACTAAACAATTTACTTGCAACAATTTTACATTCGTTGCTCCACTCTAACATATGTGTTAGAGTGGAACAAATAACACAACCCAAATAATGCCAATTTTTTAATATAATTTTTTCACACGCGTGTACTGTCGATTCTTGTAAAAAAATTTAATTGTTTAAATTTTAGTTCTGTGGTTTAAATTAAATATTACAAACGTTATTTGCCATGTTAAGTTAAAAATTTAATTTGATTATCTCCTTTGCAACTACGTTGCATATTAAAGTAAAGGAGGGCGTACTGATGGCGGCTCCAAAAAACATGGTGTTTAATTTTCTGGAAATAACAGGTCATGTACGAAACAGTCGTCTTAAAAGAAGTGGTCTTCCAACAGGTAGCGGTCATTCGGGTGGTTGCTTTGGCCGGGATACTCGTTAAAGATTTGGTGGTGATAATTAAGGAGCAAATTATACCAAATATTTAAAATCCTGATGAGTTTTCAAGTATGTATGCATGTATGTATTCGGCTTTTTAGTCACAAGTTTTTAACAAAATAATATTTCTTTATATGATCTACGAGAAATTAATTGGTAATGAGTACGTTTACCTTCATTACAAAAGAACTATTATAAATAAGATCCCAAAACGAAATCCAGATCCATGTGAGAAAGGAGCGTTATAGAGCAACCAAGGAAATAACGTTACGTGGTCCTGCACCCACACCTATTATATACTTTAATGAAACCTGCTTGATTATATTTTTTTAATAAAAACTATTTTAAAACTAAAATAAAACAAAAACATTATTGTATAAAGGTTAGTACTAACCAATTTTTACGCTATGAATAACTAGTTAGTGCTAACCTCTATTTACGTTATGACTAATTAGTTAGTGTTAACCATTATTTACGCGATTACTAACTAATATAAAGCATAGTAGTAAGCAGTACAGATATATGTTCCGTAGTCGAGTGGAATTAATTAGTTAGAAAGAGAGGCAAAATCACATGTACACAAGAGTTTCGGTTAGTTTTTTCATTTTACTCTTAATAAACTAATAGAAACTTTATCCAATATAGTGGTCAAAACTTACTAGTAAAATGACCGGTAGTCTTCTTGCAGGGTACTACTATGACACAATCATTACTCATTACCCTACGGCCACACGTGCAATTTGTGATGTCTTAACACAAGCAATAACGCCGGCAGAATAACTTCGTCAAATTGCCAATGTGTTTTAGGTGGAGAACACGTAAATATCTTACAACATAAGTTTAAAAACAAGCTAAAGACAGGTTGTGTGTTATATTCATAGCGAAGAATAAGTTTAGCGCTTAAACATAGTATACATCGCTAAAAATAGCAATATTAAATATTAACGTGCTTGTTATATTTTTTTTTTGCTACCGTAGCGTCAAGTTCTCTTTTATTTTTTCACCAATTTGCTTTTAAAATGAGTTTATTTTCGGAAAACTTATTTTGCACTTTATTTTGGGCTTTAATTTTAATTATTTATCAGCCACGCGCGTATTTTTGACAAGTTGTATAAAAAAGTTAATAAAAAGCAACAAAAAAAAAGCTGTCTGTCAAACTTAAACGTCAAGTTATGTTATAAAATAGCTTTCAAGACAGATTGCTTAACAACGCTGTTAAAACACAAACAAAACACTAAAATGCTGAGGAGGCTATACCTAACACTAACATGATGTTAGTGTTAATGTTAACCATTTGATGTCAGTTGTAGCCTGGGTGTTACTACCCAAAATTTATTTTTGGCCCAAAGTTTTGTTTTTCTTTTTTTGTTATGCACTTTTTCGATATTGCTGTTAATCAATTATTAAAAAGTAAAAGTAAAAGCCTAAAAGTATATAAAACCTTTTATTGTAAATATGCATTGCAATTTATTGTAAATATTTATAAAAAATACGTGAGTTTTATCACAAAATTTATAAGTTTGTTCAGCGATCGCAAAAAGTCGCACAATTTTTTTACATAAAATGAAAGAAAATATTTTTAAACTTCCTTAATTAATTCATTTATTAATGATGTGCTAATAATCCCAATTTTTTAATGAAAACACTGAAGTTTATTGTTGTGGGAAAGCTAGTTTCTATGCGCATTTCGCTGGTTGCTTACACTGTACTTTCATGAAATTTCTGTATACGTATACCAAATAAAAATTTGAATAAAATGAATGACTTTCTTGAAAATTTCTTGTGCGATTACACAGGAAAGTGAAAGTTCATTTTTAAAATGTCGTCAAAGCTAAAATTATTTAACTTCTAGAATAAAAAAAACTAGAAATGGAAGGTATAAGTATGATTTATTATTCATATCCCATAAAATTGGGTATGAACATTATAAATTTATTAATTTAATTGTACTTTGGTGGTTTAATTTTTTCTTCATTTGTGTTGTTTTGTTTACTGCCTAATAAGAGTTGCCAAAGTTATCACATACACAAATGTATAGGGCAATAGTTGGAAATAATTATTATGTTAACTTTTTAATAACATTTTTGTTATAAAACATATAGATTGTCATTTTTTATGCATACTTGAAGAAAAATATTGTAAATACATTCATACATACACACACTAGAAAATACATAGTTGATATTACCTAAAAATATGGTATAAAATATTATATAAGCGCAAGGAAAGCATGGAATTATCTAAGTTTCTTAGGTAATATAACTACATATTATATTCGGTAATTTCTATGTTCGAAAAAGTATCTTTTATTATGTTAAAATTGATTAAAAGCTTGGAAAATTAAGCAATATTTGAAAAGTTATTTTATTTTTTATTTTTGGCAAATTATCTAATGACGATTTATTTTCTAAGGAATATGTTGCATAAATGTTACATGTTCTACATTTTTGTGTTCGTTTGTAGAAAAAATAAAACTGTGGGAAACATTTTTGAGTTCTTTTGTGGATATGTTGATGAAAAACATGCGAAACATGTTGCACATTTAACCCACAATTTTACTAGGTGTTTAAACTGCCCTGTTTTATAACTTTGGCACTTCAACTTTATTCGTACAACCAAGGTCTTATTTTGTTTGTCATAACACAAAGTGCTTAGAATTTTGTGAAAAGATTTCTAAAAAACAATATATCAAAATGTTGACATATTAAAATAAAAAATTGTAGGTATATTATTATCGTTTTAAGTGCTGGTTCACACTGTTCAAGTCTTAGCCGTCAAGTCTTGAGTGTTTAGGAGAGAAAGGAAAAGAAATTGCCCTTATCTCCTAAAAGCTCAAGACCTGACGGCTGAAACTTAAACAGTGTGAACCAGCACTAACTTTTTCCAAGCCATTAGTGATGTCAATATTGGTTACAAGACCGCAATAGTTTGCAGAAACCGTTTTGGTCGCTTAGTGGGATGAGAGTGGGATATGTATAAAAAAAAAAATAATTTCTAACTCGAGACGAGGGTTTTTCAATTTTTTAGCATATGCACTATTTTGAATTTTTTCCTTTTTATGTGTAAGTGTTTCTAAA
The DNA here is from genome assembly GCA_943735925.1 of Pollenia amentaria. NCBI lineage: Eukaryota > Metazoa > Arthropoda > Insecta > Diptera > Polleniidae > Pollenia > Pollenia amentaria. The sequence goes on from OX031010.1 coordinate 75,449,603, forward strand.
ATCTTAAGAAATAAAACTTATGCTGAGAAACTAGACAAATTAACCTCTCCGACGGTATATAACATACCGAACTTGCATTTCATTCCCTCGATACTGTAATACCCACAATATGTTAATCCCAGGAATAAAATCACTTTTTCTATAGAGATTTTGACAAATTAAATATTTTTATTTATTTGTAATAATAATTAAATAAATATAAAATAATAATAATTAAAACAAAAAGATAAATAATATAAAAAACTTAATCTCAATCACATAAGTCCTTTAATAATTTTTTTTTGTTTTTTTTTTAAATTTTTTTAATTTTTTTTTTTTTTAAATTTAAAACTATTTTTGTATTTTGAAAAGGGTATTTTATTTAATTTTTTTTTTTTTTGCTCAAAAGAAAGCTTAGGGGTTTTCCTTTAAGGTAGATTTGGTCGCTTAGTGGGATATGTACAAAAAAAAATAATGTGTAAGTCAAGAGGTCAAATGCTAAAAAAAATCCTCGTCTTGAGTTAGAAATTATTTTTTTTATACATATCCCACTCGCATCCCACTAAGCGACCAAAACTACCTAAAAGAAAAATGCATAAGCTTTCTTTTGAGCAAAAAAATAAAAAAAATACCCTTTTCAAAAAAAATACAAAAATTGTTTTAAATTTAAGAAAAAAAAAAAATTGTATTGACCATTCATTAATAATGTTTTTTCTCTGCGTGTAGCGAATCACATAGGGGTTAGTGCAAACATCAAAATGTGTGGTTAAAGTTAAAACCTGCTAAAGTGTTAAAAGTTAGTGAATCGCACTACAGGACTTAGCCTTAGCAATAGAATTTCCTCAAATATTTAAGGGAGAATTGCCAGTAGACTTATTGTCGATGCAAGGCTATATGGTTTGTTTGGTTTTTGTATCATTATTATCTCAGCACATTACCATTGTAAAGGAAAATGGTAAAGTCTTAGAATCGAGCGACTAAAGTAACGACTAACAATTGCGTCTTTTTGATCGTATCGTGTACCCATGCTCTGTAACTTTGGTGAGAACTTCTCGCATCGAAAACATGTGAAACAAAATATTCCATCGTTTCTCGAAATGTGTGAAGAAAGTGTGTCTGTAATTCATGTCGAAAACTATCAAAAGAGATTACGTCGTTACGTTATAAATGTCATAATAATCCACTCGAAGCCGATATGAAATTGCAGATGTTGTGAACGGCAGTAAAACATACGTTGACGGCAACGAAATTTAACTAAAATTTAAAAATTTTCAGCGACGGCAGCGAAAATACAACCGTCGGCTACACCAAAAAATGTAAAGTGCGACTTTAATGTTTATTGATTACAAAATGGCTTTGAAAATATTCGTATATTTTTTAAAAATGTCAATGGCAATATAATTAAAAATGAAAAAATCTGCCAAGAACAAAATAATTATCTCTTCCGTGTTAATATTTACTGCATTTAGCATTTTTATGTTATTTTTTTATTTTAAAACCCTTTCTCACCCCGTTTTTATGCGTGAGTTCATTTGACGGTTCAAAGCGGGAACTTTCTCATAAAAATTTTACAGACACACTTTTACAGTATATTGGCGAGAAATTTCCTTACGTGACAGTTATTTCAATCGAAAAGTTTCTCGCCGAGGGAGTTACAGAACATGGGCACTGGACTCTTCCTTAAGATTAAGCTTTTTATTTCTGTTTTAACTTCGTTGGGAGTTATAAATTTAATAGGAAAGTCCATTTGCAAAAGACAATTTAAACACAACAACTTGAGTTGTTGTGTTAAAACTAAATGGCATAAATGTATTTTTTAGGTGAAGTGCAAACGTTTCTGTAATATCTTTGTCTGTTCTACACCACGAACCATCGGAATTTTTTAAAACGATATTTCTTTTTGTTGGTCTTTTAAGATATTTCGTAGCTCTCCAGAGTAAATACTCATGCTTAGAATTATTTATTTCTTCAAGAAATTCTGATGTTTTAGTATTTTTATGATCTTGTAGTAAAGAACAAAGATCTTTGGATGCTTTATTAAATAGAGATTTGTCATTTGGATGTCTGCTGTTTTGCCAACACTTTTTATATTTATGTTAGTAAGTCTGCAAGTCTGGTATTTTACCAGGGTCACTTGGCCAGTAAGTAGGTGTTCCAGAAAACAGTACTGAATAGTTCTTTTTTCTTACGCATTTATATTACTCTTTTCCTTTACACAGGGTCTCCACCTGAGATAAGATATAAGATTTTTATATCAGCAAACGTCAAATTCAATCGCAGAGAGTATTGTCTTACGTGTGGACTCTCAAATAGTGTTAGTATTAATATTATAAAAAATGTAATGAGACAGTTGTTATGAGAAATCTCATAACAACTATCTTATAAGATGAACTGTCAAAAATACACATACATATACCATATAAACCAATAATAAGCCACCATTATTAAAATGTGTAATTTATTAATGCCAAATAGTGCCAATCTTGTGAAAATTTTTTAAAAAAACAATATTTTAATTAACAAATCAAAAAACCAAAAAAAAAAAATAATAAAAACGATACATGTTTACTGTACGAGAATCAATCGATTATGAAATCTTATAAGATACGTGTTCCCCTTGTCTAAGATTAAGATTAACATGAAGAAATATGCTCTCTCATTCTGCCGACGTTCTCTCACATATTATATCAGATATTATCTTAGGTGGAGACCCTGTGTTAGGATTCGTAACTTTTTTCCCCACCACGGCTGTTTGGCTTTAAAGTCTCCACCAACAAGAAATTAATTTCCTCATATATATCACATTTTACCGTGTGTCGGGGGGGAAAATAAATTGAATCTACCCTACAAGAAATGCATAACCAAAACTAAAACATGTTCTGTAGAGGTACCTTGCTACAACCTTTCCAAGTACATAGGAAATATTCTAAAAAACATTATATTAGAAAAATATAATATACAAAATTCCGCACAACTTAAGGATAAATTAAATGAAATAGATCTGGACGAAGACGAACTCTTAATATCATTGGACGTGGTTTCGTTATTTACTAACATACCGATACATCTAGCAATAAGTAACATAATGACTAAATGGAACATTCTTAAAAATCACACAAAAATATCACGATCACAATTTTTAATAATTCTTCAATTTTGCCTAAAAGATAATAATTATTTCATGTACGGTGAAAATCTATACAATCAAACGTATGGCATGCCAATGGGCAACCCACTTTCGCCAACAATAGCGAACATTGTTCTAGATGCATTGTTAGAACAAACAACAGAGGACTTGAAAAAAGAAAATATAAACATTAAATTGATTACAAAATACGTCGACGATTTATTTGCCATAATTAGGAGAGAAGATGAAGATAAGATTTTGAAAACATTTAACAATTATCACAACAAATTAAATTTCACAATAGAGAAAGAAAACAACAACGCAATTCCATATCTTGATATGAGAATAATTAGAGAAGGTAATAAAATTGTTACAGATTGGTATACTAAAACGATAGCTTCTGGACGCCTGATAAATTTTAATTCAACACAACCTTTAAGACAAAAGATAAATACAGCAACTAACCTAATAACAACAGTAATGAAAATAAGTAATGAACAATTTATTTCTAAAAACATATCTAAAATAAAAGACATCCTAACTAAAAACAGCTATCCGAAAAATATAATTAATAACTTATTGAACAAACTAATCCACAAAAAACCAAGGGAAACTACCATAAACAATACATCTGGCAGCACTAAATACTACAGTGTATCATACGTACCAAAACTTACCGATAATCAAAAATTGAGAGAAATTATAGAAGATGAACCAGTTAAATTAGCACACAGACCCAACAAAACAATTTCTACATTATTTACAAAAACAAAAACCAAAATTGATAAAAAAGAACTTAACAACGTAGTGTATGAAATTACATGTGTAGGCAAACGAGACGAAAAGTGTGGGAAAATATACATAGGGACAACAAAACGAAGCTTAGGCACGAGAATAGCAGAGCATGAAACTGATATAAACAAACAGAAATTAACAACAGCGTTGTCAACGCATTGTTTTGATACTGGACATTATATTGATATTGAAGGAGTTAAAATATTGAACAGAGAGAAAAACACAAACAAACGATACACTCTTGAAAGTCTTCGAATACAGGAAAAATCAAACAACGCAATAAATAGAAAAGAGGATAAAGACGGCACAAATGCAAATTACACAATCGCAATAATTTAGTATTAGTTCAACTGTGATACATTAACAGTAATAAACTAGAATATTTAATCACTTTTTATTTTTATTTTAAAAACTTCGTGTTTTATGTTGTAAAACTTGTGTGTTTGTATTATAAAATGTAAATGTAACAAAGATTGAATGTAAGTTTGGTTATTGTAATGTGGAACTTTATTTTAGTTGTTCCTAAATATTATTTTATTTTTGTTTCGTGTCGTTGCCAGATTTAATAAACTGAAAAATCCCAGATGAAGTTGGAAAATACCAACGAAACGTAGGATGAATATATAAATAAATAATCTTTTATTTAAATACAAATGACCTTGAAAGCCTGTTTAGATAAATTCTATATAAAAATAATAACAAATTCTAGAAAAAGGTCGATTAATAAGTAATATTGATAAAACAAAAACAATTTACTAACAATTACTAAACAATTTACTTGCAACAATTTTACATTCGTTGCTCCACTCTAACACATATGTTAGAGTGGAACAAATAACACAACCCAAATAATGCCAATTTTTTAATATAATTTTTTCACACGCGTGTACTGTCGATTCTTGTAAAAAAATTGAATTGTTTAAATTTTAGTTCTGTGGTTTAAATTAAATATTACAAACGTTATTTGCCATGTTAAGTTAAAAATTTAATTTGATTATCTCCTTTGCAACTACGTTGCATATTAAAGTAGAGGAGGGCGTACTGATGGCGGCTCCAAAAAACATGGTGTTTAATTTTCTGGAAATAACAGGTCATGTACGAAACAGTCGTCTTAAAAGAAGTGGTCTTCCAACAGGTAGCGGTCATTCGGGTGGTTGCTTTGGCCGGGATACTCGTTAAAGATTTGGTGGTGATAATTAAGGAGCAAATTATACCAAATATTTAAAATCCTGATGACTTTTCAAGTATGTATGCATGTATGTATTCGGCTTTTTAGTCACAAGTTTTTAACAAAATAATATTTCTTTATATGATCTACGAGAAATTAATTGGTAATGAGTACGTTTACCTTCATTACAAAAGAACTTTTATAAATAAGATCCCAAAACGAAATCCAGATCCATGTGAGAAAGGAGCGTTATAGAGCAACCAAGGAAATAACGTTACGTGGTCCTGCACCCACACCTATTATATACTTTAATGAAACCTGCTTGATTATATTTTTTTAATAAAAACTATTTTAAAACTAAAATAAAACAAAAACATTATTGTATAAAGGTTAGTACTAACCAATTTTTACGCTATGAATAACTAGGTAGTGCTAACCTCTATTTACGTTATGACTAATTAGTTAGTGTTAACCATTATTTACGCGATTACTAACTAATATAAAGCATAGTAGTAAGCAGTAATAGTAATAGAAACTTTATCCAATATAGTGGTCAAAACTACCGGTCATTTTACTAGTAAAATGACCGGTAGTCTTCTTGCAGGGTACTACTATGACACCATCATTACTCATTACCCTACGGCCACACGTGCAATTTGTGATGTCTTAACACAAGCAATAACGCCGGCAGAATAACTTCGTCAAATTGCCAATGTGTTTTAGGTGGAGAACACGTAAATATCTTACAACATAAGTTTAAAAACAAGCTAAAGACAGGTTGTGTGTTATATTCATAGCGAAGAATAAGTTTAGCGCTTAAACATAGTATACATCGCTAAAAATAGCCATATTAAATATTAACGTGCTTGTTATATTTTTATTTTGCTACCGTAGCGTCAAGTTCTCTTTTATTTTTTCACCAATTTGCTTTTAAAATGAGTTTATTTTCGGAAAACTTATTTTGCACTTTATTTTGGGCTTTAATTTTAATTATTTATCAGCCACGCGCGTATTTTTGACAAGTTGTATAAAAAAGTTAATAAAAAGCAACAAAAAAAAGCTGTCTGTCAAACTTAAACGTCAAGTTATGTTATAAAATAGCTTTCAAGACAGATTGCTTAACAACGCTGTTAAAACACAAACAAAACACTAAAATGATGAGGAGGCTATACCTAACACTAACATGATGTTAGTGTTAATGTTAACCATTTGATGTCAGTTGTAGCCTGGGTGTTACTACCCAAAATTTATTTTTGGCCCAAAGTTTTGTTTTTCTTTTTTTGTTATGCACTTTTTCGATATTGCTGTTAATCAATTATTAAAAAGTAAAAGCCTAAAAGTATATAAAACCCTTTATTGTAAATATGCATTGCAATTTATTGTAAATATTTATAAAAAATACGTGAGTTTTATCACAAAATTTATAAGTTTGTTCAGCGATCGCAAAAAGTCGCACAATTTTTTTACATAAAATGAAAGAAAATATTTTTAAACTTCCTTAATTAATTCATTTATTAATGATGTGCTAATAATCCCACTTTTTTAATGAAAACACTGAAGTTTATTGTTGTGGGAAAGCTAGTTTCTATGCGCATTTCGCTGGTTGCTTACACTGTACTTTCATGAAATTTCTGTATACGTATACCAAATAAAAATTTGAATAAAATGGATGACTTTCTTGAAAATTTCTTGTGCGATTACACAGGAAAGTGAAAGTTCATTTTTAAAATGTCGTCAAAGCTAAAATTATTTAACTTCTAGAATAAAAAAAACTAGAAATGGAAGGTATAAGTATGATTTATTATTCATATCCCATAAAATTGGGTATGAACATTATAAATTTATTAATTTAATTGTACTTTGGTGGTTTAATTTTTTCTTCATTTGTGTTGTTTTGTTTACTGCCTAATAAGAGTTGCCAAAGTTATCACATACACAAATGTATAGGGCAATAGTTGGAAATAATTATTATGTTAACTTTTTAATAACATTTTTGTTATAAAACATATAAATTGTCATTTTTTATGCATACTTGAAGAAAAATATTGTAAATACATTCATACATACACACACTAGAAAATACATAGTTGATATTACCTAAAAATATGGTATAAAATATTAAATAAGCGCAAGGAAAGCATGGAATTATCTAAGTTTCTTAGGTAATATAACTACATATTATATTCGGTAATTTCTATGTTCGAAAAAGTATCTTTTATTATGTTAAAATTGATTAAAAGCTTGGAAAATTAAGCAATATTTGAAAAGTTATTTTATTTTTTATTTTTGGCAAATTATCTAATGACGATTTATTTTCTAAGGAATATGTTGCATAAATGTTACATGTTCTACATTTTTGTGTTCGTTTGTAGAAAAAATAAAACTGTGGGAAACATTTTTGAGTTCTTTTGTGGATATGTTGATGAAAAACATGCGAAACATGTTGCACATTTAACCCACAATTTTACTAGGTGTTTAAACTGCCCTGTTTTATAACTTTGGCACTTCAACTTTATTCGTACAACCAAGGTTTTATTTTGTTTGTCATAACACAAAGTGCTTATAACTTTGTGAAAAGATTTCTAAAAAACAATATATCAAAATGTTGACATATTAAAATAAAAAATTGTAGGTATATTATTATCGTTTTAAGTGCTGGTTCACACTGTTCAAGTCTTAGCCGTCAAGTCTTGAGTGTTTAGGAGAGAAAGGAAAAGAAATTGCCCTTATCTCCTAAAAGCTCAAGACCTGACGGCTGAAACTTAAACAGTGTGAACCAGCACTAACTTTTTCCAAGCCATTAGTGATGTCAATATTGGTTACAAGACCGCAATAGTTTGCAGAAACCGCTAAAATAGCTAATGGGTACGTTCATAAGACGTAGCTGTTGAGCTCAACTGCTAGAAAATTGTTGACAACTGTTGAGCCGAACATTTTCGTCTTAGAAACGGCATTATGAGTATAATGCAAAATTAACAGCTGATAAACATAAACAATTGAAAAAAATAAAGGTTGAGGTTGAGCACAACCTTTATGATGGAATAAATGGCCTCAAATAACCAACTGTTGTGTTGAGCGGAAGTGCTCAACTATGCGTTTCTAAGACAAACACTAAACGGTTACACAACAGTTACGCCTTATGAACGTGCCCAATAACGTACATTAATAATAAAAGTGCAATAGTTTTAAATAAAAGCAGCTAATTTTGTTCTGTTGAAGTTGCACAACATGTAAAATTTTGTTGTAAAGTAAGCATATTTGAAAAAACTATATACTTTTTTCAGTTACACACTTTTAATAAAATTAACTTCTTTATTCATTTCATTGTAATATGCTATTTATCAATTCATAATGTATTAACTTAACTATCTACTGAAACTTTTTACTTGTTTGTCTTTCTAAATCTATATATCGCTCATTTGCTGCATCTTCGTAATTATTCAAAAAATACATTTCGAAATAAACGTGTTTAAAATTTTTGAATTGCTTGATCCACTTGGAAAAAATAACGACACATTTTTATTAACGGAGAAAGTACAAAAGATACATTTTATACACAGTATAAAGAAAAACATAGCGACCCATTCTTTGTCACTACCTCATTTGTGCGATAAATAACGAAATTATTCTTGTAAGTTTAAGATGCGACCATTATTATCAAATACGTATGTTCGCCTTGGTAAAATTACCTAGATTATTTTTTTGTGTGTACAAAATAAATTAAATTTAAAATTATCATTTTTTTGTGTGTACAAAATAAATTAAATTTACAATTATTATTTAACCACAATCCTGTAAATTTGTATAAGTCTCTTTAGTGGGCAACTTTGTTTACGCGTCTGTCATTTTACTTTCAGAAAGTGTGAAAAAATTACTTTCTTGAAAAAATCATTGAAAGCTGAGTAGAAAGTAAAAAAATGGGAGTGTATAAGTGAAAAAGTGTGAGTGTATTGCGACTTTCATGAAATTACTTTCACGTGTAAACGCTAGGTTAGGCCAGCTCGTCAGGAAACTTTTTCCAAATACTTTAGAAAAGCTAAAAATATTATACAAGTAAGACCATAAAGTGAATAAGAATTTTAAAACACTCAGGTCTTACATGTAACAATATCATCAAAGCTTCAACAAAGACACAACAATAAACCGTAATTTTTTTTTTCTTACATTCCCCTACAATTGGCTGGTTTTTTCCAACACGAATTGTAGTTGCAAGAGGATAGAAAGAAAAAAAGAAGTAGTAGTAATAACACGGAGGTAGACCGAGCTTACTTATTTTTTTTCTAATGAAAACTGCAAATGCTAAATTTTTTGGAGTCATTTTGATTCGCTCAGATCTCTTAAACTATATAAATATATTTTCTTTGCTATTACATTTAAAATACTATATTTTAATAAAAATGCTCTAAAACTATTGATTGTTGAACCATATTTATTGTATAAACAACTGAAATGTAGGAAAATTTTCATCAGTTTACGTTGTATAATATTTAGATAACTTTACCACACTCTTTTATATACAAAATTTTATTTTTTTCGAAAACAAATCATGGCTTTCTAATAATGAAGCATTTCACTACAGAATTGCGTCATTAGATTTCTAAAAAATAACTGTAAAAAAAAGACTTTTTGCCAAAAAAAAATAACACTGTGTGCTGCGGCGTATGCTATTCCTTTTCTTTAACAAGTCTCTGTAAACTGAACTTCCCTTATAGTTCGCTGTATGGTGTTGCAGGAAATTAACACACTGCGGTGTATTATCAGGTTTACTACAATTATCAGTGCAATGATTTAAGCCGAATTTTACGCAATTAAACATTTTTCTACAATTAGTTTTTGATTGTCCATCTGTAACATTGTATAATATCATTTGATTTAATTGGTGGTTCAATTGTAACAATTGCGCTAAAAAGATGATGTATATCAAATATATTTTTGTTGTTGTGGTTTGGTTCTAGATCAACGCAAAACGTCGACATTGGTTGCTTAGATAGTGTACTTTTATTTTATTACGAACTTGGTGTCCCAAACTTTGAAGTTCATCTTTTATAAGTAAAATCGGTGTTTAAAAGTTCATGTTTTTAATGACTACTTTATATGCCCTTTCCTGTTTTAGGAACATTATTTTTTTGTCATCTAAATATTTCACTAAAATCCTGTATTATTTAACGCTCCTGGCCATTAACCTCACATGTCCGTCCCTAAGAGATTTATAGGAGAAGTCATTGGAATTCACTATTTTTAAAAAGTTATTAAGCATAGTTTTGATATCAGATACGTTAGGAATTATTATAGGTGGTGTTTTTGATTCCGTAACTTCATTATATTATTAGTTTCAGCGTGATCATCATCGTCATCATCATCCTATTATTGCTTGTACTTGGTAAATCGTTGTTGTTGTTTTGTGTAGTTGCATTATTTAAGATTTTGTTTTTATGTTTAAAAATTTCTGGAGTATTTGTAAACCTTCGTTTTGTTGTTTTAATAACTGAAACTGTCTGCCAGACAGCATCGTCTTCATCCCTTGCTTCGCTTTCAGTCATTCTGCCGCTTACAGCAGATGATTAGTAAAATCAATTTACTAACCGTCTGTTTGTGTATTTAGCTAAAGAAAACTTTATTGTTAATTTATACACACAATAGTGCAGTTAACAAAATAATGTGACAATAACAAGAGTTATAGGCTTAATATTTTTACAAAAAAATTTTAGAAATTGAGCAATAGTTATACGTCCGCGCTTTATAACTGTCAAAGGTAGACTCGAACGATGAAAATGAACGACCACTCATCGTTCATCTGCCCAAACCGTTCAATTGAACGAGTTCGTTCATGACCTACACAACTCTAATTAAAAGTCAAGTTTGAGTAATTTTATTATATGATGTAAATAAAAAAATTTAATTCACACGACGTTTTACAAGTTTTAAAAGATATATATTATGTAGTACATATATGTGTGTGATACAACTCAGCTTTTTAATTTATAACAATGTTCCCATTGATATACTATTACATTGAAATGTAATAGTAGTATAAAGTAATAATATGCTGAGTAGTGGGAAATGCAACAAATTCCAACCTACATATATGCACACGCCATAGTTAATAATAATTAAGTTAATTAAGTTAATGTTAATAATAATAATTAAGTTAATGTTAATAATAAAAATGAAAATAAAGAATTATTAATGAATCAGAAGTCAACCGAGAAAGTTTTATTCGAAACTGTCACGACATGGCGACCGTGACAGGACAATAAAATAAAATAAAAGATAAAAGTTAATAATTTTTTTTTTAATCCAAATTTAGATATTTTTAATTAGGCTTAAGTTCATTGAGTTTAATTTTCATTAAATTATTTTTATGAAGACAGGAATTTTACAACATGAAATTAATTAAATTTTTTTTTTTTTTTTTTATTTATAATTTTATATTTGATAATTTTTCATTCTTGACTGCGCTGAGATTTGAACCCAGGCGTTCACGGACAGGTTGCCCAGACTAGTTTCGACTGTAACCACACAATCTCGTCGGTGGGGTTTGCCGTTTTTACTCACTCGGCTATTGAGGCCGGGCGAAGTCAATAGTCAAACATCAATCCTTAAACCAAATGGTATTTCACTTTGGTAGATCGAAATTTGCTTTTTGAATGAATGATTATATATTTTAATTGATTTACATGTTCTTCCTAACTTCTGTTTTTTCGTACTTTTTGTCAAGAATTCTTCTTGAAGTCCAAAGTACATTTTTTTATTTTTGATGTTTTTGTCTTTCTTTTTTCTTGTTGACCTTTTTCAGCACAACTTGAAGGACAAATGTAAACATAGCTCGTGCCTTAGCTGTTAACAATAACTAGTATTGTGGTTATTTTATTGAACTGTTAATGGTTTTTTAATCCAAATTTAGATATTTTTAATTAGGCTTAAGTTCATTGAATTTAATTTTCATTAAATTATTTTTATGAAGACAGGAATTTTACAACATGAAATTAATTAAAATTTTATTATTGATAATTTTTCATTCTTGACTGCGCTGAGATTTGAACCCAGGCGTTCACGGACAGGTTGCCCAGACTAGTTTCGATTGTAACCACACAATCTCGTCGGTGGGGTTTGCCGTTTTTACTCACTCGGCTATTGAGGCCGGGCGACGTCAATAGTCAAACATCAATCCTTAAACCAAATGGTATTTCACTTTGGTAGATCGAAATTTGCTTTTTGAATGAATGATTATCTATTTTAATTGATTTACATGTTCTTCCTAACTTCTGTTTTTTCGTACTTTTTGTCAAGAATTCTTCTTGAAGTCCAAAGTACATTTTTTTATTTTTGATGTTTTTGTCTTTCTTTTTTCTTGTTGACCTTTTTCAGCACAACTTGAAGGACAAATGTAAACATAGCTCGTGCCTTAGCTGTTAACAATAATTAGTATTGTGGTTATTTTATTGAACTGATAATGGTTTTTTAATCCAAATTTAGATATTTTTAATTAGGCTTAAGTTCATTGAATAATTTGCAAAAAAAAATAAATATTTCTTTTTAAACGGAAAGTTACTTAAATAAAAATGTGAAAAACAAGCTATGTAAGATAACTGCAACAAATGTTTGATAGATAAAATTAAAAAAAAAGAAGTTAAAGCAAATAAAATAACTAATAATGTCTAAGAAAATTGAAAACGATAAAAACTAAAAAGTTTTCATTTCATATTTAAACACAAAAATTTGGATTATCCTTTATATCACAAAAAAAGGCTGTGATTGTTATCTTCTAAAGTCAATTTATTTTATTGCTTTACATATAATATTATAAACACAAAAAAAAAACATAACAAGACAAAGAATTCATAATATAACAAAATAACAATTTCGTTGATAAAACGTGTACAAGTACGTGTAAGAAAAAAAGAGGAATAAAATTAAAAAAGGGTAACATTCCGAGTTGCCCGAAGGAACATGCTGGTGCGGCCAAAGTACCGGTCGCCATGTCGTGACAATTTCGAATAAAACTTTCTCGGTTGACTTCTGATTCATTAATAATTCTTTATTTTCATTTTTATTATTATTATTAACATTAACTTAATTATTATTATTAACATTAACTTAATTAACTTAATTATTATTAACTATGGCGTGTGCATATAGGTTGGAATTTGTTGCATTTCCCACTACTCAGCATATTATTACTTTATACTACTATTACATTTCAATGTAATAGTATATCAATGGGAACATTGTTATAAATTAAAAAGCTGAGTTGTATCACACACATATATGTACTACAATTATATTGAAATTTTATATTAAGCGCTTCTTAAACGAGCAAATTCAAGACTTTTCTTAAACGTGAAGACATAAATATATAACAGATGATTATTTCTTCTAAAGGCCCAACCATAATATGCAGAAGTTAGCTTAAGCGACTGTCAAAAATTAACGAAAAGTCTGTCAAATGCATAAGCAAATTAAAGAAGACGTTTAGGTGGCCATAATGTACTTACATAAACTTAAGATCCATGTTGCATATTTTTCAATATTTTGTTTTCTTGCGATTACTTCAAATTAAAAAGTACCAAAAATTACAGCAATGTATTTGTTTATTTTATGTTTCAATTTTTTTTTTAATAATGCACAAACAGCTGATTCCGTACGGAATGTGCGTTCAGTTATGCACTTTGCTTAAACAAATGACATTTGACGAATCTTAACGAAAAGTTTCATTAAGAACATTATAGTTGGCCACATATGTTTTATATGTATTCGCACAGTTGCTTAAGATGATTTAAGCGACTTCATGCATATTATGGTTGGGCCTTAAAGTGTTGATTGTTTAAGTTACATTTTTATTTCTGTTATTTATTGCATGATTCATTCCAGTTGACAAAATGGTCGTTGACGAAAATGTCATCAACGATGTCCTCAGAAAATATTGCAATATGTCGCATATATGACATTGACGACGACAACTTAAGTAACAAAAATTGTATTTTGTTGTGTATAAAATCGTATTTACGACAGACATTTTCTTAAATTTGTCTTGAATAATACTTTATTGATTACATGCATTTTGTCGTGTTTCAAACCACATTGACGAAAAAATGCATGCAGTGGTCGCTTATATTGTTTTCAATAAGGCAGAGTACCGAATCGTTCGCTCATTTTCATGGAAAGTTTCAAAATTTTTCTACTGATTCATGAGGGTAAGAAAAAAAATATTTTTAATTTCCTCACTCGTGAGGAATGAGCAAAAAAATCACATGTGAATTTTTCAGATATGAAAAATTTTAAATAATTCACGTTAAAATTCTTCATAAGGAAAAAAACACGATTTGCCCGACCATTTCCAGCGGGAAAATAAAGTAGTAGAGAGACCTTATAGAAGGCCTTCTAAAAAGATTTAAGAATAAAGCTTTATCCCAGTTAAATTGTTGTTGCAAATAATGCGAAGTGAGTAAATTTATAACTAAACTTTCTACACGTTCCAGCATAACTAGTAATAAAACGATTTCGGATGTCCTTATCTTAGAAAAGAAAATTTGAACTTGTAAAATATTTAATAAACACTTTTCTCACTGACCTTTTCAAAGAAGGCAAAGTGGAATAAGTAAAAGTTTACTAAAACTGTAATTGTAAGCCATCCTTAAAAAGCCTAAAAAGTTAAAGCCCTTGCAATTTTTCCCGCGGAGCAGCACGACTAGCCTGTGTGTGTTTTGTTTTTGTAAAATTATTTCTTGGCTGGTGAACCAAAATGTATGAGTTGTTTTTTAAAGGCAAATATTATTGAAAAAAAAAAAAAAACTAAAAGAACTGCACATGTCGTCATCTTCAATGCAGAATAATATAAAATCACAGTTTACATGAGAAACAATAAACGTTGTAATATAGAAATAAATTGAGATATAAAAGACATTTTAAATATTTTGGATAAAAATGCGATAACGGATTTATATAGGGAAAAATATTATTTGTATTGTTATTTATTTAGTCGTGTGTTACGTTATTTTAATTTGTAATTCTCTGAAATAAAACAAAGTATCATCAACGAAAGTTTGATAGTACCTATTAGGTAAAACAAATATTTAAAATATTAAATAATTAAATATTTTTGTTAAATTACAGATATAATAGAATATAAAGATAAAGTTATAGTTATAAATGCAAGACTCCGTTTAAACAATAAATGAAAATGTGGTTAACTGCACCTATAAAAATAATAATCACACAATTAATATGTAGAATCATTAGGTTTGCGTTGACATGGTGAAACAAGTTTGATTTTCTGATTCAGCGCAGGCAGAAACTGCATGAGAACGTAAGGAATTTTATATTATTATAGATCTTATGACATTGGGTATGATTTTTATTGATTTTAATTTCTCATTTAAGTGGATTAAACTAAACAATTTACTATTTAAATTTAACTATAAATTGATTTTAAAAACCCAGCTTTTCCATTATAAATAAAGTGTAGTTTGATCTACATATAATGAATTTTGTTAATTGAATTTTTCTTAACAATAAACAAATTTTGTAAAAAAAAATTTGACTCATGCATACATACATGCATATATGTCTCCATATAAGGAATTATTTTAAATGAACTTCTGTAGCGCATACTTACAACGCTATGTACAAGAAAATTTTAATAAGGTGATTTCTGAAAAATTAAAATAAAAAGAAGGAAAGAATAGTCCAATTAAAATTAGTATTGATGGCAGCACCGCATCCAATGAACAACAATTTTGAAGAAAGTAGTTTTTCTTCTGAAAAAATATGTTCGTAATAAAGCTGAAGAGAGGGATAAACACAAAATAAACAAAACCTAGCTAAACAATTTATATTCCAGCACTTTATAAAAAATTAAAAAAGGCAGTTATTCTAAAAATGTTGAATAAATGCCTTTTTGAGGATATTGATTAAGGCCCCCTTGGAAGGATGTGATCCTAACCATAATACCAGATTATTTTTTAATAAACGTGGAAAAAATAATATTATAAACATTCTATATATTGAAGAAATTTGCTGGTCCCATACAGATTCATTATGGGGAAGCTCGACTGTATTTAAATTTATTAAAAAGGATATACAGTAATTTTCGCTTACCGTCAAATTCATTAGTTGCAGTCAGATCGTCAATCGCCAATGTGAATAAAGAATATAAAAAATTCATATTTATAACACAAGAGCAGGCTTATTGTACTGTATAAAAAAATATTTTATCCCTAAAAACAATTTTTTTAGAGTGGAGAGCTGATGACAAAAATTAAACAATTTAAATATTAGGTCCTTTATATGGTTTGTGGCTTCGAAAACTAAAAGGAACTTGGTACATATTGCTTATGTGACTATAACGCTTAAAATTTGCTTTACTTTTGTCTTTACTACCCGCAGATAGATGGAATATATGTCAAATGTGCCTATGTAGCTAAACAGACTATAACGGAAATACTTTCTATTAAATTTTCTTATAGTGGCAGAAAATAAAGATAAAATGGACTATATCGCTAATGTGACTATAAACAAAAATTACTGTACATGTATTAACTCATAAGGTATTCAATCATTAAAATAATGAAAGTCTGAATAATCGAAGAACCTGCTAGCTGGTAGTGAGCTGGTCTATCAGTACCGGGGTTGCGGGTTCTATTCCCGCCAGAGACTCTGGTCTCCAGCAGACAAGCGAAGAGCTTCGCGGGATTAGCGTAGGGAATTCTTAGCGTTTGGGCGTGCAATGGGTTACGCTGCAAAATTTCTAATAGTCCTATGTGGAGAAGCTGATAGTCATACTTAATAAAGGTTTTGTTATACTGCTTTTATTTTAATTAATGCAATAACTTTCAGTTTGATAACTAATTCCACTAACAACAGTTAACCACAGAGTATGAAACAGAAAACCCAGCCTTGACGTTTAAAAAAATGTATGTGTTCTCAAAAGAATATCAGATACATTATATTGTTTAAGTAAATTATATTCTTGATGATAGGTCATTTTGAATTATGTTAATTACTTGGCTATTTTTAAACAATTAGTCAATTCACAAGGTATCCTAACATGTCATATTGTCAAAATGTCCTAATATTTCACAATGGTTTAAAAATATTGTTGTACGGCTCAGCCGCTCAGCGCTGGACTTTTCTGATTAATTACGACAGCACAATAAACACAGCAATCAACGTTCTATTTATTTAAGACACTTTTTGTTAACAAACCAACAACAATATTTTTAAACCATTGTGAAATATTAGGACATTTTGACAATATGACATGTTAGGATACCTTGTGAATTGACTAAATATGTAACGTAATGTATTGAATCGGTATCAATAAAAAGTTATAGCCTATTTCCAATGTGCGAAAGAATTCTTTCGTTCGCATAACTACATTCAAAACAAAAACAAAGCCTACAATTTTGTTTTCAATGTAGTTATACGAAGGAAAGAATTCTTTCGCACATCGGAAATAGGCTATTAATTTCAAATTGTTCAATGATACATGGTTTTTGCGTCTTAGCTAACGGTAAGTATTTTGTTCTTTAAAAAAATTCTTTGATGCCAGAACGTATTTTGAATGCTTTATGGCAAGTCCTTTGGATGTTTATGAACGCATTTTTAAAATGAAAGCACAACGTGTTCACAGACACAATACTTTTTTTTTTTTATAATTATTTAAAATAAACTAGTAGCACAACTTAACACGCATATATAAAAACCAACTACAATTTATTTTTTTCAAAAATTTAAATTTTCTACATAATTTTCTTTTAAAACCCGCCCAAAATAATTCTTTCTTTAACGCACAAGCTAGTTTTTAAGAATGTAAACCATAGTTTTAGCAAAAAATAAAAAAATTAATTCATAGGAGAATAATAACGCGAAAAAATGTTCGCGGGAAAAAATTCCCCTTATCGTGAACAAAATTATCCCCGTAATTTGTTCAGTTTTTCCTTTGAATTTCTCCCTTTATTTTTGCTGTGGAACAAAATATTTATGTAAGTAATTCTTCTCATAATTCGAATATTAAAGTTTACAAAATTGATTTTAAGGTCAAGATCCGTTAAAAAAGGCAAAAACTTATATGTATATATATTGTTCCACACAAATAGGTCGATTGCCTGAGGAGTTATGAAGCATTTAAAAGATGTGGTGGCATAATATCAGAAATAAGTTTACTACATAGAAGGGCAATAAGCTAATGTTGCAATCAAACTATCGCTCCAATACAATATATTTTATTTTGTTTTTTTTTCTTTTCTTTCAAATATACACGTTTATGTTTGAACAAAATTTTTTTTTGTTTTTTAATATTGTTCACGGGAGTTTCACGATAGCCTTTTTCCGTCGAGGGGAATAAAAATTTCATGGGAACAAAAATTCCACTTCCTTTTCACGATAGGGATGTATGTAAACGGTGCACAGTGTCAGATTTCATTGTTTTATCGGGATTGGATTAAAAATACTTTTTTTTTTGTGATAAATAAATTTAATACAACAAAAAACAACCCTGGTATTTACGAAAACAAGTTTAAAAAAAATACTATATTTTTTATTTACATAAGCATTTTTAATAGTTCGTGCTAAAAATAATCAATTGGGGTATTCACAAGGTGTGCTATCATGGTTTATTGTCATAATGTTCTAACATTTTACAATGGTTTAAAAATATTGTTGTTGGTTTGTAAACAAAAAGTGTCTTAAATAAATAAAACGTTGCTTGCTATGTTTATTGTGCTGTCGTAATTAATAGCACATTAAATTATGAGGGGTTGCTCACAACAGTCGTATTTTTTCATGTTATTATTTTAAGACATATGTTTTTATGACACCTTGTGAATCCCCCAAATGTTTGAATACTTACGGCCTAAGTAATGAAAATGTATGAAAATTCGTTTCATAAACCCTTTATTAATCTGTTTTATTTTTTTGATAACCTAGAAGGTTAGAATTTTGTTGTTTTTTGATATTTTTTTTAACTTCCATTTGAATATTAGACTGCAATATATAAACTAGATAATAGTAATAAAGCCTCCTAAATTTATTTGAGAGTGATATTCAAGACATACATTTTAGGTAAGTTTTTTTATATATACAAAATATTCAATAGAAAAAAAATTACAGTGTTCAGTGAAATTTTTTTTACCACACCAATTACAAACATTTATATTTATAGAAACAAAAAAGAAAACAATTTTTTTTGTAGTGAAATTTCCGAAAGTTGGCTTTCAACAAAGCACAATGAAAGGCATGACCGTGTTTTTTATTTTATTTGTGGAAATGTTAGCACTGGAAGTGATAAGACTATAGACATTTTCATGTTAAATAACTTTTTAAGAAAGTTTTGTTCTGAAATAAACGTTAAATGGAAAAAAGCAAATGCAACTAAGTTAAGATATTTGAAATGGAATGCTGATTGGCTTAATTCTAAAATTGACATAACTTAATTTATTAGTGATGCCGAAGTCCAACACACAGCTGGAAGACCAGAAAAAAGTTTTAAAGATTGCTGTGAAAGGGCAAAGAAAGGGAAAGAAAAAGAATTTTTGGATTCTTCAGGCAATTCAAAACTTTTACTTGCAGGAGAAATTAAAATTCTTTCGTCTCTTATTACTTCTTCTCCAAAAAGAGGAACTGACATTAAAAGAACCAGAGGCAATCCAGATAGTAAAGCAAATCTTTCTCCTGACGAAGCTTTAGCACTAATGATTGATTGTGATTTATCTTTATTTATTTATTTATTACTTATGTTATTACAATACAACAAGAACAAGTCTTATATTAAAGTATTGCTTAGTTATTTGGCACATTTATAGATATGTAAATATTTTCGTAAATTTAAGCAATAACAATAATTATTTAAAAAAAAAAAATAATAACTAACAATTTTAATTTATTTATAATTAACATAAAAAAATAGACAAAAAATTAAGGCACAAGTGCTTATTTAAAAGGTAAAATAATTACGTAAAGTGCTTAAATATGGCAGATTTGAAATGGCTTGCATTGCTAATAATTTGTATTTGAGGGGGTAATTGGCTCCAAAGACGAATTGAATTAATGAAAAAGTGTTGCTCAGATATCGCTTTTGTATACTTAATGCTATTTATCTTGTTACCTCTATTCGACCTTGAGAATGTTATTTTCTCATAGAGATATGGTGGTTGTCGGTTGTATATTATTTTATGTAAGAAGATAAGTGTTTTGCACTTTAACAAATTATCAAAGGTGACATTATAAATTTTATATGCAAATCGTGAAATGCTTTCGTATCTTCTAACACCAAAAATATATCTTGCAATGTTGTTATATGTTACATTCAGCCTTCGTCTACATTCAGCATTACAACTAGCAAATAGCTCGCAACCATACATTAGAGTTGGCAGTAAATACATTTTGGCAAGTAGCATTCGGATGTGTGTCGGTGTAAAATGTTGCGACATCCATAGGTTTCTTAACATAGAAAAAGTTTTTCCACAGTTTATTTTAATATGATCTGACCAATTAAGTTCATTATTAAAAGTTACACCAAGATTTTTTGCAGTGTCTACATAATTTATAGTTGTGTTATTAATCTGTATTGGCGGAAGATACGTTGTAAGGTGTCTTGATGATTTAATCACTAAAGCAACAGATTTCCGTGGGTTTTAACTCAAGCCATTTGCAGATGCCCATAGATAAATTTGATGTAGATCTTGGTTTATTAGTTGTACACAATTAGATGCGTCTGATACATTACAACTTATATACAGTTGTACATCATCATCATACATTTGTGTTTGACAATGTTTTATTTGTAAGGGTAAATCATTAGCGTATATAGAGTACAACAGTGGCCCAAGTATCGATCCCCGGGGTACTCCTCTTGGCATCATACAACTTCTGGAGACAGTTTTGTTGTAGTATACGCTTTGACTTCTATCACTTAGGTATGAGGATAAGAGTTTTAATGCTGTTGACGAGAAATTGCACATTTGTTTTAGCTTAAGGCAAAGAATGGAATGGTGCACAGTATCAAATGCTTTCGAATGGTCAAGCAAAACAAGAAATGACATCATTTGGCGTTTATCAATATGGCACCTTATTTCTTCAGACACGTCAATTAGTGTGGTAAGACAGCTATGTTTTGGCCTAAATCCAGATTGCCTTGCATTTAGTAATGAGTAAGTATGTAAGTAATTGCTTATTTGTGAGTGTATTAATTTTTCAAATACATTTGACAGATAAGGCAAAATTGCAATTGGTCGATAACTTTTATCTGGTTTCGGTATTGGTACAATTTTGGCATGTTTCCAAACAGTTGGGAACGTAGATGTAGATAAAATCGTGTTAAAAAAATGGGTGAAGTAAACTAGTGTATAAGGAAGTGTGAGCTTAATAAACTTTGGATGAATACCATCACAACCAACGGCATTAGATTTTATACGAAGAAATGAGTCAAGTACATCTTCCTGCGTAAAGTGCGCAAAATTGAATTTAGGTATCAGATGTTGATTAGAGTGGATGTTGTTGTAAAAATTAATATTTATATTGGGGGTCGATATACCTGCGAACTCCTGGTTTAACAGGTTTACATCAATGTCATCTGCATTAGAGCTGTTATGATTTATTAAACACAATTTACGAATTTCCCTCCATTTTTTCCGTGAGTCAACAAACGTTTGGAACCTGTCTTTATAAAACATAAACTTAGCCATTCTGATTTTCATATTAACCAATGCCCTTGCATTTTTAAATATGGCATAAAGTTCTGGTGTTCTAAAGCGTTTCCACCTTCCGTATGCCTGATTTCTGTCTTCAATTAAAGATTTTATTGCAGGTGTAAACCAAGGGTTATTATTACGTATAATTTTTGATTTTAAAGGCACGTATTTGTCAAAAAAGTATTTAAGCTTGCAATCTAAAAAATTTAATTGGTCATCAACAGCAGATGTGCAAAAACATAGTTCCAATTTGTTGAAAATAATTCAGTACTAAGACACTGACTGTCTATATTCTTGTAGTCTCTATATTCTAGTATTTGCGGTTCTGAGTTATTATGAATTTTAAAATCGTAAGCTATAAACAATAGATCATGCCGTGAGAACATAGATGCAGATAACTGGTCGAATAATAGCAGACGAGAAGTATTGTTAACAAAACAAAGATCAAGAAGGGTACTTGAAGTGGTCGTAAAATGAGTTGGTATTCTATTATTAACTAAAGTTAATCCAATAGAGCTCATGTCTTCTACAAGGCTGTTTTCTTCCAAAATATTTGAGTTAAAGTCACCTGTTAAGATTATATGGCTGCATGCAAGAGTACATATGCTTAGATTTTCTACGAACGATTCCATATTAATACTTTTATGGGGTCTATATATAGTTCCAATTTATATGTTTTCACTGTTGTTGCAAATTTCTAGTAAAATATATTCAATGTTCGCCCCAGCCGCATTTTTACTTTTCTCTTTGCAAAGAATATTTGATTTGAAAATTCAAGGAAAATCCATTCATAGTTACTGTATGCTACGACAGCATTTAACATATTGTTACGAAATTAAATTTGTCTAAGAATTATTTATGGTTTTAGTTACAAGTTATCTTGTAAATTATAGTTTTATGTCATATTAGTTCCAATTTATATGAACGCCACTGTACTGAATTCTGTAGCAATTGTAGACTTTAGATTTAGATGTATAAAAGTTATTTTAAAATAATTCGAGCACAACATTCTAGAATCTAATAGATGGTTCTTGAATCAACTAGGAATAGTTTTGAACTATAAATACAGGCTAACTCATAAAAGTTTAGTTTAGTTTGACTGGAGACATTAAACGGTTCAGATCGCTACTTACAATAGTGGTTAAATTTTGTGAACATTATAATTAATTTCAATAAAGTTTGTTAAGTTGAATTCGTATGTGTATTTATTTTGATTTGCATTTAAAAGAACTTAAAGGTTTATTATAAAGGGAATAAATCTTAACGCGTTTTATTAAGTAAAAACGTAACAATTGGTGTCAAAAGCGAAATTGCAATAAAAAAAATTATAGACAATGAAATTCGATGAGCTTAAAGTTGCGCAGCTTAAGAAGGAGTTGGGCAAGTTGGATCTGCCGACTGCAGGAAATAAAGCTGAGCTGCAGAGAAGATTAATCGATGAGTTTAAGCGACGTAATATTGACATCGCAGCTTATGAATTTGATGAAAAAGAAGAAATAGAAGTTGCTACCCGTGCAGTAACAAGCAACATGGATCTAAGCACAATGTTTGCTGCTATGATGCAGAAAATGGTAGAAAATTCTAAAAATATGGAGAAAATGGTAAAAGAAAATTCGGATGAGACTTCTAGAAAAATGGAAGAAAATTCTAGAAAAATGGAGGAAAACTTGGAGAAAAAGGCAAAGGAAAATTCAAGCACCATTCTTGCCGAAATTCAAGAAAATTCGAGGGTGGCGAACGAGAAACTCCAGGCTACTAATGAAAAACTAAATAAGTAAATAGTCTTCAATATCAAGAGGGTGAGAGTTTTTCCAGAAGTATCAAATAAAAAAGGGCTCCGAGTTTTGAAGGCAGCTCACCATTGAATGTGTTCAAGTTCCAGTTTGACACAGTTACCAACAAAAATGCATAGAGTTGATTCTGGCTTTAGAAGGAACTGCAGCTGAAATTCTAGAAAGTGTACCAGTAAGTTGCAGAAACAATTATGATGACATTATGGTAGCACTGCAATGTTAGTATGGTGGTGAACACAGAAAAAAATATACAGAATGGAATTACGGGGCAGAGTACAAAAGACAAACGAGACGCTTCAGGATTTCGCACTAGAGATCGAGCGTTTGGTGCAGCTTACCTATCCAGGTGAAAGTCATCCATTGTTAGATCACTTTAAGGCCGAAGCATTTATAAATGGTATATGAGATGCTGATGTAAAACTCGCGATATGTGCATCACAGAAATCATCGTTTCCAGAAACGGTATCATTTGCCGTAGCCCAAGAAACCGCCAGGATAATTTCAAGGCCGCAAGCGTATAAGGTACGAAAGCTTGATTTCTCTGCTGAGGACGAAGGAGATATTTTAAAGGAAATGAGAACCATGAAGGAGGCAGTTCTACAGGCTTTGGGCGAAAAGCAAAGTAAAATGCTATAACTGCGGTAAAACTGGTCATATTCAACGAAACTGCAGGCCACCAAGAAAACGATACCTATCTGCTTCGCCGCAGAGAGATAACCAAATAGCCTATCTACAGTCATCACAAGAGTCGCCGCTGAGGCTAAGAAGAGGTAGCATAACGGAGGAAGCATCTGAAGGTTCTACGATTAATTTAGTAGTGAAAACGAGCAACAAGAATATTACGACCTGTGGGTATCGTAATATGTCTATCGACACTGGTGCAGGGAATTCCATTATAAGGGCTGATTTGATAAGGGGATATGTCGAACCACTAAGTGGGGTAAGCTTGAGAACAGCTACTGGAGACCCTGTTATTGTATATGGCAAAGCAAGAGTGGAAATAAGAATGGCCGATGTGATCTTTTTTGATGAATTTATTGTTGCTGAAATTTTAGATATGGGACGACAAATAATGAATTGGTATAGTCTAGAAGTACCCTTTAACTTTGGGAGCAGAAGGGAGATTATATATATGTATATGAATGAAGTAGATGTCGACCAAAAATTGTCAAGTACTCAACAAAAATAATAGTCACACAATAAAAAAAATTATAATTGCTTTTGTATTGGCATTAAAAAAATTTTGCTTTTTTGATGCATTTACGAATGCACCCACAGCTAGGCACTTGTAATAGTAAGAAATTGTCATCCGAGAAAGACGATGGAAAACGTTGTGAGCCGAGCACACACTCAATATGGCCAAGTAAATATATGAGAAAGCCCTGTATGGAGGCTGCAAGCAAGAACTGCACCAATGCGATACGCCTATTACATGTGGAACCCAGCGAACACTGGTCAACGGCGCAGAAAAATGTTCCCATATTGGTGCGAATTATGAAGGCTAAGAAAGAAGGTAAAATACTGACTCATAAAGAAATCACATTGGAGGGTCCACTGATGAAATCGTATTGGGCGCAGTGGAATAGTCTGAGGGTGGCAATGATTGCCTTCACCGTACATGGGAAAGTACTGATGGCAAATCGGCTAAAAACCTTATCGTATACGAAGTCGTGAAGTAATGCCACAACGGTTCTAGTGGTGGACATCTAAGCGTAACGAAAACCATAAAAAATTAAAAGAAAGCAACGATTGGGTCGGGTGCAAGAAAGCCGTGATTGATTGCATAATAAAATGCCCACAGTGTGTTGCGGTCAGGGGTCCAATTAGAGAGAGTATAGCATCGCTACAGCAGTACAACTTTGGTAAACAATCCGTGCCAGTGGATTGTTAGGGCTCTTCCCAAGAGCAGAAAAACGAAATAAGACGGAGCCGTGTCAATTCATCAAGTAACAAGATGAAAGTCAGATACGGACGGGCGGCAAATTCGGATGGCTTTACAGAAGCCCAGTTGGTTTTACTTTTTAATCCACAACGCAAGAAAGGATTATCTTCCAAGCTGCAGACTCATTGGGATGGACCATATAAGGTGACAAATAAACTGAATGACGTGGTGTATCGAATTGAGAAATATAATAGCCCAAGATCAAAAATGAAGGTTGTACATTTAGAACGACTAGCCCATTATGGAAACGGAGAATCTGAGCCTATTCGGGACGAACAGGCTTAAGTGGAGAACAATGTTACGTAATTAGATTTGTCTAAGAATTATTTATGGTTTTAGTTATAAGTTATCTTGTTTTAACAAACAAAATTATTCCGAAGGATCTAGTTCAGACAAAAGTTTGTTTAGCATTTCAATGGTTCCTATTGAAATGTACATCAACTCAAAAACAACCAAGGAAAAAATAATAATATTGAAAAAATCTGCTATTTTGTCTGCCAAAGAGACTAAGGAATTGATTTCAAATGAAATAACGGTTATGAATTTTCACAAACATGTTATTCATGTGGAGCGACGCTAAGAACTATGAATAATCCACCGATTGCTAGTTTTCTTGATAAAAATATGATTGCATTGGGTGTCTGTCCTCTACACGCCGCGATTCGTTTTATGGAATGCCTTTTACACATAGCGTATAGATTAAAGATTAGAAAATGGCAAGTAAGAGGGGGTGAGGATAAAATTAATTTATTAAAAAAAATTGCATATACACGACAGATTTAAAAATTAAACAGGGTTGCTTGTAGACGTGCCACGAGACAAATCAGGAAACACTAACGATGGAAACACAGCACGTCGTTTTTTTTTTTTTCGAAATGTCGAGAAGTCAGCAGATATTACCAGTATTAACGTTGAACTTATTAAGTGTTTTCGTATAATACTGGAATATATAAATTCTGGCTATACAATTAATTCCATAGCTTTTGAAAAATTTACAATTACTACAAGAGAAACATTTTTAAACAACTATTCGTGGTACAACATGCCAGTAACCGTTCATAAAATCCTTTTCAATGGATAATAAAAAATAGTATACTTCCTATTGGACAGCTGTCTGAAGAAGCTCAGGAAGCAAGATACAAGGATAATAGAAATTATCGTGAAAAATCTACCAGGAAACCGTCAAGAATTCACACAAATAAAGATTTATTGCATAAGCTGTTAACTTCATCAGATCCTGTAATTTGCAATTTGCGTAAACCGCCTAAAGCTAAAAAATCAATTTTAACAGGCGATGTGTTACCATTGTTGAAAGACCCAGAAATATATTTTCCTGACTCTGACGAAAAATAAAATAATTTAATGTAAAATATAAAATAATGTAACTACCATAAAAATTTTATTATAAGTTATAAAATAAATAAGTTTTCATGCTATAAATAAAATTAAAAAAGTTACAAAAACCATTTTTTTTTATTGATTTAATTACTTTTTGGCTTCTTTTGTAAAAAAAAAAATTAAAGTGTAGGTACGTCCGCTTGCATTTACGGTAACGATTTAAAACTTTCTCTAATAAACATATCTTACATATATAAATGAAAATAGTTAATTTTAAGCCGAATAACACGCAAAACAAATAAACCGTAATACAATATTAATCATATTCAATGAAGAATTGTATAATAGTGTTGGAAGTGGGCGTGGCAGTTTTCCAATTTTTCCCAAATTTTTAGGAATGTTGCTTGTTAGTCTAGTCATACCTTGCACGAAAATTCAAAACGATAGCTCAATTACTTACCGAGATATTAATTTTGTCCAGCTAGATTAGCTAAATCTCACACTGTGCGGTGGTGGCGTTAGTAAAACAAGTACAACACCTTTGGTTGGTCGATGTGTCAAAAATACTGATTTGTTCGTCGTTCACCGGGGAATGAAATATAAATAAATCTATTGCCAAGTCGCCGCGTATGACGAATCTCGCCGGACGCTATTATTGTGTGTATTTTCATATAAGCCAATATGTTTGTTTTTTGGCGACGAATATTCGCGGCCAAAAATTCGTCGTTCGTCCCAGTTGTGTTCCTAGCTTAAGTAAGAAAACAAGTAGCTCAGCTAAGCTGTGCTTTCAACGCAACCTGAAAAATGAATTCGGCTTTATGTAACCCATTGTTAAGAACCCATGGAAAGATAATTAGCAAGCATTGACGGTATATATGTACATATATTATTTAAATCGGATATTTTAATGAATTTTTCCAAATATTTTTATTCATAAGATCTTGTAGCACCGTGTTCACATAATCGCATTTGGCCAAACTATTTACAATAATATCACCTTGCATATTAGCAAGGTACGTTGAAATATATTGTAAAGTACGGACACTTAGTCACCAAAAATTAAGTCAAAAAAAAAAGAACAAAGAAAAAAAAGTAACAACCAATATAACAAAAAGCAAACAAATGAAATAAAATACGAGCATTGAACATTGAGCTAAAATAAAAAAAAAAAGAAACAAATAAATATGAGAACTGACCTGATTTAAAAATTAAATAAATAAATATGAGAATTGACCTAATTTAAAATTTGCCAACTATATCAAACAAATAAAATTTTAGTAATAAGATATTTTCTAAGTATGTTAAAAATTGTATAATAGTAAAGTAAGAGTATGTTAACAAAAATTGTATAAATAGAAAAATTAATGGCAAATAAAGGCAGAATCAATCTGGCAATTGAAGACAGTTTTTGACTCTCATATTCAGGCTCCTAGTGAATCACTGGTAGCAGCCTACCAAGTAGCTCAGAACACACTTGAGCTGTAAATAAACTAAAGTGCTATAGGGAAAACATTTTCTACACCGAAACACCGTATACAACCCTTACATGGCGATCCTGCCACTTTAAGGAAGTACTTTATATTTTGACATTTTTATATATATTTTGATATTTTGGTCCTAATTTTCTTGATAATGGAAAAAAAAGTTGAAGATAGTTTTGAAGCGGACAAACAAAAAATCGAACAGATCTTCAGAAAGTGGGAAGAGTATTTGATTCCGTACATCCCAGAACCGGTGTCACAAATCAACCAATATCCTCCTTTGAAGAGAATTACGAGTATCGCCAGCGCCAACAGAAGTCACGAAATAGAACTACAGTTGACTTGCCAAAACAGAAGAAGAGGAAAACAAGACGTTCCGGCAAAGCGTTTAAAAAGAGGAAGGAATTGGCAATCGTGTATCGTGATCTAAACCTTGCTGTGAACAAAGCGGATAAGCTAAAGTTCAAAACCCAGATAAAGGAGATCAGAAAACGCGTAACAGTATAATGGGCGGATGGTTCTCTAAGGAAGCCATTATTACTACTAATAATAATGGGTCTGGAGTATTGACGGTTACGTCCGATCACCTGCAACAAATAACTTTGGTTGTAGTACTAATTTAATTTATTTTTAAGTTAAATGAGTATTATAAATATCATATGAAAAAAAGCTCTTAAACTTGCTGCCACACAAGCATTGTAATGAGATAAAATAAATTATTAATTTTGTAAGGTATATATGGGGATATCAGAATTACAAAAATTGTTGAATAATTTAAAAAAGGCTCCGAATAGAACTTATAGTCTTGCTTACATTAAGGAACAGGAAGATTTGATACAGCAAACACGCATACATATTTTTAAGGTCACACCAGTTGGTCTGTTAGATGAGCAAGTGGCAATATTGGAACAACTAGTAGGACAGATACGGACATTCCTCAAACCTAAAATATCAGAAACAGACACAAGTGACAATTTTGACACTATGGCAAGTTTCGATTTGGTTACAGCTTCTAAGCTAATTCAGGAGTTCACAGGTAGTCATAAAGAGCTCTCCAATTTTTTGGGGGTAACAAAATTTTATTATGACACATTGACAACAGCAGACAAACCTAACCTTATTAAATTTATCTTGGCTACAAAGCTATCAGAAAAAGTTAAAAACAAAATAGTTTCATACGAAAGCCCAACAACCTACGAGGCATTGTCTACCTTACTAAAGAATTGTTTCAAATCATTTAAGACCGCTGCAACTTTGCACTCTGAACTAGCTCGTGCACATCAAAATAACCAATCAATAACTGCATTTGCCGCACACATTGAGGGACTGATAGCAGCATTAAATGAATTACAGATTTTAGAGCAGGGATCAGCACATAGACAAATAATTACAAAGCTGAACGATGAAATTGGTTTAACTGCTTTTAAGAATGGTTTACAAGAAACGCAAAAATCGATAGTTATGGCGTCTAGACCAAAAAGCTTGCAAGAAGCAATAGATATAGCTGTCGAATCCACGACATCAAACACCCAAAGCAGTGTGTTATATATGCGTAACAATAGAAATTATGGAGGTAAATATACCTATAACCAGAGAAACTATGACCACAATAGTAGAACAAATTATAACCAACGAATTAATAACAACAGTTACTATAATAATAGGAACCGCAACAACCAAAATAATGACTATAGAAATAACAATAACAGAAATTACAACATCAGAAATAACAATGATTACAGGAACACTGACGATAGAACAGTATATAATAATATAAGTAGGCCAAGTAATAGAAGGGTCTACCTTGCAAATCAGGGAAACGGGGAAAACCTCAGTACGCCAAACAACGAACATTAGGAAATAAGAAATAAGAAAAGATTTACCCATATCCTACGCCAGTATATCTTTAAATAAGTATAAATTGAATAAACCCTTAATAGAAAAAGAACTATTAGCGATTTATTGGGGAATCACACACTTTCGACCATACCTTTACGGTAGAAAATTCACGGTTGTAACAGACCATCGACCCCTCATTTCTTTATTTACACATAAAAACCCATCTTCGCGATTAACACGTATTAGGTTAGATTTAGCTGACTACGATTTCAATATAGTTTTTAAGCAAGGAAGGATTAATACTAACGCTGATGCACTATCTAGAGTTCAATTAGACTCTGATGCATTAAAGGAAATGTTGCCTAAAAATATAGATATGGTGACAAGGAGCATGGTGAAGGATATAACGAATGCAGAGGAAGATAGAGGAAAGTCTGGAGACAGGGATACAGAAAGAAGTTATGACACAGAGCCTGATCAACTCTACATGTGGAATAGTATTTCTTTTTCTGATATAAAAGGTATACCTAGATTGAAATTTGAAATTATAAAGAGAGGAAAATTTAAAGCGCGCCGAAGTTTGCCAAAAGTTACAATTGATGATAAAATAAACGTTACTGTAATAACACAGTGCAGTGATAATGCATATTTGGACTTAGGTGAAATCTTGCAGAAACTCACCATATTGTTATCTGATAGTAGCGTCGACAAAATTTGGTTAGAAAAAGACGATATGATATTTGAATATATAGATGAAAAGGAGCTCATTGAAACATATAATAGCATGCAAAATAAATGGAGAGGTCGGCAAACACCTACACAAATTTTATTATATAATCCACCGATAAAGGTGCAAGATAAAGAAGAGCAGAATTATAAAAGAATACCATGACTCACCAAAGGGAGGTCACGCAGGAGTAAAAAGAACCATTATTAGAATAAAACAGAAGTATTTATGGAAACACATGAATAAAATGATAAAGGATTATGTTAAACAATGCCTAAACTGTGCTAAAAATAAAATAACTAAGCACAATAAAGATCCCTTGACAATCACTAGCACACCAACCACACCATTCCATACAGTTCAAGTAGATACAGTAGGCCCACTGCGCATTTCCAATGGATATAGATACATACTGACTGCACAATGCGAACTAACTAAATACATTGAGACAATTCCAATAGAAACAAAAGAAGCAAGTGTAATAGCCAAAGCGATAGTAGAAAAAATCATTCTTAGGTACGGCATTTTCAACACGTTAAAGACAGACCGAGGTACAGAATTCGTGAATGACTTGATGACCAGAATTTGTAAGTTACTCAAGATAACTCATTCGAAATCAACAGCATACCACCACGAAACTTTAGGATCTATAGAAAGAAACCATAGAGTACTAAACGAATACATGTTAGCTTTTACTGACAACTACAACTGGGACGAATTTTTACCTTACTACGCCTTTGCTTACAACACCACCTCTCACACCACTACAGGTTACTCCCCATTCGAGCTAGTCTTTGGTAAATTAGCCACACTACCAAATGAGATACACGCAGAACAATTATTCTATAATTTTGACGACTACTTGACGGAACTTAAAACGAAATTGCGACACGCCAATCTAACAGCCAGCAGAATGCTTGGACAATACAAAGCAACACAGAAAGCAAGGGTAGACATTGTAATTATAAAAGTTTTAGCGTAGGAGATCTTTATTATTAAAAGTAGGTAACAGAAGAAAGAATGAGAGTCCATTAGGACCATATACGATAAGAGAAACCCGAAATGTAAATAGTGTAATAGAATTAAATGAAAAAATACAAGAAGTTCATAATAATAGATTGAAACTTTTAAAACATACAATTTTAAACTAGCCTATCATAATATAAACATTGTTCTCCAAAAATTTTTCTTTCTTATGAGTAATAAAAATTTTTTTTTCTAAAAGGGAAAGGTGTAAAGTACGGACACTTAGTCACCAAAAATTAAGTCAAAAAAAAAAAAAAGAACAAAGAAAAAAAAGTAACAACAAATATAACAAAAAGCAAACAAATGAAATAAAATACGAGCATTGAACATTGAGCTAAAATAAAAAAAAAAAAAGAAACAAATAAATATGAGAACTGACCTGATTTAAAAATTAAATAAATAAATATGAGAATTGATCTAATTTAAAATTTGTCAACTATATCAAACAAATAAAATTTTAGTAATAAGATATTTTCTAAGTATGTTAAAAATTGTATAATAGTAAAGTAAGAGTATGTTAACAAAAATTGTATAAATAGAAAAATTAATTGCAAATAAAGGCAGAATCAATCTGGCAATTGAAGACAGTTTTTGACTCTCATATTCAGGCTCCTAGTGAATCACGGGTAGCAGCCTACCAAGTAGCTCAGAACACACTTGAGCTGTAAATAAACTAAAGTGCTATAGGGAAAACATTTTCTACACCGAAACACCGTATGCAACCCTTACAATATATATCAAAAATTGATTTTGGACAACTCTTATATTCGTTTAAATTATGTAGGTCGTTTGGCCTTTTTCAAAAAAAAAAAAAAAAAAAAACAGGTTAACTAAAGGATAATGAAACGAATTTTCCATGAGAATTTGTTTAATAAACCTGTTTTATTTTGCATGAAAAATTGGGCTAAATGTTAAAAATTTTCATTTATTTTCAATACATACATATGAACATATTTATTTTTAAAACTAAAATATACCATAAAAATATCGATATTTTTAGCGACGAAAATAATGTTGTAAATCATACTGGAATGTTGTCAATATCGCAGATAGGGGACATTACAAATGATCATGAGATGTGGAGGCGTCCAAGATCTGAGTCTTCCGCAGACGCTGAAAGCGTTTACATGCCAAATATAATGATTGATTCAATTTATCAAGGAATGAGTTCCAGAAAGTCAAGTGTATGTACATATATACTCATACGTATGTAATTAAGAAATTAAGTGAAATATATTTTTTTAGATAAAGAGCATAAGAAACAAAAAAAATACATATTCTTGTATTGGTAGTATAAAAGAGTGGTGCATTGCGTGGTGGCACTCAGGTCGAGAAGATTCCGATGACTATGCATATGATCAAGAAGATCCATCTGACATGTGGTAAGTGCATATATTAAATATAATTAAACGGTTATTTTTGTTATCTACTTTGTTGCCAATTTAACCATTCATTCACATTTTTAACGAATTTAGCCATTGCCCGCTTCGTTAAGAAAAATTGCATTTGATTTTTAAAAAAATTAGTTCAGTAACGCCAAAGAATAACACTGAAAGCACAAACAATGTCATAAATATTTTGCAATTTTGTTGTTGCTTTCTACAGAAATTAAAGTACCGTTTTAAAATTTTCAACGCCACAAGCAATGCAGCGTTTGAAATTTTCAAACTCAATGTGAATTTCTGCAGAAAGCAACAACAAAATTACTAAATATTTATGACATTGTTTGTGCTTTCAATGTTTTTCTTTGACGTTGCGTTGCGTTTTACATGATTAGGACCTTAATCCGATTTTTTAGTTCTTGTTAAAAATTTCGATATAAGAAAATGCATATATATGAAACAAAATTTCCGATATATTTTTATTTTGTAATTTCAAACCAATTTTTTTGAGAAAATCTTAAGAAATATGCAAAAGCATATTTGTCATACAAATACCTTGAACTCTTGCCCTGTTAATGTTATTGCAAGTACAAAATTTAACCAAATAAGAAAAATATTCAAAAAGGCCCACTAAAAGGAAATATTCCAAAAAAGGGATCAGAAAAAGGGTTTTTTTTTTTTTCAGTTCTAGTTAAACACATCGAATTTTAAGAACTTATTACATATATAAGAAGAAAAAAAAGTTATTTTAAATCATCCCGAAATCGCTGATTCTGCTAAACCCCTTGGCAATACTCCAAATTTCGACTAGGTATAACATTTTGAGAAATAAGTTTTCACGTCTCACGGATCAAATACCAAAAACCCGTTCTAAAATCGGGTTAACGTTGTGGGTGTAAGAGGCGCTCAAAATTGGTTATTGTTTAGGTTGGCGAAAAAAAGTAAAATTTCAACAAAAACTTAAGGCCCTTATTGTGTAAAACGCAACGCAACGCCTAAAATTACATTGCAAGCAAAACCAACGTTAAAAATAAATTATAATTGGGTTGTTGCTTTCTACAGAAATTCATATTGAGCTTTTAAATTTCGAACGCTGCATATCTTGTGACGTTGAAAATTTTAGAATGCAACATGAATTTTTGTAGAAAGCAACAAAAAAATTATAAAATATTTTTGACTTTGGTTTTGCTTTCAATGTAATGTTGGCGTTGCGTCTTACACAATTGGGGCCTAACTGCCTGTTTGAAGAACGCGAGTGCAAAAGTGACTCGTTAAACTTACATTAAAAACAAAAACAAATTTTAAAATTTGGTTTTTGTTTCAAATGTAAGTTAAAAACAAAAACAAATTTTAAAATTTGGTTAAGCGAGTCACTCTTGTTAATTCTTCTTAAAATAAATTTAAAACCCATTTTTTTAAAAATAATTTACGGTCTCTCTAAATAAAGAAATTTCATTGAATGTGATTAAATAGGGCTGAACTTTACAATAGATGTAACTCATCCATCTTAATCATTTGTATACCATTTATAAAGCTTTTTATTCTAAGATTAGTGATATCTAAATTTTGGGAAATAGGGCTTTTGTTAAAGAGCTATGATGCTCATACATCATATTTAAGCTTAAAGGTTCTTTATTAGATGTTATATTTTTTTTTAACTCATTGAAAAAATATGGATTTTTCCAACTACACAGAAACAATGATTTTTCCAATGCAAACAAATAAATTTTGATATTTAAAAAAATTTTCAAACAAATAATTTAGCTGAATAAAATAAAAGTTTGCTGAAATTTAACCCTTGGACATGGGTCTGGCCCGACTTTTTTGAATATTTTTTACATTTTAAAAGTATTTGCGGCATCGCTAGAGACTTGATTTTTCCGGTACCGCCCTCAAATTTTCTTGGCTTTATAATGGTAAAAAAAAACGGATAAAAAAAATGAAGCAAGAGAGGAGTTGCAAGGATTTTTTAACATACATATCACAAAAGTGACACATGAGGTCTGGCCAACCCCCATATATTTTGTTAGAAAATTATATTGTTTTCGTTCTTTATTTATTATTATTTATTAAAAAATTATTTAAATTTTGCGCAAAGTAAGATACAATCCATCAAGATTTTTAAAACAATTCACGAAACAAACAAATTGTCACAAAATTAGCTTTTTATGGTAAGTTTCAATCATTTGTTTACCGTTATCTTTTTTTTGTTGAAACATTTTTGTGTATTCTTTTTTAGTTAACTGCAAACTTTTAAAGTGTTTACGTGAGTTCTTTTCTAAATAGTTAATATAACAATTTTGTTTCAATAAGTTCCGTAAAAATGAATGAAGAATTGGAATTTATTTTCAATACACGAAATTCTAGTGCTTTTAATACAGATTTTTATACCTGAGTATCGGAGGCTTTGGGCAATGACTTGCAGCGTGAACGAGCTATTGAAGATGCTGGAGAACATAAAGAAGAAGATCCACTTCCGGAAGAAGACGATGATGAAGATTATTTGACCAGTGAAAATGATGCATCAGATATAGAAAATAATTAAGTCATCGAACCAAATATAGAACACGACACTGTTAAAGAAGAGGAAGACTGTTACTCTGAAATGAACGAACAAAATGATGCCAATGATTGTTTTGTGGAAATAGTGACGACGTATCGTCAACATAACATTATGCTTTTTCGCGCCGGTGCTAAAGAAAAAAACTGTATTCCAATTGAAGTTTTCCAAAAAAATTTTACACAAAATATTACATAATTATAGTTGAGACCAATATAAATGGAATGCGGTAAATACAAACAAAAAACCCAGAGTCTGGAAAGATCTTACAGAAAACGAACTATGTATATGCATTCATCGGAATTCTTCTAGCCGCTGAAGTTTCACACAATAATATGCAGAAGCAATAGGTTTTGTGGCGTTCCGATAATTTACCCATACTTAGGGCAGCTATGTCTTTGAGACGATTTGAGACGCTGACCAGATATATTCGGTTCGATGATAGCATAACCCGTCCGTTTCGAATACGAGAAGACAAAGCTACACCTATTCCTGATATATGGAATTTATTCATGAGAATAAAACAATTGATGAGCAATTGTTTCCATATCGAGGAAAAACTTAACCCCATATTCATAAAAAATATTTTAGGTTAATTGCAGGTTTATGAAACGAATTTTGTATGAAAATTTGTTTAATACGCCTCTTATTAATCAAAACTATTTTTTATGAATATGGGAGTTAATTTACACAGTATATACATACCGTTTAAGCCTGCAAAATACGGCATAAAAATTTGGTGGGTATGCGACTCGAAAACCAAGTATCCATTGCAAGGAAAATTATATACAGGTCGAAAAGAAGGAAGGGAACGAGAAGTCAATCAAGGGGAAACGTTATGTCGCTACTTGCAAGCCCCTACGCTAATAGTGGCCATATAATTGTTCCTGATAATTTTTTCACATCGCTAAAAGGAGTAAAACGCATTAGAATGCTTGGTTTAGCATTCGTTGGTACTATTTGGTCTAACAAAAAAGGAATCCCTATAGAAATGAGAAAACATACTTCACGACCTGTTCTATCATCTGTTTTTGGGTTTCATAAAAATTGGGTTGCAATTTGTTCCAAAAAAGAACAAATGCGTAATACGAGTATTATACACATTTTAAGTGATTTTGAATATTTTCTCTATTGTAGTTACTTTTTTGAACCTATTAAACCAAAACCTCGGTTAATTAATCGAGCGATTAAAAGATTAAAGGCAAAGACCGATTAAATGAATACCCTAGTGAATAGAAATAAATAAAATACATATACATACATATTAAACCACAAATATAAGTTGAATTACTTGAAATTTTATCGATAGTTAGGATTACTATTTTCGAATTTTTCAAAATATTCTTTTTCAGTTTTATCCAAATAACAACTCGTCTCGTCCCAAAAAAGCAAGCCTTTGGCCCCTGTGAATATTGGTATTAAAAAATGACGGGGGCCAAATGTTGCCATTTTCTGAGAAGATTTAAGTTCGAGAATAAATAATAAGTATCAGTTGTAAAATATATAATAGAAAAATTGACAGATTACAAAAAAATATATATTTGAAATATTCAACTTTTACACAGAAACTCAACAAAAAAATGAAAATGCAGTTTTAGCTCCCCCTAACTTTTGTTCCTATCAGTCGAATTTTACGTTTTGTCAAAAAATACCATTCAAGTCAAAAGTTTTGAAATGACTTCGTAGCATATGTTCACCGACAAAAAAATTGGTCGTTCTCAAGAATTTTAAGGATCCGCATATGCTCCCCATATTAACCCGCTCTAAACTCGGCAAGGGTATGATAAACAATTATTATTATTAATTAGTATTGTGGTTATTTTGTTGAACTATTCATGGTTTTTTTAATCCAAATTTTTACTATTTTTAATTAGGCTTAAGTTCATTAAATTTAATTTTCATTAAATTATTTTTATGAAGAAAGGAATTTTTTTTTTTTTTTACAACATGGAAGATTAATTAAAATTGTTATTGATAATTTTCATTCTTGACTGACCTGGGATTCGAAGCCAGGCTGGCTGGCGTGTGATTCGAACCCAGGCGGCTGGTTACCCTGACATGTTTCGACCTCAACCACTAGGTCTCCTCAGAGGGATTTGCCGTCTTACACTCGCAGCCATCGATGACTGCTGACGTCAGTAGTCAAACATCAATCCTTAAACCAAATTGTATTTTAACCTTTGGTAGATCGAAATTTGCTTTTTGATTATCCATTTTTAATTGATCTCACATGTTTTCCTTACTTCTGTTTTTTCACACGCCAGCCAGCCTGGCTTCGAATCCCAGGTCAGTCAAGAATGAAAATTATCAATAACAATTTTAATTAATCTTCCATGTTGTAAAAAAAAATTCCTTTCTTCATAAAAATAATTTAATGAAAATTAAATTTAATGAACATAAGCCTAATTAAAAATAGTAAAAATTTGGATTAAAAAAATTATTATTATTATTATTTATTAATAGATATTCAAATTGTATATACATATTTACATATTCATTAATTTACAAAATTGTGGTATCTATATTTGGCATAACATGAATGTTGTGAGCCAGATTGGCATAATACTAGATATTATTTAAATTTAAGATTATTTATTTCTTTTAATTTCATTTACAAAAAAGTTTATACAAATTTATAAATTCATGCTAAAAATATTTTTGTACATAAAAGGAAGACTAGAAATTGAATTCATTCATTATTAATTTACGATATTTTGAAGATGATTTTATGTATTTGTATAAGGAGAGAAAGTTTGATCCATTTAAGATATTTAGTACCTCAATAACACTAAGTTGATATTTTCCGAAAAATATTAACCTTAGTTCTTTATAGATTGGACAAACACCAATAAAGTGGTACGTATTTTCAGATTCCTCTAAGTTGCAGATAGAGCACTTGTCTATTGGGATATTACTAAAGGATCTGGCATTTAATTCAAGTAACCCACCTCTGGCTCTAATTATTATGCTGGTAATGCGGGATGAAAAGTTTGACGCCAGCAGAGGTGTAACATTATGGTTCAGTTGGCAGTAAAGGTCATGGTGTTGGGAATGTGTTGCGTTTAATACATTTTCTTCACGTTCTTTTATTTCTAGTAATTTTACTATTGTTTTCCAATGTTTGCAGAGTGGTAAATTGGTATTGTCAGGAGTAAACTGAAGACGTTGACAAAGACTGGTCCATTCATCTGCCCAGTAGACATTTCGTGTTATTATTGCTTCTGCTGGAATGCGTGGTAACCTATTTTGATTCATATATAAAACTTTATTTATGTAGCAAAAGTGCAGTTTTAAAGTTGAGAGGTATAAAGAGTTTAAAACAGTTTCTAAGTAAATCATATAATTAGGTGTCGTAGATGGTAAATATAACATTTTTTTTGATAAAAAAACGGAGCAGCTTTTCTACTTCTTCAAATTTTGAGTAACCCCAAACTTGTGCAGCATAAAACATTATTGAACGAGAAGCGGCATGAAAAATTTTCAGTTTATTGCTTTTTGAGATTTGTGGGTGATTGATATATTTTGACCACGTTGTGTTGATTGCCATTTTTGATGAAGCTAATTTATTTTTTAAATATTTCTTAAACGATAGATTATATGTAATATCTACGCCAAGGTATTTGTAACTGTTAACAATTTCGATGTTTTCATCACCAAAATGCCAATTTTAAAGACTTGAAATTCTTGCTCCAGACCGAAATACTATAACTTTGGATTTGTTTAAGTAAACTGTTAAGCTCCACATTAAACAGTAATTGTATAATGCATCAACCATGGTTTGTAGCTCAGTTGGCGATTCAGACAAAATAACAATATCATCGGCGTATAGAAGGATTTTCACAATTGTACCAGCAACATTCACTCCTCCAGGGAGTTCATCGACAAGATCATTAAGATATAATGAAAATAGTATCGGACTTAATATACATCCTTGTTTAACACCTACATCAACAGAGAATGAGTCAGAGAAAGTGTTGCCGTCCCAAATGCGGCTTTCAGTTTGATTATAAGAATTTTGCAAAATACGAATTACTTTAGAAGATAGACCTATAACGGAGAGCTTATAAAATAAACTATTTCTAGGAATAGTATCGAAT
This sequence comes from Pollenia amentaria, assembly GCA_943735925.1. Classification (NCBI taxonomy): domain Eukaryota; kingdom Metazoa; phylum Arthropoda; class Insecta; order Diptera; family Polleniidae; genus Pollenia; species Pollenia amentaria. Next base: position 75,489,545 of record OX031010.1, read on the forward strand.
GCACAGGAAAAGTCCACAAAAAAGGCATAAGTATTTTTTCCATTTATTTGATTAAGTTTTACAATGTTTGCCAGGTTAAAAATATTGTCGACGGTTGAGTAGTTCTTCCTAAAACCCGCTTGATACTCATTTAGAATTTTGTTGTTTTTTATCCATTCTGTTATTCTGTTTAACAGGATTGTGTTGAAAATTTTACATACTGTATCAATAAGAGATAACCCACGATAATTTACCGGTAAGGATGTATCACCTTTCTTAAAAAGCGGGATCATGATCGAACTACGAAAGCTTGATGGTATCTTTTCATGTAAAAATTTTATGTTAAATATTGTCAGAATTTCGTGAATAAAACAAGTAGGAGCGTATTTATAAAATTCATACGTAATGCCATCTTGACCAGGAGCTTTATTACATTTTAATTTGTTAACAACGTACGAAATTTCACAAAATTCTATGGGCGAATCTAGAACAGGGTTAGTAATGTATGGCATGCACCAGCTCATTGTGTTATTGTTTTCAATATTTTGTAACAATTTGCTAAAATGAGTTCGAAAATCATCTGCTCTTAAGTTGCCTTTGACAACCTGCTTACATGCTCTCATTGATTTTGACAGTTTCCACCAATCATTACTGCATTTGACTTTATTTAACTCGTCTAAATTTTTGTTGTACATTTCTAGTTTTTTGTCTTTGCATAATTTTACATATTTAGCTCGAGATAGAAAGTAACGGGATTTGTTTGTAATTGTGTGATTTTTTCTGAATAGTCTTAGCTTTTTTAACATAAACTTTCGATAACGAGCACACTTCCAGTCAAACCATTTTTGCTTGGGCTCAAAATAAGTTGTATTTGCATTTACCCTTGCAGCTTGTTTTATTTTATTTGACGTTAAAGTAACCAAATCATCAATGGGAACATTTGTTTGTATATCAACGATTGTAGTAAGGGAGCTAAGTTTTTTGACATATATAGGCTTATGTTTGTCTTTCCATCGCAATCTGAGCAGAGAAGAATTTTCATTTCTTTCCGCATTTGGACATAAACATTTAATTTTTAAACATAGCGGCATGTGGTCAGAGTAGGGTTTTGATGCCAACTAGAAATTATCAACAAATTGCAAGAAACTATGTGTACAAATACAATAATCGATGACAGAACTACCCATAACACCGCAAAAGCTGTATTCTCCTTCAGCATCGCTACCTGTCCTTCCGTTAAGCACAATTCCACCTAAATCTTCAATTAACTCCATAAGTTTTTTGCCTTGTGTATTAAAAATTTTATCTTTCGAGCATCTATATTCTCTTATATGTAGTAAACCTTGTAAAAAATTTGAGTCCAAAATTTGTTCATCAGAAACTCTGGCTCTCGCAAAAAATATTCAAATTTTGCTAAGTCCGAATTCCAATTCGTACAGTTTAAATACCTTGGTATAAAATAAAACATATTTCCTTCTAATTTAGCCGTTAATACTGAGTTGTTGTATATATTTAAAAATTTAAAAGTATATATTTTCCTAAGTTCATTTTTAAAACCAAACAAACAGCCACCACTTGCCCGTCCCGCGCTATGTACTTTCTTTGCTGCAATCCAGTGTAGAGAATAATCTTTAAAATAGGAAGTAAATAGATGTTGATTAGCTGCAACTACGTGGGTTTCGAACAGAAAAAATACATCAAATTTATTTATATAGGTTAAAAAATTACCAAAGTTTATTGATTTAGCTAAATTGGCTACATTATACGACAAAATATTGAAAACACTAAATTGCTATTGCGATGCAAGGAACTCATTTTGGTCATTGCTATTTTTTCGAACTTCTCTAAAAATTACTTCAACTGGGTAGTTGCACTTTGCTAAGAGTTTAGACAAGTACTCAGCATTTGTAACCGATTCGACCATGTAAATTTATTATTTTCTATATATATGCAGAATTCTCCAAGCCGTACTTTGATTGTTTCATTTATTTTAGAAATATTTTTGCTTAGCTGCCGCAGATTATATCGAACGTTTTGCTCCTCTTCTGTGTAGTCTTTTTGAATATAAACCTCTCCACCCTTTAACTTCTTTTTAGCAGTAGTAACATTGTATGCCTGCATACTAGTCTCTAGGGTGAAAAAAAAAGATTTTCCGCCAGATATAATACGGGTTGACATAATATTAGCGTTCACTTTAAGCTCATTTGAACGCAATTCTAAAAATTCTGCTTTAGCCGCCTTTATATTTGTACTATTTAGCCCCGTTACAATAACGTTTGCTGACCGAGATCTGCGATCAATAAATTCAAGACGGGAAGTAAGTTTTTTAACGTCATTTTTTAGTTTTAGGTTTTCTTCTTTTAATTCTTCGATCTCTGTTTTAATAGCAACCAAATCAGATTTTCTTGTAACATCCTTTAATTTATCATCTAAGAGGTAGCACAATTTTTCCCATGAGAAAACGTCTTGTTCATCGTTTCGGTTTGGCATGTTTTCACAATTTACAAATTTTTTACAATTGTTTTGCTGGTGATGTTGATTGAAGTGTTCTTTTATAATTCATCTGTTTTAAAGCATACTTTTAGGCACCCTAGTATAAAATAGTATGCAACTTGGCAGCACTTTTGTATAAAGAGAATTGTAGATAACAAGAAGGTAGCAATAAACAATGTAACACAGCCAACAGAGTAATATTACATATAATTGCAAATTCTAAAATTTTCACCTTAAAACTTACGTATATTAGATCCAAAATATACGCTTATTATCAATTTACTTTACTTTAAGAACTTCCCATGCACTATTTGTAGAAATCAGGCCTTTAGACACCGACCGCCAACAACAGAACCATTAGTGTGGACGACAAGAAAAAGTTTATTAAACGACTTCTGATGAAATACTCCAACGTAGAACAACTCACTGCACCAATATGACTTCTTTCAAACAGTTTTAGTTTGTTTAAGCAGTTAATTTATTTTTTATTTACAAAAATAATTGAAATTTATTACGCAGAAAAATTATTGGACTTTTTGACACTTTACAAACAGAGTTGCCAATGATAAACAATTTATTTTTTTTATTTTTGCTAACTAACTATAAAAGTGTTGAATAAGCATTCCGAAATACAAAGCTTAAATTTAAGTGCTACATACTTAAGAGAATGTAAGCTAAACTGGTGTTTGTCATAGGGGATTTTAAAACCAAAACTGTACAATTTTTCAAGATATTAAAATTCAAGATTTTTAAATTTGGGATGTTTAAATAGGGATGTTGAATTCGAGATTTGGAATACAAACATCTACTAGGCTTTTTAAAGCTTCTCTTCTGGCCGAATTTTGAAGCTGAATTTGCAGGATTTTCTCCTCTGTGTATGTTTGTATGTTTCTCCACTATAAATATAAATAAATGAAAAATAATCCCAAAGTATTAGGGCTAACATAATTTTGGGTAACAGGTACTTAAAAAATGGCTAGTCACAACGGCAATGCTGGTTATTTTAAATATTTGTTTGTTTGCTTTCGTCGTAAATCTGATAGAACGATTTTGCTACGAAAAGTCTTGTCATGTGCTCATTAATAAATTGCCTTTGCACCGGTTTATTACATTATTTACGCTTTTAGTAGCTACAGTGACCTGTAGCAAAGTTTCGAAGAGGTGCCAATAACACCCTCCTAGGACATCACCAGGATAAAGTGACAAGCCCTATTCATATCAGTTGTTAGAATCAGAACCGGTCCCTGGAACTTTAGAACTGTCACGCGCCAGGTTTGGTTCCCTTCCTCTAGGGATTCATCCATATACATATTTTTACACCTTAACTTGATTTTCTTAGTCCCAAATTATAGTCATTAGTTAGCTTATAACAATGGTTTAACCAATAAAATATTATTTCTGGCTTTTTGTTAACCATTGTTTACACTATCTGTTTGAGGGAAAAGGGGGGTTTCAACATTCACGAGAAATTAAGAAGAAAAAAACAATTAATAAGTTTTAATGTGTGGGGTTTATCTTGACAGATTTTGCATTTGTCACATCTTGTACAGTGCTTCGCGAGATGCGAATGTGCCAGGCAATTAAAACAAAAGCCAACACGACGAAACATTTTTAAACGTTCTGGCCCGGTGTGTAGTCGAAAACGAAAATATTTCCTTAAATGGTGTCGCAGTAGCGACAGTCTTTATATTCCCTTTCGTGTTTTATTACAGTGGCTTAAGGCTGGAGTTCTGCGATTTCCATACGGTCTCGATTGGTTTTTAGGCGACGATGTGAAGTTGACATGATAACTGTAAATATAAAAAACGAGGTATAAACTTGGGCAACTCTAACCTTGGGCAAATCTAATTGCCATTGGGTAGGCGGTAGGTTTTCACGTCGTATCACAACTAAATCATCGGGAACAAAATCACGTACGGAGTATTGCCATTTAGTACGGTCGTGCATTTCTTTAAGATATTCCTTTTTCCATATCAAGTGATGATGAAGTATTTTAAGCTTCTGCCATCTATTAACACAAGTGAGCGTCTTTTCAGAAAAACCGGCTCTGCAGGCGATAAGAGAGGAGATCCTACTAAAAAATGACCGGCAGTTAAAGCATTAAACTCCGCAGGATTGTCATTTATAGGGCAAAGGGGTCTGGAATTAAGGCATGCTACTATCCTAATTAACATGCTATTAAATTCCTCATACGTAAACTTTTGGGAGTGAGTGATTTTTTTGAGATGGGACTTACATCTTTTAAGCCCCGCTTCCCGTAACCCTTCAATGTGTGGGGCGCCCGGATGAATAAAGTGGCATTCAATGTTTTGAAACATATGTTGTGATAAAAGTAGTTCGAACAGTGATAAGGAATTGCCTACGATTTTCCAACAAAATATTTTTGGCTCTAACGAAGGCTGTACCGTTATCGGAGTACATCGAGTATGGACAACCGCGCCGAGAAAAAAATCGCGCAAATGCTGCCAGAAAAGCAGCAGTAGATATTTCCGTGGTAAGTTCAAAATGAATGGCTTTAGTGGAGAAACATACAAATACGAGTTTGTACCCCTTTGACTTTTTTCAACCACGACCTGCATACGATTCAATATCAAAAGGGCCGGCAAAATCGACTCCCGTAACTGTAAAAGGCCATGATATAGAAGTTCTTTCAGCGGCAAGGGCACCCATTATCTGACAGTGTTTTACAGCTTAGGTACCCAGAATTCAGACCGCGTTATTCAAATCAACAAAGAGTTTCCACCATGAATAGAGTACTTATGTATTATTCAGCGTAAGGCAATATTTTAGGAAATTTTTCGTCGTATGTTAAAATAGGAGATTGAGACAGCCTACCATTTGCCCGAATGAAACCGCGAACATCAATAAAGGAGTTCAAATGCAAAAGCGCACTTTTTCGTGGCAATAAAGACCCTTGAGCTAAAATATCATATTCGGTAAAATACAAACCTTGGCACAAGATTATAAGACGGGATTTTACAAATGCAATTTCAGTCTGTCGTAGCGAAATGATAAGAAACCGATAATTTTGCTTATGTCGATTGATAGTCTTATGGAAAAAACAAAAGACATAACATAAGACACGCATAGCTCTAGGACATTCTAGATAGATTTTCGGATAAAAAGACTCTGGTCTTAGCCAAGTTGTTGTTAATAAGTTCACGAGCAGAACATCCACGAGACGCTATATCCGCAAGGTTCTACAAAAAAAGGTAATATTTTATTAAAAAAAAATGCAATTTGGCGTTTATTTCTTAAAAATGTTTTGCTCTCCTAAGGGTGGCATGCTTTATTTTAAAAAAATAACACTTAATAATGCCATAAGGCAGTGCACTTTACGCCCCGTATAAATTGACAGTGTTGATAATGCCCTGTAAAACATGTCACTTCTTTTTATAAATAGAGCTACCAGACGAAGATGGGCAAATGGCTTCGAATCAGGGCAGTAAAAAGTTAAGCTTTTAAAGTTATTTTTTTTTGAATTTTTCTTATAGAAAGACATAGGAAAGTATTAAATTGTTAGTGGTAGGTTGCCAGTTAAATAAAATCTAAATGGATTCGGTGTTATTAAAAAGTCTCAAATCAAAAAAAAAATTTATTTTTTAAACTTGGTTTCGATAAATCGGCAATCTGGCAACGGTATTTTATGTTAACATATTTTATAAAAAAAACTAAAGACAGTTTTTAAATATTATTAAACATTTTAAAAGGATAAAGTTAAAATATGAATATTACCGCATCCATTATATGTGCAGAAATGACAGTCAATCAATTATTAGATTAGTCCTCGTCATCTGAGAAATAAAATGATATTTATATTAAAATTTCCAACTAAGCGTCCACTATTCAGTTCAGTTTGGATTGTGGGTGTTTAGGTAATCGAGTTTTGTTAGGCATATATTGAGAAAGTCCAGTATTGCAAGATTGAGCAAGGGCCTTATTTTCAGGAAATTTCCGAATAAAAGGGAGGGATACAACAAAGTGACCTGCCTGGTTACGATACGTTGTATTCTTATCAAGGTCTTCGCAATATATCTCATCATATGACATCTGAGCGGTCTGAGCGACTTCTGCAAGTTCCCAAAAACGGTTAAGAAGATATTCAATATCAACTTTATTAAAAAACGATAAGACTGCAGAATCCGGCGGCAGATCAGTGATGCGCCCGGTTAGTATCCTCCCAATCACGCTCTGTTGAGCTACAAGGGTGTGATCTTTATTCCATCGTACGCCATCGCGTATAATTTTTGGGTAGACAACGCCTCCAAGAAGAAAGTCGACATGAGAACTAGTATAATTTTTAACATCGGCCATAGGCAAATCGGAAAAATCTGTGTTGTTAAAAGAAGAAACAGGGCTATAAGGCAACTGACCGGTAAGGTTTTCAACGACATGCGCATCAATAGAGTTAGAGAATAAACATTCCAATGGTGATTTTATCTCAATTGAACAAATCTGGGAAGCGGATGTTGTAACAGAACCGCTGAGATATATTATATCTGTTCGAGAGTTTCTAAAGGGGAGTGATAATTTTCTTAGGATGGGCTTGGTTATAAATGATGCCTCAGATGCAGGGCCAATAAGTGTTCAACGGTATAAGAAACACCTCCTACATTAAAATCAACCAAAGCTGGTCCAAGAAGGATTGAATGTTGGGGGTGGACTGTAAGCGAGTTGAATTGGCCTGGCGAATACGAGTCGCTTCAGCGGATGGGGTTGGTTTATCTTGAAAAGATTGGCTTAAGGGGAGTAAAGAGGTAATTCCAATGGAATATTGGTCGGAAAGTGAGGGAGATGGCTAAGAACTGGAATTGGCAATTAGTTCAACGCTTTTGATCTTTGACTGTTGCGAATCGTTCATCGACAGACATGTGTAAGAACATAGGGCATAAACGCAGAGGATGAATATATTGACATAGAGAACATTTTCTAGATTTTTTAATTTCAAAATTGGTGTGAAAGTAATTTACCTTTCGGGACTCCAAGACCAAATGTCACTTACGGATTTTAACGTGTGAAAACGGCTCGTCAGAAATATATACATTTCTTTCCATGTCGGCAAATCTATACTGTTCCTAAGCGATTGTTCCCACAATTGTAAAGTAACAGCGGGTAAGCATGTATAACAAATATAAATAAAAATTAAGTCTCAGTTATCAGTTTCTATATCAAGCAATGATATTTTAGCGACACAGTTGTTTATAGTTCTTTAAAGGGTTTTAATACTAGGACCTTACTCTTTACATATATGGGTGAGACAAAAAGGGTTTTCAGCTGCGCATTTATCCGAACCCTTTTGTTTTCGTAGCGATCGATAAAATTTAGCCATGGCATTTGAAACCCAGCATTTTTTAACAGACACGATATAACGATATCATGAGCATCCCCTTTTTTTTTTGAGCAAATGACAGAGTTTTTTGACGGACGGTGTATGGTTCTGTTCTACATACAAGACTGAAAATTGATCCCAAAAGTGGGCCAAGAATCGCAATCGCCATTAAAATTGTCCGTATCACATGGTGGCAAATTGATTCGTATTACTGTATGAAGTGGGTTACCTACATCCTCCGTTCGATGATTCTTTAATGTATCTAATAATTCATTAGCCTTAGAAACGCATTTTATATGGGCACAGCAGGCCACATTAAAATATCAAAATTTGGATTAAAAACCATTAAAAGTTCAATAAAATAACCACAATACTCATTATTGTTAACAGCTAACGCACGAGCTATATGTTTACATGTGTCCTTCAAGTTGTACTGAAAAATGTGAACAAGATAAAAGGAAGACAAAAAACATGAAAAATGAACTTTGGATTTCTAGAAGAATTCTTGACAAAAAGTACAAAAAAACAAGAAGTAAGGAAGAACATGTAAATCAATTAAAATAGTTAATCATTCATTCAAGGCAAATTTCGATATACCAATCTAAAATACCATTTGGTTTAAAGATTGATGTTTGACTAATGACGTCATCCGTCGTTAATGGCGGTGAATATGTTTATGTGAACATATGTATGTATGTTGGGTGTAGGCGAGTAATGGAAGCAATGATCATGGAATAAAAGGAGTATATTTACTTAGTAATAGAGAATGAAATGGGTAAACTGAGCGACTGGTAGGATGACCAGAAAGAAATAAAGTGGACTGTATGTTTGTATACTTGCGTGTATTGTCGGGAGTGATGCCGAAGATGAGCAAACCTGTATATCTGTTCCAAGAGGGACCACTGTGGAGAGACGTTGCCACCGGAAGTAGCTACCAGTGGATGAATGTTCTATAGACGGTGAGGGAGGTTTTTACAATCGTATAACCCAAGCCAATCCGGAAATAAAACAGCTCGTGAGTCAGTTAAACGATTTCAAGCAGAATTAAATTGTTTATTTAACAATTTTACAATTATAAAGGTAGCCTTAAACAATGATTAAAGTAAAATATTATCGCAATAGATGTTGACAAGGCAACTGCTCAAAAGTAAGTGTCTTACATTAAGAAAATTACCAACCACGAAGGTTGTGTTGATTAAAAAAGATGGCTATCTTACTTGGCGGGAAAAATGACAAATATATATGTTAGTTTATCCGCTCAATAACATTAGTTTTAAGTTTTGTATGATTACAATTCAGTGGTTTGCAAACTGTATAACTAGTAATTAGAAATTTCACTTAAAGGGCGGTTATAATTCAAATTAAATTAAAAAAAAAATGATGGTACTGATGTAAAGTACTGAGTAACACTTTGTGCTATTTTAAACATGCCGCCACTCCTTGCAGCTATGCAACTGAAGATGGTGTAGGTGCAATGCATAAAACGGCTGCAAGCGAACAAATTGCTTCGGCAAGTAGCGGTTGGTTAGGTTGAGTGGTACATGGGTAAGATTTCTGCTTCTTACGTTGTCGTTGCCGGCGTTTACTTTGGTGGTTTACCGTGTTGGCTGCCGGGTTTCGATGCCCAAGCCGCTTAAGAGCGGGTTCGCTTTGGTGGGGTCTGCGAGGACGTTGGTCCGGATGGAGTAGCGTATGATGCGGCAGCCCGCATTTACCGCAGTTATCTGGACTGTTACAGTTGCGGTCGTCTTGGGTGCGGGCTAAGCAGTTGAAGCAATACTTATTTCGTCTGACGACTTGGCTTCGTTTGATGAAGTTCATGGCAATAAACCGAGTGCAGAACCGAAGCGCGTGGTAGCGGAAACACACTTGACACTGGTGAAAAGTTGGATTCAGTGGCGGTTTGGCACGTAAACTAAAATACAAATGAGAGTATAATAAGAAAAAAATGAAGATTTAGGAGGATAAAATGAGAAGGAGAAATATGATGATGAAATAGTATATATGTTTAGTGTATCTACAGTGTGGAATTTGTATCGTTGTCATAAGGCAAATGACACAACTTCGTAATTGGGCGAGTTAAAGTTCCCGTAGCGGTGCGCACGTCCACAACTCGAACCTGTTGATCAGGTCCTTTATGAACCTTCTCTATTCTGCCTAATCGCCATTCGTTTGGTGGCAGAAGGTCATCTATAATAATAACAAAATCTCCTATTTGTAGATTGGGGACAGAAAATTTCCATTTAAATCTCTTTTGAAGAGATTTGAGATAATCTGTTTTCCATCGAAGCGCAAATTGGTGATGGATGGCCTTTAGTTTTTCCCACCGGTTAATTACAGAGAGGTTTTCGATGGATGGCTCAGGTAGTGCCATAATAGGGCCGCCTCTGAGAAAATGACCGGGGGTGAGAGCGGTTAAGTCGGTCGGGTTCTCAGACAGAGCTGAGATCGGTCTGGAATTTATCACACCTTCAATTCTGGCCAGCACGGTGGCAAACTCCTCAAAATTAAACCTGTAGGCGCCTGCAGCTCGCTTTAAATGGAATTTAAAGCTGGCGAAGGTGGCTTGAAAGGCAGCGGTAGAGAGATTAGAACTCGCTTCTAGGTGAACTGCCCTGGTGGCAAAGCAGACAAATACGCATACATAAGCTTTGACTGCGGCAGAATTTCTGAGAGTTGTAGGCTTTAGTTCAAATGGTCCGGCGAAGTCGAGACCGGTCGTGTGAAAGGGAAATGAAAGGGTACATCGATCAGATGGCAAGGCTGCCATAATTTGTGAGCAAGCTTTTAGTTTGTAAATAATGCAAGTTTTGCAATATCGTATGATCTTGCGAATTCGCACTTTGAGACGCGGTATATAAAATTCGGTTTGTGCGATACGGCACATTAGTTGGCACTCGCCATGAATTAGAAAGTTATGCAAATGTGATAAGTATAAATTGCAAAATTGAGAATTGTTCGGAATAATGATGGGATAGCGCTCTCTGTAGGGCAGTGAAGAGTTGGCTAATCGTCCATTGACTCGTAAAATATTATTTTGATCTAGAAAGGGATTAAGTGTGAAAATAGTGCTGTCTTTACCCAAAGGTTCGGAATTGACCAACGCAGAATGTTCCGCTTTATAACATTGCTTTTGGGTTAGCAATATTAGTCTGGTTTTGACTGAATCGAGTTCAAAATGGTGAAGATCGATATTATCGTAGCGTAGTGGAAAGTTAGGGTTAGCAAAGGACGGCTGAAACCATCGTATGTAGCGAAAAACATATGCCAAGACTCGTAACGCTCTGGGGTAAGAGGAGAAATTGGTAAGAATATCAACTGGAGTGTTGGAAGCTGGGCCTTTATTATTACTCATATGTAAATGATATGATAGTATTGGGTCAGCGTTCGTGTTTGCGGATGATTTTAGGGAGGAGATTCGGCAGAGTTTGGTATTGTTTGATTGATTGTTGAATTTTGGCCATTCAGAAGCGGGGTTGGCAAGCCACGGAGGCCCATTCCACCAAATACTATTGTTAAGTAAGTCTTGAGGTCGACAACCTCTTGACCCTAAATCCGCGGGATTAACATGTGTGGGTATATGACGCCATTTAGCATTTGGTAGAAGTTGATGTATTTGTGATACACCAGCAAATGGTTTCATAATTTTGCAAATTTAAAGAAGTTATCATGTGAGCTGTGAGTTTAGCTAACAGCAAGGCACCGGATAACTCTAACCTCGGAAGGGTTATGGTTGCTAAGGGGGCAACTTTGCTTTTAGAAACTAGTAAGTTAGAAAATACGGTAGAAGAGGTTTGCACTCGAATATATACCGCTGCGCAGTATGCCATTTTGGAGGCGTCACAGAATCCGTGAACTTGGATTTGGTCAGCGGGAGTGAATTGTATCCAACGTGGAATCTGGATTTTTTCGACGTAGGGCATATCTCGAATGAGTTCGTTCCAGCTGCGGAGAGAATCCTCACTTACTGACTCATCCCAATCGATTTTTTCAAGCCACAGGTGTTGTATTAATATTTTGCCTTTGATCACCACCGGGGAAAGCCAGCCGGCGGGATCAAATAATTTGGCAACGGAAGACAATATTTTACGTTTAGTGACGTCAGTGACCTCAGGGATAGGTTCAAAAGAGTAGGAGAAGTAATCTGTAAGTGCATTCCACCGTATACCGAGAGTTTTAGTGGCACTAGAATCGTAAAATTTAAGAAAATCGGAATCATACAAGTCTTCTTGCGGAATAGATTCTATTAATCGAGAGTCATTAGATGCGATTTTTTTTAATAGAAAACCTGCTGAGCCGAGGGATCGAATCAGCTGTTGTTGAGCTTCTGCTGCACTATCGAGAGAATGACCTCCAGCCAGAATATCGTCTACATAAGTTTCCTTACGTAAAATTTGAGATGCTTTTGGGAAGATTTTTTGATTATCAATGGCTAATTGTAACAAAGTTCGTATTGCCAAGAAGGGCGCGCAATTAATACCAAAGGTTACGGTTTTGAGCTGATAATCTTTGGTAGCCTCCCGGGGCGACTTTTGAAAAAGAATAATTTGAAAGGGCCTGTCGCGAGGATCTATGAGGATTTGTCTATACATTTTTTGAATGTCTCCGCTAAAGACATATCTGCAAAACCGCCAATTTAATATCACGATGACCAAGTCTGCTTGTAAAGTAGGACCGGTATATAGTATGTCGTTGAGGGAGAGCCCAGATTTTGTTTTGCGAGATGCGTTAAAAACTACACGAACTTTTGTAGTTTTATGGTCTGGACGAACTACTGCGTGATGCGGAAGATAAAAGGAATTACACTTATTCTCTGAGACGTATTCTATTGAGGTGGTTGGTTCCATATGGTCAACTGTTATATATTCTCTGAGCACTTCGTTATATTGCGAATAGAGCTGGGGATTTTTAGCGAGAGTTTGCTCCATTCTCACGTATTGGCTTAGAGCTATAAACCTTGATGTACCAAGATATTTGGTCTCAGGAACTTCCTTTTTAAATGGTAGTCGTACCATATAAAGACCGTCCGAAAGACGTTTTGTCGTTTGCGCATAAAATTCTTCACAATATTGATCTTCGGAAGAAATCGAGTGAGATGTTGGAATTTCTTCCTGTTCCCAGAATTGTCGTAGCAGCTTGTCAAGGTTTGACTGTTCTGGAGGAGTTAAGTGAGCGGAAAATTAAATTATTGGCTGCGTTGGGAAAGGTCCGCTAAGAACCCAGCCGAAAATTGTGTTATAGGCTGAAGCAGAGCCACAAACATCTCGTTTTATGCCTTCGAGATTTATATGACGTACGCTGTCATTACCTAAAATGAGGTAAATTGCGGAGGAAATATTGAAATACGGATCAGCGAGCTGAATGTCTGAAAGTCCAGACGTAGAGTTAATCTGGAAAGAGGTAGCAGGTATTTTGTTTGTAACTTTGGGAAGTACTATCGCTGATATTTGAAGTCGGAAATTTTGTTTTTGGGACACAAGCGTTATGTCACACTCTTTATCAGCGGTTTGGCTGTGACCGCCAACTCCAACAATTTCAAATTTGGACTTTCTAAAGGGGAGATTTAACCGTGCTCGAATTTTTTCTGAAAGAAAGGTTCTTTCTGAGCCTGGGTCTATGAGCGCACGAATTGTGAAACACTCTTCCCTACTTTCTATTTGAACGAGGGCTGTTCTTAAAAGAATATTCGTATGACTTGCTGCATAATTAGAATAAGTTTGCGCTTTTGCCGCCTTTGATGTAGACGGTTGTATTGACAATTCATGAGATTGTGGGATTTGAGTTTGATTGTTAGAATTTTGATTCTGGGAAATGTGATTGTTGTTGTTAAAAGTGTGATTACAGTTTTTCTTTGCGATCTTGTTTGGACTCATATGAAGCAAAGTATGGTATGCTTTCCCACAATTGAGACATGTGTTTTTGCTTTTGCAATTAGCCTTGGTGTGAGCCATTGAGAGGCAATTATTGCAGAATTGATTTCTGAAAACGAAATCGACTCGTTCTTGTATTGAGAATTCTCGGAATTTAGGCCATACTCTTAAATTGTGATTTTCATTGCAAATTTTACAGCTAACGTTAAGTTTTTCCTGCGACGCATAGATTTGAATTCGGGGTTGGGGTTTGGATTCTTTTAAAAATGAAGTTTTCGCAAGTTTAATTGTAGAAATTCGTTCTACTACTTCGCATCTCCTGAGAAGGAAATTGCTTAGTTGTTCCCATGTTGGAAAGTTTCTACATGCGTTTAGAGACTGTTCCCATTGAGCAAGGGTTTCATGCGGTAGTTTTGAATAAACTAAATTAACCAATATGGGATCCCAACCCGATGCTACTCCGAACGAATGCAACATGGATAAACAGTCAGAGACAGAACTATGGATTCTTTGTAGGGATTCACTGTCTTCGACAATTGCAACAGGGATGTTAAAAAGAGTTATTATTTGGTTGTCTACTAGAACTCTTATATTTTCATATCGGGACTTTAGAGCTTGCCACGCAAGATTGAAATTATCTTCGGTCAGGGGAAATCTATTCACAATTTGTCCTGCTGTTCCTGTTGTTTTGTTGCGGAGATGATATAGTTTTTCCGCGAATGTCAATCTTGGGTGATTGATATAGACCGCCGTGAACATGTCACGAAAAGCAGGCCATTCCTCATAACTTCCCGAGAAAGTTTGAGTGTCGCACGGAGGTATTTTAAGGCATGTGTTAAATGTTTCTTCTGGAATATTGGGAATCATGGAGGTTGTACTTGTACGGGGGTTAATGCTTTCCCTTTGCGGTTTCACGAGGTCAAGAAGCTTTGAGATTGTTAAGTAGTACATCTCGACACATGCGTCATACTGTTCTTGGGCTGTGCTTTTAATTTATTCGCTCTGATCGGAAAGCATTAAATCCTCATACGATTTTTCCACTTTATTCCAGCGATTGTCAAGAAATTTCATCTTGAGATCTACAAGAGCCTCGGATTGGGCTGAAGAATCTTGTGCGTCGCTTCTTTTGCAAAATGCAATTAAATTTTTGGAATCGAATGTAAATCTGTCTTGTGGTGAAGCCATTTTGAGGCTAGAAATTGAAGTTTGATTAAGGGAAAATCACGGGTTGAAAATAATTAAAAAAAAATTTTTTTTTTGTTTTTTTTTTTTTTATAGGTCGAGAATCTATTAGATTTTCTTTTACGTAAAAAAAGAAAATAATTAGCAGTGTAAAAATTATAGATCGTTAATCTGTAGTATTTTCTTTTATGGACGAAAAGAAAATATTTAGCGTTTTGAAAAAATAAAGATTGAAAATCTTTAATATTTTCTTTTATGGATGAAAAGAAAATAGTTAGCGTTTTTGAAAAATAAAGATTGGAAATCTTTAATATTTTCTTTTATGGATGAAAAGAAAATATTTAGCGTTTTTGAAAAATAAAGATTGGCAATCTTTAATATTTTCTTTTATGGATGAAAAAAAAATATTTAGCGTTTTTGAAAAATAAAGATTGGAAATCTTTAATATTTTCTTTTATGGATGAAAATAAAATATTTAGCGTTTTTGAAAAATAAAGATTGGAAATCTTTAATATTTTCTTTTATGGATGAAAAGAAAATATTTAGCGTTTTTGACAAATAAAGATTGGAAATCTTTAATATTTTCTTTTATGGATGAAAAGAAAATATTTAGCGTTTTTGAAAAATAAAGATTGGAAATCTTTAATATTTTCTTTTAGATGAAAAGAAAATAATTAGTTTTTGAAAGAATAAAGATTGAAACTCTTTAATATTTTCTTTTATGGATGAAAAGAAAATAATTAGCGGTTTTGAAAAATAAAGATTGAAAATCTTTAATATTTTCTTTTATGGATGAAAAGAAAATAATTAGGGGTTTGATACAAAATAAAGATTGAAAATAGTTAGCTTTGTAGCGTAAGTTCTGTCCAGATGGCTTGGAATTTTTTCTCGCAAAGCCCTGTTGATGATATCGAATAGTAAATGCGTAAACTGGCCGGAATTTTAACTCCCAAAGCCTTTTAATTGAAATATTTTAGAGCGAAATTAAACCTATTTGGAATTTTAATTCCCTCAACTTGCGATCAATAATAAAAGAACTGAGTTTTCCTTTATTTTGTTATAGATTGTTTATAATGTTTGATTTTAAAATGTGTTATTCGTAATATATAAATTAATTTCTTATTTTTCAGACTGGATATTTATTTTGAAATTTTGTTGTCAAAATTTTATTAATTGTTAGTAACTTTTACAAATGATTTGTCTTTGTTTATTTTGAATTTAGAAAATTTAATTTAAACCAAATTGAAACAAATTTTTGTATCAGATTTTTGAGTGTTTGTACCCACTGTTTTATTGTACACACGATGAGACATTAATTTTTGTTTAAGTAGAAATACGCAAAACAAATAATTTTTACTCAATACAAATAACCTTGAATGATTTTATTTAGATATTTTCTCCAAATTTGTTGTCAAATAGTTTTTTTTTTACTTGAGTTGAGCTTATTTTAGAAATATTTGCTTTAAGGTAACCAAAAAAAAATTTGTGTATTTTTTGTATCCGTACCCACTGTTCAATAGATTCTAAATGTAAAATGCTTTTGTATGTTTTTTTTTTTTTTTTGTTTATAAGCCACAATATTTAATTTGAATCGGTCCAATTTTATAGTTTTCAATTCAAATTAAAATCAAAAAAAATTTTTTAATTGTTTACTATTTCCCAATTATAGGGTGAAATATGATTTACTCAATATAAAAAATGTTAATTTTATATTATTTTTCATTAAATTAATTTTGTTATCCCAGTGTGTTTTAAATAAAAGAAAATGTGTGTTTGAACATGTGAGCTAATGATTGTATGTAAAGAGGTATGTATTGTGCATGAAACGTTAATGTTAAAGAGATGTGTATCGTGTATGTTAAAGAGACAATGTGAAATGTGTTAAAGAGATGTGTATTGTATGACCAATTAATGTATTTGATTATAAAAATAATTAACACCATGTACTCATATTTCACTGCTGACTTCAACCCGGTTTTTACTCTTGAAACAATGAAGATTTTAAGAGCGTATCCGTATCTCTTTGGTTAGGCTGGTTCGTAAATATTGCAGTTTCTCGCTCTTAACACTTGCTTTTTTTTTCTCTTTTGTGATTTTGTTATTTTGCTTTTAACTTTTCTTTTTTCTTACACTTGAAATGACCCTGAAGGTTGCAAAAAATGTGGGAACACGAAATCCAAGAAAAGTAACGGTTAACTTTGCCTTACTTGCACTTTGAAATGTTGAAACTTTTAAAATTTGGCAATGTTTTGTTTGAGGGAACTAACGTACAAACATACATACATGTCAATGTACATAATTATGTGGTTTTAGTTTTGATTTTACGCACTTGAAATTTTTAAATTTGGCAATTTTGTTGCTTGCGGGCATTTACGTACATACATATGTATGTATGGATGTATGTACATATATGTATGTACGTATGGTTTTCTTTTTGTTTGGCAACACTTGACGCTGGGAATAAAATGGTTTACTTATGCACACTACCTACGTATTTTCCCTTTTTTTGCTCTATTTTGTTTTTTCACTTGTTTAATTTTTGATGTTTTTTCTACTGTAATTTTTTGTTTTTTAACTTTATATTGGGTATGTAGGTATATAATTTTAAAACTATTTACTCTGGTTTTTTTTTCTATCGATTCTAGATTTTTAAGTTTTATTAATTTTTTTTTTATATTTTTTATTTTGTATTTAACTCACTTGTATATGGTACTTTATTGTTTTGTTACTCACTTTTTGCAGATTTTACCATTTTTGCGATTGTCTTTTTATTCAATGCGTACGGCTCGCGGTGTTCTTTTCTACTGTAGATCTTGACCTTTTTTCATTTGTTGAGTTGATGAGTTGCTTTTGTGTTTCTCTCTTTTGTTTATTTTGATGAGGTGACCAGCAGTACGTCGGCGAAGGACCATGAAAATGTTTATGTGAACATATGTATGTATGTTGGGTGTAGGCGAGTAATGGAAGCAATGATCATGGAATAATAGGAGTATATTTACTTAGTAATAGAGAATGAAATGGGTAAACTGAGCGACTGGTAGGATGACCAGAAAGAAATAAAGTGGACTGTATGTTTGTATACTTGCGTGTATTGTCGGGAGTGATGCCGAAGATGAGCAAACCTGTATATCTGTTCCAAGAGGGACTACTGTGGAGAGACGTTGCCACCGGAAGTAGATACCAGTGGATGAATGTCCTATAGACGGTGAGGGAGGTTTTTACAATCGTATAACCCAAGCCAATCCGGAAATAAAACAGCTCGTGTGTCAGTTAAACGATTTCAAGCAGAATTAAATTGTTTATTTAACAATTTTACAATTATAAAGGTAGCCTTAAACAATGATTAAAGTAAAATATTATCGCAATAGATGTTGACAAGGCAACTGCTCAAAAGTAAGTGTCTTACATTAAGAAAATTACCAACCACGAAGGTTGTGTTGATTAAAAAAGATGGCTACCTTGCTTGGCGGGAAAAATGACAAATATATATGTTAGTTTATCCGCTCAATAACATTAGTTTTAAGTTTTGTATGATTACAATTCAGTGGTTTGCAAACTGTATAACTAGTAATTAGAAATTTCACTTAAAGGGCGGTTATAATTCAAATTAAATTAAAAAAAAAATGATGGTACTAATGTAAAGTACTGAGTAACACTTTGTGCTATTTTAAACAGGCGGTGAGAGCTAAGCGGCAAACCCCACTGAAGAGATTGTTACAATCGAAACAGGTCTGGGCAGCCTCTCCGTAAAAACCTGGGTTCAATTCCAAGCTCAGTCAAGAATGAAAAATTATCAATAAATTTTGATTAATTTCATATTGTGAAATTCGTTTCTTAATAAAAATAGTTTAATGAAAATTAAATTCAATGAACTTAAGCCTGATTAAAATATCAAAATTTGGACTAAAAACCATTGTATTTCTGTGTGTTAGGGAGCCACACAGTATGTTTAACCAATCTTCAATTTGTGTGCAGAACTGCAGGGCACTCAAATACGTGGGATGATATTTACTGGAGATTGGAATTATAATCACTCATATGAGTAATTATAATTGTGGGAATGAGGGTATAAAGAAATGAATAGAAAGAGCCAAATAATTTCTTTGAAGTATGGTTATTTTATTGCAGGCAATTCAGTAAGTTTACCTTTTATTTTGGGAGTTATTTCCACCCGCTAAGTTTAGCTAACAAAAAGTAGGTAGGTATTAGAGGTCTGCACAAATGTATTTGCTAGCCAAATGATTGTTGTGTGTGTATTTTATATTCAAATCAAATGTTTAAAAAAATGAGAGCTAGTCATTCACGCTCAATCATTTTAAATGAGAGATCAACACAGCCACATACACTAACACTAATTGTGTGTGTGTCCCTATTATTGTTTATTGTTTGATGAACTCAAATTCATACATCTTACAATAAAAAAAACCTGAGTTAAGTTAAAAATCACACTAATCATTCGTGTGTTTGTTGTCTTTCTTGTTTTGTTAAAATTGGTTTTTCCCCTATTTGATAATTTTTCCTATCGTTACAAAAAAAGTAAGAAAATAAAATGGTTGTAAAAAATATATTTTTTATGTGCAAAAACAATAACAGTAATAAAATTATAAATAAAAAAATTATTATTATGCAAACCGTCAAATATTTTACTAAAATTATCGATAAAAAATTAAATAATGTCAAAAAAATGTAAAATTGTTCAACTTAAAACTTAAAAAAATTATCAAAGCTAAGAAAGAAAGCTCGTTATAAAATAAAAATAATCTATTAACGTTTAAAAATAAGTTATAAGTTCAAAAATTTCGTTTGTTTAAAAATATATTTAAAACTACTTTTTGCTTCTAAAAAGTTGGTATCACTTTTAATGCAATATATTTTTACTAATATTTTGTTTTCGATACGATAAAAAAATTTCAAAAACACAAAACGCATGTTGTGTTGATAAAACACAATTAGTCAATTCACAAGGTATCCTAACATGTCATATTGTCAGAATGTCCTAATATTTCACAATGGTTTAAAAATATTGTTGTACGGCTCAGCCGCTCAGCGCTGGACTTTTCTGATTAATTACGACATCACAATAAACACAGCAAGCAACGTTCTATTTATTTAAGACACTTTTTGTTAACAAACCAACAACAATATTTTTAAACCATTGTGAAATATTAGGACATTTTGACAATATGACATGTTAGGATACCTTGTGAATTGACTAAATATGTACATCACCACACAAGTGTATTTACTCGTGTAAAAGAGCTTATTTGTTATTTATACCTGTATCAAATATTTCTCTCAAAACACTCACATAAATAATTGAACGCTTTGCACACATAGGTTATTTCTTACACACAATAAATTGTGTATGATTCTAAAATCACACACAACACACTACTGGCCAGTCTGGTTTGTGAATTCATGTGTCGTTTAATCGCACAAATGCAGATCTCTAGTAGGTATGTACGGTTGAATATGGGGTTTATTGTACTGATGATTTCAATCTTTTGCAAGTATGTATTTTAGTTGTAGCATAACGATTTATTTGATGGTAGGTTTAACCTTTTTTTTTTTTTCGAGAGAGAGAGCGGGGAGATTTCTCCCAACGGAGACGGTACCGCGACCAAACCAGGTCTATTGTACCCACCCCCCTTTAGTTGGCCAAAAGACCCTCTGCTTCCCAGAGAAACCCAAGAAGGTCTTTTGCCGGTATTACACCGACTCGGGACGCGCCCATCGTACCGTGCCCCAAGTGTCTCCTTCTGGCCCATGCCAGCGCGGGGCAGTCACACAATAGGTGCTTTGTAGTTTCGTCCTCTTCACGGCATAGTCTACATTCCTGGTCCTCTGCCAGACCCATCCGAAAGAGGTGGTGCTTGACCGTATGGTGGCCCGTCAAATAAGCCACCAACAGCCGTAAATCTCGTCTGTTGAGACCCTTTGTCTCCAGTGTACTCCCGGGAAATATAAATTCCTTCGCCTGACGCATTCCCGGTAGCGATACCCAGTATTTTCTGTGCTCGCTGAGAGCCCATTCCCCCAATAGAGATTGGGTAGTGGCCCAGCTTAACCCACAAAAGGGCTCGGGGCCCACCATTTGGGCATTTGCTCCAGCCCTAGCCAGTTCATCAGCCCTATCGTTACCCGGAACCCCTGAGTGTCCCGGCACCCAACAGAGTGTCACTCTGTTTCTTGAGCCCAGCTCCTGTAGCCTTCCCCGGCATTCCGCCACCAACTTCGAGGACAATTTCCAGGAAGAGAGTGCCTTAATGGCCGCTTGGCTATCAGTGAATATCGCAATGCTGTTTCCTATCATTCCCTTGTTAAGAATGTTGCTACAGCACACATCGATGGCGTGGATCTCGGCCTGGAATACACTTGGTGTTCTTCCCATGGCTATCGAGATTCGCGTGTTTGGTCCAAATACCCCAGCACCCACCCCGTGCTCCGATTTGGATCCATCGGTATACCAGCGTAGTCCCTGGTTACCCTCACAGGGATTTCCACTGTCCCAGGCTCCCCCATTTGGGAGGATCGTGCTAAACCTTCTGTTAAAGCTCAGTTCCGTGGTCTTAATGTCCGCCCTAGTGCAGACTGATAGACTAGGAGCTAATTTCATCAGACCAGCGTGTCCGTTGACCCCATCTGACAGTCCGGATGTTTGTTGGATCCTAAGGAGACTCGATATTGCGACCTTCCTTATATGGATGTGTAATGGCAAGATGCCCAAAATAGTTTCAAGTGCCGCTGTTGGACATGTGCGCATCACCCCCGTCAGAGCTACACAGACCATTCTCTGTAGCCTTCCGCACTTTTGAATCGCCGACACCTGCTGAATCTTTGGCCACCATACCAGGGATCCATAGGTGATTATCGGTCTGATCATCATGAAATAAAGCCACTTAATCATGCTAGGGCCAAAGCCCCAGGTCTTCCCAAAGAAGCTCTTACAAGCCCAGAAGGCCCTAAGTGCCTTCTTCAGGGTCGCATCCAAGTGCGAGTTCCAGTTTAGCCGTTTATCCAGAACAATTCCCAGGTACTTGACTTCATTGGAGTACTCGATTTCCGTCCCATTCACTGTCAGTCTACCCAAACTGTGTTTATATCTTCTCGTGAACGGGACCACGACCGCTTTTTGGGGGTTGATGTTCAGCCCCCTTTCATGGCACCATTTGAGAACCTTGTCGAGAGCACCCTGCATCACCTCAGTGATTGTTCTCTCGAATTTTCCGGTCACAATGATGGCCAGGTCGTCCGCATAACCAATGGCCCGCAGGCCATATTCCTCAAGTCTGACGAGCAGGTCATCAATCACAAGGCACCATAGCAGGGGAGAAAGTACCCCACCCTGTGGACAACCTTTAACAGCACTAATGCTGACGCTAGCGTCATCCCAAGAGGCGGTAATTCTCCGTTGTCTCAGCATGGCGCCGATCCAATTGATGGTATAATCATCTATCCGTTTTTGCGACAAAGCATCCTTGATAGAGTCGTAACTTGTGTTGTCGAAGGCACCCTCCACGTCAAGAAAAGCACATAGTGCAATATCCTTGTTGTTATGTGCCTTCTCTATTTGCGCAACCAGATGGTGCAATGCTACTTCCGTCGACCTACCCTTCTGATAGGCGAACTGCGTTCCGTGCAATGGCGCGGAGATTCTCAGCTCGTCCCGGATGTGCAGGTCCAGTAGCCGCTCAACAGTTTTAAGCAGAAATGATGTGAGGCTAATAGGCCTATAGGACTTCGGCTTCTCTAGCGGCTTGTTGCCAGATTTGGGGATAAACACCACTCTGACCGCTCTCCACGCGGTCGGAATATGACCCCAGGTGAAGCTAGCCTTAAACAGACCAATTAGCGGGTCCATTATAATATTAAGACTTTCCTGTATTAATACCGGGAAAATCCCGTCACCACCTGGTGACTTGTAAGGGCTGAAGGAGCCAACTGCCCAGCGAACCCTGTCCTTGTCAAAAATTCTACCGGCCAATCCCGTGGCTCGTCCAGCTCCTGGGATTGCCGCTTCGATCTCAGCGTGTTCATTACCCGTCACAATGGTAGAGCCTGGGAAATGAACTTGTAGCAGGGTTTCCAGAGTTTCCCTACGATTTGTAGTGAAGGTACCATCTGTTCTCTCCACTAGGCCCACTCCGTTGGAGTGTCCTTTGGCCATTACCCTATGAAGCCTTGCCGCATCAGGGAGGTTTGCTATGCCACTGCAAAAGCTCCTCCATGTATCCCTTTTGGATTTGCGTAAGGATCTGTTGTAATCAGTAAGAGCACATTTGTACTCCTGCCAATTCTTAGTCTTCTTTGCCTTGTTGAATAACCTTCTGACCTGTCGCCGCTTCAGTTCGAGCGTGTCGTTCCACCATGGAGTTCTACGGCTGGAGCTGAAGTTGCGTATGGTCGTGCTCTCCCGAAAGGATGAGATCAGTGTATCCTCTACAAGGTTGGCTGCTAGCTCAATATCATCGACTGACCCGATGTCGGTCATTAGGAGCCCAGCCTTTCGGCTGACGAGGGACTGGAACTCCTTCCAGTCCGTTCGTCTAGGATTAAGAGCGCCTTTGCGCAGATCCGCCCTACCCGGTATGTCGAACCGTATATGTTGGTGGTCCGACAGTGAGGCCTCATCCGTTACCCGCCAGTTACGAATTGAGTCTCGCAGGGCGCCGCTGACCAGTGTGAGGTCCAGTACCTCCTCTCTGATTGCATTAATAAAGGTCGGCTTGCAGCCGACGTTAGCTATGTCCAAGTTAGTACCTACCAGATAGTCTAGTAATAACTCACCTCTTTTGTTTATATCACTGCTGCCCCAAACGGTGTGATGAGCGTTGGCATCGCAGCCAAGAATTATCTGCTTACCAAGCATCCTGCAGTGACGTACCAGGTCCACCACCTCCTTCGGTGGAGCAAACTCTTCTTCGCCGGGGAAGTATGCCGTCGCTACGACGATCTCCGACGACCCCCATTCTGTGGGTATATTGATCTGTGCAGCCACTAGATCTCTGAAAATAAAATTTGTCAATGGAATTATTTCAACACTCTTGTCGACAAGTAACGCAGTGCGTGGTTTGTCCACTGACCGATCATAGATCAACTTACTTGAGAGGGATTGTAGTCCCCGGACCAGGCCACCACTGACCCACGGCTCTTGCAAAAGCGCAAGACCGATGTTCTCCTCGGCGAATGTAATACACAGTGTGGCCGACGCCCCTTTGGCGTGGTGTAGGTTCGCCTGCAGCACCCTAATGGTGCTCATCTCCATCTCTTATGGATCGCTGCACCAAATCCCCTAGCCTGTTGCGTCGGGGTCCCTTCCCTCTTGAACCTTTGGTCGGTTTTTCCGGCCTTTCGTGAGGGTTGGTTGTGCTGCGTTTGGCCGAAGGCTGAGGCTTTCGCTTGTTTTCCGCCCTCTCATCCGCCCGTTTCCTCTCGCGAGCAATCGCCGCTCCGCTGGTAGACGGGCCATCGTGTGGGGTGGGTATTTGTTTTGTCTGGGGTGGTTCCTCGACTCCTTCAGTTTTGGCCCCAGCAGGCTTCTGTTGTATGTTGGCAACGTCTCTCGAGCCAGTGCTCTTGAGGTGTAGCCTGACTTGCCCAAAGCAATAGCTGATCTTACCTCCCAGCTTAACCAGCTTCTGGTAGGAGCAGCCATCCACTGCTAGACGGAGGTGAAGGAATTCACCATGCGTCTGCCTTTGTACCACCGCCCAATGTGCAGCAGCCAAGTCATTTTGAGCTGCTATGAAGGCCAACACCTTTTCATTTGGCAGCTCCAGACTGTGTGGGAAGTAGCCACGCACGAAATGCGTGCGAGGGAATTCTTCCTCAGGGACTATCTTGCAGTCAACACCTGATTTGGCTTGGATGAATCCAAGGTTGGCCTTTGTCCACTCCGCCGTCTCATTATTGACGCACACAAGCATCAACCAATCAGTGCGTCGTAGACAGCTCTCGAACTGCGGTTTGAAATTACCGGACTTTTCTATGACCGCCTGCAAAATTGCACTCTTGACCCTCTCGATCTGGTCGGCGGTAAGTAACGGAGTCTCCAATGCTGAGACAAAGCCCAGTCTAATGCCCTTTGGCATATGAACCGTCTGGATCTTTGTCTGCTTCGCACAGGCGCGTTTGGCAGGAGCTCCATCTGTGGGAGAGTTTTGCGAACGTCCCCTTTTTAGTGTGGCAGCTGCCGGAGCCCTAGTGGCTTCTTTTAGGGCGTCTTCCCTCGGCAGTCCTCTTTTAATTGCTGCTTTAAATAGCCGCCGTTCCCTAGAGTTGAGCTTCACAAAACCCACTCCAGCTTTCAGGCTAAGCCCCTGAAGGTTGACGTCTCGTACTGTGCTGCCTGACTCCACCGAGCCCTGGCTGCACGCAACGTCCTGCTCCACGGTATCGCTTTCTGAGCTAGAAGACAATATCTCCTGCTGTGGTAACCTGGGCGTTCCTGCCGTGACACTGATTGTCGCGGTCGGGGACCTCATGTCCGTCGTCCTCAGGTTAATACCTCCATCAGCTTGCCCAGTGGCACTGCCGTTGTTGTTGTCCGAGCTGGAAAACAGTGTTTCCTTCTGCGGATTTCCGACCACTAAGGTCGATTTGTTGTCTCCTACATCAACAGAACCATGTCTGTCTTCTGAAGATTGGTACTAGCATCGGCGTGCCCAATGGCTCCGCTAATGCTGGTACTGGAGCTCGGCGCCTCCGCCAACTCCAATGCAGATGTTTTTAGAGTGCCATCCAACTCATTATTTGTTTTTTTTATATCCATATAATTTGTTTTTATTGTAGGGATGGGGATGGTCACCCATGGCAGAGCCCGTGTACCATGGGAAGTCTTAATTTAAACTGGAGGTCGACAGGTATCCAGAGTCCGCTTACTAAAGACCAAAACTTCCCTTTGGCCATGCATCTATTGGCGTAAGCTGTTCCACCGTAGATTGGGGTAATTTTTTCTAGAGTTTTCTTCTCTACGCCCGACTACCATTAGCCAGCATCCAAAGCAGAGACATGACCGTGCTTAGGATCTGTTTCCAGCCGCCCTCACGTGGAGAGTATAGTCGCACTTCCGGAAGTGAGACACAGTTACGGCACGATCACAAAGATCATGTTTGTCCCCCTGTGTCTCCTTCTGGCTGACGGCCGGTTTAACCTTTATGTAGATTTAATTTTTTGGTGTATTTAGGTTAAGGTAAACTATATTTTAGGTTAGGTTAAATTTAGGTATATATTTAAATTTGAATATTTTTTAAGGTAGGTTGAAGATTGAAGTTCAACTTTTCGCTGCTGTTGCTAAGGCAAACGTGAGCGATTAAAAAATGTTTAATATCGAATTATCTATCGTCTTTGGCAGAGCTGTAAATGAATCATTCATTTTTGAATTAATTCGTGAATCATTCATGCATTGAATTAGCAAATTTTGAATTAATTCTTTTCACACAAATAAATGAATTGAATTAAATTTGAATCAATTCAAACGAATAAGGCAGAAATGAATTTAAATTCGTTTCTAATTCAAATGAATCTGAAAAATGAATTGCAATTCATTTTGACAAATTCAAAGGAATCTGTAAAATGAATTGCAATTCGTTTCTTATTCAAATGAGTTAGAAAAAAAAATTAACAATTCATTTCCAACTCTTTGGAATGGAATTGAACGTACTGACCGAGTACA
This sequence comes from Pollenia amentaria, assembly GCA_943735925.1. Taxonomy (NCBI): domain Eukaryota; kingdom Metazoa; phylum Arthropoda; class Insecta; order Diptera; family Polleniidae; genus Pollenia; species Pollenia amentaria. Next base: position 75,516,072 of record OX031010.1, read on the forward strand.
GGCATCTCCGTACTAACCCCCTTTCTTCTTTCTTCTCTCACCTAAAAACATAAGAGTTGAGCATCAAAAGATGAAACGTGTGAAAGCAGACTTACTAACTACAATTTTCTATTTTTACTACAGCTGGAAGTTTTCAATACAAGAAGTAAAATAATTTTTCCAATTATAGTAAAAGTAGTAAGAATTTCGAGTAAACCATGGTAGAATAAATACAAGGTCATTAGAAATTTTGTTCTCAATTTTAAAACCCATACAAATAACGTCATACAAAAGAAAATAAGGAAACAACTTAAAACAATCAAATAAATTAATTTGACAATACATGGGAAAATAATGACAACTCTCCCTAATGAACATACCTGGTATTTATTATACCATGGAGTAAACGAATACAGCTTTGACAGCACAAAATGTTATGTTGAGATTCAAAGTTGCTAGAATCTTTAAAATTCGATTAAAAATAAAAAAAAGGAATTTTCCACAATATACAAACAAGAGATTATTTAAACCAAAATTGATTGTTAAGCACAACTTTCACACTATTTGATAAAAATAAAAACTTATGTTTCTTTTAGCAAATAAACAAAGTTTTCACATTTTGATAGGATTTTCGCCGATACATAATAAATTAATTCCTATTCTGCCGCTACTGGCAATTCCAGTATATCATAGGAATTTTAAATCTAAGAATTTTTTGTCTTTAGACTTTGCTAGGTGATTTACAAAACGAGCTTGCTGTCTTTTACAAAAAAAATTGTTGAATAACAAAACGACAGTGATGCTTACTTTAGATTTACTTACAAAGCCAATTCAAATTACATTCAATTCCATTCCAATGAGTTGGAAATGAATTGTTAATTTTTTTTTCTAACTCATTTGAATTAATTCAAAATCAATTCAATTCAAATGAATCTGAAAAATGAATTGCAATTCATTTTTCAGATTTATTTGAATTAGAAACGAATTGAAATTCATTTTACTGATTCATTTGAATTTGTCAAAATTAATTGCAATTCAATTTTTAGATTCATTTGAATTAGAAACGAATTTAAATTCATTTCTGCCTAATTCGTTTGAATTGATTCAAATTTAATTCAATTCATTTATTTGTGTGAAAAGAATTAATTCAAAATTTGCTAATTCATTAATGATTTAAAATCAAAAATTAATGATTCATTTACAGCTCTGGTGTTTGGTTTGCGGATAACCGAAGACAATTGGAATAATTCCATCATTATTAGTGTTTACAAACTAAAATACATTTTTCAATTTAGCGCAAAATTTCTAACGCCGTCTATATTTCAATATACTTAAATATTTCATAAAATTTCTAATTCACATAAGTTTTCTTAATGTAATAATAATTCAATAGTAATTTAAAACAATAATTCATAATAATAATAATTCAGGTTCAATGCTATTCCAATACTATTGTCTAAACGTGCTTAGACATGGCGCCGGCCCTGCCCTTTGCCTAAAGATTAAGTGCTATAGTTTACACACAACACGTTGGCCAGTGCCTAAATGGCCTCAGCCAATAGTTGTCCATTAAGGCGGGGTTCTGTGTGACTGGCTGGTTACGCTGTTAGTTGTTGAGCTTGCCGCTGCTGCTGATGTTGTTGTTGACGGCGTTGCTGGCGAAGCTGTTGGTGTGGCTGGCGCCGTTGTTGTTGTTGCCGACGTTGGTGCTGGTGACGTTGTAAGGTTGCTGACGACGTTGGTGTGTTCTTGTCTCGTTAGTGTCTCCGCTGGGGGTTATGCTGGTGGTACTACTACTGGTGTTACTTCTACCGGAGGCGCTTGCCTCTTGCTGCCGGCGCTGGCGACCTGGCAAATGCAGCATGGTATGATGAAGCTGGTCGCAACGCTTGCATGCCTCCATGGAAGTACATGAGCTGAGCGTATGGCTTCTTGCCAGGCAGTTAAAGCAACAATCTAGATTGCTCACCACTTCGCGTCTTCTTTCTACTGTCATCTTCTTAAGCCTTTTGCAGAACAATAGGCCATGGTACCCCCGGCAGAGGACGCAGTAGAATAACTCCAAGTCGCTAGGCTGACTACGTTCGCCAATAGGGCTACGCCTTGGGCTTGGCCCTCGAGTGGCCGTTAACCCTCGATTGGATCTGCTACTACAGATAAAAATTACAAAAGATATAGTTTAGTTAGTAAAGTAACATAACTAAAGGGGTTGTGTTGTGCTTATGGTTGCGGGGAATTTAGAGGTTGGATGAGAGGAATATGAAGTAAATGAAGTGTTAATAAATGCTATTAATATGGGTTAAGAAAAATTTCTAAGGATTCATTAATTATGCTTAAATATACCAGAAAGATCAGTATCAGGATAATGTAGACTCCCGATATGGACAATATGTTCAACGTAAAATGTCAGTCGCTCAAGAAAGGTAGATAGCATAGTTTTATTATGGGTCTTCTTAATAGTCCAAAGGATGTGCGTACCTCTGCAATACGAGTGTTTTTATCAGAAGCAGTATAGGTTTTTTCAATCCTGCCTAGGCGCCATTTGTGGGGCGGTAACAAGTCGTCCATTACGACCACAAGATCGCCTACTTGTCGATTCGGTGCTGTGTTCTACCATTTGTAGCGTTTATGTTAGGATTTCAAATACTCTTTCCACCGTATGGCAAACTGGTGAAAGATAGTTTTCAACATTTCCCATCTGTTTAAAATAGAGATCTCTTGGCAGGACGGTTAAGGGAAGGCCATTAAAGGAGCATCCCTCAAAAAATTTCCTGGAGTTAGGGCTGTCAACTCCGATGGGTCTTCTGATAGGGCAGAAATTGGTCGGGAATTCAGAACGCTTTCAATTCGCGCTAATACAGTGGAAAACTCTTCAAAGCTAAATTTCTGAGCGTCTGCGATACGTTTGAAATGGAATTTAAAACCCTTTACAGCAGCTTCCCATAAGCCGCCTATATGCGGAGGGTGGGGTGGTATAAACCTCCATTCAAAACCATGAGACAAATACTTTTGCGCTATATCCTCCGCTGCGATTCGCAGAAATCTGGCAACTTCACGTTCAAGAACCCTACTGGCGCCAAGATAGTTCTTCTCGTTGCCCGAGGTAACCCCGCCTCCCGACGAACTTAGCAAATGTGGCCTGAAACGTCCTTCAAGAAAGCTCGGAGCATGCTTTCAAATGAATAGCTTTAGTGCTAAAGCATACGAAAACGAAGAAGTATCCTTTCACGTGGATTTCCGTAAAGGGGATACTTTCAGATTGTATGATTCTGCACATTTGGCTTCATTCAGCATGATACAGGAAATTGCGCAAATATGTTAGATAAAGCTGACAAAATTGTGAATTACCCGGCAATATAACAACGTAACGCTCCTTATACGGAAGAGTTGATTGAACCAGTCTACCGTTTGCCCGAATAATAAAATTCGAGTCCAAAAATGGATTTAAAGGCTTTAGCGAACTATTATTTGGCAAATTTTTACGGGTTTGCAGACATTATTATATGTAATATGTTTCTTGAGCTAAAGTAATAAGGCGTAATTTTGTAAATTTCATTTCTGCTTGTGCTACATTTATTGGATTCTGATGTTGAGACTTTGCCCTTATAGTTTTCTTGCAGATTTTATAAAACTTGAATATATAACATACAACGCCTAAAGCCTCGCAATAAGAAGAGAATCTACTAAGAATTTCATTGTTCTGAACTTCTGTATGTAGAGCTTGGGTTACATTTTAAGATACCATTAAGTAAAAGGTTTAGACAGCCACGATGGTCCATGCCACCAGAGAAAATTCTGCACTAGATCTTGAGGCTTATAGCCTCAAGTTCCAAGATCTGCCGGGTTATCGTGAGATGGGACATGATGCCATTTTGCACCAGACACTCATCTGTGAATCTGAACTATTTTATTAGCGACATATGTTTCCCATGTCGAAAGCGGTTTTGACAGCCACCCTAGCGTAAAAGAAGAATCAGTCCACAATTGACTCTCTTCAGCCTTCAGGTTTAAGGACGAGATTACATAATTAACCAAATTGGCGAGTAGAACAGCTCCACTGAGTTCTAGACGTGGTAGAGAAACCGTTTGAATAGAGGCAACTTTACTTTTTGCTGCCAACAAATTGACGAACGTATTGTGGGAACTGTTCTGACATCGTATATAAACCGTTGCACAATATGCTGTTTTAGAAGCATCCGAGAACCCGTGCAATTGAACCTTGTCCGACGGTTCGTATTGTATCCAACACGTAATCGAAATGGTTTCAACTCGAGCGAGATCTTGAATAAGCTCGTTCCACCTTTGTAGACACTCTCGACACACTTCATCATCCCATTCTAGGCATTCTAACCATAGTTGTTGAATGAGGGTTTTTGCCCGTATAACGATAGGTGCGAGCCATCCAGCGGGATCGATTTTGGATAAGCTGATCGCCATACTTGACTAAGCTGTTTTTGAGCCGATAAAACCTCTTCTAACGAGTAACCTCCAGAGAGAAAGTCATCGACATACTTTTCTGCGCGCAGAATTGAATCTGATTTAGGGTATGCAGACTCGGAATCAGAAGCAAGTTTTAAAAGGGTCCGAATCGCAAAATATCGGGCACAGTTTACACAGGAAGTTACTGTTTTTAATTTATAGTCCTTAATTGGGCCGTATTCATGCGGTTGAAATAAAATCCTCTGAAAGGGTCTATCAGCAGGATGTTGTTTTAAATAGAACGAGCCATATTTTCCGTTAGAGCTAATTCCAAGCGTAAGGTTCTCATTTATAACCGCCTTGCATTGTGCCTGAAGGTCGGGATCTTTGGCCAGTGTTTTTCCATGCTCGAGTACTAAGCTAGGGCTAAAAATCTAGATGATCCAAGAAATATTTTGTCGGGAAAATCCGGTTTGAATGGTAATCGCACGACGTAAATACCATTTTTCTTTCGTTTTGTCGATTCGTCATGAAATTTTTTATAAAATTCATCTTCCACGGACCTTGAGGGAACTACAGGTATCTCTTCCTGCTCCCAAAACTTCTTTTAAAGCGTATTTAGCTCAGAAGTGTCGGCCGGAACAACTGTAGTTGTGAATGCTTGAAAATATTGAGTTTTTATGGGACCACTCAGCACCCAGCCAAAAATAGTATTGAAGGCCGATGTTTGACCACAAATATTTTTCTTTATATGTACCTTCAACATTTAGGGAGTGTTTATAAGCATTACCTAAAATTAGATCTATCTGCGACGATTTCTTAAAGGTTGGATCCGCAAGATCTAATTCAGCACAATCGGTTGAGTACGGTATTTGAAAAGTGTATGCTGGAAGTTTTTTGGCAGCACTTTGGATTTAATGATGACTCGCACATCATACCTTTTTGCGTATAAAATAAATGTGCATTCTTTATCTGGCTTTTGCTTTTTTCCGCCAATACCGATTATTTCAAAATGAGATTTTTCGAAGGGTAGCTGTAGCCGATTACGAGCTCTTTCCGTTAAAAAGGTTCTTTGATAATAGGGATCAATTAGTGCTCTAATTGTAAAAAGCTCACCTCTGTTTTCTATTTTCATTGCTCATAGAGCAATTTGCTTGAACTTGTCTTGAGGTGCTAGGACCATCATCTTGGATGTCTGTTCTAGAGCTTTGAGCATTATCATGTGGGTTTATTCTAGAGACTTAAGTATTTTTTTGAAACGACTTTTGATTTGAGCTATTGCGATTCGCTGCAACGTCTCTATATTGTGAACTTTAGGCCGATTGATTAGGGCTTTGTACTTTTTGTCTCATATGCAATAGGGTATGATGCGGTTTTTGCATTGAAGAGGCCAAACAATTATTTTAAAAAACGTTATGTACTCTTTACTGTACCGTGAAGGCTTTAAATTTTGGGCATATTCTCACAGAGTGATTTTCTTTGCATAATTTGCATGACAAGCCTAAGTTTTCCTGAGACATATATGTTTGTATATTTAGGTTGCATCTGACAGAGGGAAACAATCCCTATAGGTTTTTATGCTATAAAGACGTTCCATTGCTTCATACCTGTTCACAAGGAATTTGGACATTTGGGTCCACTTGGGAAGCTCACGTTGAGAAGTGAGTGATTGCTCCCATGAGGTAAGTGTCATATGTGGAAGTTTGGTTGAGATAAGTCGAATCAGGATAGGGTTCTAGGTCTCCACGTCGATACCAAGCGTTCTGAGAGTTGCCAGGGAATCATTAACTGAAGATTGAATTCTTCTGATTGGTTCGCTATCTTCTCTTGTTTTTATAGCGGGTTCTAATGGCATTCCACGCTAGTTCGAAATTCTCATTTGAAAGGGAATATCTTTTCACTATTGCCCCAGCTTCAGCCCGTGTTTTATTTCTAAGGTGATACAGTTTAGTCACTGGTGATAGCTTTGGGTGGCATGACGGCCATTGTTCATAGCTGCCTTTGAAAATTTCGGTGTCACAAGGTGAGAGTTTAACAAAAGCGGTGTCGGACTCAAAGTTTTGAGTAGAAGCCCACTGGGGTATAGGAAATCGTGCTTGAAAGGTTTTTACTAAGTCGAGTATTTGCGAGTTGCAATGATAATAAGCTTCAGTACACGCAACAAAATTTGTCTTAGCCATCTCCTTAAATTCCGTGTCTATTAAATCTTCTGAGGCTGTCATTACCCCCTGATAAGAAACTTCTAGATTGGCCCATCTTGATTCCAAATGTTTTAATTTTACTCCGAGAACTAGTTCACTCTGATCTTCGACGTGAATCGTATTAAACTTTTGGCAAAATTGTAGCAAATGATCACAGTTAACTAAAAATTGATCTTTATGAACTGGATTATAAGTGATTTGTGATGTTGAATTCATATTGAGAAAGAGGATTCGGGCAAGTTTTTACTTGATACCATGGAACTTCTGATTATTCGGTAGAGTGTGAGGGGCTATAATATAGCACTAGATAATATTAATATTATTAAAATATTCTAGTTTCAAATGTAAAAATACTTTAAAATTTCTTATTTTAATTACTTGTAGGGATCAGGGGCTATAAAATAGCACTAGATACACTATGCAACAAGCAAAAATTCCTTGAATAACCACTATATTTTTTTGATCCGCTATAGTCATCTAACTGCAAAAATCATCATAATTTCAAATTCTATGGTAAGGTTCAATTTTCAATTTTTTTTTTTAATTATTTACATAACATGGATATATATTTACAAAGTAATAATACAAATTAAAAGAGATCAGGCGATAATTAGCCTTTTCAACTTAGAAAATTAATTACAAAAGATATAATAATATTATATTTTATAATAGTTTTTTATGTTTAGGAAAAAAGTAATAAAAACCTATTTTTTATTTAATGAAAATAAAATAGGCATACTCACAGGTAGTCACAACTAGAACATGGTATACCGATAGCTTCAAATAGGACTCATGTAATAAATTATATAAAGACAACACAATAAAAAGGATTAAAAAATATTGTGTAATAAATAGGGTTCAACCGTTAAAAAATCACAACATTTTTAGCTCTACACTAATTGGCGATAACAAATGTCAAAAGTAGGTACTTTCACTTTATCGGGAATAAAACAGGAATTTATCCATGGATTTTCATGAAATAAAATTTATTTTACTTCTTATACATGCAGCTTTGGCCATTAGTACTAAAACTGGCAAGTATTTGTTGATTTAAATTTTTTTTTATCAATTTTTTGAAATCAAAAATTTTACAAAAAAATATTTTTTTTGCTACTTTGGCCTCAATAACTCCAAAAATAATGGCAAAATTAAAAAATGGTATTAGAGAAACTTAAATGTGGCGTAATTTAAAATGTTTTGACGGATTGCATAACAAAATCGGGTAAGTCGTTCTAAAGTTACGATAAGATGTAAGGAGCAGCCTTTTCAAATATCTAAATTTTTAGAAAAAATTTTTTTTAAAAAAAACCTTACCATAGAATTTGAAATAATGATGATTTTTGCAGTAAGATGACTATAGCGGATCAAAAAAGTATAGTGGTTATTCAAGGAAAAAAAACTTCTTTGTATTTAACTCCACTATTTTTAACAAATAGATATTGGGAATTATTTTTTTTCATAAGCAACTTTCTTATTATATTCAACATTTTTCATTCTTCGAATTTATTCTATGAGTTAAATTTCAGTTATGTATTTTATAAAGCTTTTTGTAATAGCTCTATTCCTTAAATTTTTTAGAAATTACTTTATACACTACCAGACTACAAAAATACATAACTGAAATTTAACTCATAGAATAAATTCGAAGAATGAAAAATGTTGAATATAATAAGAAAGTTGCTTATGAAAAGAAATAATTCCCAATATCTATTTGTTAAAAATAGTTGAGTTAAATACATTCAATTTATAAAGTATCACTATCCAGTGTGATACAAAGAATGCTGACGAAGGCCGTAGCGGGCCAGAAAATGCATTACATTCTGCTGGTGTCAAATAATTGTAAATTTTTCTGTACATAAATATACTTCATTGCTATCCAACGGAAAGCTAAGGTAAAATGTAACAAGAAAATACAATATAATAGTCTGGTAGTGTATAAAGTCATTTCTAAAAAATTTAAGGAATAGAGCTATTACAAAAAGCTTTATAAAATACATAACTGAAATTTAACTCATAGAATAAATTCGAAGAATGAAAAATGTTGAATATAATAAGAAAGTTGTTATTGTATAATGTTAATTCAATTCCATTAAATAAAGTTAAATTTTAATTTATTACAATAAATACATATCCGTTATCTCCTGGTTTAGTACAGAGACACTTGTATTTCAAATTTTATTTATTTTATTCCAAAAATGTTATGATTCACAACTTCGTAATGTTTATGAACTTTATTTCTTGTTAGTGATTAGCTTATTTAGGGTCTATTCTCTTCTTATTTCCAGAGTCACGCACTTTTGCATAAGGCTTTGAGTAAGAGTTTGAACTCAACCTTTCGTTTCTCTTATTTTTCCACTTTTCTTCAGAGATCTTTATTTTTTTCAATTTAAGTGTATTCACTGACTTAAACCGTAGAATATAAACACAAACTAAATAGTTTTTTGTTTATGAACGCAATGAATTTTTTATTCTTTTCTTTTAATCACTTTTTACCAAGATGTGTTAAAATTTAAAATTTAAACAATTAATTCGTTATTTAAAGTTTTAAAAAGAGAACGCAATTATTTTATATTATTTTTTTATTTACTTTGTACTAAGTGAAAATTTAAGCAACAATTTGTTGTTTATATTTTGAGACCGCTATAATTTTTTACACGCATGTAGGCAAAAAGTACGCAATATATAAATTGAGTGAGAATTTATTAGTATATGCTAATTATATGATATTTTAAGGGTGGGTTCTTAAGTGCAAGTAATTTATTCTTGTCTGCAATTTAAAGGTTTAGCACGAGTTTACGAGTGGATGCTTTAATAGGTGTGTTCATTTGCTTTACTAGCTGAAACTTGCAAAAAGAGAGTAAGTAGGAATTTAAATAAATTGCTCTCAAAAATACTAAAAAGTGAATGAACACTTTGCCAGCCAAAATTTGCAAGTTAAAGTAGTGACGAATATACAGGAATATTTGAGTACCCATTAATTATTCTAAGACTTGGGAAAATTTTATACATTACGGTAAAAATAATTGGATTTTATTAATTTATATTTGCTTATGTTGAATAAAATGAATCATGAATTGCATTTTTTTTTTATTTAGGGGGTGAAAGAAGAATTCGGGTTTTTGTGCCTCATCGCTGAACAAAATTTGCCTCGAAAACGTCGGATCTTCTTGGAACTTTTCAAGAGCCCATAGAGCGAAGCGATGTCACTTGGGAAGGTCGAGCGGCTTCAGTTGTTGCACAATTTGTATTTTGTACGCTTTCAATTTAAGATCTCGATATAAAATGCGCCAAGTCGTTCCATACGTCAGTCCGAGTTGCTGCGAACGGCGCCGAATCGACTCTCCACGGTCTTCGTGTACACTCTCAGCTACGGCCGCTATATTTTCTTCACAGCGTGCTGGACGTGGTCTATTCGATCGAATATTATCCAATAATTAATGCTGGGTCTCAAAATGGGTGATGGTGTTGCGAATAGTACGCTCAGTAGGCCGATAATGTTGACCATAAGTTGAGCAAAGCGCACGAAACACATTTCTCACAGAACAATTCTGAACAAAAATAACATGACAGCATGACACGACTCACACGTGATCTGTCAAAAAGGCTATTGAAAAAAGTATCTGTACTTGAATCACCCTTTACTTATTTACACCACTTTTTTCTCGCACACATTTCATATGATGTATTAAATATACCGATTTATTAACCCCTTAAGAGGATTTATCTTAAAATTTTTTCGATATGTCTAATAGTATTTCCTCAAATATAATATGTTATAGGAAACACCCCAAGTTTTTGTATGCTTTATTTTTAGAAACTCCATCATATAAAATTTTAAAGTTATTAGGGTTAAAAAAAATTTATTTTGGAAAACTTCACAATTTATTTATAAGTTTGAGTTAAAATATATAGTGGTAATAATTTATGCACTTGTTACATATTGATATATAGTAATATGTAAATATTTGAAATGGGTTCCGGAAGGCTGAAAACCCGCAATACAGAAAAACTGTATTAATCAAAGTCGTAATAACTTTGGTACATGTGTATATTATTGTTAAATAATTATTATTATATCGACAAAATTTAAAGATAAAGCAAATTTAGTAAAAAAGTCAGTCAAGAAGTATGAGCATTTGAAATGGGCTCATAATGGCTTAATAAATCGGTGTGCTTTAAACTCCATGTGAAAAGCACTTTCAATTTTTCAATGATGCCCATACTGCTAAAACTAAGAGCGTTGGCGTGACAAACATGTTCCTATATAACTTCTTTTAAGTATACTAAAAAGTAATAATAATACAGATTTGGTGGTGAGGCGTGCTTATATTCTTGTTTCAATCCGGTTCTTTGCTGTTTAACCAAAAAATTATTATTATATATTATAAGCACAAATTCTTCTAATTTTTGATTATATTAGCAGCACTTTTTCTGTTTTGTAGCGTACAAAAATAGAAATTAGTTTAATTTGACTACAAAGACAAAATAAGCATAGACAACAACCTGCAGCCATTTAGCCGTGTCGTCGTTAAAATAATTATTTCCATATACACACATGTATTCTATTGTTGACGTATTGAAGTCGATAGTCTGCTGTCTCAAATGTGTTTAAAGCATTAGCGCTAAGTTTCTAACCCCGTCTTCATTTCAATATACTTAAATAATTATTGAACTTAATTAGGGTGGTACCATTTCATAAAATTTCAAATTTACATATGTTTTCTTAATGTAACAATAATTCAATAGTAATTTAAAATAATAATTCAAACTCTCAACGTAACGCTGATTCCTTTATAATATTTCCAAGCGAAAGCTTAAAGTTTATAAAGCATTGACCAGCAAAGTTGGTTCCACAAACACCCTATTATAGGATTCTAGTTAGCTGCGTTTGGTATTGCCTACAGTCTACTAAGTCGACCCTCATCCGCACGACACTACTCTTAAGCCCAGCTAAGCCGACCAATTTTGTGCAATAATAATAATTCAGGTTCAATGCTATTCAATACTATTGTCTAAACGTGTTTAGACAACCATTAGCAGTTCAATAAATTAACAACAATACCAATTATTGTTAACAGCTAAGGCACGCGCTATATGTTTACATTTGTCTTTCAAGTTGTACTGAAAAATGTCAACAAGAAAAAGGAAAAAAGACAAAAAGCACGAAAAACAAAAAAATGTACTTTGGATTTCAAGAAGAATTCTTGACAAAAAAGTACGAAAAAACAAGAAGTAAGGAAGAACATGTAAATCAATTAAAATAGGTAATCATTCATTCAAGGCAAATTTCGATCTACCCAGGTAAAATACCATTTGGTTTAAAGATTGATGTTTGACTAAAAACTAAATAAGAAACCTCAAATTAAATAGCTAAGGATAAGTGACCAAAATAAATAAATTGAAATAAACAACAAAGGGAACAAATATTGAAAAAGGAGTCAATAAACAAAAATAAATAATAAGTGAACAAAATTGTTTCAAAAACAACAAATTAAGAAATAAAAACCAACAAAATTGAATAAGAAACAACAAATTAAATTATATTTCAGCAAAATAAATAAATTGAAGGGAAAACCAAACTATAAAAAAGAACAATTAACACAGCTTAAACGTGGAAAAGAGTGAAATCAGTTAATTTCCGCGTCACCGTATCTACAACAACAGGAGCATCGACAACCTTCACCTACAGCTTGAGCTAACAACATTTAAATCACCATTAAGATGACATTAGCCTTTATTTATGTAAGATTTTGTTAAGTATATTATTAAGTCTATTGCCTCGTGTAAATTAAAGGATAATTTTACTACTTTCTTCATTGTTTTATTAAAGATTATTTACGATCTTGATTTAATTAAAATCTTTACAACAATATAAAGTTTAAGATCCATTATTTTTTGCGGGTTTTTTCTACAATCGGTCGAAATCTTTTATTACTCTCTGTATTGATTGGGATTAGCTATTTCTTACCTGAATTTCTGCCGAGCCTTAAAAAATCATTCGACTGCTATGCCTGGCGAAACTATCGATCAACTGACCGAGACACTGAGCAGAACATTAACAATGGCACAACCAACCGGATCTACCGTCTTACCGCACAGCAGAGGGAACAGATAGATCTCATGATAAGGGATGCCCTGAGGTCACCGGCCGACCATCTAGGGGATAAGGGGGCCGACCAACCCATTGGGAACAATAGATATAGTTAGGTCCTTGAGGGAGTTCTCCGGGAAACCAGGAAAATTTAACTCCTGGCGGAAGTCAGTAGAGAGAGTTTTGGCCCTACACGTACGCAGTAAAAGGTACGGGTAGGTACTACGCAATACTTCACACTATACGGACAAAAATCGTTGGCGAAGCGGATACTGTCTTGGAGTCGTATGCTTCCTATGCATTATTCAAACAAGAAACACATAGGAACGTTAGAATATCAGTTAATGACATTATGCAGAGAAGCAAATAAATAACGGAATTCTATCAGAATGTTTATCAGCACCTTTCTCTACTACTTGATAAGGATTCTTGTCTGGAGCTGGCGGGAAATAGCCTTCACGCAATGACGAACACCTACAGGGAGAAGGCATTGGATACGTTCATAAGAGGATTTAATGGAGATCTTCCAAGATTTTTAAGTGTATGTGAACCAACTTCCTTGCCCTAAGCGTTACATACACTTGCTAGAATTAATATCCGTACACTCTTAAACATATTGTATTTCCCTGGAAAACAAGAATAAATTGACCTCAGGCTAGAAATTAATTTTATGCTAAATATGAATTGGCTACTCTATTTTTGATTTTTACAATATATACGGAAGTATATATTCGTAATGGTAACATTATGCACCAGAAAAAGTATTCGTACATAAAAAATTTGGTAAGTCAAGTGTAAGAACGGTACTTTCTACAAAATTTAAATTGATTCTTTTTTTTAACACAAATACGCATTTATAAGTGAGTTACATATTTGAAGTGCTTAAAAGTTATTTTTTGAAATTAATTAAGAAATGATTCCGAAAAGTAAAGAAAAACGTGGGTAAAACTTATCGTGAAGTAGCTAAAATCATAGGACGGAGACACTCTTCAGTGCAATATGTAATTAAAGCTTATAAAAGTAGTGGTTCCCTCTTATCAAAACCTCGTTCTGGCCGACCATCTAAACTGACCAGCCGCGAAAAGCGAACAATATAGGCTTCTGTAAAGCAAAATCCTAGAATAACTGCCTCCCAAATTAGTAATAATATAAGGAAGTCTTTCGGTAAACAAATTCATGAAGATACCATACGAAAAATATTAAAAAAGCAAACTTTCATGGACGTGTAGCGCGTAGAAAGCAATATGTATCTGAAGTGAATAGAAAAAAACGTATGGACTTTGCAAACCAATAAACAGGAAAGCCAGCTTAGTTTTGGGAGAGCGTTTTATTTTCAGAAGAAAGCAAATTCTGCATTTTTGGCATCAAAGGTAAAAAGATGGTGTGGCGGAAAAGTGGAACTGCCTTTGATAAAGAAAACCTTGTACCATCTGTTAAACATGGTGGAGGCGGTATAATGGTGTGGGGGTGTATGGCTGCCAATGGGGTGGAGAAACTTTGTTTTATAGAATCTACAGTGGATCAGATTGGAAACCTAAACATATTAAAACAAAACTGGAAACAAAGTGCCGGACAACTTGGTCTAGGTGAAGATTATTGGTTTCAACAGGATAATGATCCGAAGCATGCGGCACATAATGTAAAGCTCTGGTTGCTTTACAACACAAAAAATCAACTGAAATCGCCTCCTCAGTCACCGGATCTTAATCCAATTGGAAACGTTCAGGAATATTTTCACCAAATTCCCAACTTGCAAGTAACTTTTTAGAATAAATATGGTCAACGACAAGATATTAAAGATATTATTAGACACTGGCAGCAACAAAAATTATATTAACCCTAAAATTGTAACTAATCCTAAGAATAATGAGACAAATTTGTTGGCAAAATCCGTTAAGGGATATACTAAAATTACGCAGCACAAATTCGTAAAATTGTTCGATGATATTCCTATTCAATTTTTTCAATTACCGGAGCTGGCAACATTTGATGCGATATTAGGAAATGATAGCCAGAAGGAACGTTCATCTGTCATCTATACATCGGAGGATTATTTTACCATTAACGGAGGGAAGATAATCCCGATAAAACAACTTATTTCTCGAAATGTGAATAATATCGAGATTAGAGCTAACCATCTTTCAAAGAGTTGGAAAACATCACTGAACAGTAAAGCTTTGTGCCATTTTTAAAAAGAATACGAATGACAGACACCCCAATGAACCAAAACTGAATGTCACTCCAATACCAAACTACTCCGGTCAAGTTATCCACCTCGATATTTTTTCAACAGATAGGAAATTAGTATTGACAGCCTAAGTACGCCCACACGATAATTCTACAGGGAAAGTCAATAGAAGATATCAGGAGGCCATTGAGAGATATTCTATTTTTCTATGGAGTTCCCACAACTGCTGTCATAGATAACGAAAAATCATTGAACTCTGCCGCCATACTTTTTATAATGAAAAATTAATTGGGAATAGAGGTATTTACAATACCACCTTACAGAAGAGAAGCCAACGGTCAAATTGTGAGATTTCATTCAACATTGTCCGAAATTTTAAGGTGCATCAAAGAGGGTATTTGCAGAAATTTCAAGGAACTATTGGAGCGATCCGTCAATGAATGTAATCACTCCATACGTTCCAGTGGATATGTTTTTGGGGAGGACTGTAGACTTTTCACCTGGGAGCTTTGAAAGAAAATTAAACAATACATACCGGGACAAGAGATTTTTGTTAGAGTAAATAAAAGGCTTGGTACCAAATTACCCGAAAAGTTCAAACGTGAACTAGTTAAAGAAAATAGACACTCCACGGTGGTAACCGAAAGTGGAAGAGTCGTTCACAAGAAACATATAAGAAACTCAATTTTTATTGCATTTATTTACAGGCTGTTTTTGATGTTTGGATCTTCTAGGGGTGAGTTCCAGATAATGGACTTCTCTAACGCTAGACTAGTCCTGATCAATACGGGTTCAGCGAAGTTTCAGACAGGTGTGCTCAAACTTGTCCATACAATTGACTTGGGGGAATACGAAGACTTAATAGGCAAATTAGAGGAGGGAATTCACTTACACAACAATACTGAGAACTCACTACTACCATACCTATTCTATACAATATGAAATCCTGTCTATTCAGACTAAGATACAAAACGAGAACAAGGAGGTCACTTGACTTCATTGGAAGTGCTTTGAAATGGTAAGCCGGTAGTCCGGACCACCATGATTTCTAGATAATAGAGAATAAAATTAATGACGTTTTAGTAAACAATAATATTCAGATCGTAGTTAATCAATTAACAATAGATAAGGTAACCCAGCTCTCAACAGTAACCAATAACATATCTAAGATATTAGAGAAAAAAGGCAGGGAAGAAAATATGTTAGATTTTAAGTATGAACTGGAAATTATTAAATAAAAATTGTCTAATATCGAATATGCCATTCATTGGGCTAAATCAAACATTGTATATTCTTTTATTTTTTCTAATACCGAAGTTAATATTTTGAGAGATATTTTTTATAATGATGCAATATGGACGAATTACTAAATTTTTCAAAAATTAAAGTTGCTTCTTATAATAAAGAAATTATCTACATGGTTAATATTCCAACAACCACTAGTGAGAGTTGCGATAATCTGTTAATTAAACCTGTGAGAAAAAAATAATATAGTAGTTAAGACAAATTTAAAAAATGTAATAATAAGATATTTGGTACCAAAAATGACTGCAAGAATTATAACAAAATAAGTATTTGTGAAATTGATAATCATAGACATTAGTTTATCTGACTGCATCCCAAATCTGCTAAAGAGTAAACCATCACGCTGTACAACAACCAAGGATGAGCACGTGGCACCAGTGGAAGAATTAGATGAGAGCATAATATTATTGAACGGGTTCAAGGGACAAGTCGAAATAGCTCACCACTTGAATTCTACAGTTCGAATTAGAAATAAAATGTATTTAACAACTCAGGTCACCCTTACTAAGCCATTACCGGCATTGTTGCAACCAAGTAGCTCTAGTGTCCAAGAACAAGTGATGACTTTAGAAAGAATGGAGGCAGTTAACGTCAACAACTCTCATATAATAGAAGCTGCAAGTTAAAATCAAAATAATCCTAACCATCAATATCTACATAATAAATAAGAACAGGACAAATGGAACTAATGAAGATGGAAGTAATTCATCCAAAAATAATACAGAATCCACAAAAACAGAGAATAAAACAGAAAGTGTGTATGATCAAAGATCAACCAAACCAAAAATATCCTTACAATCATCATTAAGGGGTTCTAAAAAGAAGAAAATCCATGACCATCCATTTTTTTGAGAGATAGTTGTTCATGCAAAGACGCCTGAACTTAGAGGGGGAGGAGTTAACATCTAAAATACAATAATATTAACAACAACTACAGTAGCCAACAACATACAAAACGTGCCAACGTTAAATTTGCAAATTCAACATTAACAAGTTTAAGACACATTCAACTTCGCCTGTATCACAACATATAAGATCTGTAAACAAATCAATAAAATGTATATTAGATTGGTCGCAATTATTTTTTTTTAAATTTAATTGTTTGCGTGCTTAAAATATGAGGTTTGGTGTAAGAAATCATGTCCTAATTTTTCAGCTTAATCCCATGGTGCCAAGTCGTGTCTAGTGGGGCCCAAAGTTCCTCTTTATAGTTATACTAGTTGAAAAGCCGGTCGCATAGACCGAAAATCCAAAAATCTGGCTTCGTTACGATCTTCCGCAGATAAAGTAATTTAAGTATGCCAAATTTCAGCTTCCTATGTCAATGACATACTTACAAACATCCGGACATACTAAGAAATTATATATTGTATAGATATATTAAAGTAATTGGTATTTAATATATTAGTATGATACGAACGTAAGATTTTAACTAAAATTTATTAATTATTGAAATAAATTAAAAGTTCGAGGTTCATATTAATATGTTCAAGTATACATCTAATTAAAAGGACATCAAAAACGTCGATTGTCTTATCGTCTGTGTACGAACTTCTACTCTACTTGCCAACTACTTTGCTTCTTCATCGTTTACTTGTTTGTTTAATTCCGTTTATGTTATTCAGGCGAAATTTTTTCGACTTGAGTTTTACAGTAATATTTTATTTCATGTCAACTTATTCAACAAACGAAATAATTATCAAACCTTTAAAATGTACCACTAAAAGTTATATTTTAGGAGCCAAACTACCATTAATAAAGCAAGTCCTTCAATTATTGTTTTTACAAAATTCGAGTAGAAAATATGACAGTGATAAATAGTTTGAAATATACCATTGGCGTTACACTCGAATTTTGGAACAAGGCAAAAATTCCTACTTTACATGAAAGTAATTGTGTGCGGAAATTAAGAAAAATTAAGAAAACTGGAGATATATTCAAAAAAATTGTCAAGCCCCATACAAAAATACCGCAAACAAGAGCAATTTTCGTGACCAGATAGAAAATTTTATATTTAATGTTGCAGCTCCAAATGCTCTAGAGATAATGAAAATACAGGAAGACAAAGATTTTCTAATGCTTCAAAGGAAGAGAGGTCGCCCAGGAACATTGTATGGTGTTGATAGAATTTTAACGCAAAAACAAAAACGTAAAGATAAACTTTTGGAAGATCGAAAAAGTCTCAGACAATGTAAATGAAATCCAGGAAAAAGATATATCACAAACGACATTATACGGTACTGTTAATTTTATTGACGAAAGCTTGCATGGACAAATGCTTGCTTGCATGGACAAATGCAAGCTTTCGACAAGAGATGCAATGCATAAAATGTTTTCGCACAAGATGTTTTCGCTGCTGCTACACCTATCAATTTAGAAAATTTTGTATTGAATCGTACCACGCTTCATTTAATGCGAAGAGAATATCGTAGAAGACAATATAAGCAGATTATCGATGAATTCAATGTAAGTATCATTGTTGATTTTATATTAGGCTTTATATATTATTTTCAAACTGCTTATTGCAGATTCCTGAAGTATTTGTCCTTCATTTCACCATCGTGCTAGTCGGATGTGTTTTTGAGAACTCTTGTAAATCTCTGTTTTTTTTTTATCGTAAATGTAACAAATTAAATTGTTTAAAATTGTTTATTTATTAAAATTCAAAGTGCGAAAAAAAAAAAAAAAAAAAACTCAAATAATTACTTGTAATTCACGAACAAAATTACATAGATAAATTAATAATACAATTTATTAAATAAACCACCAAACTTTTTAATATTTTAAGAAATAAGTAAAATAAAACAAAATAAAAAAAAAAAAAAAAGAAAAAAAAAAAAAAAAAAAAAACATAATAGAGCACCTATAAACTGAGAAAATATAACAATTACAAAATAAAACTCTTATTAGTAGATTATACA
This sequence comes from Pollenia amentaria, assembly GCA_943735925.1. Taxonomy (NCBI): domain Eukaryota; kingdom Metazoa; phylum Arthropoda; class Insecta; order Diptera; family Polleniidae; genus Pollenia; species Pollenia amentaria. The sequence continues at coordinate 75,535,176 of OX031010.1, forward strand.
AATACAAAAACATATGTACATATGGTTAATCTTAATAACTCAATGTATTATTTAAGAAATAACAATTCGAAAATATTAAAAAAATAAATTTAAAACACACAACAAATAATAAGAAAAAAAAAACTCCACAAAACAGCGAAACAATGTATTGCAACGTAAATACAGAAGAGTGTAATAATAATCCTACAACTACACTAGCTTTTAACACTTCCGCGCAAAAACGTGTAAGAGATAGTTTACAAAACTCTTTCTTGGGTAGTGTTTGTAAAACGCCTCGTTTAAACAATACTGACTCCCCCCTCAAATTTATGACAGTCATGGATAATCGATTTGAAAGACTCACTGAGAAAATTGAAAGTATGATGATGAAAACCAAATTTAGTCAAAACAAAGAAGAACTCTTAAATGATCTTGATAAGAGATTCAATTTGTTCAAAAACGAAATGCAGTCGCTATCTGAGAGAGTTGCAACTCTTGAAACAGTCGCGGCGAAAACAATAAGTATGAAAAATGAAAATAAATCTTTAAAATTTAAAATTAAGCATCAAGAAAACAATACTGTTGCTTGCGAGCTAAGATTAAATGAAATACCATTTTTTGAAAATGAAAACCTAATGGATATTTTTGGCAATATTTGCTACGCTATTAATACATCTGCTCCGGCTATAAAATCAATTTAAATTTTACAAAACCAAAATAATAAAAACAAAACTGATTCGAAAGATGCGGTTATTATCGTAAAGATGTGGTCTGCTTATGATAAAAATTATTTTCTAAAATCTTATGCGAATTTTAGGAAAAGTAATAAAGGTTTTTTCTTCAGCTTAAGACAACTTGGTTTTAATTCTGACAACAAATTCTTTGTAAACGAAAATCTAACACAGACTAACTTTAATATATTACGCGCTGCAGTTAGTCTTAAGAGGAAAAATCGTATACACAGTGCTTATACTATGCGTGGTTTTGTTTATATAAAAAAGTCTGCTAATGATAACATAATACTAATTGATGAGATTGGGCGATTGTATGAGTTATTTCCTGGATCCGAGGAACCGGATGTTGCCGTGGAGGAATTGCGTGGTGATGTTTCATCTATTTAAAATTACTTATTTAAAACTTTTTTGTCTTTATATCTTAAATTGCAAATCATCTATTAAATTTGTGTTTGTTATGTTCTATTTTTTATCGTTTTTATTAAAAATAACTTTTACAATTTTTATTAACTTTTACAGCTCCTTAAGTCTTTCAAGAATGTTTAAAAATTTTAATCTATATATAGTTGTACGCGTTGCTTATAGCTTTGTAACTTTTGTTAATCAATAGTAATAATCGTTCCAAAGACAGTGTTTACAACATGCTCAGGATTCTTTCTCGACAAAAAGCAGGCCTTAAAGTCGTGCATTTAAATGCACAGAGTCTGATAAAAAAAATTGAGGAATTCCGATATTTGTTTGCATTTGCTGGAATTGACATTATATGTGTTTCAGAAACCTGGTTTTCTTTGGATATTAGTGATTCTGTTTTCAATCTTACTGGCTTCACACTTTTTCGATCTGATAGAAGAAAATTTGTTAATGGGGTTGAGAAAAAAGCAAAAGGAGGTGGAGTTGCAATTTATGTGAGAAATGGTATAAACTGTGTTGAAAAGTAAAGATCGCAAGTTAATAGTGATAAGAAGATAAGAAGAAAATTTTGGTTTGCAGTGTGTATAGGGCACACCGTCACGTAAATGTTGATACATTTATTAGCACTTAAGACAACATTACTGTATTATATGATGACATTATCATTATTGGTGACTTTAATAATAATTTATTAGATGATAATCCTCTAATTGAACCAATGCGTATAATGAATCTGTTTCCTGTTAACACTATATATCCAACACACTTTCATAGTACATCAAACAGTTTAATAGATCTAGTGTTTGTAAACCACAAATCTAAGGCTCTTCTCTATGAAAACACGACATTTAAACATTTTGCATTTTGGCAACTATTTTATTACATTCCTTCTTATGTTGTTCCAACGATGTCTCCTTGTGAAAATGTATAAAACAGTTATTGCATACATATATTTTATGTCCATCTTTTGTTAATTGATTACTTATTAATTTCAATATATATTTTTTATCCAAACATAATGGGACCTTTCTCCATTCACTAGCAGGAAAATTTGATATTTTAAATTACACTGATTATGAGCAGCACCCCTATATTGACCAGTTAGATGAGAATGGTCAGCTACTTTATCTTCATTAGATAAAGATTTGGTACAAATATGACAAGTCTTGCTTTTATAATGATGTATCTGTTGAAGGGGTGTTAAGGAATTCATTGGTTTAATTACACTTAGATGACAAGTGTAAATAGTTAAAATGTCGTCAACTAAACTTTTAAAAAAATGTTGTGGCGCATCAATACCATTGTAAATTCTAAAAATATCTAAATCTGAGTTATAGGAACATTTAATATAATAACTATAAGCAAATGGAATATGCTTTTGTACTGATTGAACATTAACTGAATTTTAAATAGTAACTGATTCGAGTATTCACTCAAAATCAGCATAAACTACAAAAGGCACATCCATTTGCTTTTTGAAATTTTTAAAACTAAGCTTACTTTTAACTATACTAGGCATTTTGGTAACTATTTTATTACATTCCTTCTTATGTTGTTCCAACGATGTCTCCTTGTGAAAATGTATAAAACAGTTATTGCATACATATATTTTATGTCCATCTTTTGTTAATTGATTACTTATTAATTTCAATATATATTTTTTATCCAAACATAATGGGACCTTTCTCCATTCACTAGCAGCATTAAGTTGATGTGTTTGGACTTTTCTTCTTTGGTGAAGTAATATGGTCCCACTATGATATCACCTTCTAGTCCAAACACATTCACACTAATTTCAGGATTCATTAGTTCCAAATCTCTTCTTTTGTTAACTGTTGGGAGGGAAATTTAAATTGATGAAATTTAATTTAATTCCATTATCCATCACTATTAAGTCGCCCTTTATATTTTTAATGTTATATGATGAGCATCTGTTGCTACGTATTTAGATCAACTGGATATAGTGCTGATATTATAGCCCATTTAAAACAATACTCGTCATTGTTTTGAACATTGATACAAGCAAACTTTTTCTGTATTTTGCGTGGTAATGGAATGTATTGAGAACAGTGGTGATCAAAATTGAAATGCTTTTGTATTGGTGAGAAAATGAGAAAAATTTAGAAATACAGTACAACAAAAAAGTAAACGAAAATATTATTATAAAAATGTTATCGTAAAAACTGTTTTGGTATAAAAAATCTGTTTAATACTTCAATACACAATTAATTTGCTGTTTGGTAAAACAAAATATTTTTCCTTATATTTTAAAGGTAAAAAAAACAAATAATTTTTTTTTATTTTATATATATACAAATATGTGTATAGATATGATATAGAAAAATATGAAGAATTCAAATTAACTTCGCATAAATAATATCTAAAATTTTGTTATACGATAGTTTGAACAATTGTCAAATATAACATGATTTAGTTCTTGTGAGAAAAATAAAATGTTATAAACGATTTTTCAATAATGAAGACTGCAGAGCAGATAATAAATTAAAAAGACGAAAAGCACATCACTTGCCTTTACATAGGAAATTTGTTGAATATTTTAAAATCATAAATACTTAACACAATGACCTTCAATTATTCACCGAAGTTTGCTGGTTAAGAAGATCTTCACTTTAGTTAAGGGCTTATGAGGGTCTCGTAAGGATTTTCAGTTCATTTCAGAGAAGAAATTATTATATATGACTTGAGAAATTTTTTCAAATTCATTTCAAAATAGGAACTTTTTTATTTTTACGGAAGCAAAAGTATACAATTAAATATAGGTGTTTATGCCAATGCTTTTGTGGCAAACATCCCAGTGCCCTTTAAATGTTTTATAGCACAAAAGGCATTGAGGATTACCAAATGCATTATTTATCATAAAAAATTTTTGTAATGGTAGGAACAAATTTTTTTTACGCACTATTTTTTAAAATCAACCAAAGCATCCGCCAAGCATGTTTACTATTTGCCGTCTGAAAGACAACTGAATTAAAAGAGCATAACAAAGTGATGGGTTGAGACAAAAAGCAATTGCTCTATGAAATGATCACCACTGATTGAGAACCTTTGATGCACTTATATTGAATTATATTCATCTCCAAACGTGTTATTTCAATTAATGTCCAACCACTATCACGCTCCTGAAAATCGCTCATCTTTTTAATTATAACATTACATTGCTCGTTGTAAATATTAAGAATATCATCTCTTGTTGAATACATACTAAGAATCTTTATCTTCCTTTATCAGTACATATTCGCAAAACAGTTTCATGTTAAATTTAATGTTTTCATGTTTTTGTATGTTGTCTGATAATAATTTAATTAATTTCTCTCTGATTTCCGTTAAAAAATTTTCAGGTATTAAACTATTTTTATTATTGTTTTCAACTAAATATGTAATAATTCTTTTATTAAATGATGATTTTTTACATTAAACATCACCATCATTATCTGATTTCTCAGCACACTTAAGTTTATGTTCATTTGTTCTATTATGGTAGTGCCAATTTGTGTTTGTTATATTTTTTTTACAATATTTACAATAAATATTAGTATCATCATCATTGATGTCATCTTTTGTATTAGAGTGTGAGTGTCGATGCCATTCCAAGCGATCCATAAAATGTATATTACATGTTTGACATTTAAACGATGAGGAAGGTCCATCATCTTAAATTTGTATTAATAGTGAATACTTTTCCGCAAAATTCACAAATAAAACCGCCAGCCATTTTACTTTTTTTTTAGTAAGAACTCAATGATTTAACTATTAGAACAAGAATGGTTCTGTGTTCCCCCCAAAAAATAAAAAGGTTTAATATTACAAAAAAAAAATTAACTTATGAAAAGGAACAATAAACAAAAGAAAGGCTTATCAAAAATATTTTTATTTTATTTATTTATTTTATTTATTTATTTAATAATCTTGAAGCCACTTAAGGCCAATTGATTACAGATAAATGTGTTGACAGAAATTGTAATGTATATACATATGTATGTCTAAATATATTATATTTTCATACAGTGTATTATAGTTTAATAGTTTTAATATTCATGTACAACTTAATAACTTATTTTCCACCCGATTCGCTACTGCAGACATATATTTTTTTTCTTTTATCAATCAAAACAAATACTTTGAATTTATTCTTCCACCCAAATAAAATTGAAAAACCAATTGCTTTTACAAAGCCTGTCTGACTAACTTTCCATAACATACAATTTCTTATCTGAAAATATTTAGGTATGTAAGTCATAAATTATTTTTTATTAAGTAACCGAATATTAAACATCAATTACATCTACAAAATTTTTAATAACATAATAAATTCACAATTTAATTAGTTATTTTTTCCCCTTTTTTTCTGTCCATTCAATCATTTTTTTTTTCATCACCTAATTCAAAACAAAAAAGAAAGGCTTTCAACAATATTTTCCAATTGCTTCTACAAGGTCTGTATGTCTATATATCTATCTCTATGTCTGTCTGTCTGACTGTCTATCTAGCTACCCACAAAAAAATTTGTTTTAGTTTTTTTTCGTATACACTCGATCATTACAACAAGCAAAACAACAAAATCCCCTGCATCTGGCTCTCCATGTCTGTCTGACTGTCTGTCTACCCACAACAAATACTTTTTTTCGTATACACTGCATCATTACAACAAGCAAAACAACAACAACATCCCTCCATCTGGCTTTCCATAAACACACACATTTATTTCACCTACTTTTCATCTATCTATATCTAAACAAGGCTTCACAATGGACCATTTTGGTCTCTGGATAAATGTGTGGAGGAGACTTTACACCCAGCCTTTCCACCTACCTATATATAAGCATTTAAGGCTGGAAGCTAACGCTTAAGGTTTAAAAACCATATACATATGTATATACTATATGAATGATACTTGAACTATCAAAATTAGCTGATAATGTTAACGATTTGTGAGTAAAACTTTGTAAGGGTTTAATAAATATATATACATAATGCAATATCTCTCTACTGTAGCGAACCTAACGAATATCTTATAAAGTAAACCAACCAACTGTAGCGAAACATATTCTAAATAAACAAAATGCTTTAAACATAACATCCAGGGATGGAAACAGCTGTGCTATCAAGATTTCATTAGTTCAAATGACCGAGAATCTACAATTGACAATATTTATCTTGGTTCAGCTACCGGTGCGTTAGGTTAGGTTAGGTTCCATTGGCAGCCGTGATCAAGCACAGATCACGTGGGTCCATTACTTAGTTCCCGTTGTGTTACCATCACGCCGTCTCCCATGGGTCCTATGAAATCTGGCTGCTAGTATTCCCATGCAGCCAACCGGTCGATTCAATAAAGGAGTGGATCCTGTTTACATCAACATCAGAGAGACAAGTTTTGTCCCCAAGGGTTCTTCGACCAAACAGTTTGAGTCTTAAGTCTCCGAAAGCCGGGCAGTTACAGAGAAGATGTTCCGTTGACTCTTCATCCTCCTCATCGCCGCAACTTCTGCACAAGTCATTATAAGGGAGCCCCAGCCTCTGGGCGTGCCTTCCAATTGGCCAGTTATAACCGCAGTTAGGTTTCTTAGATGATGTCTGGACAGCTGTAATGCCCGCCGTGTCCTTTTTTCATCTATGATGGGCCAGATTTTCCTGGTTCCCCACAGGTGGTTTCATCGTGCCACCTCTGACTGGCGATAAGATGAAACTTGTGCGCTATAAGTTGCTTACACCTTGGGAGTGAAGCACCTACATATGTGGAACAGTCCCGATTCAAGGTGGTACCTGCATGCGCCAACCAATCCGCCATGCAGTTCCCATGTATGTCCCCGTGTCCGGGGACCCAATTAAGGGTGACCAGTGAATGTCTCGCTATCTCCTCCAGAGACATCCGGCATTCTCGGACGATTCTCGATGTGATGAACACATTCTCCAGGGATCTTATGGCCGCCTTGCTATCGGTAATAATGTGAATATCCCTTCCAGATATTTCACCGTACCGGATGCGTTTCGCGGCTGTGTGGATGGCCATTATCTCGGCCTGGATGACACTGCAGTGGTCCGGCAGCCTTATAGGAATGCTCCAGTTTAGCTGCTCGGAGTATATGCCAGAACCGACACCATAAAGTGTTTTAGACCCGTCCGTGAAGATTCGAATCGCATTCGCGGGGATTTGCAGGTCATCATAGTGGACCACGTTATTCACAATGCTTACCGTGAAGCCAGGATCAAAGATTGGCTCGGGTGTGACATAATCAACATCCATGTGCCAATTAATATCATTCAGAATGTTAGCATGTCCGATATTATAATCCCTCCATGCTCCGGTGGCCCTTAGTCTTACCGCCGCGTTCGCAGCTAACCTTTTCGCCAAAATGTCTGGTGGTAACCAGTTTAGAATCGTAAACAATGCCTTAGAGGGGGTTGTTCTAATGGCACCTGTTACCGCTATCGCCACCATTCTCATTGTACGTTCAAACCTGGTTTGATGACTCTTCGCCTTGAGCGCCGGCCACCAAACAGCTGCCCCGTAGAAGAGAATGGGTTTAATGACACATTCGTATAGCCAGTATACATTCCTCGGGTTAATTCCCCAGTTTAGGCCAATGGCCCTTTTGCAGCAATATAATGCAGTAGCCGCTTTATTAGTCCTGGAGCTGGTGTTCATCCTCCAGTTCAGTTTACTGTCCAATATTAGCCCAAGATACTTGGCGCTGTCAGACAGTTCCAGTGACACCCCTTTTATCCTCGGGGTATTAAATTTGGGAATTTTGTATCTCCTTGTGAAAAGTACCAGTTCTGTTTTGGCGGGATTTACATCCAGTCCACATCCCTGGCACCATTTTGTTAGGACGTCCAATGCGGACTCCATTAGTTCAGACAAAAGTCTGGGATCTTTACCAATAGCCACAACTGCAACGTCATCCGCATATGTACCGGTGCGTTAGTCTATTCCAAGCCATGGATCACATGCTCTGGCCAAGGATTAAATTGCATCATATTTATATCACTTCTTATATTAAATGACTACATACTCCCATCCAGGCATGATCCAAAATTTGTATGGAAAAATGGTGCCCGGACCGGCATAAACATACTACTTTTATCAAATAAAAAAAAAACAGAACAGTAAATATACAAAGCTAATGGTAGTAACAATTAATATTAAAAATGGCTTAAAACTGTTGAATGGTTGCTTATTGTGATTATTTTCTGTCTCTCGCACAAGGAACCAATAGTTTTTTTTTTTTTTTTTTTTTTTTTTTTTTTTATTTATTTATTTATTTATTTAAAAATTCATATTACAATAGGATCCGCAAAGCTTTAAAGCTTGTCTGCAGAGAGTACTAGTTGCTAATATTCATTTAATCAGAAATATTATTATTAAAAATAAAAATTAAATATAATTAATAAATGTGTAAATAATAAAATATAATAAAATATAAGTTTTAAATATGTTAAAAAAGATTTTTTTTTTTCTTTTTTTTTTATTGCAAACTAATAAGGTGCTTTTTAATTAATAGGTTTCTTTTCCTTCCATTGAATTTATTTATTAAGTTGGGTGGAAGTTGATTGAATGTTGTGGGCAAAATTACAGGTAGAGTACATCTGCCATATTCATTGGAAAAATGGCTCACTTTAAAACGACCTTGTGCACGTCTCCTGGTGTTGTACGAATGGTCGATTTCCTGCAAAAATCTACTATCTTTGAAAAATTCTTTGGCTATAGTTGAGTAATAGATATTTTTAACGTTAAGAACGTGCAGAGTTTTTGTAAGGCAGTTTGTGTTTAAGTTTGTAATGCGGCTGTTCCTGTTGTTGGTGTGTTGATTGTTGTTATTTACCATGTTGTTGTTGTTGCTTAGGAAGTTGACGTTGGTACTGTTGTTGCTGATAATTGCATTGTTGCTGTTGTGAATAATAATATTGTTGGTGCTAACAGAGTTGCTGTTGTTCATGTTGTTGTTCCATTGGTTGATATCATTTATATTATTTGAGACTTGTGGTGTTATGGTGTTGCTTTCACGAATAATAAACGAATGGCTGTTGCTGTGGTTGTTAATACTGGTGTTATAGACGATATTGCCGTTGTTATTGAGGTTGGCGATTATATAGTTTTCGGTGTTAATACTGTTGTTGCTGACATTAATATGATTTTGTTGTGGTATTGAACTATCAATTATGTTGTGTGTTTGGTATGTTTTTCTTAATTTTTTCAATAAAATTTTTAATATTTGGTTTTGTGTTTTTTGAAGTGTGGTGCTATATTTCACGCTTCCCCACGCTGTAATACCATGCCGAATGTATGACTCCGTTAGCGAAAAATATGCTTGTCGTAGCACACTGTATGTTGCACAGTGGCTTAAGTGGTACAGCATGTAGGATGTTTTTCTGAGTTTTTTTTGCAAGTTTTCTATGTGTACTTTCCATTTAAACCTATTGTCAACGTATACTCCGAGATACTTGTATGTTTCAACTTTCTCTATTATTGTGGAGCATTCTTCAACGAAGTTTGTGTTGTTTGGTACTTTGGCATGTAGACAGTCTGTGCTGTGAAATATAAGATTTATTTGTGAGCATGGTAGATGACGAGGTTTAATGTGCATAATCTTCGTTTTTTTAGCATTGATTATAAGGCCGTTGTCATGACACCACTTTGTTGCGACATCCAATTGACTTTGCATTGTTTTTGTTGCATTTAGAATGTTTTTATCTGCAACAATAACAGCTGTGTCATCTGCGTACGCAAAAGTTTCGCAATTTTTTATGCAATTTAGCATACCATTCGCGTAAATTATGTATAAAATTGGTCCCAGCTTAGATCCTTGTGGCACTCCACAGTCGTACTGTACTTCCTTGCTAAGATTATTGCTTATTTTTACATAATACGATCTGTATTCCAGATAACTTTTAAACCAATTTAAAATTCTACCTCTTATGCCGTTTCTTTCTAAAACATGAAGAATATTGTTGTGTGAAAGGGTATCGAAGGCTTTACTGAAGTCTATAAATAATGCTATTACGTGCATATTCTTACTTAAACAACCATTGATATAGTTTGCAAAGTTTCCTAAGAGCTGGTTGATATTTTTTCCTTTTTGAAACCCATATTGATTTTTGTTGATAATTTTATATTTTTGGAGAAAATCTGTAAGCCTTCTGACAATGATCTCCTCAAGAACCTTATCTATTACAGAGAGAATGGCAATTGGTCTATAATTGTTTATTTCCGATTGTGTCCCGCTTTTGTAAATCGGTCTTACTATTGAGGTTTTCAATAGGTCTGGAACTGTTGCATGTTCAATACTTAAGTTTACGAGCTTGGTTAAAACTGGTGTTAAATGACTTGCGTTTAATTTCAAATCTTTTGGTCGGATTTTATCTAGGCCTGGGCCTTTTTTTTCGTTAAGGGATTTCAATATACCATAAATTTCTTGCTCATTTGTGTATTCAACGTATATGGTGTTTTGCAGTGACCTTTCACAGTTTTCTATTGTCTTTACATTGCATGTGTGAAGTATATTTTTCACATTAGTACTAAAATTCAATGCAAACTTATCTAAGACGCTATTTAAATTATTACCCTTAAAACTTCGCATAATAAAAGTGTCAATATTACTACTTTTTTTGCCCGTAATTTCATTAATTATTTGCCACGTTGCACGCATATATTATATCGGTTTTCAATAAATTTATTTCTAAAATATTTATTTTTTTTGAATATGATTTTTTTATTTACAAAATTTCTAAATGTTTTGAATTCATTTTCATATAATATGTTATTGCGATTTTTTCGCCATTTCTTGAAAAGTTTATCCCTAATATCACAGTATTTAACAATCTCTTCACTAATCCACGGATTTAACGATCTTTTTTTGCTGGGTTTTTGTTTTTTAGTTGAATTTTTATATATATCATTAAATTTATCCTGGAATTTTTTGTAAAGGTTATTAGGATTTGTCGTTCGGTTTATTATGATATTCCAATCCGTTTCTTGAATTTGCTTGTTGATTTTGTAATTGCTTAACTGCAGTCCTTGCGCTTCCATATTTGTGTTTTCCCTCCCCTGATTATTTACTTCTTCACAAATCGAACAAAAAAGCGAGTAGTGGTCAGATATGCTGCTTGTTATTATTGCCGAGTACACATTTGTTGTTGTTTTATTTGTTTTTAACAAGAGATGATCTATGCATGATGCAGTATTTCTCTTTATGTCTTCGCGAGTATTCTCTGTGATTAGACATTGCATACCATTACTCGTTATCATATTTAAGTAAGTTGTTGTTGTTGCGGTATCTTTAGAAGTATCAATGTTTACATCTCCCACAAGTAAAATTTCTTTTTTTTTATCGATACTATTTATTATTGTTTCAAGTTCGTTTGTAAATATTGGGACACTCAAATGTGGGGGACGGTAGACTGAGAGCAGAGAAAGAGTTTTGGTGCTATTTAAATTTACATTTATTTGTATTATTTCAAAAGAGTTTGTGTTGTTTGATACGTGGTTGAATTTTATATTTTCTGCAATATAAAGAGCAATACCTCCACCTCTGCCTCCTCTGTTGAGAAATATTGAATTAAAACCTCTTATATTATACAAATTAATTTCGTCATCGTTTATATTAGTTTCAACTAAAACAATGAATTTTATTTGGTTTATTATTTTATTTATAGAGGCAAGAAAAGGTGTGAAGTTCAGTCTTAGTGATCGGATGTTCATATAAATCAATGATAAGGGATTTCTTAATAGCTTTTTTTTTATATCATTAAAATTATTTAATATTTCTTTTTGGATATTTTTGTTCATAATTTTCTTATTTTTTTATTTGTTTATTTAGGAAAAAATAATGTACAATAAATAAAAAATTATAAATATGTAGTTGTTTGTGTTTTATTTTCTTAAATTGTGCTGGACATATTCTCAATATCAGCAGAATTGTTAATAGCAAACAGTGGGGCATTTTCCATCTTGCGCGCAAAAATATTACCATTGCGTACCCATACGAACTTCCAGTTAGCTTCTTTAGCCTTTGTTTTCGTTAACCACAAGAGGTGGCGGTTATTAGACGTTAATTCATCATTGACGTATATGAAGCTATTTGTTGCATTAGGATCATTGTTGTTAATTATGCTGCTGTCAATTCTATGCCTGTTTATTTTGGTCATAAGTTCAGACTTTTTTGATAATGTAGAAAATTCTACGATAATTTTGTTGCTGTTTTTTACACGGTATGCTCTATTTATGTCTTTTTCATCGATATCAATACTAACAGATATAGCAATTCTCTTAATTACTTCAGCAGGAGAGATTTGTTCATTTGTGACGTTTTTTATTTCTATATTTTTGTTAATTATTTGTTGTTCCAGTTTGTTTATACGGCTCTCCATCGTATTTATTTTTGTTTCTCGCTGTTTATCTTTTTCATTAAGCTCTTTAACCTGATCTACTAACGTTACAAGAGATGTTGTTATTGTTGAGAGAGAAGTTTTAATTTCCTCTTTAATTTGCCTATTGGATATCTTCAGACATTCGGCAAGTTGTTCTACGGTTCTCTTTATGTCTTTTAAGTCAGTTTTTAGTTCAGAGACATCGGATTGGACAGAGTTTAATTTTGTTTTGACCGAGGTCAATGACACTGATTCCTTAAATTTTTTCGTGTTCTCATTTTCTGATTTTTCTCCCTCATCATCAGTTCTCGCCTGTTTATTGTTGTTGTTTTCCTCGAGGCCTACAGCTTGATAAAGAGTGTTGGGAGATTTTATGCGCGGTTTACATATGTGACACTTCCATGTATTTTTCCTCTCGCTGGACATGGTTATATAGGTGCTTTCCGACAGAGGGGAGCAGGTTGTAAAATGGTAATTTGAGTTGCAATTGAAACATTTCAAATAATTTGGTGCTGTAATTTCTATTTTACATTGGTTGCATATCACGTTTTGACTCATTTTTAAAAAATTTTTTATTTTTTTTTTTTTTTGCTGTTTAAAGAGATATTGAATTTTGAGTACTTGCACTTATTGATTTGTCTTTATATGATTTCTGTATATTGTTTTTCTTAACAAAAGTGTTTTTTGATTTGATTTTGATTAAGATATTTCATTTCTACACGACCGGCTAGATTAACAAAATTTTTTTTTTTTTTTTTATAACGATAATTTCAAAAACAATTTATTTGCACTTTTAGAAGGATTTTTCTGACTATTATGTAGAGCACTTATTAAACACGTCCGCTCGCCAAAAAGAGCAACTAGCAACTAGTCACCCAACATCGCCTCATCATACGCCCCTTGATACCGACGATCCATTTCTTGTATTTATTGGTAAAAGCGTTCACCATACTCGTCACTTTCATCGCCAAGGTTATTTGTGAAGAAATTTAAGTGGGAATGCAGAAGGTGTATTTTTAAAGACATATTTGCTTTTTTTTAAGTCTGATATAAAAATGAATATTAATTTAATTCAGGCATATGATGAGTTGGTTTTATGAATGAGTTTACATCTGCATATTGAACAGACTTATGACGTCGATTTTGCTTTAACTTGGCTAAGCGGAAATAACAGTCAACGTCGTAGTTCGTAGGTTTACGCCAAATTGCAGAATTATCAAATGACATATACCGACTGCGGATAGGAAATTAACATAAGATTCTGAAGGCAAATTTTTTAAACATAAAATTAAGAATTGCATACTAACTTTGCGCCCGACATCCACATTAGAGATGAGCGATCCCGTGATTTTTAAAGATCATCGTGATTAGTGAACGTGATTTAAAAATCACTGCTCCTTTAAACTGTTATTGTAATCACGGTTTATCAGTTTTCTGTTCTTTAATAGCAATTGCGGCCAAGCTATATGTACAATGCGCGAGCTTTTGTAAGTACTTTGCAAAGAAACAACAACAAATTGTAAAAGCTTTCAAATCTGTTTACTTGCATGTACATACATACTTGAACAAATAAACTTTGGCTTAAAAAAATACTAATAAGATAGAAGAGAGAATGAAAGCAACAGCAATATAATTCGACAGTTGATTCAAAAAACGCTAGTACCCACACAAACAGTGAAAAATCATAATTTGTATATGTAACAAAATACAAAAAGAACGACTTAGAAAGTACATGTTACTTGACAAATTTGGTCGCAACTGTGATTCGTGATTTTTGAGTAACAGTGATTAAATCACAGGTACAGAAATATCGCTCATCTCTAATCCACATAGTTAAATGAGCTTTGCATGAATTGCATAAAGTATTTGGGGTCCAAAATTTCGAAATATTTTCCGGATTGTCTTTAAAATACAGCCAAAATGCATTTTGTAATTGCCTTGAAAAATGTGATGGCTGTGCAAAACTATAAACTCCGCAAGCATACCAGAACTTGTTCGAATGTTTTTGCAGATAAAAACACGTTTTGCACTATGCATTTTGTTCTCGTTAGATCGAATTCAACGTTACAAGAAAATCAAAACGTTTACCAAATAATTTGTAATTGTAAGTTGTCCATAAAAACAATGTCATCAAAAAAGGCAGTGTCGTCAAAAATCTTTAATGAATGGAGCTTTTTACCCTTTTCCATTCTTAGAAATATTTTCTCGCGTATTATTTTTATTAACATAAGCTTTTTTAGTGATATATTTTACAAAATTCAATGTTTCTAATATTTACTGCGTTCGTTTTTCAAATGAATTAATTCACTAAATCTTCTGTAGCTTTGTTATTTTTGCACATAAATTAGTTTAAAAATTAAACTTTTCATTTGTTTGGTTTAAAAAAAATAACTTAAAAAAAACAAATTTGCAAAAAATCATAAAATTTTCATAAATTTTCAAATTTTGTCCACTGTAACTCTGTCATTTCTTGACCAATATTTACAAGCCATCTGTGGTTATTTTAGTAATTTTATTGTCTTTCATAAAAACCAAATACATACATAATCCGTCTAACTTTTTTGAAAAAAGATATTGGGAATTATTTCTTTTCATAAGCAACTTTATTATAATCAACATTTTCATTTTTCGAATTTATTCTATGAGTTAAATTTCAGTTATGTATTTTATAATGCAAGATAATAGTCTGGTTGTGTATAAAGTCATTCCTCAAAAATTTAAGGAATAGAACTATTACAAAAAGCTTTATAAAATACATTACTGAAATTTAACTCATAGAATAAATTCGAAAAATGAAAATGTTTCTTAAAAATATTTGCTTTTAAGTGACATCATCTTTTTTAAAAACACAAATAACGGAATATCTCGAAAACTGTTGACAATTCTGACATCATATTCGGATTCAGCGGACAATTTTACATAATGTATTAGATTGATTTGGTCAAAAACCTGTCACGTAGTGTTATTTTTCGGGTAATTATTCCGCCGCTCCAGCTCTTCAGTATGTTGTTTCTCGTTTATATTGCCTATCCGGTTCGAAGGACCAAAAAATGTTTAAGGGAAACGGGTGTTCAACATCCACGAGAAATTAAGAAAAAACACAACTTTAAGTTTTAAATAATTCACTTTTATTATGTTGTCTTTAAGGGTACGGTTATCAAATGAATTGTTACGAGTAACTGATTACACTTCTGCAATATATGCAATGTTATTTGAAATACTACTCTTAGTACTTTTTATATTAATCCTTAGAAATTACAACACTTAATCTTAATACCCTGAATTGCGACTGTGTAAAAATATAAAAATAAAAGAATTGAAATAAACGAGCAGTTCCGTGATAACCATAAATGCGTGCAGATCTTTTTACTAAATATAGCAAGTGGCGACGAGAAAAAATTTGAAAAAAAAAGTTGTTAAGTGATTGTGCGGGTTATTTAACATAGACATGGTCAAGTTACATGTCTGTTAAGGAAAAAGTTAAATTAATTAAAAAAGGAAAAAAAACAACTTAAATAATAAAACAGTGCTGTTTTTCGTTCTTTGTGCCGAATTATTAGAAATACAAAAATGTCTACAGACAATTTTAGCAGCATGGAAATGCTTTTACAACAACAGCAGGAATTTACAAAAAATTTGCTAGCCCAGCAACAATTGTGGATGCAATCAATCCTGGAAAAAAAACCAGAAGTTGCTTCCGTAGCGGATCTCAATAATGAGCACTTTATGGTACCAGCGTTTCACGAGTTTAATAAGGAACAACAACAGTGGGACTCATACTTGCAGCAGTTGCAACAGCATTTTGCAGCCTACTCAATGACATCAGTAGGTAAGCAAAAATCGTTTTTCTTGTCATGGTGCGGTGCGGAGGTGTTTGATTTGCTTAAAAAATTATTCGGTGTTGCAAATCTTAAAAACCAGACATATCAAGAACTAACCAAAAAACTAACGGAACATTTTTCCGTTAGCCAGCACATAGTAGCAGCTCGTTACAATTTTTTTAAAAGTCAAATGAAGGGTACTCAAACTTATAAAGAGTGGATTGCAGATCTTCATGGATTGGCGAGAGAATGTAAGTTTGTCTGCAACTCCAATACATGCTCATCAAATTACGTAGATGACATGATTCGGGATCAAATAATTGTAAAAACACCACACGACACAGTTCGTTCTGCTGCTTTGCAGAAGCAGAAAACAACACTCGCAGACGTATTACTTATTGCAGAGTCTTATGAGGCTCTACATGAAAAGAAACGTCAAGTGAAAAAACAATAGATATAAACGTAGTGAAAAAACAGCCGTTCGTTGAAAACAAAAATAGTAAAAGAGAAAACCTAAAATATAAATCGTGTTCGGGTTGTTTTAGTTCTCATAGAAGAAAAATTCTATTTGCAATAAATGTGGTAAAAAGGGACACATAGCGCCCGTGTGTATGTCAAAGCAAAAAACAGAATACAAAAAAGTGTATAAAAACAAAAAACAAAATAATAACATTGATGTGGTGGAAACAATATATGACATTTCAGGGCAAATAAAAACAGACAATTCAAAGAGTTTAATCGTTGTTGAAATTAATAACAAAACATTCAAATTTCAAATGGACTCTGGTGCATCAATTTCAATTATTAATTTAAAAACATATGAACAGTTAAATAGTCCCAAGTTGTTGGAAACAAAACGAATATTATATGGTTTTGGCAAGAAAATAATTCCAATGTTGGGGGAATTGCATGTTAATATGAAATGTGGAAATTGTGAGAAAAAAGTGACTTTAGTTGTTGTAAACACCATTGCGGGTGATAATCTGTTCGGCTTTGATTTATTCAAAACATTCGGTTTTCAAATTAAGCAAATAAATTCGGTTTCGGGAAAAGACAATGGTCGGTTAAAAGAACTTTGTGAGAAATTTAGTGATGTTTTTGAACTATCTCTCGGCACGGTAAAAGATTTTAAGGCAAGTGTTCGTCTTAAGCCTGATGCTCAACCAAAATTTTTCAGAAGTCGACCCATTCCGTTTGCACAGTTGCCTTAATTTAAAAAAGAAATAGATAGACTAATTGAACAAAAAATAATTATTCCGGTAAAATTTAGTAATTGGGCTTCGCCCATCGTGTTAGTCAAAAAACCGGATGATTCTATTCGTATATGTGGTGACTTTAAAATGGCTGTCAATTCACAAATTGACATAGAACAATATCCTCTCCCAACACGTGAAAGCTTGTTTCAAACCATTCGTTTCATACCTATCTTCAAATGGAACTGGATGACCCATCAAAGGAAATAATGGTAATAAATACACCTTTGGACTTTTCCAATATCAACGGCTACCCTATGGCATAGCTTGTGCCCCAGCTATTTTTCAAAAGTATATTGAGCAACTTATTCACGGTATAGAAGGGTGTGCAAATTATTTGGATGATATAATTATATCAGCGCCAACTGTAGCAGAACATTTTCAGCGACTTCAAAAGGTACTTTCCGTTTTATTAGCCAATGGTATACGATGCAAGAAAGAAAAGTGTATGTTTTTGCAACAAAAATAACAGATTTAGGCCGTCAAATCAGTTCTGAGGGTATATTGCCAGACGAATCTGGTCTTCTTGCCGTGAAAAGCTTGAAACCCCCAAAGAACATTAAAGAACTGGAAGCTTTCATGGGCAAAGTCAACTATTATCACAACTTTGTGCCAAACTTTTCAACTGTTGCAGCTCCAATCAACAGGCTACGCAGGGATAACATTCCCTTCCGTTGGGGAAAAAGCCAACAAACATCCTTTGACCAGCTAAAAACGTACATAGTCAATGCAACGCAGCTGTCACATTTTAAAGATAACTTGCCGCTGACCCTTTCTACAGATGCATCACCTTTCGGTATAGGTGCTGTCATTTCACACCTTTATCCAGATGGATCTGAGAGGCCCATCGCTTTTGCCTCTAAGACACTGGATAAACATCAAGTAAACTACAGCCAAATTGAGAAAGAGGCTCTCTCAATCATATTTGGGGTTAAACGGTTCCATCAGTTCCTGTATGGTCGCAAGTTTATCCTTGTTACTGACCACAAACCACTGGTAAGCATTTTGAATCAAAATAAACAATTACCTTCTATGACTGCACTTCGTATTCAACGATGGGCTATTACGCTCATGGCTTATCAATTTGAGATCAAATATAGAAACACTGCCGATCACGGTAATGCAGATGCATTATCGCGGTTACCTATTGGAAAGGACGAAAATTTCGATAAAGAAGTAGAATCATGTTTTTCAATATCTTTCGATGATTTCCCTCTAAAAACCGAGATCTACAATGAAGTTAAAAATGACAAAACATTACGCGCCGTTTATTATTACGTAAAAAATGGTTGGCCGGACCGGCTTAGTCAAGAGCAAATACACCTTAAACCATTTTTTATCCGCAGGCATAATCTAGCTATTTACAATGATTTACTGTGTTTTGAAACAGATTATATTCGTGTCATTATACCGGAAGCTTTAAAGAAGCATATGTTAACCCTACTACATGACGGTCTTTGGGGAGTTGTCAAAATGAATCAACTTGCGAGGCAAAACGTATGGTGGAACAACATCGATGCAGATATTACAAAGATTTCTTCTGGGTGCGAAATATGTAAAATTCACAATCAAGCCCCTGCTAGAATATATGAAAGCTGGCCGTGCTCATCAAAGCCTTCGGACAGAGTGCACATAGATTTCGCTGGACCTATTTTTAACGCCATGTGGCTCATATGCGTCGATGCATTTTCGCAGTTTCCCTACGTTTCATCTATGAAAAATACAACTACAGAAGACACTATTTCTGCTCTTTCGGCAATATTTTCCATCGAAGGCATACCGAATACAATCGTAAGTGATAACGGTCCGCAGCTAAGCTCGGAGAAATTCAAACAATTTTGTACAAAACTGGATATTAGCCATATCACAACTACGCCGTTTCATCCAGCCTCTAATGGATTGGCTGAGCGTTTTGTGAGAACATTTAAAACTTCTGTTCGCAAGAACATTGAGGAAGATATGCCAATCAAAGATGCCGTTCATAAATTTCTTTCTACTTATCCCTTTATGCCAACCGACGAAGGCAAATCTCCTGCAGAACTTATGCGAGGGAGACCCATTCGAACGATTTGGTCGCAGATGTTACAACCTCCTAAACAACCCCTACAAAACTCTTTACGCTCAACAAAGTATCAAATCAACGACAACGTTTTCGTCAGAAATTATGGCAAGGGGAAAAAGTGGATACCGGGCAACATTAAAGCAAAAATTGGCAGAGTAATCTTTATCGTAAGTACAGGAATAGGAACTTGCAGACGTCATGTCAATCAAATGAAACCGTGTAGTTTCCCAGTCATCGATCCAGATCGTCTTAGTTCCAACGACCAAGAGTTACAGCCATCAACCGCAGCAGACCAGTCAGTTCCTACAGTACAACCATCATCAAATGGAAATACTCATATAGAAATTTCGCCAGAAACAATCTCATCTCATCCAAAACCGAATCATAACTACCAGAATCTTCAAGTTCGTAGAACAACAAGAAATCGGAGAGAAGTATCGCGCTACCAACCAGATGACTTCCGGAAACAGTAAACTAAAACTATTTAATATTTTGTTAACAATAATATTTATGTTTATGTACCTATTAAATTATCACCCTTAGTTTTGAAGCCGCATAGATTTAAGAAAAGTTGAGAATGAAATAAGTAACTGAATGAATTAAATAAAATGTGGGTTTTAAAATTTGGGGTGGAGTAATGCAATATATGCAATGTTATTTGATATACTACTCTTAGTACTTTTTATATTAATCCTTAGAAATTACAACACTTAATCTTAATACCCTGAATTGCAACTGTGTAAAAATATAAAAATAAAAGAATTGAAATAAACGAGCAGTTCCGTGATAACCATAAATGCGTGCAGATCTTTTTACTAAATATAGCAACTTCATTTTTGCAAAAGTTTCTAGCTCCTCATAATAAACTAACCGATCTCCTTTTGAAGGGAGGGATACTTCGTTAAGCTGGTACGTTTGACCAATACTGTTTGCAATAATAGGGAGAGATCTTAAGTAATACTATGTACCCCAAACACTATCAAATGTTATTGGTTAACTACTACAGAACAACGCCTGTTGCCTTTTCATATTTCGATACATATAATAAAAATGTAGAGTAACACACTGCTATCTACAGTGAAAATTGGAATTTTGTTGGAGTTCCCATTTTTAGTTCTGATGAATTTGTTAAATAACCATTGTACTGTAAATATGAAATGCTAGTTAATTAATAGTCATCATTTTAGCTTACTAATAATTAACTAATGACTATAAACTTGGGCCTTAAAGAAATAGAATTAAACCAATTTTTTTTATTTAGTATGTATTAGTTTTTTACAAATAATTTATATAATAACATATTATTGTTTGGTACTACTGTCAGTTTTACTACTAAGCTTTTCTATACCCTCCACCAATAGTTGTAAATAAGGGTATATTAAGTTTGTCATTCCATGTGTAACTTTTTTAATATTCATCTAAGACCCCATAAAATATATATATTCTTGATCCTTGAGTAATTCTATGTCATTTGAGTCATGTCCGTCTGTTGAAATTACGCCTTTGATAAAGAAAACCTTGTGCCATCTGTTAAACTTGGTGGAGGCGGTATAATGTGTGGGGGTGTATGGGTGCCAATGGGGTGGGGAAACTTTGTTTTATAGAATCTTCAATGGATCAGATTGGATACCTGAACATATTAAAACAAAACTTGAAACAAAGTGCCGAGCAACTTGGTCTAGGCGAAGATTATTGGTTTCAACAGGATAATAGTCCGAAGCATACGGCACATAATGTAAAGCTCTGGTTGCTTTTCAACACAAAAAAAAATCAACTGAAATCGCCTCCTCAGTCACCTGATCTTAATCCAATTGAACATTTATGGGATTTGCTTGAACGAAAAGTTTGCCAGCATAACAACAGCAAGGGGTATCCCACAAGCTTTTAATTTTTGATTCTTGTTGAAATATGTTGGAGAAAATTTTATTTTATTTTAATGTACGAATACTTTCTCATATATTAGTTAAATTTTATTATTTGTTTTTGTTATAACTTTGTTTTTTTAATAAATAAACTTTAAAAAAAACTAAATGAAAGCAAGTCTTACTGTAAAAAGTATTGATTAAGTTTTCTTCTTTAGTTATCTAATTTTCCTGGGAACAA
The DNA here is from genome assembly GCA_943735925.1 of Pollenia amentaria. Classification (NCBI taxonomy): domain Eukaryota; kingdom Metazoa; phylum Arthropoda; class Insecta; order Diptera; family Polleniidae; genus Pollenia; species Pollenia amentaria. The sequence goes on from OX031010.1 coordinate 75,556,924, forward strand.
GTGTTATTCTTAAGGTGTACGTATAATTATTCTGGCAAGAGTATCTGTTTGAAGTTGGACAATATGACCTTTCGAAGAAATTACGTACAGGGGCACTCTGTCAGGAGTAACGTACAGAAAGATAAGACTGGCACGGCAAGTTTCATAAACGGGAGACGATTCTACCCCGAGCTCGCTTATGTTGGGGGAACACTTCTCGTACCCCCTCGGTATAACCCCGCTCCAAACTATAACCGTAACGCAAACTTCCAACCTAACTTCAATCCAAATCACAACCGTAGTCCAAATTACGGTCATAACTCAAACTTCCAACCTAACGATAACCCAAATTTTATTCGTAGTCCAAATCATGGTACTAGCCCAAACTTCTAACATAACTTTTACCCAAATTACAATCGCAATCCAAAGTATAGCTATTACCTAAACCGTCCGGAAATTCTGGACTGAGTGCGGAGACTCAAAATAAATCACAGTTCAATGGATAGAACCAATGGCTGTGGACAAATCAATTCAAACGCTTCAAGTCGACTAAATCAATAGACCTCAAAAAAACCCAGCCTTAAAGAGATCAACAACAGCATCGTTTCAAATTCCAGCAAATAAATTTCAACGAAACTTCCATATAGAAACAGATTAAATGCCGGAGGAAACTTACCATTGTCACTACTAACCAGAAAGGGGAAATCGACCAGAATCCAGAGAATGTGGAGCCTGGAAACGTTCAGGAATATTTACCCCAAATTCCCGAGGAGGCAGCTACTCCTGGAAGATATGAAAATGAACCTGATGAGGTTCAACTTGCAAGTAACTTTTTAGAATAAACTGTTCCTCATTAACTTATTTTAAGGTAAAAATGGTCAACGACAAGATATTAAAGATAATATTAGACACTGGCAGTAACAAAAATTATATTGTGGGCTAGACTTTCTTCCTAGCCGCTGAGTATTGTTGAAAAATAAAAAATACGGTTGGTCTTTATTTTCAATTCTTTCAAAAAAGGTTTTATTGAGCTTCTTGCACCTTCTGTTGTGAGATTAATACTAATACTAAAAAACTTTAACAATTGTAGGTTCGAAGTAACCAAATAAGACTCAAATAAAAAACAATCTCAAGAGACAATTATAGCCAAAAAAAAGTAAAAGAGTAAAAGAAGCCTTGAGAATTACTCTAAACTTAGAGAAAAGGAAATACAAATTCAAAAAACAAAATTCAAAATTAAAGAAAATTACAAAATTAAAGATTTAAGAAATAAAATAAGAAGAAAAAAAAATAAATAAATAAAAATTAAAGCAGAATAAAGAAAATTAGAAAAAAAAAAATAAAATAAAGTCTGAAGTCGCTTCAACATGCGACCGTTGTCGGAAAACATGGTCTTGGGGAGTCCTCTACGCCCGGTAAAGCGGTGAAAGCAGGCTAGAAAGGCATCAACTGAGAGGTCTGAACAGACTTCTAAATGGACGTCTCGGGTAGAGAAGCAGACGAACACCGCTGCGTATCCTTTCAGAATCTTCGCATTTCTCAACGTCGAGGATTTGACATTAAAGGGACCAGCGAAATCGACTCCGGTATATGTGAAAGGCAGGGAAAAGTTCACGCGTTCTGGGGGGAGTGCCGCCACGATTTGGTGCTGGCCTTGCATTATCTGATGCATTTTCGGACAAGATTCTTTAATCTGGGGATATAAAATCCCTGTCGAATCGCACGTAGCATTATATGGTGCTCAGAGTGAAGCAGAATGCGATGCGTAAAAGTGACTAAAAGTCTTGCGAAATGCGACCGTTCTGGCACAATAACGGGATGACGTTCCTTGTAACTTAAGCCTGCATTAATAAGCCTGCCGCCAACTCGTAAAAGGTCGTCCCTGTCCATAAAAGGATTCAAGTTAAGCAATCTGCTTTTGCGGCTTAACGGTCTCTTTCCTTTCAGGCAATCATATTCACGGTAAAAATATCTCTTTTGAGCGAGCGTGATGAGTCGAGTTTTCATTGAGCTAATTTCTGGAGCTGTAATAAAGTTTTCGGTAGAAAATGGTTTCGAAAATGGTTTCTTGAGAACTCGGTTGACAAATCTAAGTCGATAACAAAGAATTCGCAACGCCCTTTCAAAAGATGAAAATTCTTCTAGGACATCTGTGCAGTTTATGTCAAGATGAAAGTTGATGATGGACTTTTTTGTCTCCAAGTCGACTGGGTCAAACGTACGAGGTATTGGCCACAATGGTGTGGGAAAGTGTAGCCAGATGGGCCCATGCCACCAGAGTTGATTGTCTGCAAGTTCCTGCGGGGAGCAGCCTCGAGTGCCCATGTCTGCAGGATTTTCCTCAGTTTTGACATGTTTCCAGTGTTGCGCGCTGGCGATGCTGATGATCTGAGTCACACGATTTGCGACAAAAGTTTTTAACGTGTAGGGAGGTTTTTGCAACCACCCCCGGACTATGGACGAGTCTGTCCACACAAATAGCTCATAAGTGAACTGGCAATTCGTGACTACACTATGGACGAGCTTAGCCAACAATAAAGCTCCACACAATTTGAGTTTCGGAACGGTAGTCCGCTTAATCGGGGCCACTTTCGTTTTTGCAACTAGCAAGTGGCTACTTATGTGGCCTTCTAAATTTTCTGTTCGAATGTATACCGAACCACAATATGCTTTCTAGGTATTTTAATTTTCGAAAAAAATGGCAAGTTTTTTTTCACAAGTTTTTCGTCCCAATCGGATTTTGCTTCCCATAATTCTTGCATCAAAATTTTAGCAATAATGACTACTGGGCCTAACAAACCTAGGGGGTCGAATAATCTCGCAATTACCGACAAGAATTTTCGTTTCGTAGCGGATGGGGTAATTTCAATTGGCTCGATAGCATAGTAAAATATATCCGCGAACGCATTCCAGCGAATTCCCAATGTTTTTAAAGAGCTGGAGTCATCAAACTTTAAGAAATCTTCGTCTAGAAGATCCTCCCGGGGCAAACTTTCGAGTAAAAACTGATCATTTGCTGTCATCTTTTTAAGGGGGAAGCCACCTGATTTCAAAGCTGTGATAAGCTCCCCTTGCTTCTGCTTGGCTTCTTCAAGCGTGTGTCCCCCGGACAATATGTCATCCACGTAGACCTCATTCTTCAGAATATTAGATGCTTTGGGATACAGGTGCAATCATGACCTAGCTCAAGTAGAGTCCTAATCGCCAAAAAGGGGGCGCAGTTTACGCCGAACGTTACAGTCTTAAGCTGAAATGAATTCACATATCCCTCAGCTTGGTTACGGAATAAGATCTGTTGATAAGGACGATCTGCTTCATGCATCAAAATCTGCCTATACATCTTCTGTATGTCTCCAGTGAATACGTATTTGTAATACCGCCATCGTAAAACGAGCTGCATCAGATCCGTCTGAAGAGTAGGGCCCTGGTAGAGCACGTCGTTTAATGAAAAACCACTTCCTGTCTTCTTCGAGGCATTAAACACAACTCGAACTTTTTTTGTTTTGCTTTCGGGCTTGATGACCGCGTGGTGGGGTAGATAGCACGACTCCACTTTTTCTGCTTTGGGTTCAAAATGTACAACTGGGTCCATGTGGTCCAAGTCGAGGTATTCTTGGAGAACTTCAGTGTACTGCGCTTTCAAATCTGGAGTTTTATCGAACATTTTCTCCATTCTATGGTACTGCGCAAGAGCCCTATTTCGGGAGGGACCTAAAAAAACATCTTTCGGAAATTGTTCCTTGAACGGTAGTCGCACCACGTAACCTCCATCAGATCGTCGCGTTGTGGGACATTTGAAATAGTTTTCGCAATAGAGGTCGCTTTCAGACTGAAAATCTGGTTTTTCGCCTCTTCTATCTCCCAAAACTTCTTAAGTTGTTCATGAAGGGCCAGATCGCTGCAAGGCGAAACAAAAGTATGGAAAGATTGAACTTTAGTCTCTGGCTCAGGGCCTAGCAAATACCATCCAAAGTGGGACTCTCGAGCTTCAAGATTATTGCCAATATTCATTTTTACGCCGCTCAAATTTATAAAAGGCAAGTAATCATTTCGATTGCCGCTGGTTTGTAGAAATAGGGGTCTGCCATCTTTAAACCTCTTATATCTTCTAAATTTTGGATTGGAATCAGCCGTGAAGGCATAAAATGTGCTAACGTTGGTACCACAATCGCTCGAATTTTAATTTTAAAATCGGATATTCGAGATTTAACTGTGACATAGCACCTTCCCTTCGAACTTCCTACCACTGTTTCACCGAACCCTGATATTTCGCTATGATGGCGCTCTAGGGGGATAGCTAAATTCTGTTGAACACGCCTTAGGAGAAAACTTCCAGTCGACCCGGTATCAATTAATGCGCGAACAGTGAATTTTTCGCCTAAATGCTCGACATGAACCAAAGCGGTGGGTAAAATGGTAGTTCCGCTGTGTTGAGATAAATTAACCTGAACCGACTCCCCATTTGCACCCGAAGTGGCAGATCGTACCGATTGAGAATTGGATGGCCTCGTGTTACTCTGAGTACCCGACCCTGATGGCCTTTCGTCGTCGTGAAAATGCTGTTGCCTTGATGCCCTTGGAGTTGGACTTTTTTCAACTTCTCTTCATCGATGTGTAGCATGGTGTGATGCCTTTTATTGCATATGGCGCAGCTGTTCGTACTCTGACATTTCGTCTTGAAATGAGTGGGTGAAAAACAATTCGCACAAAATTTGTTCGCATAAATATACTTTATTCTATCATTGACTGACAATCCCTTAAAATATTTGCAGAACCGTAATGGATGGTTCTGCTGGCATTTCTTGCAGCTGAATTTACTCTAATCGGGTTCAGTATTAGAATAAAAAACTTGAAATTTGGAAGTATTGTTGTCTCTGCTGGACGGCTTCCTCAAATTTATGAAAATTTCCAGAGTTTCAATTCGTTCAGACAGAAATCGATTAAGTTGCGGCCATGTAGGCAATTCTTTGTGGTTAATTAAGGAATCTTCCCACGCACGCGAAGTTTCTTCTGGGAGATTTGAAGCGCAAATGTGCATAAGGAAGGGGTCGTTATCCGCTACTTCAACTTGAAACGAGCTAATAATCGACAAACCATCGCTGACCGTATTTTAAAATTGCCTTAAAAGTTTCATTCTGAGGGGCCTAAATGCCATAAATCTTCCTAATTTGCTTATTAATTAAAATTCGCTTATTTTCGTAGCGATTTTTTAAAGCCTGCCACGCTAACTCGAAATTAGAATCTACCAACTCATAATCTTTTATGAGCTGGTAGGCCTCCCCCCTCGTTTTGCCCAGCAAATAATAATTTATGAGCTGGAGCTACCGATGGCTTCTTTCCAACCACTGCCATGAACATATACCTAAATGCTGGCCATTTGTTGAAACCCCCTTCAAACGTTTGGATTTCGACCGCAGGTAACTTAAGCGACGACTGACGCACGGCTGGTCCTTGCTGTTCTGGAGCCTTAGTTTTAGCATTTCCATTATTTTAGCCTTGATAATTTGGTACTGCTCACACGCATCTTCGTATTTCACAGTAATTTCATCGTTAACATCTTCTTCTTCCTTTACTTTTTCATAGCCTGTGATGAATTCTTCAAACGTTGCCACCATTTTCACCCATCTTCTCTCCAATTCAGACTGCTTTACCTCTAAAAGTGAAGTCGTCAATACCTCTGGAGAGATCAAAAAATATACAAAGGTATATTAAAATTATTCGCGACGAATGAAAGCGATGCAGAATGTTTAAAAACCAGCTTTTAAATTTCACCAAAAAAATTTTCAAAAATATTCGCCTCAAACTGCCAAAAAATTTCCCAAATTGTTTGTATTTTAATGTAGTTTTATTTTCTCAAAACTTTTTATTTCTTTTTCTCTATCACCATAAAATTATTTTCAATATTTAGCCACAAATCAATTTTACTCAGATTCTGTAAAAAATTTTTTTTAAAAAATCTACTCATCAAAATTCCAAATATATGTATTATAATTGTGCTTTAAGTTAAATCATTCAAAAATTACGCACTCTTTTCTCCAAACAATTTTTCAAATATAATCGACACACTTCCCAACAAATTTAGAACGGGTTGTTCATAAGCATTAAATTTTTGCATTAAATAATGCTTTAAATATGTACCACTTGTAGGGTCACCTTGAAAATTTTTTATTTAAATTTACCTCTTTTAGGTCCACCCTTTTTATTCGAAAATTTAATAAACTTGATGTATTTTTGCATTCAACATTTATGCTATTGTTCAAAATGTGCGCACCACTTGAAGGGAGACCCTTTAAATTTTCCTTAAAAAAATTATCACTCTTCGAATCACCCTTTTATTTTCCAACTTCAACAGACTCGTTGTCACTGTGCATCCAAGTATAACGATGCTTCCAAAATTTGTGTACCACTTGAAAGGTCACCGTGTGAATTTTTCCATAAAAAAACTTCTTTGTTATTCTTATATCTTTTTCCTTACAACTATGCCACAACACTGTCTTCTTTTTAGTTTAAATTTCCCGTACCAAATTCCTATAAATATATAATTGTTATTCCACACACTCACCCTTATACAGCCTCTACTCGCCTTGTTGTTGTTGTTTTTCAATTCAATTGCTCCGGCAGAACTTCAGTGGTTGTTTTTTTCTGTTTTTAAACTCTCTTTATATTTGAATATTTTTCCGTATTATTTTTTTTTAAAGTCACTGCCTTTTTTTGTTTGTTTTATTTTTATTATTTAATTTTTATTTATTTTAATATTTTCCACAATATTTTTTCCCGGTTTAATTCATCCAGCGCACGTTTAACTTATGACCTTTTCTTATGTATGTAGTTGTTGGCAAAAAATCAAGTGTACATAAAAAAGTTATGGAAACTGGTGGAATTGAAACACTTGCTAATGAGTGTGACGAGTATGGCAATTATATTTAACGGCAGTGCGAATTTTAATAAAAAAAAACTCCGTTGTTTTTTCTTATTTACCAGTGTTGGTACTTTTTTATCAGTGTTGGCACGTTAGGGATTTTTTCTATCAGTGATGGAATTTTATTAAATTTTAAGGTATTAATTTCAATCAATTTTTTTTTAGCACTTTTCACGAAAATCATACAATCGCATTAAATATAATCAAAACACTGCACTTACCCAATCTAATCCTTTTGTTGATTCTTAGCGTTTACCTTTTTGATTTTTCCTCTTGAAAATCAATCGTCTTGTAGATCTCTCTTCCTTCTTGGAATATTTAGCGCAATTTTTTCCTTTTGTTGAAACAGGATACACCAAAGATTTTTCTGCACGCAGCCCTCTTGACTGTGGTTGATGTCGTCGTTGTTGCGGTAGAACAATTATTGACGACAGTTCAAATGTGCCTTAGTTGTTACGATAGAACAACTGTTGAAGACACTTTGTGGACAGATTTTCCACTGGTTCATTCAATTCTAGCTCTTCTAGGATTTTTACGAAGGACCAAAATGTGGGCTAGACTTTCTTCCTAGCCGCTGAGTATTGTTAAAAAATATAAAAAACACGGTTGGTCTTTATTTTCAATTCTTTCAAAAAAGGTTTTATTGAGCTTCTTGCTCCTTCTGTTGTGAGATTAATACTAATACTAAAAAACTTTAACAATTGTAGGTTCGTAGTAACCAAATAAGACTCAAATAAATAACAATCTCAAAAGACAACTATAGCAAAAAAAAAGTAAAAGAGTAAAAGAAGCCTTGAGAATTACTCTACACTTAGAGAAAAGGAAATACAAATTCAACAAACAAAATTCAAAATTAAAGAAAATTACAAAATTAAAGATTTAAGATTTAAGAAATAAAATAAGAAGAAAAAAAAAATTAAATAAAAATTAAAGCAGAATAAAGAAAATTAGGAAAAAAATAAAATAAAGTCTGAAGTCGCTTCAACATATATTAACCCTAAAATTGTAACTAATCCTAAGAATAATGAGACAAAATCCGTTAAGGGATATACTAAAATTACGCAGCACAAATTCGTAACATGGTTCGATGATACTCCTATTAAATTTTTTCTATTACCGGAGCTGGAAACATTTGATGCGATATTAGGAAATGATAGCCAGAAGGAACGTTCATCTGTCATCTATACATCGGAGGATTATTTTACCATTAACGGAGGGAAGATAATCCCGATAAGACAACTTATTTCTCAAAATGTGAATAATATCGAGATTAGAGCTAACCATCTTTCAAAGAGTTGGAAAACAGCACTGAACAGTAAAGAATTATGCCATTTGTAAAAAGAATACGAATGACAGACACCCCAATGAACCAAAACTGAATGTCACTCCAATACCAAACTACTCCGGTCAAGTTATCCACCTCGATATTTTTTCAACAGATAGGAAATTAGTATTGACAGCCTAAGTACGCCCACACGATAATTTTACAGGGAAAGTCAATAGAAGATATCAGGAGGCCATTGAGAGATATTCTATTTTTCTATGGAGTTCCCACAACTGTTGTCATAGATAACAAAAAATCATTGAACTCTGCCGCCATACTTTTTATAATGAAAAATTAATTGGGAATAGAGGTATTTACAGAAGAGAAGCCAACGGTCAAATTGTGAGATTTCATTCAACATTGTCCGAAATTTTAAGGTGCATCAAAGAGGGTATTTGAAGAAATTTCAAGGAACTATTGGAGCGATCCGTCAATGAATGAACCTGGGAGCTTTGAAAGAACCAGGGAAAACAACATCGTGATGCTGAAAAAGAAACAGGAAAGGGATTTGGATTATCACAACAAGGAGAGAAAGGAAATTAAACAATACATACCGAGACAAGAGATTTTTGTTAGAGTAAATAAAAGGCTTGGTACCAAATTAACCGAAAAGTTCAAACGTGACTAGTTAAAGAAAATAGACACTCCACGGTGGTAACCGAAAGTGGAAGAGTCGTTCACAAGAAATATATAAAAAACTCAATTTTTATTGCATTTATTTACAGGTTGTTTTTGATGCTTGGATCTTCTAGGGGTGAGTTCCAGATAATGGATTTCTCTAACGCTAGACTAGTCCTGATCAATACGGGTTCAGCGAAGTTTCAGACAGGTGTGCTCAAACTTGTCCATACAATTGACTTGGGGGAATACGAAGACTTAATAGGAAAATTAGAGGAGGGAATTTACTTACACAACAAAACTGACAAGTCACTACTACCATACCTATTCTATACCATATGAAATCCTGTCTATTCAGACTAAGATACAAAACGAGAACAAGGAGGTCACTAGACTTCATTGGAAGTGCTTGGAAATGGTAAGCCGGTAGTCCGGACCACCATGATTTCTAGATAATAGAGAATAAAATTAATGATGTTTTAGTAAACAGTAATAATCAGATCGTAGTTAATCAATTAACAATAGATAAGGTAACCCAACTCTCAACAGTAACCAATAACATATCTAAGATATTAGAGAAAAAAGGCAGGGAAGAAAATATGTTAGATTTTAAGTATGAACTGGAAATTATTAAATAAAAATTGTCTAATATCGAATATGCCATTCATTGGGCTAAATCAAACATTGTATATTCTTTAATTTTTTTTAATACCGAAGTTAATATTTTGAGAGATATTTTTTATAATGATGCAATATGGACGAATTACTAAATTTTTCAAAAATTAAAGTTGCTTCTAATAATTATCTAGATTGTTAACATTCCAACAACCAATAGTGAGAGTTGCGATAATCTGTTAATTAAACCTGTGAGAAAAAAATAATATAGTAGTTAAGACAAATTTAAAAAATGTAATAATAATATATTTTGTACCAAAAATGACTGCAAGAGTTATAACAAAATAAGTATTTGTGAAATTGATAATGTCATAGACATTAGTTTATCTGACTGCATCCCAAATTTGCTAAAGAGTAAACCATCACGCTGTACAACAACCAAGGATGAGCACGTGGCACCAGTGGAAGAATTAGATGAGAGCATAATATTATTGAACGGGTTCAAGGGACAAGTCGAAATAGATAACTCAAGAATTGAAATAGATGAAACCTTCATAACTCACCACTTGAATTCTATAGTTCGAATTAGAAATAAAATGTATTTAACAACTCGTGACCTGAGCCATTACCGGCATTGTTGCAACCAAGTAGCTCTAGTGTCCAAGAACAAGTGATGACTTTGGAAAGAATGGAGGCAGTTAACGTCAACAACTCTCAAATAAAAGAGAAGCTGCAAGTTGAAAACAAAATAATCCTTGCCATCAATATTGGACTGGCAGCAACTATCACAATATAGAGCATTATTATTATCTACATTATAAATAAGAACAGGACAAATGGAACTAATGAAGATAGAAGTAATTCATCCAATAATAATACAGAATCCCCAAAAACAGAGAATAAGACAGATAGTGTGTATGATCAAAGATCAACCAAGCCAAAAATATCATTACAATCATCATTAAGGGGTTCTAAAAAGAAGAAAATCCATTACCATCCATTTTTTTGAAAGATAGTTGTTCATGCGAGGACGCCTGAACTTAGAGGGGGAGGAGTTAACATCTAAAATACAATAATAATAATAACAACTACAGTAGCCAACAACATACAAAACGTGCCAACTTAAATTTGCAAGTTCAACATTAACAAGTTTAAGACACATTCAACTTTGCTTGTATCACAACATATAAGATCTGTAAACAAATCAATAAAATGTATATTAGATGTATATTAGAATGTATATTAGATTGGTCGCAATTAAGGATAAAAAGTGTCGAGTGTAGACGTGTTTTGTTGGCGCTCCGTCTTAATCATAATTTTTTGCACAATAAACAAAATAATAAAAGCTTGGAACATAAAAATAGATAGAAAAACGTGAATATTCAAAGTGTATATAAAAGCAAATGCCTATTTTTGATCATAATTAACAAATTTCTAAGTAAAAACTTAGTTAATATTGCAAAAATTCTGCTAAATACAAAAACAAAATAAACCTCTGTGAACAGCTGTTTAGTGTATGTTGCCGGTTACTTTCAACATTTAGTGTCAAAGTATAAAAACAAACCAAAAACTTTATTCATTTAAACTTTTAATATACGCTTTTGAATCTAAAGCTCAGCATTCTAATTTGTGTCAAAACCTTATGAATATTGGCGCTGCTTTATAATTATTAAATTAAAAATTGTAGCATACCTTAGGGCGGCATTAAAATTAAATAAAATAAAGCTAATTTACACCATTTCCAATTACTATTATTTAAATCACAAACACATTACAACGATATGAATAACACATCGCAACTAGAAGTATCTCCTACTCAAGGAAAAACGTCTCCCTTGGTTAATACCCCAGCACCAAAACGTGGACGTGCTGAACTCCAAAAAACCATTTATGATAACATATGTAAAACTCCGCGTCTTCCTAATATCGACTCTCCATTCCGTTTACTACAGTTGCTAGACTCGAGATTTGAAAAACAAACGGAAGCATTAACCAAGTTAATGAAAACGTTAGTGATGGAAAGCGAGCATCGAATATTAAGCAAAATTGAACAAATTGAGGATAATATGATTGAGCTCAAAAAAAACTTAATTGATGTTACCACAAGAGTATCAAAATTAGAATGTGTATCGGATGAAATAACATCACTAAAATCCGACTTAAACGAACTTAAATTACAGCACCTTAGACAGGAAAACTCCCTAGTTGCTTGTGACCTACGTATTAATGGTATCCCTTTTTATGATGATGAAGATCTACCGGGAATCTTTAATGACATTTGTCACACTTTGGATATTAAAACCCCCTCTGCAAAGGCCATCAGAAACAATAAAAACAGAAACAATTCACCTAATGCTGTTATTATTGTGAAACTTATGTCTCCATACGATAAAAATTTTTTGTTAAAATCTTTAGCTGGATTTAGAAAAGCTAATCGGTATTCTTTAATGCTCAAGCATATTGGCTTTAAGTCTGGTAACTCTGAGCGATATAAATCTGATGATCCTATTAACATCAACGAAAACCTTACTTCAACGAACTACAGCATCTTTACATCAGCTTTACGGCTCAAGAGGAGTAATCACCTTAGATCAGTTTTCACTATGCGTGGATTAGTTTATGTTAAAAATGATAATACTGAACAACCTGTTCGTATAGACAACCTCCAACAGCTGAATGAGTTTTTTCTTCCAGCTAATAATGTACCACATAGTAATGATTCTTTCAACATGTATTCTAACAAAACTTCTCAATAATATATTTTATCCTCATTGTATCATTAGTTATTTTTATTTTTATTTAAATGGTAACTTTTTAAACTTAATTTGTTATGCAATTATTTTAAAAATATTGATAAGTTTTTCATCTATAAAACATTTTGTATTTATCTTCGTTGTTGTTTGTTTGCTTTTTAAACCACAAAACCATATTAAACTTACAACATAACATTCGTACTAGTTCCAATGATGGATCAATGAATATGTTACGTGTTCTAACCAAAATTAAAAAGGGTATTTACATATCTCATATCAATGCTCAAAGTTTAAACAATAAAATTGACGAGTTCAGAGTATTCTTCGAAATACTCTGAAACCGAAAATCCAAAAATCTGGCTTCGTTACGATCTTCCGCAGATAAAGTAATTTAAGTATGCCAAATTTCAGCTTCCTATGTCATCAGATGGCTTCAGAAAGTTGCGGAAAGAAAATGACATACTAACAAACATCCGGACACACTAAGAAATTATATATTGTATAGATAGATTAAAGTAATTGCTATTTAATATTTTAGTATGATACGAACGTAAGATTTTAACTAAAATTTATTAATTATTGAAATAAATAAAAAGTTAGAGGTTCATATTAAAATGTTCAAGTATACATCTAATTAAAAGGACATCAAAAACGTCGATTGTCTTATCGTCTGTGTACGAACTTCTACTCTGCTTGCCAACTACTTTGCTTCTTCGTCGTTTACTTGTTTGTTTAATTCCGTTTATGTTATTCAGTCGAAATTTTTTCGACTTGAGTTTTACAGTAATATTTTATTTCATGTAAACTTATTCAACAAACGAAATAATTATCAAACCTTTAAAATGTACCACTAAAAGTTATATTTTAGGAGCCAAACTACCATCAATAAAGCAAGTCCTTCAATTATTGTTTTTACAAAATTCGAGTAGAAAATATGACAGTGATAAATAGTTTGAAATATACCATTGGCGTTACACTCGAATTTTGGAACAAGGCAAAAATTCCTACTTTACATAAAAGTAATTGTGTGCGGAAATTAAGGAAAATTTATGAAAACTGGAGATATATTCAAAAAAATTGTCAAGCCCCATACAAAAATACCGCAAAAAAGAGCAAGATAGAAAATTTTATATTTAATGTTGCAGCTCCAAATGCTCTAGAGATAATGAAAATACAGGAAGACAAAGATTTTCTAATGCTTCAAAGGAAGAGAGGTCGCCCAGGAACATTGTATGGTGTTGATAGAATTTTAACGCAAAAACAAAAACGTAAAGATAAACTTTTGGAAGAAGAAAAAAAGTGTGTTGAAAGACATAAAGCTCAAGGTATTTAACTCACAAGCTATTATATTTATATAGATTTGATAAAAAAAAATTCACTTATGAATAAATTAGCTGCTTTACCCATGAGTGTTGAAGATAACATAGAAGCCGAAATAATAAATTATTCACCGGACTTCGAAAACGTCTCAGACCATGTAAATGAAATCCAAGAAAAATATATATCACAAACGAAATTATACGGTACTGTTAATTTTATTGACGAAAGCTTTCGACAAGAGATGCAATGCATATTGGTGCTGCAACAGCTAACACAATTCTGAATAAAGCACAAGATGTTTTCGCTGCTGCTACACCTATCAATTTAGAAAATTTTGTATTGAATCGTGCCACGCTTCATTTAATGCGAAGAGAATATCAGAGAAGACAATATAAGCAGATTATCGATGAATTCAATGTTAGTATCGATGTTGATTTTGTATTAGGCTTTATATATTATTTTCAAACTGTTTTTTGCAGATTCCTGAAGTGTTTGTGCTTCATTGGGATAAGAAACTCCTTCCAGAAATAAAGGGTACAGAAAAGAAAGATCGACTGGCATTCGTTGCGACAAGTGAACGTATGGAAAAACTGCTCGGCATACCGAAAGTAGAAAATATAACAGACGCTACCTACAATTTTTTGCAACAATGGTCACTTGATGGATTAGTAGAAATATTGTATTTTGATACCACAGCCACTAACACTGGGGCTAATAATGGCGCTGCATATTTGCTCGAACAAAAATTAGGACGAAAACTACTTTTTCTTCCATGTCGCCAACATATAAGTGAATTGTTGGTCAAATCTGTATTTGAAATTAATTTTGGGAAAACATCCGGGCCAGAAGTTCTTCTCTTCAACAGGTTTGCCAAGTATTGAAAACACATTGAAGCTAACACCTTCAAGAGTGGAATTTTGGACGAAGAAGTGGTACGAATTTTAACAGCATCGCACGTGGATTATTTGAAGAATTTTTGTATAAATGCGTTAAAATTCCTTTACGTGCGTGCATATTATAAAGAGTTGATTGAGTTAATACTCCATTTTATTGGGGAGCGGTTACCAGATATTTCACAATTTCGTTTGCCTGGTGCAACATTGCATTCACGATTAATGTCAATGAGCATTTATTGTTACAAAATATTTGTATTTCGCGAATAGTTCAAATTGACAGCAGCGGAATTGAAAAGTCTTCGGAGCATTTGCTTATTTTTGACGTCATATATGTTCCTTATTGGTTGCGATGTGTGAATGCTATAGAAGCGCCAAAACTAACGTTGTATCTTATTTTGATAAAGAAGTTTCGACCGAATTATTGCAAAAAATAAGAAACCATTTATGGTATTTGTCAGAAGAAACTGTTGGCCTTGCATTTTTTATGAAAGCGTGCTGTTGGAAATAAAAAAGATGATGGTCCAAAAACACGACATCGGCAATGACATAAACGGAAATAATGAAAAAATTTCGAAAAGGAATGGTGTCAATATGGATGAAATTTTCTCTAACGCGTCAAGAGATATATAAGATTTCGTTTCTCCACTGACAAAGAAATTTTTTTCTCGATTAGCCATAGATCCAAAATTTTTAGAATCGAAACATTCTCAATGGCAGCAGAGGGATGATTATTGTGCTGGAAAAGCTGTCTGCCAACATTTGAACGTTGTGAATGATGCAGCTGAAAGAGCAATTATGCTAATCACGGATTACAATAAATCGTCAACATACGATGAGAAAGATGAGCAGTACTTACTCCAAGTTGTTGAACACATCGTCATTTATTTCCTGCTCACAACAAATCTTCTCTTATAAATTAATCAAATCAATCAAATTAATCAAACAAATATATACATTTTTTTATCATTATATTAATTTTCCAAACCATTCATAAATAAAATTTATATTTGAAGCACATTATTCAATATAACTATAAATTTCTGATTGAATAGGTGTTTTTGTATAATATCGTGTAACCCTTACTAGGCACGACTATGCACATTTGGATTGAGCTGAAAAATTAGGACAAGACTTCTTACATCAAACCTCATATTTTAAGTAGCGCAAACAATTAAATTAAAAAAAAATCCCATACAAGAAGCGACTAGTCTAATGTATATTGCTTTCTGTTCAGCAACATGTATATTTTATTATTATTAACAAGGGAATTTTGCAGGGCGAAACAAATCTAACTGGTTTCCTGTTCACAATAGATTCACAAAGGGTGTTAACTTCCGCAGGAATTAAAAATCACACAACACAACACAACCACAATCTTTGAATTATAAAATAGAACTCACTTTATTTTCTAATGTTTTTTCCTTAAATACTAAAATTCTTATCACTAAAACAATAACAATTTTCCTACCTACTAGATCTTATCACTAAAAACAATACATGTATGCAGCCTAAATAAACAAGAGATTTAACTATCCTCATCTTAGTTCTTAGTAAATAGTAATAAACACATTACTGTTTATTACCATAACCTCCGTTGTTTACAACAAACTAAAAAGGACTAGCACACATGTATGTATGTATTATATATTTATATGTGTGCACCACATGTTGAGTTAAAAGTAACATTCTGGCGTCCTTGAAAGATTGTAATCTGTCTATGATGTGTACACCAGATGTTACTTTAAACTCAACATTCTGGCGGCCTTGAAAAATTGTAATCTTTTAACAAATTATTTTCTCGTTAATATTTGCATACATCTATTACTAAAAAATGAAGTAATACCATTTTGAATCTATTTCTAAAAATGAAGTATTACCATTTTGAATATCTTTAATGTTCTTTTCTTTGGGAGCCAGTTTTGTTACTGCATCTTCGGGAGCCAGTTGTAATGATAATTGATGGAGGTGTGTAAAAATGTGTAGTGTAAAAAAAAATGTTAAGTATTGTCTTAGCACTTCTGCCGCTTTTGCCGAGCATTAAAATGCACGAATTTCCGAGAAATAAAACAAGTCAATAGAGAGTTGAATTAATTCTGTTTTATTTTGACAATTGTACAAGCTTATATACTAAATTTATTCTATAGGTCAGCATTAATTTGGGCTACAAACAAATCACGAATTGATTTGCTGTTCCCGTGAGAAAAATTCCAAGGCACGTGAAAGACTTCAATGCGACAATAATAATATAACAAAAAGAATTCAATTTAGGATTCATATTACAAGTCGTTCGCATGCCACACAGTATTACAATTTTATTTCGCACATTATTTGATACAAAAAAATAATTCTTATTACTGCTGACCAACATAAAATTAAAATAAGTTCATTGGCTCAAAAACTTAACTTACTTAAATGTAAGCAATTAATGATACAGTGCTTGCTCTAAGTATGCATACACTACACAGTTTTATTACTGCATCTTCGGGAGCCAGTTTTATTACTGCACCTTCGGGAGCCGGTCTGATTACGCCAGTCTGATTACTACACCTTCGGGAGCCAGTCTGAATACGCCAGACTGATTACTGCACCTTCGGGAGCCAGTTTGGTTGCTGCACCTTCGGGAGCCAGTCTGATTACTGCACCTTCGGGGGCCAGTCTGATTGCTGCACCTTCGGGAGCCAGTTTGGTTGCTGCACCTTCGGGAGCCAGTTGACAAAAGGTGGTCGGAGCTCTTTGTCATTTTAATTCTTAACTCCTGCTCCTTAACATTGCTCTGAGCCAAACCACACAGCATTGGACAGGCCTGTCCATCACATCACGTCGGGGTCACCAAAATGTTAACTTCCGCAGGAATTAAAAATCACACAACACAACACAACCACAATCTTTGAATTATAAAATAGAACTCACTTTATTTTCTAATATTTTTTCCTTAAATACTAAAATTCTTATCACTAAATCAATAACAATTTTCCTACCTACTAGATCTTGTCACTAAAAACAATACATGTATGCAGCCTAAATAAACAAGAGATTAAACTATCGTTATCTTAGTTCTTAGTAAATAGTAATAAACACGTTACTGTTTATTACCATAACCTCTGTTGTTTACAACAAACTAAAAAGGACTCGCACACATGTATGTATGTATTAAATATTTATATGTGTGCACCACATGTTGAGTTAAAAGTAACATTCTGGCGTCCTTGAAAGATTGTAATCTGTTTATGATGTGTACACCAGATGTTACTTTAAACTCAACAAAGGACTAGTGTTGTTGTGATTTTTTATTTGTTGTCCGCTTGATGATTTTATTAAGTTCTTCGTGTTCCAAATAATTACACTGTGTCACAAATTTTCAACTAAGCCGTGACCAAATGAATCTGACAGTTAATCCTTATGTAAATTGTCAGAATGTTCTAAAGTAGAATAGTTTTCGAGATATTGCAAAATTACCGCTTTTGGAATTTTTAAAAAAGAAGATGTCACTTTCATAAAAATATCTTCGAAAATATTCAATGGATGTTTTATTTTGTTTTTTTTTTTGTTGAAAGATAACAAAATTATCAAAACAACCACAAGTCGTTTGTAAATATTGGTCAAGAAATTACTGACTTACAGTGGACCAAATTTAAAATTTAACAACAATTTTAATGATTTTTTGGAATTTAGCTTTTTCAACTTCTCTTTTTTTAAACCAAACAATGAATTTTCATAAGTGTTATCACTTATTACGTTAGTTTATTTTAATACATTTTGTGCCCCATAGGATCTAGATCGGTGCAAAAATGGCAAAGTTACAGTAGATTAATTTAATTATCCCACTATTCGATTTTTATCAAATAAAAAAAAAAAAAAACAGAACAGTAAATATACAAAGCTAATGGTAGTAACAATTAATATTAAAAATGGCTTAAAACTGTTGAATGGTTGCTTATTGTGATTATTTTCTGTCTCTCGCACAAGGAACCAATAATAGTCGCCCAACATCGCCTCATCATACGCCCCTTGATATTTATTGGTAAAAGCGTTCACCATACTCGTCACTTTCATCGCCAAGGTTATTTGTGAAGAAATTTAAGTGGGAATGCAGAAGGTGTATTTTTAAAGACATATTTGCTTTTTTTTAAGTCTGATATAAAAATGAATATTAATTTAATTCAGGCATATGATGAGTTGGTTTTATGAATGAGTTTACATCTGCATATTGAACAGACTTATGACGTCGATTTTGCTTTAACTTGGCTAAGCGGAAATAACAGTCAACGTCGTAGTTCGTAGGTTTACGCCAAATTGCAGAATTATCAAATGACATATACCGACTGCGGATAGGAAATTAACATAAGATTCTGAAGGCAAATTTTTTAAACATAAAATTAAGAAATGCATACTAACTTTGCGCCCGACATCCACATTAGAGATGAGCGATCCCGTGATTTTTAAAGATCATCGTGATTAGTGAACGTGATTTAAAAATCACTGCTCCTTTAAACTGTTATTGTAATCACGGTTTATCAGTTTTCTGTTCTTTAATAGCAATTGCGGCCAAGCTATATGTACAATGCGCGAGCTTTTGTAAGTACTTTGCAAAGAAACAACAACAAATTGTAAAAGCTTTCAAATCTGTTTACTTGCATGTACATACATACTTGAACAAATAAACTATGGCTTAAAAAAATACTAATAAGATAGAAGAGAGAATGAAAGCAACAGCAATATAATTCGACAGTTGATTCAAAAAACGCTAGTACCCACACAAACAGTGAAAAATCATAATTTGTATATGTAACAAAATACAAAAAGAACGACTTAGAAAGTACATGTTACTTGACAAATTTGGTCGCAACTGTGATTCGTGATTTTTGAGTAACAGTGATTAAATCACAGGTACAGAACTATCGCTCATCTCTAATACACATAGTTAAATGAGCTTTGCATGAATTGCATAAAGTATTTGGGGTCCAAAATTTCGAAATATTTTCCGGATTGTCTTTAAAATACAGCCAAAATGCATTTTGTAATTGCCTTGAAAAATGTTATGGCTGTGCAAAACTATAAACTCCGCAAGCATACCAAAACTTGTTCGAATGTTTTTGCAGATAAAAACACGTTTTGCACTATGCATTTTGTTCTCGTTAGATCGAATTCAACGTAACAAGAAAATCAAAACGTTTACCAAATAATTTGTAATTGTAAGTTGTCCATAAAAACAATGTCATCAAAAAAGGCAGTGTCGTCAAAAATCTTTAATGAATGGAGCGGTTTACCCTTTTCCATTCTTAGAAATATTTTCTCGCGCATTTTTTACAAAATTCAATGTTTCTAATATTTACAGCGTTCGTTTTTCAAATTCTGCGTTTTACCTTCCTTTGCGTTTTTGATTCGATAAAAAGCGAAATGTGGGTTCATTCACTAAATCTTCTGTAGCTTTGTTATTTTTGCAAAATGTTCGTATCAAAATAAACTAATGTGTCATGTAATAAAAAATTAAACTTTTCATTTGTTTGGTTTAAAAAAAATAACTTCAAAAGAACAAAATTGCAAAAAATCATAAAATTTTCATAAATTTTCAAATTTTGTCCACTGTAACTCTGTCATTTCTTGACCAATATTTACAAGCCATCCATGGTTATTTTAGTAATTTTATTGTCTTTCATAAAAAACAAATATGTACATAATCCGTTTAAGTTTTTTGAAAATATTTGCATTTATGTGACATCATCTTTTTTAAAAACACAAATAACGGTTTTTCGGAATATCTCGAAAACTGTTCTACTTTTGACAATTCTGACATCATATTCGGATTCAGATTGATTTGGTCAAAAAACTGTCACGTAGTGTTATTTTTCGGGTAATTATTCCGCCGCTCCAGCTATTCAGTATGTTGTTTCTCGTTTATATTGCCAATCCGGTTCGAAGGACCAAAAAATGTTTAAGGGAAACGGGTATTCAACATCCACGAGAAATTGAGAAAAAATACAACTTATAAGTTTTAAATAATTCACTTTTATTATGTTGTCTTTGCAAAAGTTTCTAGCTCCTCATAATAAACTAACCGATCTCCTTTGACCAATACTGTTTACAATTATAGGGAAAGATCTTAAGTAATACGATGTACCCCAAACACTATCAAATGTTATTGGTTAACTACTACAGAACAACGGCTGTTGCCTTTTCATATTTCGATACATATAATAAAAAAGTAAAGTAAAACACTGCTATCTACATTGAAAATTGGAATTTTGTTGGAGTTCCCATTTTTAGTTCTGATGAATTTTTTAAATAACCATTGTACTGTAAATATGAAATGATAGTTAATTAATAGTCATCATTTTAGCTTACTAATAATTAACTAATGACTATAAACTTGGGCCTTAAAGAAATAGAATTAAACCAATTTTTTTATTTAGTATGTATTAGTTTTTTACAAATAATTTATTATTTTTTGCTACTACTGGCAGTTCTACTACTAAGCTTTTTTATACCCTCCACCACTAGTGGTGAAGAAGGGTATATTAAGTTTGTCATTCCATGTGAAACTTGTTTAATATAAAAATATATATACATATTCTTAATTCTTGAGTAATTCTAAGTCATTTGAGTCATATCCGTCTGTTGAAATTACGCTCACATTCGAACGACTCCAAAGAAAAGAACAATACTCATGTCAAATTGTTTCTTGTTCTCCCAAACAGTTTGGGATTAAAATCCAGCAATATCGGTTCATTAGAATAATAGCTTTAAATCCAGATCTGAAACAACCGCCCCAAAAAATTGATAATTTTGTTACATGACAAATATAAACTGTGGCGAAATGATTCTGAACAAATACGTTTTTTATGAATAATATTATACTATTAAATGTCGTGCACATCGGTCCATAATCAACCATAGGGCAAATAGAAGGTCCACACTTGGAAAACAGTTTAGTACGCCTAAAACCGTATCGAATAATGCTACTGTTATAAACTGTTGTCTGCCACAGTGATATGAAACTGAAAATCAGTCTGCTAACTTTCGTAAAGGTAGCTCTAGGAAAATACTTTAGTACGGCGAAACCCGCAACGAAAAAAGATTTTATAAGTAAATTCGGTCTGTGACAAAAAGAGAAATTACTCCGTTGAATTTCGTGAAGTTCGATCCATAATTTACCATAGGACCCATTAAAACACCACTCTTGGAAATCATTTAAATACGCCTGAAACCAAAGCAAATACAAATAGATATTGTGGTAAAATTGGGGCCAATTTAGCTCTCTATGGCAAGAAATAATACCATGAAATTTTTTCAGTTTTTATAAAGATTGGCTAAGCCCTTATGGTACTATATTTCAATGCATTGTTCAAGTTTTGGTGAACAGTGAAAATATAGGGGGGATTCACAAGGTGTGCTATCAAGTCATATCGTCATAATGTCCTTAATAATATTTTACAATTGTTTAAAAAAAAAATATTTTTTTATGTTGTTTGAAACGGAACAATATTTTTTTTTAAACAATTGTAAAATATTATTTAGGACATTATGACGATATGACTTGATAGCACACCTTGTGAATCCCCCCATAATGTATTGAAAAATTTTCCAAACGCAAAGATTTTAGCTATTTAATAAATAGCAAACTGTCAAAAATTTTACTAAAGTTTTGGATAAAAAATTAAGTTATTGAAAACTTAAAATTAACATTTTAAGCTTGAAATTTTAAAAGTGTTGCAAAATCAGTGGTTTATGGGCAAATTCCGCGATTAACCGCTATTTGTTTGTCTTGTTTTTATGTTTCTCATAATCAAAAAGTTGAGAACATTTAATAAAATAAACAAAACCATAACAAAAGAAAAAATAAGCTAAAAAACTTTGTTTACATTTTTTATAGGTTGTTCTTTCTAACATTTACTGTTTCTTTCTATAAGTTCTATGTCAATTCAATGTAGACAAAATGTAGTGTCATAAGCGCTTAAGTAACTTAAATACCACATATTGAACCTACTTCTGAAAAATTCAAACTGTCGTTGGAAGGTATAAATGATTTGACACAGCTGAATATATCACTCTAACTTAATTGTTTAACTTGTTAGGAAATTGTTGTAAATCTACAGTTTTCATAATTTTTTATTTGCTAATATTTTTTGTCCCTATTATTTTTTTATAGCTGCCAAAATAGCTTGATGCGTGATACATATTCCTTGGGCGGAAGTGTGAGCGGTGTAAGACCGCCGAGTATATTATTACCTGATGTGTCACCCATTCCACTGAAACATCCATTAACACCACTTTCTCATGTTCAGGATATTTCTTCAGCAGCTGGAATACGCGAAACGCGATCTTTATGTAACAACAAAATTGGAACACGCTCTGTTAGCCAGGAATCTGTTTACACTATACTTATAAGATTGCCACCAGATAATGGAAATGCGAGTGGTGTAGAAATGACACCGTCAATTAAAATGATTCATGAAGATTTTTCTCTTCCCCCTATAAGTTTGCTTCCTCGACGGACATTGCCATCCCGCGATTCGGAATACAGTTTGCCACTTGGTCGCCGAATGTCACATATCTCTCCTGATGTCAGAATTCCTTTAAATGCGAAAATAATCCCAAAACAACTTGGTAAATCCGTACATGGAGCAGGCAAAAATATTGGAAAGAAAAAGAAAAAATCGCAGGAAAAACGTCAAGAATCTAAAGCAGCCAAAACTCTTTCGGCAATACTTCTTAGTTTTATTATAACGTGGACTCCATATAATATTTTAGTGCTTATCAAGCCACTAACAAAATGCTCAGATTGCATACCAAATGAGTTATGGGATTTTTTTTATGCTCTGTGTTACATCAACTCTACAATAAACCCTGTATGTTACGCTCTCTGCAACGCATCATTTCGAAGAACTTATATACGCATCCTGACGTGTAAGTGGCATTCTCGAAATCGTGAGGGCATGGTGCGTGGCGTTTACAACTGAATAACCCCTACATGTATATATATGCACTAAGTAATTTAAATTGAAATTAAGAACTGAAAAAAGATAATATATAAAAATTATAATGTCAAGATGATTTGGGTACAATACTATTTAATTGATGACGAAAATACTACATTACTATTTATTTATTTATAAATATGTGTTTATTACTTTAGTTACTAATATCTAAAAATAAATAATGATTTTATCAATTAGTTAATGTTTTTAACAAGGGCTCACGATGTATTATAAATTTGGATGTCTAATGTAAAAAATTGTCAGAGTAAAAAAATTAAATTGCAAACTTATGGAAATTTTTAATTTAAATTTAATTTTCTTTTCTATTGAATAAATTAATACTTTTTCAATTTTCACAGGAAGCTTTCGACAAAATGTGGGCGGGAGTGGATAAGTATACACTCCCGTCCACATTGGGCGTTACACTTAATTTCTAAAGAAAATACTTCTGACTGAAGTTTCGTTTGCTTTAATTCTTTTGTATAAAAATAAATGAAATATTAAAAACGGTCATGTAAAATTTGTAAAAATTAAAAAAAAAATACTAAATAGGGTTTGAAAGAATTTGAAGAATTGAGTTATATGCCCAAAAGCATATATTTTCTATTCAAACACCTTTAGGACTGCCCACGGTAGAAGCCATCTTGTATGAAGATGCAGACAAATTACTCAACGTAGTAAGTTTTAACTCATATACACACATACAGCTACTTACACTATAAGTGGGACAACTCATAAAAATACATAGTTTACCATGTTTATTGTTTTATGTATGTTTACGTTTATTTTCAACATAAATTATCTTATAATCAAATTAACAAGCGAATGGGCACACTAAGTGAATAATTTTAAATTTAAATTATTTTGAATACATTAACGTGAATGATAACATTATTAAAAAAGAAAATACAAGAAAAAGAAATAAAATATATGAATACTCCAAAAAAAGGTGTTATGTATCATCTGAAGATTAAACGTCACCAAACTTTATAATAGTAGGAAAATCAGCTGATTGTCGTTGAGAGTTAACCAGTGTATAAAACAATTTAGGGTAATTTTTTAAGTAAATTTTTAAGTTATTCTTTACTTTATTTATAAAGGTATTAACAGCTATTTGATGAGCGATAGTGTACTCAGATCGTTCTAAGGTATATTTGGAATAACTGTTGAACTGTTTATTTTAAAATTTGTATACAGTTTATTTTTCTTATTTTTAAGTCTTGTAATATATTTTGTATTCCAAGCCGGACAATGATAACAAACTGGAGATACTATATGTACTGCATAGGAAAACCATTGATAAAGGAGTTGGTAAAATTTGAAGATGAAGATGAATTGAAGATGAAGTTTGCTATGATCTGTTGATTTAAAACGAAACATTTTCTGATGGTGAGTTTTTTTATTCATTTGAATGGGAGGTTGATGTAAAAAGTTTACCTCAACTGTAGGGTGATATTGATCCTCAGGATGCGAGATGGGTGTATGACGCAATATCGAAAAATCTGATGGCTCATTAACAAATATAAGATCTAACACATTAGCAAACGCATTAGGAATGGAATTTATTGGAAAAAGACAGTACTCAAGTAAGCAATTTATAAAATTTGTTGCTACTTCCGAGGCTTAAAATGGGATCTGGTAGTTTAAGTCCAAAGAAGTTTTCCAGGATATGTTTGGCATATTAAAGTCTCCAGCCCTAATAAAAAACTTTGTAGAATTTATTTTTTCGAAAGTAATTCAATTGCTTTTAGCAATCTTCATAGACAGTTAATGGTGAGTTAGGAGGAATATTTAAGCATACAATATATAGAGATTGCTTATGTATTTTTAAATAAACACAAACAAGTTATAAATGTAAAAATTCATGGAGAAAAATTTCTTCAGATGAGAATACGTTTGTGGCGGCAATTAGCACACCCCATACCGAATTTTTTATGTTGCTATTATATTGCACACAACTCTCTCTATCTTTTATAAAAATCTGATACTTAGAACAAAAAAATTTTTGTGTTATAAATTTTGTTGCTATGCCAGGTTTCAGTAAATACTATTATATGATGATTAAAGCTGAGGCTGTTGCAATATATTGACGATAATTTCGAGTTTATGCTTCTCACATTTTGATAAATTCACGGATTAATGCATTTTTAGGACAATATTCTGAATTAAGACTTTGCTGGGAAAGATTTTCAGGAACTATTATTTTGAATGACGCCCTGTTTTAAGAATGGACTTTAAAAACAAGAATTTCATCCGGGTTACAATTATTAATTTTTACCGTATATACGATTTCATTTCCTCAGCTATAGCATCCAATGCAAAACGGGTGGCGAATATAGTTTTTTTTTGGCGTTATGGTTCGTAATTATCTTTGATTAATTGGAGTAGATAAACTTTGATGATTCATAATAGTTGAACTCGATGGTTATGTAGATGGAACTGAAGATGTGAAGATTTTCATTAGAATTCTGGATTTTCTTATTAGGATTTGTTGACCCAGTATCGGATGAAGCGTAATTCGAATTATCTTTAGAATTTATTTTCGGCGAGATGGAGATGGCGACTGAAATCCGTCTAAGGATTTGAAAATCATTAAAAAGCTTTCCATACGCGTTAATTTGCTCAGTTAAATGGTTGAGATTGCAAAATCTATAAAACTCAGCACAAAATGTATGGCAGGCACTACAACGCCAATGCAAATTTATATTTTTTTTGCAATTGCTTCACCTACAAGACCGTATAGACCACAACATTTAAAATGGCTTAACCCATGACACAGCCAACAGATAA
Organism: Pollenia amentaria; assembly: GCA_943735925.1. NCBI lineage: Eukaryota > Metazoa > Arthropoda > Insecta > Diptera > Polleniidae > Pollenia > Pollenia amentaria. The sequence continues at coordinate 75,583,113 of OX031010.1, forward strand.
CCATTCTATCATCATATCCGTCTAAAGTGCATCCTTTTTTATGCATGCCATTATTAGTTGTTAGAAAAAACTTTTATCACAAAGTTCAAATATCTTTCAAGGATACGCATGTGGCCCACAACGTTGCCTCTCTTGTACTCAGCAATGCGCGGCATCCTGCTAGCACACCTGCAGGCCTCCTCCCAGTAATGGAGGAATGTGCAGGATAGCTCCTTAAGCAGCTCCTTGAGCGTGCAGATAGTCCTGAGAAAGCGCTTTTTGCAGGCTGAGTGATTCAGGAAGTTTGTCGATTCACGCCAGGTTGATCTTTTCGATTTCCTGATTTCCCTGTTGTAGTTAGTGAGCGCAGCTTTATAGACGCTTCACTCGCCCATTTTCTTAGCTCAGCACTTAGACTCTCCAGATGCTCATTCCACCAGTGAACATCCCTTTTTGGTATGCGAATCCGGAGTAGGCAGCTCTTCTCCAAGGCCTCACATATATTCGTACAAACTGTAGTGGATTGAGAAATCTTACTGATTACTTCTCTATTTTTCATATTAATTTGTTTTTGTTTAAGAAAAAGAAAGAATAAGTCTTTTAAAATCAATACTGCAGTTAAGTAATGAGTGAGCCATTGGCTCAAAACTAAACCAAAAATAATGAGAAAAACAATATAAACAAGTGCACAATATTAAATAATGAGAAAAAAATCTTAAAAGAAAAAACGTAATAGATAGTGAAACAATTGCTAAACAATCATGCATTAATTATTTTGCAATTCTTGATAATGACAACGAATGTGATGAAGAATATAATAAAAATTCGAAAAGCATGTGTCTAATATAAACGATGCAACTGCACCGCAAACCGGTTTGTTAAATACAACTTTAAACGAACAAAAAAATTCTAGTAATGCAAAAACACCAAACAAAATAAAAACCAAAAAAATTACACCACTCAATATATATGATGTGGATCCCAATGAACTGATTGAGAATTTATCTCAATTGGACTTTAAATCAATGAGTTTAAAATAAAAGAATTTAAAAATAAAAAAATAGCTCTGTTCATGGCTTCAATGAACGACTATAATAAAGATAAAGCTTATTTACAAAAAACCAAATTTCTTTACATTTACACCTAAAGATACTAAAACAAAAACATATTTATTAAAAGGTTTAAATGGTAATACTGAGTCTGCGACTATACTAGATGAACTAAAAAAATTCGAAAATGAAAACTTGAAATTTGTGAAAGTGAGCCAGTTCTCAACTATAGATTCAATAAAAAAGGGTATAGAATTACAAATGTTTTAAGTACAAATAAGCAATGTAAGTAATGTTAATGATTTAATATTACTTACATTGCTTTATCGATGCATTCGTTGAGAGGCCCTAAGAAAACCTGAGATACCGCAATGTAGAAATTGCCAAGGCTTCTTTCACAGCGCATACAGGGGATGCGAAAAATACAAAGGGCTCCTGCAGAAATAGAATAGATTCCATATTATCGATATTAGAGCACTAAAATAATAGAAATTAATGTCAATTCTTTAATTGGACTAAACAGAAGATACGATTTGACTCAGTTTATTCATTTACACAGCCCTGACTTATTCCCATTAAATGAAACGTAATTAAATGCTAAGCACAAAGTATATTTTAAAGACTATAATCTTATCAGAACGGCAATATGGATCAAAAATAATATTAAATACAAGAATTTCCACAGTACTTTTAATAATTCATTAAAAAAACTAGAAGCATGTTTAATTAAAATTACAGTAGTAGCAAACAAAATTTTATTTATTATATCGGTTTACTATCCTTCTAGCAACAACAACAACACTTTTAAAAATGATCTGCATAAGCTCTTTCAATTATTAGACTTACAGACTCTAATAATTTCTATATATTATCGGGCGACCTAAATTTTAAACACACTGACTGGGGTAATGATACATGTAACACAAAAGGAAATATCCTAAGACAGTGGCTACTAGATAACGAGTTGCATTTCAGATGCAGTTTTCTTGCTTCTACTGAACCTTCATTTCAAAGAGCTGCGTCCTATTTGGACATATGCATCGCAGATTCACGCTTAGATATACATACATAGGGAAAACAGCTCACTTAATTGTTAAAAAACACTGGACTATGACAGTGATCATAAGGCAATGCAAATCGTAGTACTTATCAATGATAAACAACATCCCCTTATATTTTTTAAAAATTCAACAAACCCTAAACGAAATTTAAAAAGCATAATTACAGAAATTTAAAAACAGTCTCATTAATGATTACAACAACGATATTAATGTCCCAAATGATCGCAATCTCTCTAACGCGGAGATTGACTTCTTCCTACTCAAGTTGGAAAAATCAAACGGTGACAAATTTTAAAAATGCGGACCCAATTGCTAAATTCTTGAACTCAATAATAAGAAAATTAAATCTGGAAAAAAGTAAAATTTTAAGCAAAATAAAACAATACAATAGATTAGAATTTTACGTTACACAAACGGAACTAAATTTTCTAAAATCGCAACTAAAATTGATATGAAAACTAATTAGTGATAATATCACAGAAAAATAAAATTTAAAAAAATGGAGTCCAAATTGTCTGAAAAAATTATTATGTATATACATATACACATGTATGTACACAAGAATGTTTATTATTATTTTTTTAATTTGAAAAGGAAGAATTGAAATGATGAAAATAAATTTTTTTTTAGCCTTTCATTGTTTTTGGTGTCTGCAGGGCTGCCAGATAAATTTGTGAAAAAATAGTTAATTTTAATTAAAAAAAAGCGTCTTTTTTGTTTTAAAAAATCGGACAATTAAAAATTAATTTTGACAAATTTTGTTCGATTGTTATTAAAACATAATCAAAAAAGGCGTGACAAAATATCATATTGAACTAAAAATAACACTTTTGGAAAAAAGGCAAAAATTTCCTATAGGGCATTGACTAATAAATGGGGTTATACAGCCATGTCACAGAGCTTAATTCCGTTTGGAAGTGGAATTGATTCCGTATTTTGCATCTATGGAAAATGTAAAACGAAAACTTTATTCAGAATGATCCCACTCATATTTTAATTCATATTTTAAGCATTTTTCAGGTGTACAAACTATTCAAAATACATTGTTGTCAGTAAAGCACGCTGTCTTTTTGCTTCCTTATCTAAAATTAATATAATTTTATGTGAATAAAATAAAAAAATTATAATTTTTCTAAGTGCTTTCCAAAAAAAAGAAAAATAAACGGAATTTGTCCCAAATCACAAATTTTTTACTTTGATAGAAAAACTTAAATTTGGCTGGTTTTCAGGATCAGCTGTTTTCTTTTTTGTTTTGTTTTCTACATTCGTTGCAGTGTTGCCATATTTAATACACAAAAAGTGGTTTCATATATTTTGAGGTTTAATGAATCCGAACGGAATCTATAGAAGCAAAAACCATTCCGATCGGAATGGTAACTACGGAATCATTTCCATTCCGAACAGAATTCATGACATGCCTGATAGTGGCTAATACACAAACATATAAAAATGTTTCATTTCGAAGACTGAACATTATCGTCACTAGAAGTCACTAGAAAAAATCAGCAAATCGTCACTTTGCCAATTTCGGAACAAAAAATCGTCAAATCTGGCAGCCCTATTTTTAATATATTTATGTCTTTCGTTGACGTTTTGCTTGCATTTGACACTATATTACTGGAAGTATTCCAGTTAAAACAAAATCTGTGTTGTCTGTTCTCGCATATAAATACAAAAAAACTTTTTTCTCACAAATCGAGAAACGATGGAATTTTTTGTTTCACACTTCATGTGAGAAATTTTACGATGCGAGAAATACAGAAACGAGCTACTGATAGTGAATTTAAAAAATATGTGTCTAACAGGATGCTATATAATGCTTTAAAAATAAGTAGAATAGATAATTTCATCATTCATCTAATAAGAAACCATATTCTTAACCCATTTTGAACCGCCGTTGCGTTTTCGCAACAATATCATTGGATGCATATAAAACTGGTTTTAACACTTTAATTTTAATGATTTAGCTTTCACTTTAAAAATAATATTCCTTTTTTGTTTCATTAAGATCAACAAACTTTAAAAACAGTTCAAAAAAATGCTTTTTCAAACACGATGTAATTTACCTTTAAACAAACAAAAATTTTTTTTCGCTATTTAATTTAGATAGTAAAAGTATTGAAAAACGCGTATCAAAAAATCATAAATGAAAATAAAGTATCATTTACTCAGTATGATCTTATAAAAATCTCTGTTGCGAAAACGCAACAATGGCTTATTGCATGCCAATCACTTTTCTACACTTCTATTCTAGCCACTACTGACGCATGAGAGCTGTTCGTAATAAAAGGTTATATATTTGTTTCTTGAATTAAACTGTAATTATGCTTTGTTTTTGGTTATATTTACAATCATATTGTAGCACTTCAGAATAACATTTTTGAGTCAATGAGTAAGTATTTATGGAATATATCTACATATATATGTACATATGTATATATCATTAAAATTCGAAAATATAGATGAAAAATAGCCCTTTCTGCAATTTCAGAAATATTTTCATCAAGATATAATATCCACTATTTATGGTAAGCAGAAAGACTTATCAGTGAAATTCACTAGGAAGTATTTGTACCGGTTAATAGGTACACAAATTTTATCAGGCTACCATAATATTCCCCATATCCAACATTACTGATCCTTCAATTGGGTGTTCCCATCGTCAGGCATCTATCCTTTCAAATGTTTAAAAAGTAAAAAGTGTTTTTCACATGATAGATTCGCTATTTGAAATGTATTTGTTATTAGATGGCAAATAATAATTTAATTTAGCCGACATAATGTTCATAAGTTCAGTACTTGGCTTTGATTGATACTAGATATTTGTTAGAAGCTAATCCATATGCTGCATCATGCTTTAAACACATTCGAGACAGCAGACTACCAACTTCAATATGCCAACAATAGAATACATGTGTGTATATGGAAATGATTATTTTAACGACGACACGGCTAAATGGCTGCAGGTTGTTGTCTATGCTAATTTTATCGTTGTAGTCAAATTAAACTAATTTCTATTTTTGTACGCTACAAAACAGAAAAAGTGCTGCTAATATAATCAAAAATTAGAAGAATTAGTGCTTATAATAGATAATAATAATTTTTTGGTTAAACAGCAAAGAACCGGATTGAAACAAGAATATAAGCGCGGCTCACCACCAAATCTATATTATTATTACTTTTTAGTATACTTAAAAGAAGTAATATAGAAACATGTTTGTCACGCCAACGATCTTAGTTTTAGCAGTATGGGTATCATTGAAACATTTAAAGTGCTTTTCACATGGTGTTTAAAGCACACCGATTTATTAACCCATTAAGAGCCCATTTCAAATGCTCATACTTCTTGACTGACTTTTTTACTAAATTTGCTTTATCTTTAAACTATGTCGATATAATAATAATTATTTAACAATAATATACACATGTACCAAAGTTATTAGGACTTTGATTAATAAAGTTTTTCTGTATTGCGGGTTTTCAGCCTTCCGGAACCCATTTCAAATATTTACATATTACTATATATCAATATGTAACAAGTGCATAAACTATTACCACTATATATTTTAACTCACACTTATAAATAAATTGTGAAGTTTTCCAAAATAAATTTTTTTTAACCCCAATAACTTTAAAATTTTATATGATGGAGTTTCTAAAAATATAGCATACAAAAACTTGGGGTGTTCTCTATAGCATATTATATTTGAGGAAATATTATTAGACATATCGACAAAATTTTAAGATAAATCCTCTTATTTAATACATCATATGATATGTGTTTCGAAAGACTTTATTATGATACCAATACTTTAAAGATTCAGATTATATTTTTCTTCCTATACTATTGATATACGACCTATAATTCATAAACTTAGTGCGTTGAACCAAAAACTTACAGTAGAATCGCGATACAGTAATCTTGCGGTCAAGTTAACCAAATTTTAGCGCTTCTGTTTTGCTCTAAACGTTAACTTACCAAACTTTTCAGATCGTATTAGTAAAAGTACTGATTTGTACAAACGATAACAAATTAGATTAAATTTTAAGCTGAAAGTTGAGAGTTACAACAAAATTGAGAAATACATTAAAGAAAAACTATCGGCGTTGTATTATTGTATATCTGAAGTTGCCATCTCAAAAATATAAACGAAACGTCACAAAATTTTCGAGGCTTTGAAGAATACATAGGAAAAAACATACAGGAAAACATTACAAAGACCAAAATATGCCGATCGTAAAGCAAGTTTGTACAAATGTTATCTTGAAGCATCGAAAACGTAATTGCGCAATCACTGTTCTATTTTCAATATCAATAGCTAAGCTCGAGTTCGTGTAACTGCAACCTGATAAGACAATAATGTCAGTAATAGATGGCTGGCAAATGTTCAGAAAATACCCAGAATTCGCTTTCTGAAAATTTTTGAAGAACAAATTTTCTGGCAACCGTCGTATGTAGCACCTAACACATAATACATTACTGATTGTATAATTATTAATTATAAATTGTAGTTTTTTTTTTTTCTCATTATTTATTTATTGAATCTTCATATATTAAATATGAACTAACAATAATTAATCAAATCTTATACTAATACTTTATTTTTGTCCTGCCAATGCTAGACGAAAATTTTTCTCCTCACGGTTTCTGTTCACATATGTAGATGTTCAGCGGTCTTCCCTTCGGATGAGTCCTGCGGTATCTCTTCTCCTTAATCTAGAGTGTCCACTGTCATTTAAAATATTTCGAGCAAGTGGATTTGGGTGCGACTCAAGCCTTTTTAAATATTTTGCTGCGTACTTCGTAATAATAGTTTTTACTAATGGCACATTGAGATCCTTGTGAATATTAGAGTTTTTAACATACCAGGGAGCGGCTGTGATTATTCGAAGAAGTTTATTTTGGCGCCTTTGAATTTTTTCGATATTTGAGGCCGAGGCAGTGCCCCATAGCTGAATACCGTAGCACCAGATTGGCTTCAATATAGAGTTATAAAGTAGAAGTTTGCAGTCGAGGCTAAGAACAGAATTTCTTCCAATAAGCCAATATATTTGAATTGCTTTTAGTTTCATTTGTGTTAGTTTTGCTTCTATATGGCATTTCCATGTCAAACGCCGATCTAGATGAATACCGAGATATTTTACATGCGATTGCTGGGGCACTAATTGATTATTGATTTTAATAGGGGGACATGACTCCCGACGCAAGGTGAATGTTATATGTACGCATTTTTGCTCATTGACCTTTATCCTCCATTGTTTTAACCACTTTTCCAGTTCAAATATATGATCCTGCAAGTAACGGGATGCTTCATGACAGTTTTCGTGTACGCTTAGAAAAGCTGTATCATCAGCAAATCTTGAAGTAAGGGTGTGGTTGTTTGTTGGCATGTCTGAGGTATATATAAGGTATAAGAGTGGGCCCATGATGCTTCCCTGAGGGACTCCAGCGTCAATTGGCTGAGGAGAACTTATAAAATCACATTCTTTAATAATAAACTTTCGGCCGACTAAGTAGCTTTCTAACAGCTTGTGTGTGTTTACTGGTAAGTTTAGCTTCAATTTATGTAATAACCCTTCATGCCAGACTTTATCAAAAGCTTGGGAAACATCAATGAAGAGGGCGGAACAATATTTTTTTTCTTCAAAGGCTTTTCTTATAGCGTTTACTATACGATGGGGTTGTTCGATTGTGCTATGTTCTCTTCTAAAGCCGAATTGATGGTTAGGAATACATCTATTTACATTTATAATTGGGGCTAATTTTGACACCAACAGCTTCTCAAACAGCTTTGATATATTAGACAATAAGCTTATAGGTCTATATGACTCAACTTTTGTAGGATCCTTTCCTGGCTTAGGTATCATTGTAACTAAGGATACTTTCCATTCTTGTGGGTAGTATTCAAGGCGTATAATAGCATTAAAAATTAAAAGAATAATTTTCTTTGCTATGCTGGGTAGCTCTAAAAGCATTTTGTTGCTGATCTTATCAAAACCAGGGGCTTTCTTGGGGTTTAAATTATGAATAGCCTTTTCGATTTCTTTTATCTCAAATCTAAGGGGAACAGCAGCTCTAACAGCAACTGGTGGCAACTCGACTACAATATCGGGAGATGTATGCGGGGTAAATACGTTTTTCAAATGATTAACAAAAAGATTTCCTTTTTCTTCATCATTTCGTGCCCAACTTCCATTTAAGTTTCTTAATGGTGGTTTAGTGATAACTGGTCTATTAAGATTTCTAGCTGCACGCCATAATGAGTAGTCTGATTGAGAAGTTGCATCAAGTTCCTTAAGATATTTTTCTGAGACTGCAGTAACTTTCTTAGCCTTTTTGTGCACTCTTTTAGTAAATTCTTAAGTTGAGGGGATCTATGCAATTGCCATTCTCTTCGAGCTCTCTTTTTTTCAGTCAAGAGACGCTCAACATCTGCAGAATATATTTTACTATTTTTGGTTTTTTTGAGGGTTATACTAGAATGTTGAACAGCTAGTTTCAGATAACTGTCAAAATTTACAATAGAAATATCCACATTCTCCGGTGTACTAAGCGGAATATTTTCAGTGCAGTGGGTACTGAGATATTTTTTATATTTTAACCAATTTATTTGAGTGGCTGACGTCACTAAGTTATCAGACGGAGATACAATTCTATTAGGATTTGTTATTGTAAGAATTGTAGGTGTGTGATCAGAAGATAGTTCTAAGGAAGCTTCAACATAAATCGTTTCTACGGGGATGTTTTTAACCACTCCAAAATCGATAACATCTGGAACTTTTTGCTGATCAGAAGGCCAATATGTTGGTTGTCCGCTCGCGACCACATTTAGATCCATTTTACAAATTGTGTTAAACAAAACACGACCCTTAGGTGTAATAAGTCGTGAACCCCAGAAAGTGTGTTTAGCGTTATAATCGCCAGCAGCCAGGAAGCAAGGTCCTAATGATTTGAAATATTTATTATATTGGCTTTCTGATATAGAAAATCTAGGTGGGGAGTATAAAGATGAAATTACTATGTTTCGATTTAATTCCTCAACGCAAATGTTCGTTGCTTGGAGATAGTCTTCACGATGATCACTCATTAAGTAGTGTTTTACTCGGTTCTTTATCAAAATGGCAGAACCGCCACAAGCTCTGTCTCGAGGGTCCTTGGTATCATATAATATATAACCATTGATTTTAAACGTATTTCTTGAGGTCAGATGAGTTTCAGAAACCATCATAACATCAATTTGTTTATTTTTAAGGAAGTATTCTAGTTCATTTTTATGTTGGCGGATGCCGTTTGCGTTCCAAAAGCAAATTTTTAAACAGTTCATGGCTTGTTTAGTACAGCTTGCAATAACATCGATTGCATTCTTAACATTTCTTGCATCATGTTACCCATTGTGTTAGTAAAATTGTTAACTGTTTGCACTAATGTTTCCATAGTTTTTTCTAGCCGAGTTAAAATAGAAATGGGAATTTCGTCGTTATTTGGTACATCACCTTGAAGTTGCATAGGATTAGATTTTAATACATTAGCGTACGAGGTTCTGTTATTATTTGGCTGAGGCATCTGGACGCCGTACGTGTTTCCTTGATTAGTTGCCTGCGTTTGAGGGGGATTAAGTTTCTGTCCAACAGAACGCTTGACAATCGAATATACCGGGCATCCTCTATAGTTGGCAGTGTGGTTACCACCACAGTTGCTACATTTTTTTACGTTAGGGTCATTTTTGGACTTATCGCACCGGACGGTACCATGTAATTCTCCACATACGACGCAAACAGGGGGTAAATGGCAGTATGCCCTAGTATGACCAAATTCTTGGCAGTTTAAACACTGAACGGGCCCATTTCTTTTGTGCGGCTCCTCTATCGTGATTTTTCTGTACAGAATGTATTTTAAGCTGTAAATGGGATGCGTTTCATTTTTTTTTAGCTTAACATCGCCGGGCTCTAACTCCACTCGAAATAGTGGTTGGGGATTTTTTTCCCTATTTTTAATATTTGTAACATTTTTGATTTTGAAGCCCTTTTCTTCTAAAAATGTTTTTATTTCGTCTGGGTCCACGCATGAGTCAATGCCCTTTATCACAACCTGAAGACCTTTGCTGCTTTTCAGTTGGTATGTATAGAAGCTTTTTTTAAGTGCTTCAAACTTATTAATTATTTTGCGAAAATCATTCTCGTGATTAACCTGTATTTTTGTTTCGTTTATATTACCACGCTTGATTGCAGCTACGTAAAACGAATTTTCACCTATCACCGAGATTAAACTTTTTATAAGCTCACTTGAGTTTTGCTCTCTAAGATATATCGGGGGTGGCTTTGACGTTTTTATGACGTTAGGTGCTTCAGAAGATTCATCCTCCAGAATTGCAAAACGATTTTGCGAGTTTATTCTATCAAAAGATGGAACTTTCGAGGCAGAGGCTACAGCTGAAGAGGCAGGGCTGCGACCACGTTTAAGCACTGTTACATACCTGTCCATACCAACTTGCACTTGTGGTTTTTGACAAATTTTTTCTTGTTTGTTTTCCATTACGTCTTTGTTCGAGCTTATGTTGTCAATGGTAACGCTTGTATTGTTTTCTGTTGTTGTATTTATTTCCCCATTGCTTACACTAGCATGAGTATCATTTATTTTTGTTGTTGTTTCATTGTCATTACTCATATAGAGTTGTTTTTGTTTTTTTCACCGTTTTTTTATTTTTAATTTTTGTTGACTGTGCTCTTTTTATTATGTATAATGTTGTTACACCGAGATAATAAAAGAAAAAAGAATAAATATTTTTTTTGCACAGATTATTTGCAAGTATGTATGTGCGTACATACATACATATGTAGGTATATTTTTTTACTTGTAATTTTTTTCTTAATTTTTTTTTTTTATTTTTTTATTGTTCACTTTTATATTGAGCGTCCAAATTCGCTTGTTAAACTGATATTATTAACTAATTTATGTTAAAAAAAAGAACCGTATGCGGAGTTATAAGAAACACGTCTTTTCTCATCGAGCACGACCGACTGAATAATTTGTAGTTCAAGAGCAATTGTACTGATGAAAACTTAGTCCTTGAAAAAATATAGGTACATATGTTTCTTATTGCATTTTTTACAATTTAAGCCCGCTTAGAAAAGTTAATAAATAAGACGAAAAAGTTAGGACATTTCAGTTTACTTTTTCGCGATTCTACTGAATATTAGGATTTTTTTTATTCAACCTGCCGTGAAGATGATATTCTTTATGAGTTCCAAAAACAATACAATTAAAATATTTTAAATGTTTTTTAATAAATTCGTTTGTTTTAACGTTAAAAAATTTATCATAAATAAGTATTTATATTTTTGTAGGCTTAAATTAAGTTTGTGTACGAGTCTGCAATTATGCATGTTGTTAAATTTATAAAAATTAAAAATGATAGTGGCACAACTGAAACGTAAATACATAATAAAAAACATATATTTTTTCAATTGTAGCTGTCGTGTTCAAAATAATTCAGTAGATGATTACGTGACTACAATTACAACCTGCAGCATTTGTAGTCGTGCCTTCGTGTTGCCTGCTGTCTCGAATGTGTTTAATGCATCAGGCTAACAATGCGACAATAACGTTGGCTTAGGAGCTTATGTAGCTTGACTCGCTCAAAAAGCATGACTATGACCACTGTGTTGAAAAAAAAATACAATATGTCATTCGTTTCTCGCTGGCAGGGCAATTCGGAAGTTACCGAAATTTCTTGCTGCTGGTCCAGAAGCTTATCATCTTAAAAATTATTATAATAAAGATATGTAAGGCGTGGCTTTACACGATAACGCAGTATCTAATTATCGTATTGCAATTCTTGAAAAAAGTGGTGGTATACCTTATGGACGAATGCAATTAATAGTACAACTGTAAATGCTTTGAAAATCCACTGTCTTATTGCTAAATAGTAGGAAGCAACTATCCCAAATAGCGTTTACAGCTAAAATATCTACATAATTGCTGCTATTATAAGAACTACTTAGCGAGGAAAGGCATAAAGATGATTTAGAGATAAACGAATTGAAAATTTTACAAAATATACGACTTACTTATGTTCATAAGCATGTTATTTTGAAAACTCGAGACAATTATCAACGCAAAAAGTGTAATATATTATAAATAAAAACTACATATTATTTTAATATGCAACAATTAAATGATTTTTATCTATCGTTGCGTTTTCGCAATAGTAAACTACGACCAATACGGTCACCCGGTTTTTTTTTACTTTGATTTTTGTGATCAGGAGTTGACAAGAGCTTGCAGACGAAAACTCATGTATATATGTTAACGATTTCGGGTAGTGGTACAACATGAGTTAAAACCGTTGAATGCAGGTCAAACAACCTTGTTATGGCCCCCTAATATGTCAGTGAAGAATTTATCGAGGTAACTCGAAAAAATGGGTATGTGCCACCGGAAGCATTCTTATACTTAGATAGACAAGGATATATTCAAAATAATACGGGAATTCCGGTATTATGCCACATTTATAGACGAGCCAATGTCAAGGCAATAATTTACAAGCAAATTACAGATGTAAATAAAAGATATTACACAACCCTCTACTTGGGGGACAAAAACATGTTGCCAAACTTAAATATTAAAAAATACTGGTCGCTAGACCGATATGGTAGATACAATTTTTCTTTTACCTCTTAACTTTTTCCATTTTAATTATTCTAAATACTAAAGTGTTTTTTTTCAATTGTTTTTCCCACATTAATAAATTGTAAATACATATGAATTTTAATACCTGTAAGTTATTTAATCAAGTTTCCTAAAAATAACTTAGATTTTCTGATCGCAAATATACTAGAGTGCTAGAACACGGGACAGTATATAATATGTTATAGTAACTACTATTTGTTTATTTATAGTCTACTGTAAAGGTTACGGGTGTGTCTGTTTAGTATTGTTGTAGATTCACCGGCGCTAATCAACGCCACTGGTGATAAGTTGAAAGGGGCAGTTTGATATGCCCTAATGCTTTTGCCGATCTCAACTTAATGAGGGCAGAAGGAGATTCTTAAGCAAATGAAACTCAAGGCAGTTAATGCCGATTTGAAGTTCTTTGTTTTAATCTGATTTATTTTGGTCAGTGAGCCCCTTTTTATACAAAATTTTCTTATACATAAATTCTTATTCTAATTCCTCTCAAAAATCATTGACCAATCAAAATTAGTTAAGTAAATTGAGTTAAACAACAAAATCGTCACTCAATTTACCAAACTGTTTATCTTGCATTTTTGATAGATCAATGTTCTCTACTAAATGCATGTGCCTTAATATTATTGTTTTTATTTTTAAGTCGGGTATCAAATTCATATTAATGCACACTTATTAGGGTGCCCCACATGCATTTGGTAAAATGTATTAGGGTACACCACACCCTCACTCTTAAGAGAAAAATTAGGGGAAAATATTGCATAATTATATTTTGACTTAATTTTTCTAAAAAAATATATATTGCATAATTATAAGTTATGTTTTGACATTACTTTTAATGGTGTATAATTTTGTTTTATATAAAAGTTGTGTATAGTAATTTTTCTTAAATTATTTATTATTATATACATATAGTGTTCTTAAGATTTATATATAATTAAATGTCAAATTAAATATTAGTTATTCTAAAATTATAGAGATTTATATGGTTTTAAATTGTCATTGTGGAATTCCTTTGTCTGTCCGTTATAATCTATTAGAGTATTTACTCCATTTTTACCTATAACTCTATATGGTCCTTTGTATGGACTTTGGTTTTTTTTTTTATTTTCTACTCTTAGTAATACTAGGTCACCTATTTCTATGTTTAAGCTGTTCCTATATTCAGTGTTCAATGTTCTTTTTTTCTTTACCTTATTTGTAATTTCTTTTGCTCTGTTTAGAGCGAATTGTAGTCTGACTCGTAATTCTTTAACATAGTCTTCATAGTTATATATGACTGTGTTGTCATTCATAGCGGTGTCTGATGGTAAGCATGGTAACTTTCCATATACTAATTCATATTGTGTATAGCCAGTGTCAATGTGCGGAGCTGTGTTGTAAGCAAAAGTAAAATATGGGATCCAAGTGTCCCATTCATCATTATTGGCTGTCGTTAACAGAAACTCATTAAGAACCCTGTGGTTTCTCTCTATAGCACCTAATGTTTCATGATGGTATGGGGTTGAGAAAATTTGCTTTATTTGTAATAGTTCGCATATGTTGCGCATTGTTTCATTCGTAAATTCTGTACCCCTGTCTGATTTAAGTACCTTGAATTGTCCGTATCTCAAAATTACTTGTTCCACTAGTGTTTTAGCTGTCGTCAAAGCGTCTTTTGTTTGCATTGGATGTGCGATGACAAATTTTGTCAGTTCGCATTGCATCGTTAGTATGTAGCGGTAATTGTTTGATATGCGTAGTGGACTTACAGTGTCGATTGAAATTACTTCAAAACTGTTGTTGGGTGTAGATGTTTGTATGAGTGGTTCCTTAATGTGTTTTGTCTGTTTGTTTCTATTGCATTTGTCACAGTATGATACAAATTGTTTTACCATTTTGGTCATATTTTTCCAAATATATTTCTGTTTTAACTTAATGATTGTTTTTCTAATTCCTAAGTGTCCGGAACTCAAGGAACTGTGAAATTCGTCAATCAGTTTGTATTTGATTATGTCGTCTTTTATTCTTATTGGAGGCTTAAATATCAATATTCTTAGTTGAGGATTTTTGTTGTTGATTATTATTTGTGCATATGCTTTTTTAAATTCTTCCTTTGTATACACATTAAATATTTTATCTTGACTTGAAAGTGCTAATTCTCTTGTACTTTCTATATTCATTTTAGAAATCAGTTTCTTCAGTATCGAACCTAGATTCGCTGATTTATCACTGAGTCTTGCTAGCTTATCATTTTCATTGTAGTGGGTACGAGATTTTTTCATATTCGAAACTTGTTTCGTTGAATTATCATCCCGACCTATGTGCACAATATTATTTTCCGTGTATATACTTAAGTTTTCTTTATACTGTATTTCATTAAATTGCAATTTTTTCATGTTTTTAATATCATTGATGGATGTACATTCCCATATATGAAGTTGATCAGACCTCTGGGATGTGCAATCCTCCAATCTATTTTTCGCGCGTCTATTTTTTAACTTATCGATATCCTCATTATTCAATTCCTCTATTTTATTTGCCTCATTTTCTTTATTTTTCATGGCTCTAGTTGTTATTAGAACTCTTTTTTGTTTTTCGTCATGTTCTTGTGGTATCATTTGTCTAAGTATGTCAGAGTCAATTTCTATCCTCGAGAGTGCGTCAGCATTTGTATTCATCTTTCCTTTCTTGTAAACAATTGAAAAATTATAGTCTGATAAATCAAGTCTTATCCTGGTCATCTTTGATGAAGGATTTTTGTGAGAGAACAATGAAATAAGTGGTCGATGGTCCGTGACTACTATGAACTCTCTCCCATACAAATATGGTTTGAAAAAATTTATACCCCAATGGATTGCCAATAGTTCTTTTTCTATGATTGGTTTGTTTATGTCATGTTTCTGCAAAGATTTGCTGGCGTAAGAAATTGGTAAGTCCTGTCCTATTTCACCTTGTGATAATACAGCACCTAGTGCAAAATTTGATGCATCTGTCGTGAGTATGAAGGGTTTATTAAAATCTGGATACTGTAATATAGGTGGATTAATTAATTTTTCTTTGAGTTTATCAAAAGCTTTTTGGCATTCGTCTTTCCATTCAAATTTAACAGATTTCTTTAGTAAAGCGTTAAAATTTTTTGCTATTTCTGCGAAGTTCGGTATGAATTTTCTGTAATAGTTGCAAAATGCAACGAATCTTCTAACGTCATCCGTGTTTTTTGGTACCGGGTAGTTCTCTATTATTTTATATTTTGCAGGGTCAGTTCTGACTCCGTCCTTTGTAATTAAGTGTCCTAGGTAGACAACTTCTGGTCGTAAGAAACAACATTTCTTCGGATTAAGTTTCAAATTATACTGTTGTAATCTGTCCAGTACTTTAATGAGATTTTGATTGTGATGGTTTAGACTACAACCATTAACAATAATGTCATCGACATATAGAAAGGCTTCTGAGTCCAAACCAGAGAGTGCTATTGTCAGCATTCTTTGAAAACTATTTGAAGATATCTTTAAACCGAAGGGTAATCTTTTGAATTGGTAATGTCCATTTGTTGTTGAAAAAGCTGTCAACGGTCTGGAGTCTTTGTTAAGTTTTATTTGATGGAAAGAGCTGGTCATATCCAAGGTTGAAAACCATTTGGCTCTTCCCAATATGTCTAAAATGTCCTCTAGTCTCGTCAATGGGAATTTGTCATTTACAATTTTGTCATTGAGTTTTCTAAAGTCTACCACCAGTCTCCATTTCTTTTTGTCTTCAGTGCCTTTTTTTGGTATTAACAATAGTGGTGCATTGTATGGACTGATTGAAGGCTCTATAATGTCATCTTTAAGCATTTTCTGTACTTGTTCGTTTATCGTGTCAGTGTGTGAATGTGGTAGTCTGTAATTTTTAATGTATACTGGTGTGTTGTCTGAGGTTATGATTTCCTGATTGTAAAAATTGTTGCTAGTTAATTTTTCGTTGTCCAAGTGAAATACGTTTTGGTATTTTTTAAAAATATTAATTAGTGATGATTTTGCATTTTTGTCATTGATGTTAATTTGTAGCTCATTCATTATTTTTTCAAAACGTTCGTCATTATTTATGTTATTGTAACTTAATATGTCATAATTTTTAAGTGGGTCAGTTTGTAGTTTAATGCCCTTTAGAATTACTGTTGCGTTTGTTGTATTTAAGATTTTTATGTGTGTCATACCACTTTTTGGTGCGATTGAATTACTTAAAAAAATTCCGTCTTCCAATTCATTGTTGAATATGACGCAATCTTCTTTAATGTTTAACTTAACTGGCTGTATTATTTCAGTCCGTGGTGGTACTGTAATTTTCAACTCATTGTATGCTTTTGTTTGCATGGGTAAGACTATTGACTCATCGTTTACAATTAGTGATAATGTAAATGTTTCGTAATCAATTTTACAGAAGTATTTTCTTAAAAAATCCCGTCCAATAATTCCGTTTGTCTCAATTGGAAAATCTGCGTTTACTAATTGGAAAGTATGTTCTAAGGCTATGTCATCCATGTTTAACTTAAGGTCAATTGTTCCTAACGAATTAATTTCTTGACTCGTGATACCTGTCAGTTTACATTTCTCATCTGAATAGTAATTTTCATTTTGTAAATGTTTTGTCATACGACATAGTGAAATGTCCGCTCCTGTGTCGACTAAGAATGTTAAATTATGGTTTTTGTATTTTGTTGTTATGAAGTTCGTGTTGTTTTCTGATATTTTGTAGATTTTAGTATTTTGCAAAACTAGATTTGGCCTTCCGGAATATTGTCGTATTCCGAGCCTTCTGCGTTTCCCGTCTCGTTTATAGTACGTATATGTCTTCTGTCATTATTATGATATCTATTGTTCTGAAAATTGTTATTGTTTCTATTGTTCTGAAAATTGTTGTTGTTTCTTGTGTTTGTGTTGTTACTACGAGTATTGTTGTAGCTATTGTTATTGTTATATCTTTGGTAGTTGTTTCTACCTTTGAATCTGTTGTGATTGTTTTGATTTTTATTGAAATGAAGTATAGAATTTTGGGTTCCAGTGACTTCGGTGCAGCTATTGACAAATTTGCTAACTGCATCATTCATGGTGCTGAATTGTCCAGCTTGCATTATTAGCTTAACTCTGTCTAATGTACAGTTTGCGGTCATTGCCTTAACGGCGGCTTGAGTAGAATATTTATTAGCAAGTTCGCTTGGAAGTCCGTCCGATATGTAGGTGTTTTCTAGGGCTTTTGTAAGAGTTTCTATTTCAGAACAGTATGTGTTAGCTGTTTTGTTGTTTTGTTTTATATTCATTAGTTTTGCTGTCAACACTTCTACTGATTCTCCTTTGACAGAGGCTTGTAATTTTGTTATAATTTGAATTATTGTATTCTCATTATTTATAAGGTTTCTTGCGTTTCCTTTTAATTTAGTTTTTATGAGGGTTACTGCAAGGGATTCGTGGGTTTCTTTTATTGAATCAACTAATGCTAGGGAGTCTAAGAAGGAACGCAAGTTCTCGGACTTACCATCAAAATCCGTGATGAGCTTAGAAGCTGTGTTTAAGAATTCAATGGCTGTTTGTGGCATTGTGTTATGTCTATCTATATTTCCTGTCTGAAGTGTGGTTTTTATGTCTATCCTTTCTTGGATAGTTCCTGGTACCTGTATCTTAATGTTTTTCTTGGCTGCAATCTGTATTATTTTATTTCTTATATTGTGGAAAAAGTCTTCTGCTGCTATTTTATGTGAAGGTGTTAGCCTTTGATAGTTTACGTTTAGTATTGTTCTTATCTTTTCTAAACAGTCCAGAAGGATTTCTGTGTGTTTGTTTACTGTTTCTTGTCCTGTTTGTCTATCTATATTCAGACATTTGTATGATTTGTCGAATGTTTCTTTTATTGCTCTTCACTGTTCAAGAATTTGTTGCCATGACATTTGGATATACTTAGATGGTATTAAGGTCACTGGCTTTGCTAAGATACTGTTTCTTTAAAGTCTTCTTGTGCATTTTATAAATGCGAATGAAAAAGTTGATTATTATTATTACTGTAATTATTAATAGGTAAATTTCTATAGTCTGTAAGTCTAGCTTGTCTTCTTTTAAAGTTACTTCATTTATTATGTTTGCCTTAGGGCGGTCAAAAGTTGTCTGTGATTTACACATACTTAAAAAAAAAATATCATATATATATATAATGATAAAGATTATTTTTAAATTATTTATTCATATTTTGTTTTTTAGTTTTTTTTTTTGTTTTTTTTTTTTCTTTAACTTTAGTTTTTTTTCTTGCGGTTGGTTTACATCATAATTAACTAATTTTGTATTTTGTTTTTCATATTGTTAATTATATATTTATGTTTTCATTAAATTACTCTCCGTTTTTGCAACTGTTGTTTTAGTATATAGTATTAATACAGTAAAGTTCATGTATATATAAAAAAAAATAATAATTTTTAGATGTTATTAAAAAAATTTTTTCATTCATTCATGTTATTTTTCAATTTTTATATAAGTATGTATATAAACTTGGCTTTGTATCCTGGAAGAGTGATTTTCCCTATTCGTGGTCCGATAAGGACAGGATCGCCATGTAAAGGTTACGGGTGTGTCTGTTTAGTATTGTTGTAGATTCACCGGCGCTAATCAACGCCACTGGTGATAAGTTGAAAGGGGCAGTTTGATATGCCCTAATGCTTTTGCCGATCTCAACTTAATGAGGGCAGAAGGAGATTCTTAAGCAAATGAAACTCAAGGCAGTTAATGCCGATTTGAAGTTCTTTGTTTTAATCTGATTTATTTTGGGCAGTGAGCCCCTTTTTATACAAAATTTTCTTATACATAAATTCTTATTCTAATTCCCCTCAAAAATCATTGACCAATCAAAATTAGTTAAGTAAATTGAGTTAAACAACAAAATCGTCACTCAATTTACCAAACTGTTTATCTTGCATTTTTGATGGATCAATGTTCTCTACTAAATGCATGTGCCTTAATATTATTGTTTTTATTTTTAAGTCGGGTGTCAAATTCATATTAATGCACACTTATTAGGGTGCCCCACATGCATTTGGTAAAATGTATTAGGGAACACCACACTACATTATAAAAAAAATTTCTTGTCAAATAAACGTTAAAAAAAGTATACCTACGAACATCTTTTTCAACTGAAGAGATAAATTGTAATTTGTTGGTTGCTAAAGTTGCCCCAATGAAAAGGATCCCAATACCAAAACTTGAATTGTGCTGGGCGGTCCTTCTAGCTAAATTAGTAGAGGGCCTGCGAAAAAACGTAAACTACAGCTACGAACTGTACTTGTGGACGGCCTCCTCTATGGCTACAAAAGCCACCACTAACTTTGAAAGCTTTTGTGGCAAATCGTATAACAGCCAGAAGAATTTACTGGAAACATGTAAAAACAGAGGACAACCCTGCTGACCCTGGTAACCGTGGTTGTACCCCACAAGAACTCATGGAAAGCGCATAATGGTGGCATAAACCTACCTGGCTCAACCAGCCTCCTTAGTGGCCGAAACTACGCGAGTTCGATTCCACCGACCTGGAAACAAAAAAGGTCTCAACACTTCACCCAGAAGCGGGGAAAGAACTCTAATTCATCCAAGCACTGACGGACGATATATTGGAAAATTTCTCCACATTTGCACGGGCACTTAGAGTAATTTGTTATTGCTTTCGTTTCTGCAACCGAACTCGCAAGCGGGACGTCGATTCGAAAGCGTTTATAACCACCAAGGAATTGAGATTCATTAAAATAAATTTGATTATCATTGCCCAGCTTATATATTTTCCCCAATAATATAAATGTCCACAGAGCAAGCAGCCTGTCAACAGGAAAAGTAGATTTTCATGTTTATGTCCTTTTTTTTTATTTATTTATTTCATTAGGTCTATGGAAAAATCACAGTAAGTACAAAAATACAAGCACAAACAATTACATATATTCAAACGAATTAATTTTATGAATTTAAATATGATATTATATCACTCTTTATAAGTTTATGATTTTTATTAAAGTCGAAATATTTATATAACTTATTATTAAGCGTATGGATTTAAAATACAGAGTGAATATGTATATGTTTATATATATATAATTTTTTTTTCATCGAAAATAAATATATTCTACAGGAATCTGGGAATTATTTCTTTTTCAAGTTAGTTAATATATTTAACATTTTTTATTTTTTCGAATTTATTCTAAGAGTGAAATTTCAGTTATGTAGTTTATAAAGCTTTTTGTAATAGTTCTATTCCTTAAATTTTTAGGAATGACTTTATACACTACTAGACTATTATCTTGTATCTTCTTGTTACATTTTACCTTAGCTATCCTTTGGATAGCAATGAAGTATATTGTATGTACAGAAAAATTTACAATTGTTAGACACTAGCAGAATGTAATGCATAACTGAAATACAAAACTGAAATTTAACTCAAAGAATAAATTCGAATAAATAAAAAATGTTAAATATATTCTACAGGTTTAAAAAATTTAGCCAGGTTCTTAATTTTTTCAGTGTTTCCTGGGAAAGAAAAGACTGGGCAGTTATGTATTATGTGGTCAACCGTTTGTAAGGGATGGTCGCATGGACAGCTGGCGTCATTATCAAGACCCCACTTCGTTAGGGAGTCCATAGTTCTGGCAGTAGATGTGCGTAAGCGGTTTAAATTACACCAGGTTCTGCAAGGGAGATCAAAATCGGTATGGGTTGAGTCGTCTGGGTTGAGTCGTTTCACTGCAATGTCCATGCAGGGTGTAAGTCAAAATGATCACCTCGTAGTTTTTTAGCCAAGAGCAGGGGTGGACTTCTAGATATTAGTCTTGCGTCGTATTGGATGGAAATGTCAGCGTTGAGTGGGATGTGCAGGTTTGTGCTGATCTTAATGTACTCTCGAAGGAGTGCTTGGCTTCGTCTTAGGTCAGGGGGACAGAGGTTTGCCAGCATTGGCAGCCGTTCGACAGGTGTAGCTTTTAATGTACTAGTTATTATTCGCATCGTGGTGTTTAAGTGAGAGTCGATTCCTTTCACGTGGTGGCTGTTCAACCATATTGGAGCACCGTATTTGGCAGTTGAGTACACTAATGCTATTGCAGATATTCGTAGGCAGTTTGCGGAAGCACCCCATCTTGTTCCTGCGAGTTTTTGGATAATGTTATTTCTCGAATTTATTTTCTATGCGGTTTTATCTAGGTGACTTCTATACGATAGTGTTCTGTCTAGGGTTATACCAAGATATTTCAGGTGGAAATTGTGTGTGAGAGTGGTACCATTAAAACATATTGACAGCAGCCTATCAGCTTCTCAATGGGTAAGGTGAAAGCAGCATACTTCGGTCTTCGTAGGGCTTGGCTTAAGTCTCCATTTACTGCAGTATGATGTTATTTTGAGTAGGTCAGCTTCTAGTGCTCTTTTCAGCTGTTCAAATCTGTCGTCTTGATAAGCAAAAGCCATATCGTCGGCATAGTTAAATTTGCAGGATATTGAATTTGGAAGATCGCTGATGTGTAGGTTAGAAAGTACAGGGGATAGAACTGAACCCTGTGGTAAACCATTGTTAAATTTACGGGTGGTACTATGGCTGTCGTTTTGGAATACGTTGAAAAGCCGATCGCTGAACATGGCCAGGATAATGTTGCAAATTCTACTGCACTCTTTCAATGTGCTTCTATGCGTCTTAAAATTAAACGTTCAAAGAGTTTAAAGCAGACGGAAAGGAGGGCGATGGGGCGGTAACTGGATGGGTCTTCTGGGTTCTTGCCGGGCTGCATCAGGGCTATGATCTTCGATTTCTTGAACATGCCAGGAAGGTTTCCGGAGTGTGTAATATATCTGTGTAGAATCTAGCAAGCCATATCTTTGTGTGTGGTTCACCGTAATGAGGAAGATGCCACCAGCTTCGTCGCAGGTAAAGACTTCTGCACCTTGGATACCGTTCTGGATATAAGTTGCAATGCCATATCTGGGATAGTTACTTGCAGCTAGAAGCTTAAAACCGGATATATAACCCCTTCTATTAAAAATTTCGATTGAGGAAGTATGAGTTTCCTGGATAAGGACTACGTCCACTCTTTCATCTATCAAAAATCGTGACAGATAATCGGACTTAGCTTTGCTTATGCCCTCTTTGTTCAACTGGCATATGCGAACCTGGGGTCCTATTGGTTATGTGGGCCACACCAGGTCTGTAGAAATTATTATTATAATTTTTTTTTTCCTTTTAGTCTTGTATTCTAAATCTTAATGCGTGTTTATACCGTTTTCGTTTGTATATATTGTATTTATTGAGTTTATGTATTGCTGGTTCCTCCAAGGAATCGGAGCGACGCAAATATGTGTGGCTTAGATTTCTTTATTAATTTCTTATTCCTCTCTGCATTAGATCATCTGTTTCATCTGGTAAAGTTGAAAAACATAAACTTCGGCTTCCGATTCGCTGCAGTTCATTTAGCGTTACCCAGGATGCACCACGTGGAGGCGAACTACGATTGCATCCCAAAGGACGGAATTGAGAACTGACACTGCCGTTTATCAGCTTAAGTAGAAATAGAGCATTTAACATTTTCCAACGACTTCTTAACGTTAGTAAGTTGATAAGTGCGAGACGGCTTAGAAAGGTAACCTTATGCGAGGGTCATAGCCCAAGCCACGAAGACAGAATAATAAACACTGCATTTTAACTGACTCGATTTTGTTAGACTGTACTGTGTACTGTAAGTCCCATATCACGGATCCGTATTCAAGAATAGGTCGAACCAAAGTGGTAAACACTTGCTTGGTAGCATAGGGGTCTGAAAACTCTTCACACCACCTTTTTATAAATCCTAGGACACCAGTAGCTTAATTAGCTGTTAACGTGATTTGATTCCTCAAATCCAAATTTCTATCAAAATATACTCCTAAATCATTGATGGAATCAACTAGTTCAAGTATAGATACATTCATATTATGTAGGCCATTTTTTTGGACACGTTCTTGAGAAAATCATACATTTAAATTTTTTTATATTGAGTTCCATTAAATTTTCAGTATACCAAGATGTCTAGTAATTAATATCATTCTGTAGAAGTATTTGTTGATCTATATTGTTAAATGTAACAATATAGATCAACAAATACTTTTACATCGTCTGCATACATCAGTGTATTGGAATTTTTCACAACAGCAGGAATATCATTTATAAATAGAGTAAATAAGTGCGGCCCAAGATGACTGCCATGTGGCACTCCAGATAAAACATCTACGTATAACGGAACTTTACACATTGCAAAATCCTAATCAATTAAGCTTATGAATGAGTAAGTTATGATTTACTTTACCAAACGCTTTACTAAAATCAATGTAACTTGTAGTGTACACTGTATACCCTAGGCTTTTTTCTACATAAAATAAAGAAGAAAAAAAATCGAAATAAAAACTTGTTGGCTATTTTTGGGTAGATCCCTAAACATGCAGTTGAATATATGCCATCTAGATTTTTTTGTTTAGACTTCCAGCACAAAGGGATAACTTAAATATCGCTATGTTCGATTCGTTACAATTTGTTTCTACCATTCCTTTTATGAAATTTACTCTGGACATTAAATGCGTTTCGGTGTATATTACTTAAGTTATAAAATTAAATGTAATAAGTTAGTTAGAATCTATACATTATTTATATATGTCGTTAAAATTCTAGTAAGGTAGACAAATTTTTACATTATTTACATTACTATCTTTATATAAATTATTCGAGTTGCGTAAGTAAAACTTTCTACTGATGACTGTAAATACAGTGGTAACGCTAAAAACAAACACCGATAACAATAATTAAGTAAAATGATAAGTGCTAACGATGCATTTACCTACACTAACAGAAGCTTAGATTTTTTTCTACGCAACCATCAAATCGTTCTTTCGCTGCTAGATTTCGACGAAGTAAGTCTCCTTAAAATTAAAGCTCGGTAAAATCCAACAGTTGTATAAAGTGAGATAAAGTCTTTTTTTTTTGAGAATTTATACCGTAAAATTTTATTCTGTGAACTAAATTGTTACCAACAATAGCATATACCAAATTACACCAAAAGAAAAAGGTAAACGTTTTTTTTATAATTAAATTTATAAATCCGTAAAACAAATACTTAATATAGGGAATCGTCCTATATGCACACGTAATTATCGTCCATACCTTTATTAAGTAAGAGAGTTCCTAAGCCACACTGGAGGGCGTACTTCTAAGATTATAAATTTCCCACGAAGAACTGCTACGTATTGCATAACCCCTCAGGTATGGTATTAAATTAGGCATTAAAAATGGTATGGTTAAACCTCATGTGCTATTTTTTTCCTTCTTAGATTTCAATAAAGAAAAAACCACGGTTAACCTAGGAACTCAATTAATTTTTAATATTTTGGAAATCTTTCCCCATATTTCAACACAACAATTGATAAAGAAATACAAAAGTTGTGATTTTTACATATTAAAAAATTAAATGCGTTAAATCAGGTTTGTGACGTCACCGATGTGAATAGGAATATTTTCTCAGCAATCAAGTCAGCAGACGTTAAATATATTTTAAGAACAACCACAAACAAGGAAGGCGATCAAAAGAATACTTGAAAAAAAAACAAACACAAATAAACCGACACTCCGCAAAGATTTACAGCATGCAATTATCAACTACATATCACCTTACTAACTAAATAACAATAATTTTAAACATAAAAGCTACCTAACCTTACCTACAGCTAAACAATAATCGGCCTCAATAGAGGTAATCTTCAAGCCTAATTTTCTTCCAAAATCCTTAAAATTATCTATTTTACTAATTATAATTAACATTGCTCCTTTAACTTAAATCTAAATATCCTAACGCTATTCTAATCCTAAAATACATTTCATAAATTCGATACACAAATTCTAAAAAAAAAACATAACCCATACAACTCCCAATTACCTCCTAAGATTTATTAAATTTACTACTAAAGCTCCAATCGCCACATCATCGTTTATATAAATACTTACATATATTTTTCCCTTAGTTGAATACGTATTAACTTAATTTGTATACTAACACTCATGTTCTTTAATATTGTAACAACACTAAACTAGTTACGTACATTTATATATATAATCAGTAAGGTCTGTATACATTCAAATTTATTTATGAGTATAAGTGTTAATTAATCAATTTTTGTTTAGAAAATATGCAACATCACTTTTTTTTTAAAAAAACAAAAAACTTACTATTACCCATGTAGAGCATGCAGAATGTTCGAAGAGGCCTCCGAGACATCATACACAACATTTTTTTTCTTGTGGTAAATCATCATTAATTTTGGTGAGTGATCAAACTTATTTATATTTGTAGTATTTCTATCTGTTTGCATATTTTTTTTACAATAAATAAAAGAAGCAACAACAACAGTAGTTATGAATGAATGCAAAAGAGACTAACTTTCGCTTAAATGTTTAGCAACATTTCTTACTTTGTTTTTGCTTCACATCATATGGTTATTTTAATTTAAGCTTTACATATTTACTTTTTTTTTGCTAATTTTTTCATTCATAATATTATTATGGGAAGTCACCCAAGCCAAATAGATTCGAGTCGTTAATCAAAGAAACTCAAGTTTGTTTAAATTGGTTGAACTAGCTTTAATTTTTTGTAGCTATTATTTTTAAGTAACATGAACTTTGAAAAATGAATAAATTTTGTGCATCAAAAATGAATCTTTAAATTTTAATAATTTCTTACGGATGTAGAATGAGTTAGGGTGAAAACATTAAGGGTTTCTGTAAAATTTACGCCGCTGAAACATACGGTAGGGAGGGTTATGAGGCATTGGCCCCAGCAAGATCTTGGGTGCCCTACACTAGGGAAAATTGATGTTACCGTAGAAACATTCGCATATTTTTTTTGTTTTGATGCGTCAGTCTTCACTTTGAATTCTAATTTACGAATTACCATTATTCTGTTTGTTAATGCAGCGCTCTATAACAGCGGCAAGGGAGTTTAAATTATTATGTGTGAAAGTACAAGTTGTTTATGTGCGATACAAAAATATAAGCAGGCAAGAACCCACCCGACCAGACTGTTAGCTAGCAGTTTAATAGCTCCCAATCGCCATAGTTATATATTTTTAAAAGTGGTTTTTTTCGTTAAACATGTGCACATATCCTGGCACCAAGGTCAATCAGGGTTTTTAACTAATCGGAAATGGCTTATGGGCAACTACAAAAGACAATACCAATGTTTTTCCCACTTGTACATTACAAACTAACGTCGGTTTGTTTGACAGCTATAAATCCTTCGGTAACTAAAGTTGTAAATTCTAGAATATTTGTAATTGTTGATCGTAATTTAGATTCTCTTGGAATCGAGACAATACAGATGATTCTTGATATGATAGTGTATCGAATAAAAGTTTTAACAGTTGTGGTATAACACTAAGTTTAGCAATTGCTCTGTTACTTGAGATATCAGTTTTAAATCCGTATTTAAATAGAGGTATAATAAATGATTGCTTCCAACTGGGTGGAAAATATCCAAGTATAAGTGATTTATTAAAAATATATGTTAAGGGAGTACTGAATATATAACGGTAATACATTAAAATACTACTTGGAACCAAACCAGGGCCTGCAACACACCACAATTTCAAATTTTTTATATTCTATGTGACAGCTAGATCATTTATTACTGATATATTAAAGTTCATGGATTCAGGATAAAGTATGGATACTGATCATTCGAACTACATGAAGATGATGAGTAAGTTGACACAAAAAACGCAATTAAAATTATTAATTAAGTTATCATCTAGAGATGTAACGTCATCAAGCTTCATAATAGTAGGTAAATCCGCAACTCGTTGTTTAGAGTTAACAAATTTATAAAACGATTTAGGGTAATTTTTTAAGATATTGTTTACTTTATTTGAATAGGCATTATAAGCTATTTGATCAGATCGTGCCAAGAAATATTTGGAATAATTTATTGTTGAACTGTTTGTTTAAAAATTTTTATACAGTTTGTTTTTCTTATTTTTAAGTCTTGTAATATATTTTGTGTTCTAAGGTGGACTATGATAACAAATTGGAGATACTATAGGAACTGTGTTTAATTGTGGCTTATTCTAGACACAGTTAAAACCAAGAAAAAAGAAGTTATGGCTATGAT
The DNA here is from genome assembly GCA_943735925.1 of Pollenia amentaria. NCBI lineage: Eukaryota > Metazoa > Arthropoda > Insecta > Diptera > Polleniidae > Pollenia > Pollenia amentaria. Next base: position 75,611,037 of record OX031010.1, read on the forward strand.
TTGATTTAGGGCAATGAAAGCACGAGCAAAGAATGGAAAATAAACCCTTTGAGAAGAGGGGCAGGAGGGGATTCTTGCTTGAGTTGGAGATTTGGAACAGGAGGGGGTTCCTGTGCTCGGGGGATTTGCAATAAAAAACCAACGACAAGTAACTTAATTTCAATTTACTTACATAGTATTTAATTATACTTATTTGTTTGTGGTTTGTACAAAGTGGTGGAAAAGTTGTTGAATGTTGAGGATGTTGATAAGGAGCCGAAGGATGACTGCTTGGGTTGGTAGCTCAATAGGAACTGAACCAGAATACAAAAAAATCCGAATTAAAAAACCTTACTCAAACGCGGCGAATATACAAAAAAAAAGGAAATAATTCACAATAGGTTAACTCAGAGCCGGAAACCTTAATACAATCTTGTTTTACTTTAAACATCCTGCGGCCCCTTGATCAACAAGATCAACATAATTACATCTATAAAAAAACTACAAGCTTGCTGCCAAACGTTCAAGGGCTCGTACGGGCCGAGGCGATCCCGAACTCGAGGTTGATGTTGGCGCGATGAGGTACGCACGTTACGGCTTGCGCTCTCCTGGCGCACTGCTGGTGCAGATGCTCGTGGACGCGATGCTGTACGCCCACAACGGCTGACTCTCTCCGGTTGGGCTGCTGGTGTACGACCATTTCGGCTTACTCCATCCTGGTTGATTACTGGTGCCCCGGGAGACAAATGAAGCAGCGTGTGGTGTGCCCAACCGCACTTTTGGCACATATCGGCAGAGGTGCAGTCGTCGGTGGCATGAGACCTGGCCAGGCAGTTCTTGCAGGAGCCATGAATGCGGACTTGGTGGAATCGGGAGCAGACACGGCACTGATGGATGTCGGAATTTCCTGGAGCCCTGTGAAGAAACATAATGTTAATAACAGAAGTTTGTAAAAGGAATCCTGCTTGGAAGTGTAAGTGTGAGGGATAAGAAAATAGAGGGTGTGAGGAAAGGTAAAGCGTACAGTAGGGGGATCTGGAAGAGAGGAATTTGGGTAACCGTTTTTCCCCGTTTTACTTATCATCCAAGGTATGGACCGGCAGAATGCAAAGTTTGACGATTGGCCTAGTGACTATCCCTCCTTGCGTTTTCAAGTCCGCCACGCGTACACAATTATCGCTGCCCGCATATTTTCTGGTAATACGTATCAATCGCCATTCGTTTGGTGGGAGCAAATCGTCCTTTATGACAGCGAGCTGACCTACGGTTACGTTCTCTTCGGAGTTTCGCCATTTATATCTTTTTTGTATCTCTTTTAGATACTCACCTTTCCATCTCTGGTGGTGCAACACTTTCAATCTTTCCCAACGGTCCCTCAACGTAAGCGTTTCCGTTAAGGTTTCCGGCAAGGCCACGAGGGAAGCCCCCCGGAGAAAATGACCGGGAGTAAGCGCTAGCAGCTCGTTGGGGTCGTCTGACATGGGAGATAAGGGCCTTGAGTTGAGAACCGACTCTATACGGGCTAGCAGCGTGGTGAACTCCTCAAAGGTGTATTTACTGATTTTACCCCTGCCTCCCATAGCCCTCCCATCTGAGGGGCATTCGGGGGGATAAAGTGCCAGTGAAACTCGTGAGACGAGTACTTCTCGAGGAGTTCTTTCGACGCTGTGCTGACGAATTCTTCGTACTCTAGGCGAAGAGCTCGTTCTGCCCCGACAAAGTTATTACCATTGTCAGACATAACTCTTCTGGGTAAACCCCGGCGGCTAACGAACCTAGTGAAGGCGGCTCTTAAAGAGTTTGTGGAGAGATCAGAGCATAGCTCCAGGTGGACAGCTCGCGTGCAAAAGCACACAAAAACACAAACATACCCCTTAAGGTAAGGGGCGTTTCTTAACATTGAAGTTTTTATAGAGAAAGGGCCGGCGAAATCCAAACCTGTATGAGTGAAAGGCAAAGAAAACGAACATCGTTCCCGGGGGTGGGCACACATGAGTTGAGCCTTTACTCTCTGTTTGTACCGTATGCAGTTAACGCATTTACGAACGCAGAACCGAATCGCCGATCTTAACCGTGGGACGAAATATTCTCCTCTCACTGCTCTCAACATCAAATTCGTATCTGCATGCATAAGGAGCCTATGCGCAAAATCGACAAACAGTCTACAGAAGACTGAGTTGACAGGGAGAATAATGGGGTGCCTCTCATTTTAGGGGAGGGTCGAGTTAGAAATTCTACCATTTACTCGGATGAGATTATCCCGATCCAAAAAAGGGTTTAACGGGCCGAGGTGACTCTTGCTGCCAACGCCCTGCTGTTTAATTAAGGATCCGAACTCCCTATGGTAATGCGTAATTTGCGCAACGTGAATCAGGTGAGTCTTTGTTCTCCAAAACTCCTCGTGAGTAATATACGAGCAGTGTATAATCATGAATGCTACTGCTTCGGCAGAAGGTGATTTTTGGGTTTGGGAGAAGAGTTTTCGTTGTGGCCTCTCATTGGTCTGCAACCGTTTTCTGAGTGCACGAGTAAATCGAAGCGCATATGACATTACCCTTACAGCCTTATCCCACTCTGAGAAGCGGTTAAGGATGTCCTCATCGTTAGTGAGCAAATGTAGAACATAAAGCTTCTGCTTCAATTCAAGAGAAGTTTCGTTTTTTGTTATGGACTTTGGCCATTCTTCGGGGGATCTTTGTAGCCAAGGTGGCCTACTTCACCATAAGGGGTTGCTTATTAGCTGCTCAGTGTCGCAGCCGCGGGAGCCCAAATCGGCGGGATTATCTGCGGACCGAACATGTCGCCAAGAGGAGTTTTCTACATTCCGTATAATTTGCGCGGTGCGGTTAGCAACGTAAGTCCTCCAAGTACTTGGAGGTTTTCCTAACCAACTGAGGACAATAGAGGAATCAGACCAGAGAAAGAGTTCATTATTCTTATGGGGCAGGAGTTCACTAGGTTTCTTATTAACTTTGACAACAAAAGAGCTCCACAAAGCTCAAGTCGAGGTAGACTAACCGGGCTAATGGAGGCTACTTTTGTTTTTAAGGCAAACAGATGCGATTTTATACCCGACGCAGCCTGTATCCGTAAGTATACTACTGCGCAGTAAGCCTTCTCTGATGCATCGCAAAAACCGTGAATTTGTGTTAGTAGGGTTGGGGAAAAATCAATCCACCGCGGAATGCTCACTTTTGAGATTAAGGGAATATTTTGAACAAAATTGTTCCACTTTTCTAACGTACTAGGCTTCACATTGTCATCCCAACCATTGCCCTCCAGCCAGAGCTGTTGGAGAAGGATTTTGGCTTGTACGAAAATTGGCGATATCCACCCAGCCGGGTCGAAAAGTTTAGCCACGTTAGACAAGATCTGCCTTTTCGTTATTGAGTCACTTGGATGAATGGGCTCAATAGTGTACGAAAATTTATCAGATAAAGCATTCCATTGAATGCCAAGAGTTTTTGTTGTGCTCGTCTCTCTGAGCTTGAGAAACTCTGAGTCTAGGATGTCATCGTTGGGAACTGATGCTAGAACTTTTGGGCTATTAGACGTTATCTTTTTCAACGCGAACCCTGCAGATTTTAAAGTCGTAATGACCTGAGTCAAAGCGTCAACCGCTGATTCAACAGTGTGTGCACCTGAGAGTATATCATCCACATAAGTTTCATGGTTGAGAATATAACTTGCTTTCGGGCAAACATTTTCTGAGTCGTGAGCCAATTGTATTAATGTTCTAATAGCCAAATAGGGAGCGCAGTTCACCCCAAACGTAACGGTTTTCAAGGCAAAATCTTGGACGGGCGAGTTAAAGTCTGGGCGAAAGAGAATTCGTTGAAACTGAATGTCGTCCTCATGAACTAGAATTTGGCGATACATTTTCTCTATATCACCATTGAAAACATATTTGTACAGTCGCCAGTTCAAGACTAAGGTCATTAAGTCCGCTTGTAACGTGGGCCCTACATGCAGAACATCATTGAGGGATAATCCCGAACTAGTTCTCTTGGAAGCATTGAAAACCACTCTGACCTTAGTGCTACGGCTTTCGGGCTTAAGAACTGCGTGATGCGGCAAATAAAAGGAATTATAGCCGCCTAGAGATATATTTTCGCACGAGACTGTCGGTTCCATATGATTCAGGGCCATATATTCTTTCAACACATTGGCATAAATGTCTCCTAATTCAACCTTTTTCCCCAGCGATCGTTCTAAATTGAGGTATTGAGCCATTGCTGCTGGTCGGGAGGAGCCGAGGCGCAAACCTTGGGGAACTCTGATTTAAAGGGAAGCTTCACTACATAGCGACCTTCGCTATTACGAAACGTGGTTTGGGTATACAGTGCTTCACAAAATTCTTCTTCTTTTGAAAGAGGCCGTTGCCAAGGGACTTCTTCCTCTTCCCAAAATTTCCTCAGTTGACTACTGATCGGATCTCTTGAAACTTCGTTCGCCTCAATTGAAAACGAATGGCATGTCACTATGCCAACTGGACCACTCACAACCCACCCAAAGATTGTGTCCTGTGCCATGAGAGACTGGGCCACAGTTTTGAGTCCTTCGAGAAGAATTTTTGGAAGAACATTACTGCCAATAAGCAAGTCCTGGGTACACAAAACTCTGTATCTGCGAGATCAAGATTCTCGAGCTCTGACAAGGGTATATCAGACCTCGATATAGAGCATTTAGGCAACATGCGGGTTATTTTTGGAACAACAATTGCCTCTACAGGGACATGACGGGTGTGTTTATCAGAACATAGGGTTAATCTGCACAAGGAGTTCGACCTACCTACCGCCTCGCCACCTATACCATGTATCTGGAAGCATTTTATCTCTGTCGGCAGCATCAATTGCTGCTGAAGTTTTTATTTGCAGAAAAATTTTTTACAAATTTGAATTAAATAATTTTATTTGCAGCAAAAATTTCAAGTAATTTAATTAAATATACTTATTTACGGGATTTGTGTGTGCTTATTTTAAATCTTTTGTTCGCTGGGATTAGCGAAATTAGAATTAAAATAATTTATTTGCAGAAAAAAAAATTTTAAGTTGTTTTTATTTAAATCTTTGTTCGCTGGGATTCAAATAATATAGTAATCAAATAAATTCAATAGTATTTAGTATTTGTGTGTCTTTAAATTTTTTGTTCGCTGGGATTTGCGAAATTAGATTTAAATTATTTTATTTTTAGAAAATCTCAATATTAATTAAATGAGGTTAAGAGTATTTGAGTTTATTTAAATCTTTGGTTTGCTGGGAATTGCGAAATTAGATTTAAATTATTTTAGTTGCAGCAAAATTTTAAGTAATTTATCTATATATATTCACGGCATTTGTGAATGTTTATTTTAAATCTTTTGTTCGCTGGGATTAGCGAAATTAGAATTAAAATATTTTATTTGCAGACAAATTTTTACAAGTAATTCAATTTAATATCTTCACGGGATTTGTGAATGTTTATTTTAAATATTTAGTTCGCTGGGATTAGCGAACTTAGAATTAAAATATTTTATTTGCAGAAAAATTTTACAAGTAATTTAATCAAATATATTCACGGGACTTGTGAATGTTTATTTAACTCTCTTGTTCGCTGGGATTAGCGAAATTAGAATTAAAATAATTTATTTGCAGAAAAAATTTTTTACAAGTACTTAAATCAATTATAATCACGGGATTGTGATTGTTTATTTAACTCTCTTGTTCGCTGGGATTAGCGAAATTAGAATTAAAATAATTTATTTGCAGAGAAAAAATTTTTTACAAGTAATTCAATTAAATATATATACACGGGATTTGTGAATTTTAAATCTTTTGTTCGCTGGGATTAGCGAAATTAGAATTAAAATAATTTATTTGCAGAGAAAAATTTTTTCCAAGTTATTCACGGGATTTGTGAATGTTTATTTAACTCTCTTGTTCGCTGGGACTAGCGAAATTAGAATTAAAATAATTTATTTGCATAAAAAAAATTTTACAAGTTATTCACGAGATTTGTAAATGTTTATTTTAAATCTTTTGTTCGCTGGGATTAGCGAAATTAGAAATAAAATAATTTATTTGCAGAAAAAATTTTTACAAGTTATTCACGGGATTTGTGAATGTTTATTTGTTCGCTGGGATTATTTCCAGAAAAAATTTTAACATGTAATTAAGTTAAATATAATCACGGGATTAGAATTAAAATAATTTATTTGCAGAGAAAAAAATTTTTTACAAGTTATTTACGGGATTTGTGAATGTTTATTTGTTCGCTGGGATTATTTGAAGAAAAAAATTTTACAAGTAATTAAATCAAATATAATCACGGGATTGTGACTGTTTATTTAACTCTCTTGTTCGCTGGGATTAGCGAAATTAGAATTAAAATAATTTATTTAAGTTAATTTTAAAATAAAATCACGGGTATTTGTGGGTTTTTATTTAAATCTTTGTTCTCTGGGATTTGCGACATTAGATTTAACCTATTTTATTGTTAGAAAATTTTCTAGTATTTAAAATAAATTTAATAGTATTTTTGTGTATTTAAATCTTTTGTTCGCTGGGATTTGCGAAATTAGATTTAAATTATTTATTTTTTAGAAAATTTCCACTATTAATTAAACGAATTTAAGAGCCTTTGAGTTTTATTTAAATCTTTGTTCGCTGGGATTTGCGAAATTAGATTTAAATTATTTTATTTTTTTGACAATTTTCACTTTTCACTAAAATGAATTTCAGAGCAATTGAGTTTATTTAAATCTTTTGTTCGCTGGGATTTGCGAAATTAGATTTAAATTATTTTATTTTTTCACGATTTTTAATTTTTATCGAAATGAATTTAAGAGCATTTGAGTTTATTTAAATCTTTTGTTCGCTGGGATTTGCGAAATTAGTTTTAAATTATTTTATTTTGACGATTTTCACTTTTAATTTAATGAACTTAAGAGTATTTGAGTTTATTTAAATCTTTTGTTCGCTGGGATTTGCGAAATTAGATTTAAATTATTTTATTTTTGTTAAACTTGCATGGGTTAGCCAACAATTTTTTTTTCTCTAAACAAAAACAAAGCACTGGAGTTTGTGTTTATGTTTTCCCTTTGGTAAAAGCTTTAAAACATTTACTAAAGAGTAAAATCTTATAGAGAAAAAACCGTTACAGCTTTTAAGAGCAACAAGTATTGAACCGCAAAATAACCATGAGACAAACAACTCTCTTATAACCAAAAAGGTGGTGGTTTTCAATACAAAAACAAATTACACAGAGATTGCGGTAAATTTTTCCAATGTATTTTGTTGCTATTATTTTGTATAAATTTCTGCTTTTAAGCAACTTTATTTGTTATTGTTTCACATGTATGTATGTAAGTATTTTTTATAAAAATTTCACTGTACTCACGGTTTTTCTATATGTACTACATACAAACTTCCTCAACCACAATTGTTTAGAAGCCCCACCCCCTTGTTTTTTACGCTCATTGCTTTTGTCGTACGTGTGAGAGCATCAAGTGCACATGTACGATAGCTGTATTGATATATTTTCGAATACAGTGTGTTAAATAAATATATTTATTGGTAAATACCAAATGTCAATTGACATCCTGCAGGGAATGCCAATAGTAAAACTTTAGTGAATATATAGTGACATTGTCAGTAGTACTACTGACTAATGTAATCTTCTATAGTCATTTAGCATTAGCTTGTCATTGCAAATCCACCAGTAGACTGAAGCACTACTGACTAGGTAGTTTTAGTTCTTTTGTGATCACATGGCGACATTTGGACCAAGGATTTACTAGTACATTTTATTTTTTCTCGGTCAATGTCAATAGTGAAATTGTAATTATTCTGTGATCATATTGAGACATTTGGGTTTAAATCTAGTATACCAACGCAGCTCCAAACGGGTTTTTCACAAAACACGTGTTTACCCTACAAAAAGAGCAACTGTAAAACAAAAATCTCTACCTATTGAGTGCACAGCGTAATAAAAAAAAACTATCTGTTGACGCGTTCGTTGACAATGTCACCAGAAATACACTAGTACGTATCTCTACTCGCGTTTTAAAGAAAAGCTGGCGACATTTTAACTAGTGCAATTGTCGGCAAATAAGTTAGGTGGCTTTGTATTCAAGATTGATATAGTATCAGTTTCGTTTGCTTATTAAACCTATTTTAAAACTTGTAAATGAATCCCAGAGCACTTACTATTTTACTTTTTAGATTTTGAATATGTAGATTCCATGACGGATTATTTTGAAAATAAACTCCAAGATATTTAATTGAATCGCTTTCAAAATTTTCTGTTCCACCAACAAAAATGCTAAAGTTTCTATTGTGTATTTAACACGAGTTTATTAAGTCTTATGAACTCACCAATTAAAGCTGCACCTTTCTCCATATAGGCTTTCACAATTTCTTCATACTTATAAGCGTAAAAAAGACATATCATCTGCATTCATATACATTTTGCCAAGTAATCCAATGTTCTGCATGTCGTACATTCCCTTGAGGTACTCCATAATCAACCTGATCTATTTTACTTTTACAAGCTTTTATTACAACATATTGCCTACGGTTTGTTAACTAATTGGTTTAATAGTCTAAAGGTGTTATGATACTTGCTATTTTTTGTATTTTTTCTATATTGGAGAACAGTGCAAATATATTTGCATAGGAAAACTGACTAAGTGTAAAGAGTTTGATTATACCATAAAAAATCTTGAAATGTCAAAAAAATATACGTGTGTTATCGATAAATAATCTTAGACTGTCAAAAAAAAATATAAAAATTTTTAACTTAAAATTGACATTTCCAGATTAAATGTTAGCACTGCTGCTAACTTTTTTAGTTTTTGATCGAAAGTAGCGGGTTTTAACTTTTTTTTTGCGATTTATAGCTTTTTTTGACGGTTTTTGTGGAAACAAAACGTGGGCAATATTGTTTGTTTTGTTTACATATTGTATTTCTTTTTCTTTCTAGCATTTGTTGTTTCATTCAGTCAATTCTAAAAAAATCCAAAACAAAAAATAGCAAGTATCATAACACCTTTAATGCGTCTTCATTAACTCAGTAAAATTATAGCTTCTGGACTAAGATATTACGATCTACTAAATCAAAAGCCTTTGAAAGATCATAAAATATTTCGGCAACACCATCTAAACCTTGGCATATATTGTTAACCACATTCACTAATGCTTCCTCCTTACCACATCCCTTCTTAAAACCATATTGGAATACACTGAACATTATTTTCCAAATAAGATGACAACAGTTTATGTAGAATTCTTTCAAAAATTTAACAATTATCGGCAGAAGGGCTATAGGTCTAAACTAGTCTTCGGCTTAATCGTTTAAGTGACTGATAATTATCGTTCAATTTGAAACAGTGAACGAGTTCGTTAATTTCGTTCAATCGTTCATTTTAGGTCACTTGGTCTTTTGTGTCAGTTTGCCTTTTGGGTCAGTTTGTCTTTTGAATCAGTTGTCGCTTTCGTTCAGTCGTTCACTTGTCTTGTCCTCTTTTCTAAACAATCGATTGAATGTGTTAAAAAAAACAACATTTGAGATTACACTCAAAATATTAAGTAGGTAAATTCAAAAGAATGTGTATTAAGTTTAAAAAACTGAAAATGTAATTAGAAAACGAATCATTTTAAATAAATGAATTTTAAGGTTATTTTTAATGTTAATTTTATAACGGAAAAATTAATTTATGCAAAGGCTTTTCAGTTAATTTTAACTTAATTTAAATTACGTACTAAGACAGTAATGCAGTATTTTTACCTGTCATTATGACCTACCAAATGAGCCAAATATTTTTTCTTTTTTATTTATTTTTATTAATGTACACATGTATTTCAGTTTTTTTTATGCATAAAAAATAACTGAACATATTAACAGAAATAAAAACATTAAGGTTTTCATGATATCGCTAAAAGTCTCGCATACTGTGCATTTTTACTCCCTCGGAAATTAACTGCCAAACATTTTATGAGAATTCATTCACACAAACTTCGTAAATTTGCTCAACAATTTTGACTCGTAAACTTGCGCTGTTCAATTGTGCATTTATACAAATAAATTTGTTTAATGTTTACCGCCGTTTTCAATGAAAAATTTAAGTGTTAATAAAATCACAAACAATAAATTCTGACAATAATTTAAGCAATTGAGACGTTTTGCATGCTTTAAAAACAAATTTCACTTTTTATTCATAAATTTTAACTTTTTTTTAATAGTTTTTTCTTGTAGTTTATTTTTGTATTGACGTTTCAGTTGTAAATGACATCAATTATTTAAAATTACACAAAAATTAAAAAGCGTCTTCATGAAACGAGTCTCGCAAGTTTGCCCATTTGCACAAATCGCAATTTTAAGCAATATCATGAAAACCCTTATTATTTTTTGTAGTTTGTTTTTGGAACAATATGCAGAAACAGTTAAATTAATTTACATAATTATAAAATAAAAAAAATTTCATTAATTGCTGGAAATGATTTAAATAAATTACATTAAGTTACTGTCAAACTTTTTTGAATGTACACATGAATAGAAAACAATAAGCACAAACCAAACACACAGTTTTTTTCGTTCATTTGATCGAAAAGAAAAAACAATACTATATAGTGTGTAAGCTATACTTTTTTCTTTTAACACATTGCCAGTGGCGACATGTCACACTACTTTAAAAAATTCATAGTACAATCTGGGCTGCCATACGTAGTAATTTCTCGCCAAACGCGGCGATTCTTAAACTTGTTTGGGTTTTCTTATTTTATATATACTTATTTTTAGAACAAAATACTTTTAAGAACAAACAAAAAATAAAAATAATAGCGATTGCACGAACTCTAAGCTATCAAAATAATATTAAAACAATGAACAAATAGCAATAGTAATTATTATTATTCAGATGTTATATGTATTATATTTTCAAAAGATGTTATAATATGAATTTTATTTTTTGTTTTTATTTTATAAGAATTAAAAAACCTTTTTAAAAAAGACGCTTTTATTAAATTGCGATAAAAAGAAAAAAGAATTAAACTTTTACTATCCACTTATCATCATTAATAAATTTATATGATATAAAAGATTGTCGCTTGTCATTACACAATTTATTTGATATAAAGCAAGTCGCGAAATTTAAATACTTGTATTTACTTCGTTTGAAAATTTTAATAGTTAAAATCAATCACATCAAGTAATTTAATTAACTTGTTTGTCTACACAAGTAAATCTCGCGACAAGCTTCTATATCATATAAATTGTGTAATGCCGTTATAAGTTGGTAGTTACAGTTTTAAAGTAAAATTTTCTTTTTTGTCTTGTTAAAGCATTTAAATAAATGCGTATTTTTTAAAAAGGTTTCTTACTTTTCATTTGTATTTTTCTTTTCAGCGCATATAAATAAAAGCTTGTTTTTTTTAAAAATGTTTATTTCTTTTAATTTTTTCAAAACTCGCATTCGTATTCTCATGAGTCCTTTCATTTGATACCCATATTGAAGGCAAGCATTAAAAACTTAGTCCGCCATATATGATTTAAAGTAACGTCACTTTAAATTTTGTGCTGTAAAACTTGACTAAGCTTTTATAAATAAAGCTGTCGAATATCGAATTTGGTTATTTATTTATAGGACTATAGGATTTTTAAAATTAAATGAAATAAATATGTATACAATTTTATGCTTAAATGAAAAAATTAGCATTTGGGTTTTGTATTAAGAACAACTGGCAACGCTTATTGTAGAAAAAGTGGGAATAGCAGCCAGGGCTGTCAAATTTATTTTGATGTTTTTTGCCAAATTCAATGTCAAAAATCGCCAAAGCCTTTTTTGAGTTTTTGACAAGATAAAATATATTTTAAAAATTTTTTAAAATATTTTCTATAAATCCTAAAAAATATATTTCTTTCGAATCGCTAAAATTCTCCAAAAATGGGACAAAGTCGCCCTGATATATATTTTTTGAATGAAAGTAAAATAATTGGTGAACACACAAAAGATATAATAGTTTACAATAATCGAATTAAGCCCGCAAAAGGTTTTTTTTTGTGTTTAGTATTAAGCAAATATTGGATATATATCTAAAACGCTATTCACTTCACCGGCAAGGCAATTCTTACTGCTTTTTTAACACTGTATATTCAAAATATCGTGTGAAGTTATAAAAAGTTCTATTTACATTTAATTTATAATTTATAACTCGTAACAACGTGTCAAGAAGTTCGTATTGCACTCTATCTTGAAGACGAGTTTTAGTAGAGTAAATTATTAAAAAGAACTCTTTCAACATATACATTAGCAGTTGGAATTACATGCATATAAAGACAGTCAAAGCAAGTTCTTTAAAATGGTACGTACCGGACGTATCCTTATAGCTATAAGCTTTTTGCAAAACCTGATTTATATTAGATGGAATACCATCTTTGAAATAATCTCCAAATAACAAACGGTAAATTTGTCCAAGAGTCTAAAACATATTCACACCTTATCAAATAGCCAACAAAATCGCCATATATTTTATAAGCCGCTAAAAAAATCGCCAAGAAACTTGACAATCCTGATTGTATTATGAAAATGTGTAAAGTAGTGTGGCAATGAGTAAAATAAATAAGTATATTTTAATGCTTTAAGCACATTCGAGACAGCAGGCTACCGACTTCAATATGTCAACAATAGAATACATGTGTGTATAACGAAGACACGGCTAAATGGCTGCAGGTTGTTGTCTTTGCTAATTTTGTCGTTGTAGTTAAATTAAACTAATTTCTATTTTTGTACGCTACAAAACAGAAAAAGTGTTGCTAATATAATCAAAAATTAGAAGAATTAGTGCTTAAAAAAAAATAATTTTTTTTGTTAAACAGCAAAGAACCGGACTGAAACAAGAATATAAGCGCGGCTCACCACCAAATCTATATTATTATTACTTTTTAGTATCCTTAAAAGTAGTTATATAGGAAGATGTTTGTCACGCCAACGCTCTTAGTTTAAGAGCTATAGGTCGTAAAAGTTTCAAAATACTTGATCCATAACTCTTAAGGTATAAACTGATTCTAAACAGTTTGGGTGTCATTGAAAAATTTAAAGTGCTTTTCACATTGTGTTTAAAGCACACCGATTTATTAACCCATTTCAAATGCTCATACTTCTTGATTGACTTTTTTTTTTACTAAATTTGCTTTATCTTTAAATTATGTCGATATAACAATAATATACACATGTTACAAAAGTTATAAGGGCTTTGAATAATAAAGTTTTTCTGTATTCGGGTTTTCGGGCTTCCGGAACACTTTACATATTATTATATTTAAATATGTAACAAGTGCATAAACTATTACCACCATATATTTTAACTCAAACTTATAAATAATAACTTTAAAATTTTAAATGATGGAGTTTTTAAAAATATAGCATACAAAAACTTGGATTGTTCTCTATAATATATGATATTTGAGGAAATATTAATATACATATCGAGCAAATTTTAAGATAAATGCTCTTAAGGTGTTAATAAATCGGTATATTTAATACATCATATGAAATGTGTTTCGAAAGACTTTATTATGATACCAATACTTTAAAGATTCAGATTACATTTTTCTTCCTACACTATTGACAAAGTGCACTGAAACTTTTATGACATATAATTCATAAACTTAGTGCGTTGAACCAATAAATTTCAGTAGAATCGCGATACAGTTAATCTTGCGGTCAAGTTAACCAAATTTTAACGCTTCTGTGCCGCTCTAAACGTTAACTCTAAGTTAACTTTTCAGATCGTATTAATAAAAAAGTACTGATTTGTACAAACGATAGCAAATTAGATTAAATTAATTAGGAAAAAGCACACAGAAAACATTACAACGACAGAAATATGCCGATCTTAAAGTAAGTTTGTACAAATATTTTCTTGAAGCAAGGAAAACGTACTTGCGCAATTACTGTTCTAATTTCAATATCAATAGCTAAGCGCGAGTTCGTGTAACTGCAACCTGAAAATACAATAATGTCAGTAGGATGGCTGGCAAATATTTAGAAAATACACAGAATTCGCTATCTGAAAATTTTTGAAGAACAAATTTTCTGACAACCGTCGTATGTAGCACCTAGCACATAATACATTACTGATTGTATAATTATTATTTGTAGTTCAAGAGCAATTGTAGTGATGAAAACTTAGTCATTGAAAAAAATATAGGTACATATGTTTTTTATTGCATTTTTTTTTTCAATTTAAGCCCGCGTAGAAAAGTTAATAAATAAGACGAAAAAGTTAGGACATTTAAGTTTACTTTTTCGCGATTCTACTGAATATTAGGATTTCTTTTATTTAACCTGCCGTGAAGATGATATTGTAGTTGTGTCTTCGTGTTGCCTGCTGTCTCGAATGTGTTTAATGCATAATGGCATAATTTATACAACACAATAGTATTGATGTTTCTTTTCAACCCATCGCACAGTGGCCGAAATACCCAATCTAGCGTCGCTTTAGCGAAATTTTTAAAACTAAGAATTCGGAAAGCTTTATTTTTTTTTTTAAATTTAAGCCTCAACGGATTTTTTTTTGTTTTCTTTTTTGTTTTGTTCCTAATATTCGCACAGCTGTGAACATTCAAAATTAACACATGTTTCAGCAAGTGCAATAACAATTTTTGAGCTTTTTTCAAGTGCAATTTTGTTGACAGCAAAAAATTAAATATTTAATTTTTTAATAAGATTTGCGATTTCATTTTAATTAAAAGGTATGTATTAAATAAAAAAAAATAGTTTTGTGATTTTTTGTTTTAAAATAATTTAAAAATAAACTTTTAAAGCTAAGTAAAAAACGAAAAGGTAAGGAGTTTGACAGAAGCTTAAAGTACTAAGTAATGTAATCAGGAAAGCGTGTAAACAGTCAATGAATGATTTTTACTTTAATAATTTGGAAAATAGTCAACATTAACCAAAAAATTGGTGGACATTTTTAAATGAGACTCTGGGTAGAAGGACTAAAAAGCACATATTAATAAAAGACTGCAACGGAGAAACTGTGGGGGAAAATAAAATTAATGTGATTTGTTTACTCAATGTTTTCTTGATATTCCAAAAAAATTAAAACAACAAATTAATATTTTGATTTCACACACACCACCTTTTTAGAAGTCGAGCAGATTGTCTCAGATTTGGATTTAACTAAATCCTGCGGATTTGATAATATATCTCCAAGATTATTAGAATGTAAAGCTATTATATCTCCCTTCCTCTTCAGAGTTTTTAACTGCATAATTAATACATCTATATATCCTGACAAATTCAAAGTTGCCAAAATCGTTCCAATACCTAAGGAGAAAAATGCTACTGAAGTTAATAAGTTTATACTAGAGTTGTGTCGGTCATGAACGAACTCGTTCAATTGAACGGATCAGTCAGATGAACGATGAACGGCCGTTCAGTTTCATTGTTCAATTTCGTTCAATCGTTTACTTGGGTCTTTTTAATCAGTCGTTCACTCGTTTACCGGACAACACAGAGTGGCCAAAATACCCAATCTAGCGGCGCTTTGTTAATAACTTCAAAAACATGAGAAATTGTGAAACATGGTTAAGACAAATAAAAGCTTTGGGATTGCTGGACCAAATGGTTCCGGAGATACCAGGTCATGAAAAGTGAAAAAATTATTAAAATCTTTCCTAAGTAGTACAACGTTATTAGCTATATCTTTCTCAATTTTTATGCAACGACAATCTACAAAATCTCATTTTATAGCTAATGAGGTTTCTATTTAAATGGTGCCCAACAAGATTTTTTGTAAAAGTCCGAAGTTCATAGTTACCATGATTTTTTAAAATGTTAGAACATTTGTTTTTATTACAAAGTAAAATTTTTTAAAAAGGTTTCTGCTTCATATTTTTTTTACAGCTTACAAAAAATTAATAAATAAAAACTATTCAGAGTCGGAGTTTTCAGAATTAATGCTGTCAGGTAGGTCATTTATATTTAACAGAAGCTGCTTGACCTCATCATCTATTTTGATGTGCTTTTCGGAGTATTTCGAGGTGCTTTTTGATTAAGATGTAATAAAAGGATCCGACGAAACCAATAGAGCGTGCAGTAAGTCTTCCATTGTGTGCAGTCTCGAGTCTTACTGGTAGCGAAACTTTTTCAATAATATCTGCTCCATGTATTAATATATTATGATTTGCCATACATCGTCTCTGGAAAATTGCTTATTTCCACAAGATGCCCAAAGAGTTGAATTTATTTTTGTTGAGGTTTCATCATCTAGTGGGAAGATGTTGGTTGGATGTGTTTACAGGCCAAATAAGAGAGTACCTTTGGCAGTTTTATATTCCACTCTCGAAACTCTCACAACGGAGTATAATGACATAGTAATAACTGGAGATTTCAATTCAAATATTTTAGTAGATGCCACACTTCCTGATAATATGTTATCCCTTGGTATTTTTTCAGTCAATACGGCAAGTCCAACACATCATACCGCTACAACAAGTACTTTGATTGACGGAAGCTTTCAGGGATGCCTTACGCATAAGAGATGTGGCTTATGCAAGGTGGAAAAAATTTAGAACTCCGGACTAAAACTTCAGTTTTCTCTAGCGAGAAATGTTGCCAATAGACGAATTAAACATGCCAAACCCGAATATTATTCCCAACGGTTTAGCTCGGCAATAGACTCTAAGCAAACTTGGAAAGCTATCCGTGAAATAGGTATTGGCAAAACTGACATGAATAATGATTGTCAATTGATGCAAATACTCTTAACGAATCTTTTACAAGCACTCCTTCGATACAAGCGAACCTCGACTTCTACGATTTTTCCTCACATTCGTCGAATATTAATATTGATAACCAGTTTTTCAGATTTTCCTATGTTTCTCAATATGATGTTATCTCGACCATCCATTTGATGAAATCAAACGCAGTGGGATTTGATAATATGCACCCAAAATTTGTAAAGATAATTTTGCCTTTGATTTTACCTTATATTACTCATTTGTTTAATACTATTATAATGTCGAGCACGTATCCGTTAAGATGGAAACATGCGAAAGTTATTCCATTACCTAAGTCAAATGGTGAATACCGACCAATAGCCATCTTGTGCTATCTATCTAAAGTTTTGGAAAAACTATTGCATAGTCAAATGTTGGGATATATTAATGAACATAGTTTGCTTTCTAATATGCAATCTGGGTTTCGCCTGGGTTTGAGACAAATGTTGGGATATATTAATGAACATAATTTGCTTTCTAATATGCAATCTGGGTTTCGCCGGGGTCATAGCTGTATTACAGCTCTTGCGGAGGTATGTGAGAATATACGACAGAGACTTGATAATGGGGACATTAACTTTTTAGTGCTTCTTGATCATTCGAAGGCATTTGACACAGTGGATCATCAGATGCTCATTAGTAAACTGAGACACTTTTTTCGATTTGCCAATACATCTACCAATCTCATTTTTTCTTACCTTTCGGCGCGCACACAATCGGTATTTATGAACGACTCTTGGTCAAACTCTTTATCTCTAATTAAAGGAGTGCCACAGGGCTCTATTCTGGGGCCCTGTGAATAGTATTGCTTTGGGTATATCATCTGTAAATACTGAAATGAACAAAATATACCTGTGGTCTTCTGCAAACGGGCTCTGTTTGAATCCTGTGAAATCTAAGTGCATTGTTATATGTAGAAAAAGTATTGCTCATACAATTGTTCCCACCATTGCTGATAACATTGTCATAAATGGTGAGAAGATTGAGATTGTGAAAGCAGCGAAAAATTTGGGAATAATTATTAACAATAGTCTCACTTGGAACGATCATGTGAACTGTTTAGTTGGTCAGTCCTATATTAAGTTAAGGGCCCTATGGTTGACACAATACTTTACCCCTTTGAGGATAAGACTTTTACTTGCCAAAACATATCTGATTCCTAGTTTAATTTATGGATGTGAACTGTTTGCAAACTGTGATTCAATTAGCAAAAGAAAATTAAATACTTTATTCAACAATATTTTGAGATATGTGTACGGTCCAAGACGTTTCGATCATGTTTCATCAGTTTCAAACAGTCTGTATGGAGTCTCTTTCGAAAATCTTTTGAAAATCCGAACACTTACTTTTTTACACACAGTGATAAACACTAAAACCCCCAAATATTTATTTGAGAAGATACGTTTTTTTCAATCTCAAAGGAACCATAATATTATTATTCCACGGCATCAAACCTTAGTCTCCGAATGGCAGTTTTTTATTCATGCCGCTCGTCTTTGGAACCTTCTTCCACTAAATCAACAACTAAATCGTAATGCTAACAGTTTCAAAATGTTTTTATATAACTTTTTTTCATAATTGCTTTTGTTTTCTTGATTGAAAATGTTTTATATGACTTTATTCTTTTTTAATAATTGTATTTTTTTGTTTGTTTTAATACTATGAACCATTTTGTAATAATTATATGTAATTAAATATTCTTGTAACATTTTACGTTCCTGTACTATAATTATAAGACACTGTCTTGTTGTACAGGAAATGAAAATTAAATAAAATAAATAAATAAATAAATAAAGATGGAGGCATGTAAAACCAAGGGGGATATTCGGACACAAATATTTTTGCTGTTTCCCAAGCATATATTCGAAAAGCGGTATTTATGAACGACTCTTGGTCAAACTCTTTATCTCTAATTAAAGGAGTGCCACAGGGCTCTATTCTGGGGCCCTGTGAATAGTATTGCTTTGGGTATATCATCTGTAAATACTGAAATTAACAAAATATACCTGTGGTCTTCTGCAAACGGGCTCTGTTTGAATCCTGTGAAATCTAAGTGCATTGTTATATGTAGAAAAAGTATTGCTCATACAATTGTTCCCACCATTGCTGATAACATTGTCATAAATGGTGAGAAGATTGAGATTGTGAAAGCAGCGAAAAATTTGGGAATAATTATTAACAATAGTCTCACTTGGAACGATCATGTGAACTGTTTAGTTGGTCAGTCCTATATTAAGTTACGGGCCCTATGGTTGACACAATACTTTACCCCTTTGAGGATAAGACTTTTACTTGCCAAAACATATCTGATTCCTAGTTTAATTTATGGATGTGAACTGTTTGCAAACTGTGATTCAATTAGCAAAAGAAAATTAAATACTTTATTCAACAATATTTTGAGATATGTGTACGGTCCAAGACGTTTCGATCATGTTTCATCAGTTTCAAACAGTCTGTATGGAGTCTCTTTCGAAAATCTTTTGAAAATCCGAACACTTACTTTTTTACACACAGTGATAAACACTAAAACCCCCAAATATTTATTTGAGAAGATACGTTTTTTTCAATCTCAAAGGAACCATAATATTATTAT
Organism: Pollenia amentaria; assembly: GCA_943735925.1. Lineage (NCBI taxonomy): Eukaryota > Metazoa > Arthropoda > Insecta > Diptera > Polleniidae > Pollenia > Pollenia amentaria. The sequence goes on from OX031010.1 coordinate 75,630,370, forward strand.
TCCACGGCATCAAACCTTAGTTTGGCAGTTTTTTTTATTCATGCCGCTCGTCTTTGGAACCTTCTTCCACTAAATCAACAACTAAATCGTAATGCTAACAGTTTCAAAATGTTTTTATATAACTTTTTTTCATAATTGCTTTTGTTTTCTTGATTGAAAATGTTTTATATGACTTTATTCTTTTTTAATAATTGTATTTTTTTGTTTGTTTTAATACTATGAACCATTTTGTAATAATTATATGTAATTAAATATTCTTGTAACATTTTACGTTCCTGTACTATAATTATAAGACACTGTCTTGTTGTACAGGAAATGAAAATTAAATAAAATAAATAAATAAATAAATAAAGATGGAGGCATGTAAAACCAAGGGGGATATTCGGACACAAATATTTTTGCTGTTTCCCAAGCATATATTCGAAAAGCTTCTACGTTAACTGCATACCCACATGCCATTGTGCGCAATATTAAACCAAACCTTTTTATAAGTTTCACTTGAACGCCAGTTACTATAGAGGCCAATGTTGGCTGCTCAAAAAAAATCGGGCTGTATTCCCAGTGTTTGTATTCCCCGAACCTGTCGTTGGAATGTCCACCAAAATACCCATTTGTTCTCTTAGTTCAAGTTGAATTTTTCTTATGGTTTGTAGAGCAATTTCTTTATTTTCTTAACGAATTTGCCAATTGTTTAACTGGTATTCTGTAGGCGATATTATATTATACACTCGAAGCAACGTATCCAAGCATGAAGTGTCGACAATCCATATTCATACAAGTGGTTTTGTGGCTGCCTCAGTTGAACTAAATTTAGATTGTTCATCAATTTTGGTGTCGCCCCACAAATTCCACAAGCCAGTGATGATGACTCCGCTATGGTATTAAACACTTTTCCATCGATCATGATCAAATAAAATTCATGCGTTACTTAACCTAACTAAATCCGCTGACTCTTTTTCCAAAATTTTTATAATGGGTCTGCAGAACCGAGTTGCAGAAGGCCGATTATTTTGCCGGTCCTTTTTTAATTTGTATAGGAACAATGCATACATCAAATAAATGCTCATCAATTGTTCCAGTATCAGAAACACGGATACGTTGACGGTAAGTAGAGTGTCCTATGCTACCGTCACAGCCCCATTTAAATATTGCTTTTATGCAATCGTTAGTATTGCACACAGTCATGAGATTCTCAAAAGCTGTTGAAAAGCCTTGTATTATACGTGCAACAGTATGGTCTACGAGACTTTGCAAGCCAACTTCGGCTGAACGTTCAGTTACGTGTATGTCACTGGGGTAACACTCTGCTTCAGTTTTAGCTAAAATATCGTAGCTTGGATAAATATTGCAGTTTCGTTCTTTGGCACCATATTGCATTAGTCTGTATGACCTTTTTGAGTATCCACCATCAATATAAAGAGCTAAAGCTTCCTCAGGTGTATACGGAATAGGTGTTTTTGGATCAGCGTCTACAGCTTTAAGCATTTTTGTAGCTATTGCAGATTCTAAACATAACTTTGAAACAACCTGTGACGCGCTTCTTTTTCCAGCTTTGGAAAAAGAGCTACCATTAACTCTTGGTTCGGTGTTTCATTGGCAATTGATGCAATTTTTTTTGAGTCTTACTTGTGCATTCTGAGAAAGGTTTCTCTTTACTCTTAAAATTAAATATTTAATTTTTTAAGAAGATTTGCGATTTCTTTTTAATTATAAGGTATGTATTATATGTATTATATTATATACCGCCAATATATTCTATTCATTAGTTTCTAAAGTATACTTGCTTAAGAAAGTTTGTGTTTTTTTTTTTTTTTTTTTTTTGTAAAATACAACAGAAATAAATGTTTAAAATAATAATAATGGCTGGTGTACTAATATGTGGAATTTGCTAAAAACCAGTATAAAAACAAAAAAAGCTAAAAAAAAAACATATTCAAATTCATATGCCATGTGATGTGTGCAATCATATATCCCTGACATCAATGGAGAGAAAAAGCATATGGAAAACCATCTAGATTTCCTTCAACAGCAACAACAACAACAAGTAGAAGAAATGGATGAACATCCTTCAACATCGGCTGTATCTAGGAAGCTTTTGTCGATGTTACAATCAAATTAACCATTTAAAAAACAACAGACTGAGTCATGTGCAGAAGCTTTTATTATGTGTGAGGATTGTAATGTTAAAATTCAACCTCAACAATGGTTTATTCATTGTTCATAACCCTGACAAAAGGAAAATGTACAGGAAAGAATTGGAAACCGGATTCAATAAATAAAATATTCATTTAAATCTCGACTATTGACGTATCGTTTTCCGAAAGGATATTTGAATTTGAATGTAAATGAATATTTGAAAGAGAGGCAAATGTATGTTCAGAAATTATTAAATAATTGTCTGGTTGAGCACATAATTGTGAAATTTAATTTAGAATTGACAGCTCGATATAAGCTACCAGCACATCCTCTTAAACCAGAAACTGATATGTACCACAATACGGAAATTATACGTTTATCAAGGGCAGACAATATATACTCAGCTCTCACACTTCAATTTGAAAAGATTAAAGCAAAGATGTCTGAGTTTCAAGAAAGAGATTCTGGTTGGACGCTTATCCAAATTTAATGCCTAAAAATTAATATTAACAAAGCATCACCATTATCGGGATCCCAGTACATACCAACACGTTCAAAATAATGACGACAATTTATACAATTAATAGTATTTCTGAGCCAATTATTATGCTTGGTTGCGGTAGAATCCTTAACTTCATTTCAATGCAATTTCTAACTGATGTGAAGGATATTAAGTATTTTGAAAAAATAATACGGAAATAAGTATAAATGTGCTCGGGATCGACAGAAAATTTAAAACGGTTGTTGGTCCGTACTACATCACAAAAATTGAGAAGGAAGTGCATATGGATTTATTGCTGTTGGAAAGTGAATGCGGGAATAAAATGCACTAAATTTTAATAAAGAATATTTCTAGGTAATTAGCATAAACTTATATAACATTTTTTAAAAAAATCTATTCAATTTAAAAAATTTATTTCTTAGTTTTGTTTTTTTTTAGACTACCTTTAAATCAAATATCAGCACATAATGAAAGAATTATATTTTGCAATGTATGCCTTTACCAAACAGACATACCGGTAACAATGCTTATTCACAAAGAAAAAGAATGTGGAGAGTTCTATCCCAAGATGCCGGAGGAATGCAAATCCATCATAGAATACCAACATTATGAAAGGCAGATGGAAGTTTTATTTAAAGTGTATGCGGATTTTGAATGTGTTCTCGACAAAGTAGATGTAAGTAGTATTAATGAAAACAGTAGATATATAAAAAAACATGAACCATGTGCATATGGTTTTAATATTAAGTGTAATTTTAATGAACATGAACAAGTTTCAAATGTTTAGTAGTAGTAGTAGTGTTAATGTAGGGCAACATTTTGTAGATAATTTAATAAATGAATGTAGACAAATTTATAAGAAATATTATGAAAATATTGTCCCCATATAAAATTATACATTTCTTTGTCACATACTGTTTGGGTACATATTATTTCTGAAACTGAAAAAAAATTTGAGCTTAGATTTTAGACTCTTTAAGATTTACGGCATCTGGTTTGGAATCATTAGCTAGTAATCTCAATGATCAAGATTTAAATGCAGTTAGATTTTCCAGATGCTGAGAAGTTTTCTCTTATGAAGCGAAAGGGTGTTTTTCCTTATGAATATTTAAATTCATTTGAAAATTTAAATGAAAAGAAACTCCTACCAATAGAAGTTTTTTATAGTAGGTTAAATGATAAAAAAATGTTCAGCAGAAGATTATTTGCTAGCACAAAATATATGGACAAAATTTGATTGCGAGACTATAAGGGATTACATGGAGCTGTATCTAAAAACTGACGTGTTATTACTTACAGATGTATTTGAAAACTTCAGAAAACTCTGTAGGAAGATTTATAACCTAGATCCTCCACATTATTATACCATCCCAGGCCTTTCTTGGGATGCAATGTTAAAATATACAAGAATTGAGCTAGAATTATTAACAAATCTAAAAACGTATAATTTTATTAACCGAGGAATTCGTGGTGGTCTTTCACAATGTAGTAAGAGGTATACTAAAGCGAATCATAAATATCTTACCGATTATGATCCTACAAAACCGTCCGAATACATTTTATATTAAGACACAAAAAATCTTTATGGTTGGGCAATGTCAGAGTCACAACCATATGGAGGCTTCAGTTGGACAAACGACTTCATTCACCCCAAAAATATTCCACATAACTCAGATGTTGGTTATATTTATGAAGTCGATTTATCATAGTCGTCTAGCTGTCATGATTATCATAATGACCTGCCATTCTATGTGGAAAACAAAATAATTGGCGGGAGTAAATATGAAAAATTAATTGCTAATCTATCTTACAAAAAGAAATATGTCATACATTATAAAACATTAGAGCAATGTTTAAATAATGGATTGGTTTTGGAAAAAGTTTACCGAATTCTGAAATTTTATCAAAAGCCGTGGTTAAAGGCATACATAGATTTAAATACGACACATAGAACAGAAGCTAAGAATCAATTTGAAAAGGATTTCTATAAATTGCTTAATAATGCTGTGTATGGTAAAACCATGGAAAATGTCGATAAGAGAAAAGACGTTAGGTTGGTTAGTGAGTGGGGTCGTACCAACAGTAACCGATTGGGTGTAGGTGAACTTATAGCAACACCAAATTTTCACATTATTTCACAGTTTACTGATAAATTATGAGCTGTACAAATGAACAAGGCTTTTGTGTACTTGATCTATCAAAATGGAAAATGTATGATTTCCATTATGATGCTATGAAACCTAAATTCGGAGATAATATAAATCTCAATTATATGGACACTGACTCTTTCATTTACTCAATTAAAACTGATGATTTCTATGATGATATAAGAGGAGATTTAAAAACACTCTTTGACAGCATATTCACAAAATAGACCATTTAACTTTCCTCAATTAAATAGAAAAGTACTTGGAATGATGAAAGTTGAAACTGAAGGTAAATTCATCACTGCATATGTAGGCTTAGGACACAAAGTTTATTCTTTCACAGTTGAAGATGATAAATATGTTAAAAAAGCTAAGGGGGTTAAAAAGTGCGTGGTAGACAATTATACTATAGATCATTATAAACATGTCTTATTTAATAAGTAATCAGTAGGGGCATGTATGTATACATTCACATCTAAGTTACACACAATAATAACAAATAAAGTTAATACAATAGCTTTAAATTTTATTGATAGTAAGCGTAAAATAAGAAATGATGAGATTAATACACTTGCATGGCACCATTATCAGTTAGATACTGATGATGGTGATTTAGAATTAAGTAGGTTAATTAGTGGTATTGAGTCATTAAATAATTTGTGAAGAATATTAATATATTACCTTGTAGTATTTAAATTAAATAAAATACATGTAAATATAATAATACATATAAATATATACATACTTACATAAATAACACTCAAAAAGCTTATTTAACAAAAAAAAAAAAAAAACAACCGTTTTTTTTTTATTTTACATAAATTAAATAATAAGCAGAAAAGTAAGTATTAAGGTAGAGTTAGCCGAACGTCCACGTCCCCTAACGAAACGTCTGGTCCGTTTTGTTATTTGCTTACAATGTAAATGCTTACCGAATTTAAATGTCACGTAACGGAACGTCTTAATCTGTATAAATTAGAATTTCTTGCCGTCGTTACGTGGCAGTTGTAAAGCAGTGATGGCCTGCTTGTATATTAAATTGAATGCGGGTATTTTCGCTCTTTTTTTGTACTTTTTTCCATTATATCTATGGACTTTCGACAAAACGACTTACAATACAACATATTTCCATATATATAAATATACATATGCTTAGATGTACAAAATAAACAAATGCATATGCACATACAATAGAAATGAGAAATATATAAAAGGCTTTAAATGGTTACAAAATATTGTTTTACCTATGCACATTTTCAAAATAATATATGTAAATGTGTATGTTTATGCTAAAATACATATTTGTTTATTGTAAATCTATAATATAAATATCAGATATTAAGTTATTAATGTTTTTTTAATTACACTAAATACTGTTTTAATACCATTTTAATCACTTGGTACTTTTTCTGCACAACGGTCAACATTTAAACCTTTTGATTTCCCATCGCTGTGTGTGTTGTTTTATGTATACTATTGCTTTTTTGTTTATGTATGTGAAAAACATATGACACGTTTTTAGATGTTCTATAAGTGCACCAACGTGCAAGCAGTCCGTTACAGTAAGTTACGGGAACAGCAACGTTCGCCTAACTTAGCCTTTAGAATGTATTAAAAAAAAAGATTGTATAACTTTTCAAACAATTCAAGTTAAAGGTGTGTACTCCATCATAAGATCGTGTAGGATTAAACAATAAGCATTTCGTCGATTGATAATTTAAATGTCGTATGTGGATTTTTGGTGGTTTTGAGTTAAGATTGATTCCTTAGGTTTTCCGACCTGATCTTTCATTTGGCGTAATCAGTTTTTCGATACCTCATACGATATGGAGTGTTGAGTTTGTTGTATGTGGTATTTGCTGAAGCACTTTTCAAATTAAATGTGTTCAAACTCAATTTACTCGAAACTATCGGAATCCACATAAGACAATTCAATTATCAGCCGACGATTTGTATTTTCTGGTACTGGACTACATATTTGTCTCAAATTCAATTTTCACATCGATAGGTCAATTTTTAACAATTTCATTTTTATAACTAACATCAACTAATGAAATTGGAATATTTTTAAATTTCTCACAGGAAAGAAGAGGTTGTGCTTCTCTCATATACATAGTAATTTTGTTGAAACTTAGCACACATATCATACAAAACAGCGTATCGATTCTACTCAAATTTCAAATTTAAATCATCATAGGATAAGATTCTGAATGTATATGTATATTTATTATAGTTTTCTAATACGAATAAAATAAATCTTTGCCTTTCTCTATTCACTGATAGTTTAATATTCCAGTTGTGATTTCTGCCTCAGCAAAATGTTGGATTAAAATAACAGTCCCAACTGCAAAATGCTATGGGTAATGAAACACCCTCCTTTATAATCTTCATTATTTGTATTTTTCGTGTATCTGATAGGTGAATATGTGGTATTCTCCATGTTATGTTTTTAATCGATACTCTCAATTTTTCATTAGCATCTGTTGAGTAATACGCCTTATAATCATTTGAACTTCGTAAAAGAATAAGTTCATGTTTACTATTTAAAATTATTTTATTGAAATCCGCAGCAAATTTCAGTAGTAGTTTAAGGGGAATATAAAAATTAAATTTTCGCATTGACAGGTCTTTAGAAATATTCCACCCTGCATTTCTCATCATATTGCTTTCAAATTCATTTAGTGAGACATAATTCTTAATTGTACTGGATATTCCCAAGTATCGAGTACCATCAATTTTAACACCATTAATCTCATACCGTATTTCATCAAATAAGTATGCAACACAACTATTTCTCAATCTAATATTTTGTTTTTTATGTTTCCTTCTATATATAAGTAGCTTTCAGACGGAAGAACATATAAGTCTTGATTTTGTAGTTTAATTCGAATTTCATCATTGTTTTTAAAGGAATGAATATACCCCACATGGCTGTGATAATCTTGTTTTATTATATTTTCATAAGAATATGCTCTTCCAATGACATTGAGTATATCAGACATTTTTCTTTATTTTTAACTTAAGCCATTTTAAAAAGGCTGTATTTTCTTTCGTTAATGATGCTCTTGTAGCTTTAATATGATTAGTAGGAATGTCTCTATTAACTTTAATATACTTAGTTTTATTGTAAATTATCATTTTCTCTGGGTCTTAGATGTAATATAAGTGTTATTTCTTCGCCTCTGAAATTTACTGCACGATTTTCTTGGTCAACAATCCAAATTTTGAGATATGTTATTTCTTTGACGTTTACTGGTAAATAAATTGGTTATTAGCAATAACATCTAATTTATATCCTGGTGGTACGTCTAATGCGAACTCGTCTAATGCGACCTACTAATTGAGATATTAAGATGAATACATATTTTCGTTTCGGGTTTTCATACAAATTCTACGTATGTGGAAGTAATGTTCTGCTTTTCATATTAATTCTGTTTTAAAAAATAATGTTAATTTACTTTTTTTTTTTTTTAATTATTGACATAAAACGCGAAAATTGCGATACATTTTATCTTTTTTCATATATAGGCAATATGGGTATCAAATAAAATGTAAAAAATACAATGATTGGCTTACTAGCTTAACAAATCGTTCCGTGTTTTCCGAATGGCAGTTAATTTTGTCTCTATAAACAGTTTTAAATTGTGACTTCACCTGGCATTTCAATAATTTCTTCAGAATCACAAAGATATTTAAGATACTGATGGGAATAAAATTTTATACTAGGTGGTTCATCATATCTTTTAAGGACTCGCAGTCGAACAATATTTTTGGAATATTGAATTGTCGAATATCATCAATATTACTTCATATGACTGGTTATTGCACTGCTGTCGCAAAAATAACAATAGCTGGATTATGTCACAGTTTGTCGGAAGCATAATTTTGTTCAGCTGAAGAGTAGAAAAATCCATTTTTAGTGTTTTCGGAAATTTATTTTTAAGTATAATATTATAAATTTGTCTGTTATTAATAGATTAATATGTTTTTAATTAAAAAATTAATATTTAAGAACTTAAATTTAGCTCACAGCATCCAGGGTTTAAAAACGGTTCTTTTGCTTATCATCAGGTTATTAAAATTGAAAAATCAAACAATTTGATACCCATATTGCCTATATATGAAAAATATAAAATAGATAAAATATATCGCGATTTTCGCGTTTTATGTGAATAATTACATAAAAAATAAATTAACATTATTTTAAAACAGATTCAATTTTAAAAGCATAACATTATTTCCACATACGTAAAATTTTTATGAAACCCAGAAACGAAAATATGTATTTAGCTTAATGCTTAATATCTCAATTAGTTGGTCGCAAGTGGTCAAGTTACACACCATTGGATGCTGCTTCAAAAACTCTTTCGATGATACCAAATTTCATTTATGTCGTCTTGAAGCAAAGTACACAAAAATTCGAAAAACTGAAAAAAATACCTTTTTTAAAAATGGTCCAGCTCACGGATGATCAACGCTAGAACCAAAATATTTTGGGAATCATCATAAAACATATCAACCTTTATTTTCAGAGGGGTAACAAAATCACTTTTTTTTTGAGTCGCTCTAGCGTACATTGTATAAAACATCACTTGAATTGATGAACGTTCGCCAATACGTAAATATCTCGATACATGAAATAATTGACATAGGTCGATTATGGATATTGCCAAATTTGTATTACGTATGACAACTGTCAACTAACAGCTTGTTATTACTGTTTTCATATTGTTAACAAATTGGCAACCATAAACTTGTAGTTGCTGCTTATATTTTTTAAAGTAAAGCCTGGTACTCTGTCAGTATTTCGTGCGAAATGTTGTCAAACTTAATATATAAAAAATATCTGAGAAATTTTAAGCAACAGCTTATCATTTTTTGTAATTTTTTATTTTGTATTTGTAAAGTGGTTTTTATAACGAGCGTTTTACAAAGAAAATTGTAGAAAAGTGATAAAATTTATTTGTTTTCTGTTTTGGGAAATTTTAAAAATAATGACAATTAAAAAAACATGATTTTTCTTTGCGTTCGCAAAACAATATTGTACTTACAACTAATAAAAACGTTAAGTCTTGAAAAATCGCGAGATAGATAATATTGATACATGTAAAAATTTTGGAGTGAAATAATCAATGTTGCTCAACATTTTTTGCAAGTTTGAACAGAGTACTATACTTAAAGCCGAAAGAACTAAAAAGTTTGTAGGCCTAAGTAAATCGATGGCTTAATATAAAAAGGCGTAACTCGAAGAAAAAAAATCTTGGTTTTTATGAACAAACTTCACATATTATGGATAATCCATTCTACTTTGATTGTGTATGCGAATCAGATGTACTATCTAGTTGCCTTGCAATTAAATCAAATGCTGTTGGGTTTGATGAGATTTATCCAAAGTTTTTAAAAATAATCATTTTGCGTATGCTGCCTTATATCACACATATATTTAACACTATAATTACAAAGAGTGTTTACCCAGAAAACTGGAAATTTGCAAAAATAATACCAATACCAAAATCTAAAAATGAATATCGCCCTATTGCCATTTTACCATATTTATCAAAAGTATTTGAACGTTTACTACATCACCAAATAAGCAAATACATAAATGATAAAGGTTTATTAACTAGAAAGCAATCTGGGTTTCGACCGAAACATAGTTGTATAATATTGATGTTGGTGATGTTTCTTTCCTTGTACTTCTCGATCATTCTAAAGCCTTTGATACGGTAGATCATGATGTACTTCGTTTTAAGTTGCTAAAAATGTTCAATTTCTCTACGTCATCAACAACATTAATGTTATCATATTTAACAGGACGCCGTCAGTCCGTCTCTGCCAACAACAATACTTCAAAATCTCTACCAGTTCTGAAAGGAGTGCCACAGGGATCAATACTAGGTCCATTACTCTTTACTTTATATACCAATGACCTTCCCCAACATCTAAAGTATTGCAGTGTTCATATGTATGCTGATGATGTACAACTATATATTAGTAGTAGCCTTGATGATATGAGCCGATGCATTGAGAACTTAAATATGGATCTTGGCCGAATATATGACTGGGCAAGTGCAAATGGTTTGTGCCTAAATCCTAAAAAATCCAAGTGCTTAGTTATTACAAAGAAGACAATAATTTTAAACGAAGAACCGGCAATATTGCTTAATAATAAGAAAATCGAGATAGTATCAACGGCAAAAAATCTTGGAATCACATTTAATCGTTTTCTTACATGGTCAGACCATATTAACGTCGCAACAGGGAAAACATACTCAATGTTACGAGCGTTATGGCATACCCAGTATTTTACCCCACTCAAAATTCGAATTCTTCTAGCAAAAACATACCTCATGCCAACTTTGCTATATGGATGCGAGATATACGCAAACTGTGATTCTGCAAGTCGTAGAAAGCTTACATCTACCTTTAACTCAATATTGAGATATGTATTTAGTCTAGGGAAATATGACCATATTTCCCATTACACAACAAAACTATATGGAGTTACTTTTGTAGATCTTCTAAACATCAGAACACTGATTTTTTTACATAAAATCATACACTCTCGACATCCAACTTACTTGTTTGAGAGATTATTGTTTACACTTTCTGAAAGAACAAATAATATCGTACATGTTCGTTATAGAAACTCTGTATCATAATTGCAATTTTATATTCATTCAGTCCGTCTTTGGAATTCGCTACCCACGAATATTAAATTTATAAGCAACGCTCGGCAATTTAAAAACGAAATTTTTAAATTGTATGCGACAAATTGAATTCTTTTTTTATTTTATTTTTGATTTTCATTAATTTGTATGTTTCATGTTAAAATTATTTATATATTGTTTTATACTAGCAATTCAATAATTTTATAATTTTATATTAATTTTTATTTTTTGTAATTTGTACCAAACAGATTATTAAAACTTTTTTATAATTTACGTTATAAAAATCCATTACTTTAATTATAAGATTTTTAATCTTGTTGTATTGGAAAGCAAATAAATAAATAAATAAATTAAGATTCGTTAAATTTTATATAAAAAAAAAAAACGATGCAATTTTTAATAAAAAAAAGATGCAACAACTTTCATATTACAGCCCCTTAAAACTTTTTAAGCAAAATAGCAATATCTATTTTTAGACATATAATTTTATGCTTTGCTAGGGCAGTTATTTTTGATTTTATATGACTACTAGCCAATATGGTTCCAATATTACTGGAGTTGAAATTTGTATTGAATTTGTGCTCGTACGGGGCAATTAATTATTTAAAGCACTCTTGGTCGTCAAATATTCTAAAGGGAATATTTTTTTCGTCACCAATCCAATACATTTCAAAAAATTAGTTTTGTAAATTGTTGTGCTTAACTTTATTTTTTTTATTATATTTTTTGCAAACAGGGGCATCATCACTATAACTTTCATTATCACTTTTGATGTCCTGCTGATGAACAAGCTTTAATGCCTTTTAATGTTCGATTTTATCTTTCCACAAGGTTCCTTTTTGCAGGATGTTATTAAACAAGTGCTTTTGTTTGATGATGCATTGTACTACACAAATTTTTGTATGTTGAACTGTTTTTTTTTTTTGGCATTGTTAAACTTTCGAACTTAAGCCTATAGTACACGGCATGTAAAAAAACACATGCGCATGTGGTTCTGACGTAGTTTTGACGTCAATGCAAAGCCACAATTAACATTGCGTGTTGTGTGCTGACGTCAAAATTACGTCAGAACCACATGCGCATGTGTCTTTTTACATGCCGTGTACTATAGGCTTTAGACACACACTCCACACTTTGCTTTTAGCAAAAATTATTTCCATGTAAATATGTTGCAAATTTTTTTGCAGTTATTGCCTGGTACAATGATAAACATGTAACCACAATACTTAGCCAAATGTACAATAAGAAAAATTAACATGACAATTAATTCACACATCTGTGCATAAAATTTAATTCTACTTAATGGTAGGATATCATATTTCTTAAAAAATACCAAATGCGCACTGCGTATGCCTGCATAAATGTATTAAGTCAGGTCAAAATTACGTTAAATAGTTACCATAAAATGGTTTGGTTATCCTTGGGCTCGGTTATATAACCAATAAAATTTGTTTTATTACAACTTTTTAAGAAAAAAACCTGTCCTTTTCAAAGCATCAAAGAATTTTTTACAAAAACAGTGCATTCTTGACAATTTTGAAATAGACTTTTTTATTGATTACGATTCACGTTAAATATTTTAAAAAATTTTAAACTTCCACTTTAAAAAATATCTAAGCTATTAATTAACAAAATCAAAAATGGCTTATCATTAAGTATATAATTTCCTTAAACAACATAATGAATAATCTTAATAAAAAAAATTAGCAGAGTATTTGATATACTTTTACGAACACATTAATGTTTTTTTACGTCAAAAATGGGTATTCTGCAAATTATTGCATAAGCAAAAAGAAAAACAGTGCTGTAAAATTAATATAAACCGAATCCATAAATATATATGTATTGCAAAACCTTTATTAAGTATGACTTTCAGCTTCTTCTACATTGGACTGTTAGAAATTTCACAGCTTAACCCATTGCACTCCCATACGCTTAGAATTTCCAAGAATAAATAGTAGACTGCCATTATTTTTATGATATGATTTGTCCATCATTTGTTTTGTTTCCAACCTTATAAGGTAAAATATGTACATTAGACCGACTCAAGTTGTATGGAGCCGAAAAAAGTGTTTTAGTTACCCCTCTAAAAATAAAGCTTGATATGTTTTATGATGATTCCCAAAATTGTTCATTTAGTTCGGCAGTAGGTCATACGTTTAAACAAATTTAAAAAAAAATATAAATATTTTGTTTTAAATTTATTCTCTTATTTCCTAATATTTCGGTCAACCTTGTTGACCATCTTCGGGGGTTTTTGAAAACATATAAGAATAAATAAATTAATAAACAAAAAATTTCACTTTATTGTAGCCGTAAGCTTTTGTCAACTAAATATTAATATAAATAAATTTTATATTTTTTATTGTATTTTTTATTTGTATTTTTCATATTTTGATAAATTGAAAAGTGAAAATATTTGATACCCATATTGCCTATATGTATATGAAAAAAGATTAAATATATCGCGATTTTCGCGTTTTAAGTAAATAATTCCAAAAAAAAAAAAAAAAAATTAACATTATTTTAAAAGAGATTCAATTTGAAAAGCAGAACATTACTTCCACATACGTAGAATTTGTATGAAAACCCGAAACGAAAATATGTATTTAGCTTAATATCTTAATTAGTAGGTCGCAAGTGGTCAAAGTGGTTCAAAAACTCTTTTCGATGATACCAAATTTTATTTATGTCGTCTTGGAGCAAGGTACAAAAAAAATCGAAAAACTGAAAAAGACCTTTTTTAAAAATGGTCCAGCTCACGGATGGTCAACGCTAGAACCAAAATATTTTGGGAATCATCATAAAACATATAAAGCTTTATTTTCAGAGGGGTAACAAAATCATTTTTTTTTGAGTCGCTCTAATGTACATATATTCTTTTTAAAAAATTTTAATACAGTCGAATTTCCCTATAATAAATCTGTTACTATTGGACCAGAATATTTCTTCATTATTAATATAGAATGCTTATAATACAATAGAAATATTTTTTCCACGTTCATTTAAAATAATCTGGTATTTTTGTACGGATTGCATTCTTCCAAGTGCTCCTTCATCAATATCTTAAAAAAGACTGTTATAAAGCCTTAATAAATTAAATAATAAATTACTTGAGTCTACATTTTTAGAATAAATGCCTTTTATTTTTAATTTGTTATAAAGTGCTTTAATATAAAATGCTTAACTATATTTTGTGTTTATCCCTCTCTTCAGCTTTATTAAATACTAATTTTTTTAGGATAAATAATAATTTCTTCAACATTTTTGTTTATTGAATGCTGGGGTCGCTATCAATATTACTCTTAATTGGAATATTCTTTCCTTCTTATTTACATTTTTCGGAAATCATCCAATTGCAATTTACTTGTACATAGCATTGTATGTATGCGCTACAGAAGTTCTTTTGAAATAATTCCTTATATGGAGACAAATATGTATGTATGTATATGAGTCAAAGTTTTATTTGCAAAATTTGTACGTTGTAAAGAAAAATTCAATAAATGAAAATGTATTATAAGGAAATCAAAATACACGTAAATTAGAATGAAAAAGTTGGCTTTTTATTTTATTTTATTTATAGATTAATTTAATCAAATACATTTTTGTGTTTAAAACCACTACTAATTAGAAATTAAAATCAATATAGTTACGTAGGTCATTACAAGTAAGTACTTATTTTTAACATCTGAAAAAAAGTTTGTTCATCATTATATCTCATTTTTAACGCTTTTTATATTATTTTCCGACATATTGTTTTTAACCGATTTAGAGATTTCAAATTAATTTTAGGGTTTGTTTCCAATTTTGCATTTCTCGCTAATCTTAGACATGTTCGCTAGAGAAGCGAATTTGTCCTTAAAGTTTTCTGATTCTTTATAGATTTAACGATTTTCAATAAATTGTTTGCTATCATATTAGTGAATTTGAACTTAATGACAATACATAAATTCCATAAATGCAAAATTTTACTACAACATATGTATAATTGCGTTCTAATATTTCAGAGAAAGCATATCTTTTAGACCACAAAAATAAATATAGTGAATCAACTATCGCACAATTGTCTTTGTCTTCGTCAATGCAACAAGTACCCGCAAGAGAAAAGCTAGGCATTCCAAATTCAAAATTGAATAGTGAAGTTAAAACAACACCTGGTGCGTCCCTCGCAAACATGTTGTGTGTAGAATCCACACCTACCGATATTCCTAATTCGACTTTATCCATCGTCTTAACACCTATACAATTTTCACAGCTATTGTCAACCGCACCAGGCAAGGAAACAAATCAAGCTGGTTTACCCTCATTACTTTCCAAAAATTCTCGAACCAATTCAAGATCAATTTCTCCAGCAACCAACACAAATTTAGCTTAAACAACTGGTTTGCCCCTCGCAAACATGTTGTGTGTAGAATCCACACCTGCCGATATTCCTAATTCGACTTTATCCAGCGTCTCAACACCTATACAATTTTCACAGCTATTTTCAACCGCACCAGACAAGGAAACAAATCAAGCTTGCTTACCATCATTACTTCCTAAAAAATCTCGTAAAAATTCAAGATCAATTTCTCCAGCAAATAATTTAAGTTTAGCTTCAACACCAAGTGAGTCCTACATTATATCTTGCGAACATATCGATAGTCCCAATTCGGCTATATCCATCCTTTTGTCACCTTAGGAATCTCCAAAACTATTTTTAACTGCGCCAGACAAGGAAAAACATCAAACTGGTTTAACCTCGTTACTTTTTAAAAATTCAAGATCCATTTCTCCAGCAAATAATTCAAGTTTAGCTTCAACAATTAGTGAGTTTTCAATTATATCTGTCGATAGTCCCAATTCGGCTATGTCCATCATTTTATCACCTAAGGAATCTCAACAACTATTTGCAACTGCGCCAGACAAGGAAAAACATCAAACTGGCTTAACCTCATGGTTTTCTAAAAATTACAGATCCATTTCTCCAGCAAATAATTCAAGTTTAGCTTCAACAATTAGTGAGTTTTCAATTATATCTGTCGATAGTCCCAATTCGGCTATGTCCATCATTTTATCACCTAAGGAATCTCAACAACTAGTTGCAACTGCGCCAGACAAGGAAAAACATCAAACAGGTTTAACCTCATTACTTTCTAATAATTTTCGTAAAAATTCAAAATCGATTTCTTCAGCTAACAATTCAAGTTTAGTTAAAACACCAAGTGCACCTGCATAGATATATATGTCGAATCCGCACCTGTCGATAGTCCTAGCTCGAACTCTTCCTCGCTATTAACCCCTGACGAGGCTTTACCAAAAATGCTTTCACATGCAGTACGCAAGCATCACCATAATATGAAATCAACACCAATTACATATAATACTTTATCTTCTAACATTTCCCCTTTGTTCAAAAACCTCATGTATGTTCTTCTAGTCGGGAAAAAGGACATTTTACCAATTCTGTTTCAACTTAAAATAGTACTTACAATACAATAATTTCTAAATCTTGTAATAATATTATATCTGATTACTTTCCGGACTCAATAATAAATACCACAAATGAAAATTCAAACTCCACAAAAAAAATTTTGGAAACACAAAATTCGAGTTTTGAAATTATACAACATCCATTGAAAGTGTCAGTGGTGATGATCCCTCATACTTGTAAAAGTACAAAAAAACATTTTTGCATTTTTTGTAAAACATTAAAAACCAAATTATCCAGGCATATGTCCCTCAAACATAAGTC
The DNA here is from genome assembly GCA_943735925.1 of Pollenia amentaria. Lineage (NCBI taxonomy): Eukaryota > Metazoa > Arthropoda > Insecta > Diptera > Polleniidae > Pollenia > Pollenia amentaria. The sequence goes on from OX031010.1 coordinate 75,647,560, forward strand.
TGAAAAGGAAATTAAAGACATTTTAAAACTACCCTTTAATTCAAAAGAACGAATGAAAACAATGGAAGAACTGAGGAAAAAGGGGGATTTTTTACACAATACCAGTGAAAAGTACAATACCGGAATATTAATTGTGAGCAGGCAACAGCGATTGACACAAAACAAAAATGCTGATGATTATGTGTGTTGCAAGAACTGTAAGGCATTTTTTTCAAAGAGGACTTTACGGATCCATTGACGGAAATGCGGTGTTAATAAGATTTTTTTGATATTTGTGTAGAAGCGCTGAGAAAAGTCGCAAACTGGGACGACGAGGTAATGTGGTTCAGGACGCCTGCAGTTGCTCAACAGTTGGCTTCCATAGTCAAAAAATGCGGTTCGAAACAAAGAATTGAATTTATTAAAATACAGGCAGAGGAGCTCAAAAAAGATCTTGAAAATTTTTTGCTACTGTGGGAGGAGGAAATACCAGTTTTAATTAATAAAAAAGCACTTGAAGATCAGTGTAACCAAAAGCGCATAAAGAAGGTAGTTCTGACCTCAAAAAATGATATCAAGAAATTATATTTGTTTTTAAAAGATAAAATGTCTAAGGCGATCGCAGTGTTAGAAAAAGAATTCGATGAAGATTTCTGGATGGAGTTAGTTACACCCACGCTAATATTTATTCAGATTTTCAATAGAAGACGGGCAGGAGAGATAGAGCGACTCACAATCAGCAACTACTCAAACAAAGAGGTAATAACGGAAAATTGTGAAAAAGCTATCATTGAAAATATGTCTGCAGAATCAATAACGTTTGCGAAACAATTTGTTTGACTTAAATTGCGAGGGAAACTAGGAAGGACTGTGAGTGTTTTGCTAAGCCCCTTGTGTACCAAATCAATTGATCTCGTTCTTAAATATAGAAATAATGCAGGCATAACCAAAAAAAAATGAATACATTTTCGCCAAAAAGAATACGTCACACTTTTCCAAACCATATTACAGAGCTTGTCCACTTCTTAAACAATACTCGTCTGAATGTGGAGCAGAAGTTTGAGGGGATCGGCGCTTAGGAAGCATATTGCAACTTACACATCTATGCTTAATATAGAGGAGGCTTCCGTGGATCAATTGGCAAATTTTATGGGGCATCACAAAGACATTCACAAGAATATTTACAGGATGTCAATTCCGGTGGCGGAAATAACGTGTGTATCTAAGCTTCTAATGGCTGCTATAGGTGATGACGATGGTGAAGATGACGATGAAAATGTTGAAGTTTTGTCGGATCAGGATGATGCAGAACCACAACCAGTTGTTTCAGCTAATGCAGACGTGGATCAGAATACAAGCACATCATCCAAGAGAAAAACACGAAGCAGTTAGTATAAATACGTTAAGTTATCAAATTTTTTCAAAAAAGCAAATACTTACGTTTGCCCTTAAATATGGTATAGTACCTACCATTCACTTACAAATAAAGATTCATCTAAAAAATTACATTAAGTAAATATTTTCTAAAATACAAAAACATGACTAAATCAAAAATTTTCACAAAACTTTCACTTTTTTATTAAAGCATCTCCATATGGAAAAACAAAGCGGAAGAAATGGACTCAGGAGGAGCAGGAAGCAATCCAGTCTATTTTTGGGAATTTAAAAGAATTAAAAAAATTGCCTAGCGGAACTGAGTACCTAAATGCTGTAAACAATAATGCAGCTCTTAAAAATAGGACACCGCAGCAACTTAAGGCCTGGATAGACAACCAGAGGAGATACAAGTAAAAATGTGAGATTTTAGTAAATTTTTTATTATGCTTATAGTTATATATTTTTTTTTTTTTTATTTCAGAAAAAGATTTTATTGGTGTAAGAAGTTTATGCTATGTTTCAACGACATAATCTTCGACATAATCATGAGCGAAGAAACTTGCTTCGCCATGCAACATTTTGAGAGGGAATTAATGAGATTTATAATGATTCGCAGGTTTCCGTATGTCCAAAATGAAGGGGCTTTCAGTACATATGTTGGTATAACTTGAAAACGGTTCTCTATATTCAGTTAAAAAAAAAACCCGAAGCTCGGCAACAATTTTATCTTTAAGCCGTGCTTTATTGTTTGAAAATTTTCTCAGTAATTTTAGAGATATCGTTGAAGTTTTTAAAAACTAAAATATTTTTTTTTTTAAAAAAATCCTTTTTTGTTCTTTACAAATTTATCACAAAAAGCAAAACTCCGATAAAAATCACAGTTTTTGTCTAAAAAAATTTAGATAAACAACAGCGTTATTTCATTGCAATTGGTGCACAACTTTTGATTTTGTTCACAGTTTACTGAGAAAACTGAATTAATAAAAAGCGCGATTTCCATATAAAAAAACATTTTTTAATGGCATTTTATTTTTCTCGCATTTTTATTTTTCATGAATTTTTAAAGAACAAAAATGTCTTTAAAAAAATCTTATTTTTTTCAAAACTTCAACGATATCTCTAAAACTACCGAGAAAATAAATTTAAAAACAATGTAAGCACGGCTTAAAGATAAAATTGTTGCCGAGTTTAGGGTTTTTTTTATACCGAATATAGTGAACCGTTTTCAAGTTATTCCACTATATGTGGTAAAAGTGCCTTAATTTTGGACATAAGGTATATCTCGAAAAGTCGAGCTGATAGAGAAAAACATAAATTCGATTTGAAACCAGCAATTTCAAATTAGTAAAAATTTGCTCTAGTGTTCCACGCCGCAAAATGACTGTTCCCCAGTGTTATTATACATTTTTATCACTTTTTAAAAAGTTTTAAACATAATTTATTTATTTAATGTACGAAAATGATACATGAATTCAAACATTTTCACAAAAAAATTTAAATCCCTGTGATCAAAAATGGCGACTTTATTAAAGGCTAGTTTACACGATAATACAATGTATTACGACTTTGTAGATTCAAAATATTATGAAATTCTCTGTTGTACGTATTATTTAAGGCTAGTTTACACTATTATACTTTGTATTAATACATGTCAAAAACTCAAGTAATATGTAAAAGTGTGATATAAGGTCTGTCTGCGTACACATACATATTTTGCATAATTTTGTACAAAATGTCGCAAAATCTTGCAAAATGTTGTCTGCGTACTCCAAATCTCTTACAGCGAGAGAGCCAAAAAGAGAATTTTTTGACAGTTGGAAGTTAGAGAACTTGCAAAATGTTACTGGAGAAATTTCCTCTGGTAAGATTTTGCAACTAGTTTGAACTGCTGTTTTTATATACTGTTTGAATGAAAGAGTTTACGTGTGCCAAGATAGCGTCGACGAAATAGCGTCGAATTTGGGAATTTAAAAACCGGGAAACCAAAATACCCAAATAATGGGGATTTACAGTATATGAACAAAAAGTTAGCGTCGAATTTAGGAATTTAAAAAGGGGAAGTAAAAATATATTTATATTTTTAATAAATATACTAAAAATATTTACCACAGGCTTTTGCACGGTATAAGCTGTATATTTTCTGAAAGTAAACAGTTTTCTGGACAAAATGAGCGATGCGTGCAAAAAATATATAGTTTATACCGTGCAAAAGCCTGTGGTTCATTGCATAAATCAGTAAAGATTTTTACTGACCATTTTGGATGAACCCAGATTTCTCGGAAACTGTCCGAACGATTTTTTGCACGCATCGCTCATTTTGTCCAGTGGTAAATATTTTTTGTATTTTTATTAAAAATATAAATATATTTGGGCTTAAATCTAGTTTACCGACGCAGCTCCAAATAAAAAAAGTACCTAGGGTGATAGAAAATGGAAAAATAAGAAGAAAAAATAAAATAAGAAAGTTAACGCAAACGCTTAGTTTTCGAGTTATGGGCGTTTAAAGTTTTTATATAAGTATGTGATTTTGCAGTGCATTTCCAAATGTATATGGCTAATATAGGTATCATTGCAAAGCGTTTCACTAGATCTTTCTGGAAATACAGAATTTATTTTAATATTTTTAGTTTATTAAGAAGTGGGACGAGTTTGCAAAATACAAAAGTTTTTTAGTAAGCATAAAAACAAATTTATTAATTTTTTCTAATTCTTTAATGTATGTATATACTACATACTAAATTATTTAAGAATTTTAATTAAAATACAAGTAAAACCTTCTTTATGTTTATGTTATACTAATGAGGAGAGAATCCTTGCCCATGGGCAAAGGCCGTCTATGCAGAGAATCTTTAGTTAGAAGCCGGTATTAGTTATACCATAGAGAAGAACATCCTTGCGTCCGGCCAAAGGCTGGCTATGCAAAGAATTTTTTTTTTGCGATGCTAGTGTTTGTTATTTTATAAAATTTGCATTACACTTTTATTTAAATAAACTACATTCTTTCCTAGTGCACTTCCGTAAAGCTTAGTCTAGACGATATGTTGAATCAGCAAATGTATGCTTACACTCATATGCTTAAAAATAATAACAAATGCCTCTATTAGCATATTCAATATGTTAGGTGTCTAGACGATATGCTGAAAATACCAAATTTTTCGAATTCATCATATGCCAGCAAATGATATTTCAACATATAAGTTAGCATACAATTTTTGTGTCTACACGATATGTTGAATTTTGTATGTTGATATGTATGTTGAGTATTGTAGTCATTTGGTTAAAAATAACAAATAAATTTGACAATGCTCTTGTTATATTTTTTAATGCAACTACCATTTTTGCAATAAAATTTATTTAAATCAATAAAAAGAAAAAAATTATGTCATCAGAGGAAATATCACTAGCTATTATTTGTGCATTGCAAGAGGAAGAAGAATCTCTATACAAAAATTTTCTACGTATGGATATCCATCAATTCAATCATTTGCTTTCTTTGGTATCACCAATAATAACGAAACAAGACACAGTGATGCGCAAAAGCATTACAGCAAAGGATCGACTTATTTTGACCCTACGTTTTCTAAGCAGTGGTGATTCATTTTCTTCCTTGCAGTTTCTTTTTCGTATCCCAAAATCGACTATTAGTACAATTATTCCACATGTGTTGGATGCGATGTATACAGTGCTTGTAGGGAAATACATATATGAAGGTAAGACCTCCCAAGTATTATTTTTGTGTTTATACGCTACATCTTTTTCTCGATAATGTAGATGCCAACAACTGCAGAAGAGTGGAAAGCTATAGCGAAAGCATTTAAAGAACGGTGGCAATTTCCAAATTTTATTGGCGCTATTGATGGCAAGCATGTGGTAATGATATCGCCGCCGAATTCTGGTAGTATTTATTACAACTATAAAGGTACACACAGCATCGTACTAATGGGAGTTGCAGATGCTGAATACAAGTTAATTTACATTGATGTCGGTCGTAACGGACGTTTTTCTGATGGTGGTGTTTTCAATCGCTGTACCTTTGCAAAGGCGATGGACAGCAACAAATTAAATTTACCAGAACCAACTGCATTGCCAGGACGAGACTTACGTGTTCCGTATTTACTTGTTGCAGATGATGCTTTTGCTATGCGACCAAATCTAATGAAACCGTATGGTCAACGTGGCTTAACAATGGTGCAACGAGTGTATAATTACCGATTGAGTCGTGCACGTCGCATTATTGAAAATGCGTTTGGTATAATGTCAGCACGTTTTCGAGTTTTGCGGTCACCTATCCATTTAAACACAGAAAAAACTAAAAAGTGGTTCTAGCAAGCTGTGTACTTCACAATTATATGATCGACACAAATAAAAAATTGTACACACCATTTGGATTCATCGATCAATATGATCAAAATGGAGGTTTAACTGAAGGTACTTGGCGACAGGAATACAGTTCAACTTCAACATTTTTACCGCTAGAAACTCCAACAAACGTTGACCTTCAATTAACCACCGGTGCTAAAGAAATACAAAAAGAATTGACAATGTATTTTGTAGAAGAAGGTGAATTAGGTTGGCAGTATCAGCAAATATAATTCTAAATAAATACAAAGTAAAAACCTTTTTTAAAAACGAGCTTTAATTTGAATGCACCAAAAAGAAAAAAATAAACTTCTACTATCAACTTATAACGTCATTACACAATTAATATGATGTAGAAGCTTGTTGCTAAATTTATGTGCTCGTATTTACTTAGTTTGAAAATGTTAATAGTTAAAACCAATATCATCAAGTTCTTTTATTTCCTCTACACAAGTCAATCTCGCGACAAGCTTTTTTATCATATAAATTGTGTAATGACGTTTTAAGTTGATAGTAAAAGTTTATTTTTTTCTTTTTAGAAATAATCTAGTTGACCGTTTTCAGATATTATCTAATTTTGTACTACTCTACACAAATATTGTAACTAAATAAATAAACAAAAGAAATATTTATACAAAAACATATATCAATATATTTTATTTTCCGCATATGTATAAATGCCATATTTACATTTTTAATTAAATAAAAGTAAAACAATTCAATTCATTTTTAAGTTAAGTTCGGTACATATGCATACAAATTTGTCATATGTTGAAAAGCTTAAATACGATTTTCAACAAATAACATATCTGCCATCATACGCAGGAAATTTGTCAAGCACTAATAATACGCTGTCCACACGATATGCTAAAATTTGCAACATACGTTTGTTTGCATTGTTAACAAAGAGCTAGCAAATGTTATTAAACATACGTATGTTGAAAAATTTTTGCGTTTACACGATATGCTGGCACTTGTAACACATTTTTCATCATTAATATGCTGATTCAACATATCGTCTAAACTAAGCTTAACATTTCGACGTAAACTGAAAAAAACTGTAATGTCATCTAAAGAGTTTAATATTTTGAAATAAATTATGTATATCCAGAAAAATCTGTTCAAGAGCATTAAAATTATACCAATATTGGCCATATACGTTTAGAATTGTAGTGGAAAATCACATACAATATTTATATGAAAATTTTAAACGTCCATAACTCTAAAACTAAAGCTGGGATCACACGATTGCCGCAATGCACCAATTTTCACACTTTTTAATACCCCAATCGTGTGACTGCACAATCAAAGGCCTAATGTACCAATCGAGGGCAATATTGTGCTTACTTTTACCAATAAAATGCAACCCTGGTGCGGCAATCGTGTGACTACTTGCTATGCAACCGTGCGTCAATAAAAATGACAAAAATGTACCAATATTTATTGGCTTCTTGTGCGGCAATTAAACAACACAATACGCGCCAATATTTGCCTCTTTTTAAAAATACACTTTTGTGTGTTTCTTTTAGTAGGAATAAATTAAAAATAAAAATTAAATTTATTAAAAATAAAAATTGGGAATCAAGCAAGTCATTAATAAATAAATTAAAAATAAATTTTGTATTCCCGAAATTTTTTTATTAATGCAATAGCTGTTCAGGACAATATAAAGGAATTTATACAGGAAAACGGAGCAAAATGTATTGCAATTCTTTAAAGCGAATTTATTTTTGAATATACATAAATATTCTCTTTTTCAATAATTAGTACTGTGGTTATTTTTTCTTTCTCTTTTTCTTTATATATTTAAAATAGAATTTTACTTTGTTTAATTTTTGGAATTTCTTATATTTTACTTAAAAAATTTTAATAAAACTATTTAACAAAACTTTGTTTAAATATATGATACAATTTTCTTTTTTTTTATGAACAAGCCAACTAGAACTTTCAAACAAATAAAAAAGCTACCACAACAGCTGTTTTCGCAGTTGACATAAGTAAGAACAATCGTGTGACTGTGCTGCGGCAATTATTGTACTCATTTCGCTTTGTACCAACTAGTGGCAATAAAATTTGTATAAAACAGGGCAATCGTGTGATTTCAGAATATTTTGTTGGGGAAATTTCATTATTTTGCGTCAACAAAGCACAATCAAAATTGTGTCATATTGGTGCATTTGCGGCAATCGTGTGATCCCAGCTTAAGCGTTTGCGCCAACTTTTTTATTTTATTTTTTCTTCTTATTTTTCCATTTTCCATCACCCTGGGTACTTTTTTTTTATTTGGACCTGCGTCGGTAAACTAGATTTGTTCCTATATTTGTACTTCCCTATTTTAAATTCCTAAATTCGAAGCTAACTTTTTGTTTATACTGCAAATACCCATTATTTGAGTATTTTGGTTTCCCGGTTTTTAAATTCCCAAATTGGACGCTATTTCTTCAATGATATCTTGGCTCACGTTTGTTATTTCAATTGCAAGATTTCACTGGATACTGTCTGCGTACTTTTTGAGATATTCTCAGCCGAAAGAGTAAAATTTGTCTTACTCTCCCAAAAAAATTTACTGAGTATTTGCTACTGGAAAAGTACCCAGACAGACCTAGTGTGAATGCAATGTGTCATGAAAATGGAAGTGTTCCGAAAAAAAATTTGACATCCCATACGACTTCATTGTTTTTTTGAAAATTTTCTAAAAGCTAATACTTTTCATTGGATCAGGGTTGCATTTTAACAAAAGCATGTTCATGTGTGATAGTGTGACTACAAACTGTAAAGTTACATTCGATTTTTTGACAGTCGAAACAAAACTCATTTGATTTCTATCTCAAAAAGTATTATGGAATACGTAAGGCTTGTGAGATGTCATCAAGAAAACAATTTAAAAAGCCAAACGAAAAATTTGCTCACTTAATTTCTAATCAGCTGTTAAATTGAACGAAAAATTGCCAAACAAATAGAAAAGTAAAATTGAGAACAATCTCAATGTGTCATGAGAATAGATAAGATTCTAAAATGGTTTAGAAAATAAGCATTTGCCGACCGTTTGTCAAATTTTGTATCGGTATTCTCTCTTACTCAATGCATTTTGCTTTTACATTATAAGATTTTGCTCATTCTACATAATTTTTGACATGTCGCAAATACTTTGTATTACCGTGTAAACAAGCCTTAAATAAATTCAAATGACAAGTTCATCTTGTTTTGAATTTGTGAAGTTTTTTGCTTCTATAAAAAAATAAAAAAACTGTTGTTACGCCCTTTTGCATTTTAGCTGACGATATGTACAAATTTGTTTATTTTTTTTTTTATTAAGTTTTTTGTTTCTGTATATTGTAAAATGCTGTTTTATTGCTATATTTTTAATATAAATTTTTTTTTTAATATAAATGTCTGAACAAATAAATTTTTAAAAATATTTTAATAAAAGGATATAAACTGAACTAATGTTAATTTTAAATCCTTACCTCCATATTTAAAAAAAATATTTTAGGTTTATAGCAGGCTTATGAAACGAATTTTCTATGAAAATTTTTTTAATAAACCTTTTATTAATCAAAAATAGTTTTTATGAATATGGGGGTTAGAATTTATGTAGTTAAAAAAAAAAATTTTTAATACATATGAATGTTAATTTTTTATGTTTGTTAAGTTTCTTTTTGTTTTTTTTTAAACCTTAAACTGTAAAATACTGGGGGGATTCACAAGGTGTGCTATCAAGTCATATCGTCATAATGTCCTAATAATATTTTACAATTGTTTAAAAAAAAATATTTTTTTATGTTGTTTGAAACACAACAATATTTTTTTTTAAACAATTGTAAAATATTATTTAGGAGATTATGACGATTTGACTTGATAGCACACCTTGTGAATCCCCCCACTGTTTTATTATAGAATTATAAAAAAAAAAATGTGAAAATAAACATTAACTGCCTGGCCCACAATGTCGACAAGAACATTTCTTTCGAATATTAAAATTGAAAACAAAAACAAATTTCAGTATTTTATTATTGTTTTCAATATAAATATGCGAAAGAAATGTTCTTGTCGACATTGTGGGCCTGACAGTAATTGTTTATTTTCACATTTTTTTTTATTTTCACATTTATGTAATTAAAAAAAAAAAAATTGTTGTCTAATACAAATGAATTTTTATTTTTTATGTTTGTTAAGTTTCTTTTTGTTTTTTATAACCTTAAGCTGTAAACTACTGTTTTATAATAGAATTATAAAAAATGCGAAAATAAACAATTAAAGATTTTTCGGAAATAACATACTAATAAATTTAGTTTTCATTACAATACATTGACTTAGATTTAATTTGCATCCCCTGGTGTAAAGTGCACAACTCCTTGAACAACAATTATGTATATAAATACATCATCCGATTTTTGTCTTTAAAGGAGTTCTTCACAAATTTTCGGATCACGAATACTGTGTCTTAAAAATTTGCCAGCCCACCAATAACAACATTATTGTTTTTTCAGATTGCAGAAATTGGACCAGTCATTGCTTAATTACATTTTCATAGCTTCAAGGAAAACTTATACGAATTTGCTTTAATATCAGAAAATTTCGGTACATGTTATATTTTCCTATGTGTTTTCTACAGCCTCGAGAATTTTGTGGCATTCCATTTTTATTTTTGAGATGGCTACTTCAAATATACCACAATTTCTGCTTAAATTCTAATGTGATTTAAGATGTTTTGTACTGATTTGTTGATATTTGTTATTAATACGCTCATAAAAGTTAACTTACTGCCTGTTTTTAGAATTTAAAACAAAATTTCAAAATTTTTTTTAAATGTAAGTTAAACGAATGAGTGTTTCGCCCGTGTTCTAAAACCAGGCAGTAAAAGTTAAGGCCCAACAACGATAATATGCATAACCTTACCTAACCTACTGTCAAAAATTAACAAAAAGTCTCAAATGTATTTAAAAAACAAAATAAAAAACATTTGACGTACCAAATGGTCGATCAGTTTCGCACTTTGCTTAAGTAAATGACAGTTTTATAAAACTTAACAAAAAATATTTTTATGGTACATTTTTTTAATTTTCGTTAATGTTGGACCTAGAAACATAAAATTAAACATGCAATGTCATCTATAAAAGGGAACTTTTTTATTTTTTAACTGGTCCTTTTTTAATGTTTGAACCTTTTTTAACGTAATTCCGGTACGCTGAATCCAGTGGTCCCAACCTTTTTTTTTTCTTTTTGTAATTTGTAAGCTCTTGTTTTCGGGGTATACCGTTATTCGAAAATGGAGGAGGCTGCACAATATGTATTCGCGTAAAGCAGCCCATACACGTTTCAATTCAATTGTCAATTGAGTCTTTCAATTGAATATATTTTTTGTCACTTTGATTGAAACGTGTATGGGGTGCTTAACTCAAAAACGGGTTATTTTATTGAATTACCTAAAAGAACTGTAACCCTGCAATAAAATTATATTTAAGTAAGGTTAAACTCTTTTCTAATATGTGCAGCCGTTTTGTGCAAAAAAAATTAATTTTTTGGCAAAACTTCCAAGTTTTTCTTTTTTAAAACCCACACGTATAGAAAACAGCATAAATGATTAAAATCTGTAAACAACTTTTGATTTTAATCACAAAAGATGAAAAATGTTTGTAAAGGCTAAGGTCTGAGTTAGCCGCAGAATGGCTAGGTGGAGTCACCAAACCGAGGTCAGTGGGGTGAAGTAAATGGTATAAATAAAATTATTGACCGACAGTAAGAAAGTTTTATGCGTTGTTAGAAATTTGAGCTGGCATGAGCAAAATATGATTCGTAATAGTTTTAGCCGAACTAAAATAATTTTTGGAAGGGTAATTTGTATTGGGCCTATGGTAAATTATGGACCAATCATCCCAAAATTCTAAAGACTGATTTCTGATTAAAAAAAAAATACATGAGAATAAATTTCAATAAAGCAATGTAATTAGTTTTAGCGTTAACAGTGAATTTCAGGCTCATAGAGCAAAACAATACTTAATACACTTTAAAATAGTTGATATGGAGCAAAATTAATGCTTAATATCTCAGAAATCCAAAAAATTTCGTGGAACAGGTTTTGGATTCAGAGAGCGGGTAACCAAAATATATATGTGGTATATACATATATTTTGATTACCCTCTAACTCATTTTTTTAAATGGTCGGTAGGTCAAACCAATAATGACCTGACGAAATTTCGTTGATTGCCGTTGAAAGGCCACATACAAAAAGATTCAATTTATAAACTTTTAATAAACTGAATTTTAAATGGAAATTTGGTTGATTATACTTTTATAAAACAGAAATATTTTTTATGAATAAGGTTTCACCTTATTTTTTTCCAATATCTTAACGAATTACATTTCTTGATTTTACCTAATTGTTATTTAACTATAAGTTGTATTTTAAGGCATTTTTAAATAAAGTTTAGTGTTTTTTTAAATTATAAAAGAGGCATTTTAAATTTGGTTATATTTTCAACGCTTCTTTCTGTTTTTAAGGTACCCACAGACCAGGCAACATTTGTCGAAACAGGTATTAACTACTTATGTTTCAGTTTTTACCACAGACGATGACACTAAAAATTAAACATTAGTATTGCGTGTTTCTTGAATATATTACTACGAAACAAAAAACAATTATTATTGCTTATATCCTATAAATTTGGTAAATTTTTATATTCCACTAGCGGGCCCGTTGCCTGCTTCGCACGGCAAAACAAAATAAGAAAAGAAACACACTTGTTTTTAATAAAGTTGGTTTTGTTCCCTATTATTCAACTTTTAATTCTAGTTTCTTACAATCTTAGACTATGTATCACTTAAACTATCTTAGAGCTCTTTCGTAGACAACATTTTTAGTTTTGCCATGAGTTGTTGTGTAGATAAAGAGAACTGAAGGCTTGCCAACACGTGAGCACGAAACATATATGTAACTGGCCGTGTGAAAAGCAAGGATATTCTTAATCAATTCCGCACAATTCCAACGATTGCCCTTGCGCTTTATTTATTGTAATAGCAAATGCAAGACGTATTGGAAACTGTAGTCTTTTGAATTCAAAAGGTAAATCTGATGGAATCATTGGAATTCGTGGAATCAATACATCTTCACCTTTAAACTTCCCCTTTAAAATTGTTGCTTCGATCAAATTGTTCATGACCTTTTAAGCCAGCAATAGTCAATGATTGGCCTTGTGCTTTGTTGATGGTAATAGCAAAGGCAAGACGCAAAGGGAATTGGAGCCGCTTGAATTCAAATGGTAAATCGTTGGAATCGGGCATGCCGTTCTCCAGTTATGCGCTTAATAGAAAAAGTGGGCGTAAAAGTAGGCGTGGTAAATTTTTCTTTCGATGAAAACTTAAAGTTGATTAATACGAACATTTGAAAGAAAAATTAGTCAACTCGATGGAGCCGTTTTCTGATTTTAGGTAAATCGAAAAAAGTGGGCGTAAAAGTAGGCGGGGCAAAATTTTCTTTCCGTAAAACCTAAGTTGGACCATGGCGATCATTTTAAAGAAAAAATCGGTCAAGCCATTCTCAAGTTATGGATTTTGCCACGCCCCTCCGCCCCCAGACCGAAAATTTCAACCAAACTTCATATAAACCATATATGGGCCACTGCCTACGTAGTGTATAAGTTTGGTTGAAATCGCACGACGCGTTTATGATTAGTTCGGCGACGTACATATACGGACTTATTTTTATATATATAGATTATACATGATGGTTTTCCAATTCTCATAATTTGCATGGCAAACACATTGGTATCATGAAAATTACCGGTACACAAAATTTTTATTTTAACTATAAAAAATTCTATAGTGTTGTACTAACGGCTGTGGTGAACTCCAACTATGAATTTATAGCAGTCGATGTAGACAACAACTGTAAGACAACAGGCCAGAAACCAAAAACGGTACGAATTGAAAATGTGAAAATTTTCACTTTCGTACAAACCTGAGTGTTATACAAATTTAATTATACTTCTTTATGTTATATATTATATTTTTGACAAAATGCAGCTTAGTTGAATACATATTGCAAATTATTGAAAATAAACAAAAAAGTATATATTATGTATTTTTTAATAAGCTTGTTTAAAAAAATATTGGATGTAAGAAGTGTGTTGTACAACTTAGACTACACTTCTTTGTAAGAGTTAAAGATCGATAACTTAGAAATCAAATCGTCCGAAGCTTTGTTTTTGTTATTTTCATTGCGTATTAAAGCATCAGATATTTTTAATTACTCAATCCCAAGTCCGCAAGTTCACTAAGGGGAATTAAATGTTCAATGACCTAAAAACAATATCACATTACATATTATATTCATTTCTTAATAAACTTTATTTACCTTTTTAAAATCAGCTCCCACAAGTTGAACAGTTTTTGGTACACGTTTAAGAGGAAAACCCATTGCGTTAATTTGCTCAACCAGTTGCTTTGCTATCTAATTGACTAAATGTATCTTCATTATCAATAGTTTTTGCTGATGCTTCGTTTGTTACACATACATACAGGTGAGAATGTGTCATCTTCAAAATCTTTGTAATTAGACGAATTCGATAGTTTTCTCTCATATGTTGACTTACTTACTGGTGTAAGGGCGCTATTAGTACTAGAACTGCTATTAAAAGACAATACTCTCGGTTGCAATATATTATAAAAGTTACTAATAGTCTCACAAAGTTGCGGTGACTTTTCTTTAGATTGTGTTACAACCTCAGCTTTTTCACCTTCCTCACCCGAGAAAAGATCATCTGTGCTGGGATATGATACGCTATAAAGCAAGTTCTTTTGTCTATCCTCATCTTTCGTTTTACGTTGCTGGTCCCTTCCCAAGATTCGTTCTCTTCTCAGTTCCTTATTGCGTTGACGTATACGTTACCATTGTGCAATTTTATACAAAGCCTTTTGTTCAAGTTGAAAATCATAGACATTTGCTGGACAGCTCCAATAATAGTTTTTATCCAAACTTAATTTATTTGCCAACGATTGTGGCAATTAATATATAAAAGGAGAGGGTTTATACTTTTAGGCTATCTTAGTTGGTACACCATCCATATAATTGGCATTGTACATACTTATTTCTATTTTTTTCATCCCTGGGTGCACGGGACAAAGTTACACTTCCCTTACAAAAGTTATTTTTGCACACTGCACTGCTTGGCATTTTAAAATAAGGTTTTTATTTTTTAGTTATCACGTGAATCACTTGAAACTTAAATTTTTTCACAAATTTGATCAGAAATCACAACAATTTTCAATTTAATTAAAAATTTTTATTTGTTATTTATATTTGATTTTCTGTGTAGTTGGTTTTTAAGGAGGAAAATTTAAATTATAGAAAACATTTTTATAAAAATTTAAATAATGGAAAATGCACGCAATCAAAAATTTTTCTTAAGAAAATAAAAACTATCGAAAAATTAGAAGAAATTTTAAATTGTCGAAAAATTTTCTAAATAAAGTTACAATTACCGTAATATTCAGGTTGAAAATTTTTTAGAAAATAATATTATCGATACATTTTGTTTATAAAATCGAGATTTAATTTTTATATTTTCATTATAAATTTTTTAATTAATTCGAATGTGTATTCTAATTACAATACAATTACAAATTACAGTAAGTTAAATTACATTTTAAAAAGCTTTTATACTTTAATAATCTTATTCCTGCAATATTTTCCAGGAATATTGAAGGAATAAGATTATTAAAGTATAAAATCTTTTTAAACTGTAATTTGACTTATGCCCAATTTTCAGGATAGTATTTAAATCTATATTATGTTAATTTTCATAAAAACTTAAATCGTATTTAATTACAGATTGATTTTTTGAGTTTTATATGAAAAGTCTTATTTAATTAAGATAAAAGTATGGTAGCACTACTAAATACAAAAAAATATCATAAAAAAGTGTACTTATTTACAAGGTGGTCTCAAAAAACAGCTGGTTCTTATTACTTTGTCTGTTGTTTTTGTATTGTTGTGATATTGAGGCAACCTTGCTAAGTTAATCCAATGGAAACTTAAGTTGAATTTAAATGTACCACATCGGTGACTTAAGTTTAACTTAAGTGTTTAGTGGAGAAGATAATTTTGTATTTAAAACGATTTTAAACATAAATGTGTTTTAATGTCAATCCTGAAAATTGGCCATTAGAATACACATTCGAATTAATATAAAAATTCATAATAAAAATGAAAGCCAACTTGCGGACTAATATTCCCAGATTCTATTTGGGCAGCTCCAAATAAAAAATAAGTACCCAGGTTGATAGAAAATGTAAAAATAAGAAGAAAAAATAAAAAAAAAAAGTTGGCACAAACGCTTAGTTTTCGAGTTATGTACGTGTAAAGTTTTCATATTAATATGCGAGTTCCCACTACAATTCTAAGAGTATATGGCCAATATTGGTGTCATTTTAAAGCTCTTGAACAGATTTTTCTGAATTTACAACATTTATTGCAAAATTTTAAACTCTTTAGCTCACATAAGTTTTTTTTTTTAATTTTACGTCAAAATGTAACGGAAGTGCACTAGGAAAGTATATAGTTAATTTAAATAAAAGTGTAATAAAAATTTTATAAAATAACAAACACCAACTTCATAAAAAACTTCCCGGCATAGCCGGCCTTCGGCCGGGTGCAAGGATTTTCTCTCCTATGGTATAACAAACACTAGCTTCGCTAACTAAAGCTTTTTGCGTTGCCGGCCTTCGGCCGGGCGCAATTTTTTACTCCATGGTATTACAAACACTAGCTTCGCTAACTAAAGCTTTTCTGCATTGCCGGCCATTGGCCGGGCTCAAAGATTTTCTACTCCATGGTATAACAAACACTAGCTTCGCTAACTAAAGCTTCTGTGCAATGCCTTCGGCCGGACGCAAAGTTGGCAATGTAGTGCAAAATCACATATTTATATGAAAACTTTAAACGTCCATAACTCGAAAGCTAGGCGTTTGCGCCAAATTTCTTATTTAATTTGTTCTTCTTATTTGTAAATAATCTCCCAAATTGTGACCTGTACTTTGCGCACAAGGTTTACATGGACAGCCAGCCAGCCGGACGGACATCGTTAGTGTTTATGAGTCGATCGGTGTTACAAACATCAGCACAAACGCATAACAATGCCCTCTCCCCTATTGTGGTGTGGGTATAAAACGTTGACAAAATAGCACGATCTTTTTACAGCAGGTACATATGAAATGAGTGAAACACCCACTGCCACAATTCGACCGACATTTAGGAGAAACCAAAGAAAAATGGCAAACTAGCTTCCAAATCTATTAAAAGGATAGGCATGATTACATAAACACTTTGTACATAATTTTTGGTTTTTAATGGAGTTTAATATTTTGAAATAAATTATGTATATCCAGAAAAATCTGTTCAAGAGCATTAAAATTATACCAATATTGGCCATATACGTTTAGAATTGTAGTGGAAAATCACATACAATATTTATATGAAAATTTTAAACGTCCATAACTCTAAAACTAAAGCTGGGATCACACGATTGCCGCAATGCACCAATTTTCACACTTTTTAATACCCCAATCGTGTGACTGCACAATCAAAGGCCTAATGTACCAATCGAGGGCAATATTGTGCTTACTTTTACCAATAAAATGCAACCCTGGTGCGGCAATCGTGTGACTACTTGCTATGCAACCGTGCGTCAATAAAAATGACAAAAATGTACCAATATTTATTGGCTTCTTGTGCGGCAATTAAACAACACAATACGCGCCAATATTTGCCTCTTTTTAAAAATACACTTTTGTGTGTTTCTTTTAGTAGGAATAAATTAAAAATAAAAATTAAATTTATTAAAAATAAAAATTGGGAATCAAGCAAGTCATTAATAAATAAATTAAAAATAAATTTTGTATTCCCGAAATTTTTTTATTAATGCAATAGCTGTTCAGGACAATATAAAGGAATTTATACAGGAAAACGGAGCAAAATGTATTGCAATTCTTTAAAGCGAATTTATTTTTGAATATACATAAATATTCTCTTTTTCAATAATTAGTACTGTGGTTATTTTTTCTTTCTCTTTTTCTTTATATATTTAAAATAGAATTTTACTTTGTTTAATTTTTGGAATTTCTTATATTTTACTTAAAAAATTTTAATAAAACTATTTAACAAAACTTTGTTTAAATATATGATACAATTTTCTTTTTTTTTATGAACAAGCCAACTAGAACTTTCAAACAAATAAAAAAGCTACCACAACAGCTGTTTTCGCAGTTGACATAAGTAAGAACAATCGTGTGACTGTGCTGCGGCAATTATTGTACTCATTTCGCTTTGTACCAACTAGTGGCAATAAAATTTGTATAAAACAGGGCAATCGTGTGATTTCAGAATATTTTGTTGGGGAAATTTCATTATTTTGCGTCAACAAAGCACAATCAAAATTGTGTCATATTGGTGCATTTGCGGCAATCGTGTGATCCCAGCTTAAGCGTTTGCGCCAACTTTTTTATTTTATTTTTTCTTCTTATTTTTCCATTTTCCATCACCCTGGGTACTTTTTTTTTATTTGGACCTGCGTCGGTAAACTAGATTTGTTCCTATATTTGTACTTCCCTATTTTAAATTCCTAAATTCGAAGCTAACTTTTTGTTTATACTGCAAATACCCATTATTTGAGTATTTTGGTTTCCCGGTTTTTAAATTCCCAAATTGGACGCTATTTCTTCAATGATATCTTGGCTCACGTTTGTTATTTCAATTGCAAGATTTCACTGGATACTGTCTGCGTACTTTTTGAGATATTCTCAGCCGAAAGAGTAAAATTTGTCTTACTCTCCCAAAAAAATTTACTGAGTATTTGCTACTGGAAAAGTACCCAGACAGACCTAGTGTGAATGCAATGTGTCATGAAAATGGAAGTGTTCCGAAAAAAAATTTGACATCCCATACGACTTCATTGTTTTTTTGAAAATTTTCTAAAAGCTAATACTTTTCATTGGATCAGGGTTGCATTTTAACAAAAGCATGTTCATGTGTGATAGTGTGACTACAAACTGTAAAGTTACATTCGATTTTTTGACAGTCGAAACAAAACTCATTTGATTTCTATCTCAAAAAGTATTATGGAATACGTAAGGCTTGTGAGATGTCATCAAGAAAACAATTTAAAAAGCCAAACGAAAAATTTGCTCACTTAATTTCTAATCAGCTGTTAAATTGAACGAAAAATTGCCAAACAAATAGAAAAGTAAAATTGAGAACAATCTCAATGTGTCATGAGAATAGATAAGATTCTAAAATGGTTTAGAAAATAAGCATTTGCCGACCGTTTGTCAAATTTTGTATCGGTATTCTCTCTTACTCAATGCATTTTGCTTTTACATTATAAGATTTTGCTCATTCTACATAATTTTTGACATGTCGCAAATACTTTGTATTACCGTGTAAACAAGCCTTAAATAAATTCAAATGACAAGTTCATCTTGTTTTGAATTTGTGAAGTTTTTTGCTTCTATAAAAAAATAAAAAAACTGTTGTTACGCCCTTTTGCATTTTAGCTGACGATATGTACAAATTTGTTTATTTTTTTTTTTATTAAGTTTTTTGTTTCTGTATATTGTAAAATGCTGTTTTATTGCTATATTTTTAATATAAATTTTTTTTTTAATATAAATGTCTGAACAAATAAATTTTTAAAAATATTTTAATAAAAGGATATAAACTGAACTAATGTTAATTTTAAATCCTTACCTCCATATTTAAAAAAAATATTTTAGGTTTATAGCAGGCTTATGAAACGAATTTTCTATGAAAATTTTTTTAATAAACCTTTTATTAATCAAAAATAGTTTTTATGAATATGGGGGTTAGAATTTATGTAGTTAAAAAAAAAAATTTTTAATACATATGAATGTTAATTTTTTATGTTTGTTAAGTTTCTTTTTGTTTTTTTTTTAAACCTTAAACTGTAAAATACTGGGGGGATTCACAAGGTGTGCTATCAAGTCATATCGTCATAATGTCCTAATAATAGTTTACAATTGTTTAAAAAAAAATATTTTTTTATGTTGTTTGAAACACAACAATATTTTTTTTTAAACAATTGTAAAATATTATTTAGGAGATTATGACGATTTGACTTGATAGCACACCTTGTGAATCCCCCCACTGTTTTATTATAGAATTATAAAAAAAAAAATGTGAAAATAAACATTAACTGCCTGGCCCACAATGTCGACAAGAACATTTCTTTCGAATATTAAAATTGAAAACAAAAACAAATTTCAGTATTTTATTATTGTTTTCAATATAAATATGCGAAAGAAATGTTCTTGTCGACATTGTGGGCCTGACAGTAATTGTTTATTTTCACATTTTTTTTTATTTTCACATTTATGTAATTAAAAAAAAAAAAATTGTTGTCTAATACAAATGAATTTTTATTTTTTATGTTTGTTAAGTTTCTTTTTGTTTTTTATAACCTTAAGCTGTAAACTACTGTTTTATAATAGAATTATAAAAAATGCGAAAATAAACAATTAAAGATTTTTCGGAAATAACATACTAATAAATTTAGTTTTCATTACAATACATTGACTTAGATTTAATTTGCATCCCCTGGTGTAAAGTGCACAACTCCTTGAACAACAATTATGTATATAAATACATCATCCGATTTTTGTCTTTAAAGGAGTTCTTCACAAATTTTCGGATCACGAATACTGTGTCTTAAAAATTTGCCAGCCCACCAATAACAACATTATTGTTTTTTCAGGTTGCAGAAATTGGACCAGTCATTGCTTAATTACATTTTCATAGCTTCAAGGAAAACTTATACGAATTTGCTTTAATATCAGAAAATTTCGGTACATGTTATATTTTCCTATGTGTTTTCTACAGCCTCGAGAATTTTGTGGCATTCCATTTTTATTTTTGAGATGGCTACTTCAAATATACCACAATTTCTGCTTAAATTCTAATGTGATTTAAGATGTTTTGTACTGATTTGTTGATATTTGTTATTAATACGCTCATAAAAGTTAACTTACTGCCTGTTTTTAGAATTTAAAACAAAATTTCAAAATTTTTTTTAAATGTAAGTTAAACGAATGAGTGTTTCGCCCGTGTTCTAAAACCAGGCAGTAAAAGTTAAGGCCCAACAACGATAATATGCATAACCTTACCTAACCTACTGTCAAAAATTAACAAAAAGTCTCAAATGTATTTAAAAAACAAAATAAAAAACATTTGACGTACCAAATGGTCGATCAGTTTCGCACTTTGCTTAAGTAAATGACAGTTTTATAAAACTTAACAAAAAATATTTTTATGGTACATTTTTTTAATTTTCGTTAATGTTGGACCTAGAAACATAAAATTAAACATGCAATGTCATCTATAAAAGGGAACTTTTTTATTTTTTAACTGGTCCTTTTTTAATGTTTGAACCTTTTTTAACGTAATTCCGGTACGCTGAATCCAGTGGTCCCAACCTTTTTTTTTTCTTTTTGTAATTTGTAAGCTCTTGTTTTCGGGGTATACCGTTATTCGAAAATGGAGGAGGCTGCACAATATGTATTCGCGTAAAGCAGCCCATACACGTTTCAATTCAATTGTCAATTGAGTCTTTCAATTGAATATATTTTTTGTCACTTTGATTGAAACGTGTATGGGGTGCTTAACTCAAAAACGGGTTATTTTATTGAATTACCTAAAAGAACTGTAACCCTGCAATAAAATTATATTTAAGTAAGGTTAAACTCTTTTCTAATATGTGCAGCCGTTTTGTGCAAAAAAAATTAATTTTTTGGCAAAACTTCCAAGTTTTTCTTTTTTAAAACCCACACGTATAGAAAACAGCATAAATGATTAAAATCTGTAAACAACTTTTGATTTTAATCACAAAAGATGAAAAATGTTTGTAAAGGCTAAGGTCTGAGTTAGCCGCAGAATGGCTAGGTGGAGTCACCAAACCGAGGTCAGTGGGGTGAAGTAAATGGTATAAATAAAATTATTGACCGACAGTAAGAAAGTTTTATGCGTTGTTAGAAATTTGAGCTGGCATGAGCAAAATATGATTCGTAATAGTTTTAGCCGAACTAAAATAATTTTTGGAAGGGTAATTTGTATTGGGCCTATGGTAAATTATGGACCAATCATCCCAAAATTCTAAAGACTGATTTCTGATTAAAAAAAAAATACATGAGAATAAATTTCAATAAAGCAATGTAATTAGTTTTAGCGTTAACAGTGAATTTCAGGCTCATAGAGCAAAACAATACTTAATACACTTTAAAATAGTTGATATGGAGCAAAATTAATGCTTAATATCTCAGAAATCCAAAAAATTTCGTGGAACAGGTTTTGGATTCAGAGAGCGGGTAACCAAAATATATATGTGGTATATACATATATTTTGATTACCCTCTAACTCATTTTTTTAAATGGTCGGTAGGTCAAACCAATAATGACCTGACGAAATTTCGTTGATTGCCGTTGAAAGGCCACATACAAAAAGTTTCAATTTATAAACTTTTAATAAACTGAATTTTTAATGGAAATTTGGTTGATTATACTTTTATAAAACATAAATATTTTTTATGAATAAGGTTTCACCTTATTTTTTTCCAATATCTTAACGAATTACATTTCTTGATTTTACTTAATTGTTATTTAACTATAAGTTGTATTTTAAGGCATTTTTAAATAAAGTTTAGTGTTTTTTTAAATTATAAAAGAGGCATTTTAAATTTGGTTATATTTTCAACGCTTCTTTCTGTTTTTAAGGTACCCACAGACCAGGCAACATTTGTCGAAACAGGTATTAACTACTTATGTTTCAGTTTTTACCACAGACGATGACACTAAAAATTAAACATTAGTATTGCGTGTTTCTTGAATATATTACTACGAAACAAAAAACAATTATTATTGCTTATATCCTATAAATTTGGTAAATTTTTATATTCCACTAGCGGGCCCGTTGCCTGCTTCGCACGGCAAAACAAAATAAGAAAAGAAACACCCTTGTTTTTAATAAAGTTGGTTTTGTTCCCTATTATTCAACTTTTAATTCTAGTTTCTTACAATCTTAGACTATGTATCACTTAAACTATCTTAGAGCTCTTTCGTAGACAACATTTTTGGTTTTGCCATGAGTTGTTGTGTAGATAAAGAGAACTGAAGGCTTGCCAACACGTGAGCACGAAACATATATGTAACTGGCCGTGTGAAAAGCAAGGATATTCTAAATCAATTCCGCACAATTCCAACGATTGCCCTTGCGCTTTATTTATTGTAATAGCAAATGCAAGACGTATTGGAAACTGTAGTCTTTTGAATTCAAAAGGTAAATCTGATGGAATCATTGGAATTCGTGGAATCAATACATCTTCACCTTTAAACTTCCCCTTTAAAATTGTTGCTTCGATCAAATTGTTCATGACCTTTTAAGCCAGCAATAGTCAATGATTGGCCTTGTGCTTTGTTGATGGTAATAGCAAAGGCAAGACGCAAAGGGAATTGGAGCCGCTTGAATTCAAATGGTAAATCGTTGGAATCGGTCATGCCGTTCTCCAGTTATGCGCTTAATAGAAAAAGTGGGCGTAAAGTAGGCGTGGTAAATTTTTCTTTCGATGAAAACTTAAAGTTGATTAATACGAACATTTGAAAGAAAAATTAGTCAACTCGATGGAGCCGTTTTCTGATTTTAGGTAAATCGAAAAAAGTGGGCGTAAAAGTGGGCAAAATTTTCTTTCCGTAAAAACCTAAGTTGGACCATGGCGATCATTTTAAGGAAAAAATCGTTCAAATCAGTCAAGCCGTTCTCAAGTTATGGATTTTGCCACGCCCCTCCGCCCCCAGACCGAAAATTTCAACCAAACTTCATATATACCATATATGGGCCACTGCCTACGTAGTGTATAAGTTTGGTTGAAATCGCACGACGCGTTTATGATTAGTTCGGCGACGTACATATACGGACTTATTTTTATATATATAGATTATACATGATGGTTTTCCAATTCTCATAATTTGCATGGCAAACACATTGGTATCATGAAAATTACCGGTACACAAAATTTTTATTTTAACTATAAAAAATTCTATAGTGTTGTACTAACGGCTGTGGTGAACTACAACTATGAATTTATAGCAGTCGATGTAGACAACAACTGTAAGACAACAGGCCAGGAACCAAAAACGGTACGAATTGAAAATGTGAAAATTTTCACTTTCGTACAAACCTGAGTGTTATACAAATTTAATTATACTTCTTTATGTTATATATTATATTTTTGACAAAATGCAGCTTAGTTGAATACATATTGCAAATTATTGAAAATAAACAAAAAAGTATATATTATGTATTTTTTAATAAGCTTGTTTAAAAAAATATTGGATGTAAGAAGTGTGTTGTACAACTTAGACTACACTTCTTTGTAAGAGTTAAAGATCGATAACTAAGAAATCAAATCGTCCGAAGCTTTGTTTTTGTTATTTTCATTGCGTATTAAAGCATCAGATATTTTTAATTACTCAATCCCAAGTCCGCAAGTTCACTAAGGGGAATTCAATGTTCAATGACCTAAAAACAATATCACATTACATATTATATTCATTTCTTAATAAACTTTATTTACCTTTTTAAAATCAGCTCCCACAAGTTGAACACTTCTTGGTACACGTTTAAGAGGAAAACCCATTGCGTTAATTTGCTCAACCAGTTGCTTTGCTATCTAATTGACTAAATGTATCTTCATTATCAATAGTTTTTGCTGATGCTTCGTTTGTTACACATACATACAGGTGAGAATGTGTCATCTTCAAAATCTTTGTAATTAGACGAATTCGATAGTTTTCTCTCATATGTTGACTTACTTACTGGTGTAAGGGCGCTATTAGTACTAGAACTGCTATTAAAAGACAATACTCTCGGTTGCAATATATTATAAAAGTTACTAATAGTCTCACAAAGTTGCGGTGACTTTTCTTTAGATTGTGTTACAACCTCAGCTTTTTCACCTTCCTCACCCGAGAAAAGATCATCTGTGCTGGGATATGATACGCTATAAAGCAAGTTCTTTTGTCTATCCTCATCTTTCGTTTTACGTTGCTGGTCCCTTCCCAAGATTCGTTCTCTTCTCAGTTCCTTATTGCGTTGACGTATACGTTACCATTGTGCAATTTTATACAAAGCCTTTTGTTCAAGTTGAAAATCATAGACATTTGCTGGACAGCTCCAATAATAGTTTTTATCCAAACTTAATTTATTTGCCAACGATTGTGGCAATTAATATATAAAAGGAGAGGGTTTATACTTTTAGGCTATCTTAGTTGGTACACCATCCATATAATTGGCATTGTACATACTTATTTCTATTTTTTTCATCCCTGGGTGCACGGGACAAAGTTACACTTCCCTTACAAAAGTTATTTTTGCACACTGCACTGCTTGGCATTTTAAAATAAGGTTTTTATTTTTTAGTTATCACGTGAATCACTTGAAACTTAAATTTTTTCACAAATTTGATTAGAAATCACAACAATTTTCAATTTAATTAAAAATTTTTATTTGTTATTTATATTTGATTTTCTGTGTAGTTGGTTTTTAAGGAGGAAAATTTAAATTATAGAAAACATTTTTATAAAAATTTAAATAATGGAAATCAAAATTAATTAAATCAAAAATTTTTCTTAAGAAAATAAAAACTATCGAAAAATTAGAAGAAATTTTAAATTGTCGAAAAATTTTCTAAATAAAGTTACAATTACCGTAATATTCAGGTTGAAAATTTTTTAGAAAATAATATTATCGATACATTTTGTTTATAAAATCGAGATTTCATTTTTATATTTTCATTATAAATTTTTTAATTAATTCGAATGTGTATTCTAATTACAATACAATTACAAATTACAGTAAGTTAAATTACATTTTAAAAAGCTTTTATACTTTAATAATCTTATTCCTGCAATATTTTCCAGGAATATTGAAGGAATAAGATTATTAAAGTATAAAATCTTTTTAAACTGTAATTTGACTTATGCCCAATTTTCAGGATAGTATTTAAATCTATATTATGTTAATTTTCATAAAAACTTAAATCGTATTTAATTACAGATTGATTTTTTGAGTTTTATATGAAAAGTCTTATTTAATTAAGATAAAAGTATGGTAGCACTACTAAATACAAAAAAATATCATAAAAAAGTGTACTTATTTACAAGGTGGTCTCAAAAAACAGCTGGTTCTTATTACTTTGTCTGTTGTTTTTGTATTGTTGTGATATTGAGGCAACCTTGCTAAGTTAATCCAATGGAAACTTAAGTTGAATTTAAATGTACCACATCGGTGACTTAAGTTTAACTTAAGTGTTTAGTGGAGAAGATAATTTTGTATTTAAAACGATTTTAAACATAAATGTGTTTTAATGTCAATCCTGAAAATTGGCCATTAGAATACACATTCGTATTAATATAAAAATTCATAATAAAAATGAAAGCCAACTTGCGGACTAATATTCCCAGATTCTATTTGGGCAGCTCCAAATAAAAAATAAGTACCCAGGTTGATAGAAAATGTAAAAATAAGAAGAAAAAATAAAAAAAAAAGTTGGCACAAACGCTTAGTTTTCGAGTTATGTACGTGTAAAGTTTTCATATAAATATGCGAGTTCCCACTACAATTCTAAGAGTATATGGCCAATATTGGTGTCATTTTAAAGCTCTTGAACAGATTTTTCTGAATTTACAACATTTATTGCAAAATTTTAAACTCTTTAGCTCACATAAGTTTTTTTTTTAATTTTACGTCAAAATGTAACGGAAGTGCACTAGGAAAGTATATAGTTAATTTAAATAAAAGTGTAATAAAAATTTTATAAAATAACAAACACCAACTTCATAAAAAACTTCCCGGCATAGACGGCCTTTGGCCGGGTGCAAGGATTTTCTCTCCTATGGTATAACAAACACTAGCTTCGCTAACTAAAGCTTTTTTGCGTTGCCGGCCTTCGGCCGGGCGCAATTTTTTACTCCATGGTATTACAAACACTAGCTTCGCTAACTAAAGCTTTTCTGCATTGCCGGCCATTGGCCGGGCTCAAAGATTTTCTACTCCATGGTATAACAAACACTAGCTTCGCTAACTAAAGCTTCTGTGCAATGCCTTCGGCCGGACGCAAAGTTGGCAATGTAGTGCAAAATCACATATTTATATGAAAACTTTAAACGTCCATAACTCGAAAGCTAGGCGTTTGCGCCAAATTTCTTATTTAATTTGTTCTTCTTATTTGTAAATAATCTCCCAAATTGTGACCTGTACTTTGCGCACAAGGTTTACATGGACAGCCAGCCAGCCGGACGGACATCGTTAGTGTTTATGAGTCGATCGGTGTTACAAACATCAGCACAAACGCATAACAATGCCCTCTCCCCTATTGTGGTGTGGGTATAAAACGTTGACAAAATAGCACGATCTTTTTACAGCAGGTACATATGAAATGAGTGAAACACCCACTGCCACAATTCGACCGACATTTAGGAGAAACCAAAGAAAAATGGCAAACTAGCTTCCAAATCTATTAAAAGGATAGGCATGATTACATAAACACTTTGTACATAATTTTTGGTTTTTAATGGAGTTTAATATTTTGAAATAAATTATGTATATCCAGAAAAATCTGTTCAAGAGCATTAAAATTATACCAATATTGGCCATATACGTTTAGAATTGTAGTGGAAAATCACATACAATATTTATATGAAAATTTTAAACGTCCATAACTCTAAAACTAAAGCTGGGATCACACGATTGCCGCAATGCACCAATTTTCACACTTTTTAATACCCCAATCGTGTGACTGCACAATCAAAGGCCTAATGTACCAATCGAGGGCAATATTGTGCTTACTTTTACCAATAAAATGCAACCCTGGTGCGGCAATCGTGTGACTACTTGCTATGCAACCGTGCGTCAATAAAAATGACAAAAATGTACCAATATATATTGGCTTCTTGTGCGGCAATTAAACAACACAATACGCGCCAATATTTGCCTCTTTTTAAAAATACACTTTTGTGTGTTTCTTTTAGTAGGAATAAATTAAAAATAAAAATTAAATTTATCAAAAATAAAAATTGGGAATCAAGCAAGTCATTAATAAATAAATTAAAAATAAATTTTGTATTCCCGAAATTTTTTTATTAATGCAATAGCTGTTCAGGACAATATAAAGGAATTTATACAGGAAAACGGAGCAAAATGTATTGCAATTCTTTAAAGCGAATTTATTTTTGAATATACATAAATATTCTCTTTTTCAATAATTAGTACTGTGGTTATTTTTTCTTTCTCTTTTTCTTTATATATTTAAAATAGAATTTTACTTTGTTTAATTTTTGGAATTTCTTATATTTTACTTAAAAAATTTTAATAAAACTATTTAACAAAACTTTGTTTAAATATATGATACAATTTTCTTTTTTTTTATGAACAAGCCAACTAGAACTTTCAAACAAATAAAAAAGCTACCACAACAGCTGTTTTCGCAGTTGACATAAGTAAGAACAATCGTGTGACTGTGCTGCGGCAATTATTGTACTCATTTCGCTTTGTACCAACTAGTGGCAATAAAATTTGTATAAAACAGGGCAATCGTGTGATTTCAGAATATTTTGTTGGGGAAATTTCATTATTTTGCGTCAACAAAGCACAATCAAAATTGTGTCATATTGGTGCATTTGCGGCAATCGTGTGATCCCAGCTTAAGCGTTTGCGCCAACTTTTTTATTTTATTTTTTCTTCTTATTTTTCCATTTTCCATCACCCTGGGTACTTTTTTTTTATTTGGACCTGCGTCGGTAAACTAGATTTGTTCCTATAATTGTACTTCCCTATTTTAAATTCCTAAATTCGAAGCTAACTTTTTGTTTATACTGCAAATACCCATTATTTGAGTATTTTGGTTTCCCGGTTTTTAAATTCCCAAATTGGACGCTATTTCTTCAATGATATCTTGGCTCACGTTTGTTATTTCAATTGCAAGATTTCACTGGATACTGTCTGCGTACTTTTTGAGATATTCTCAGCCGAAAGAGTAAAATTTGTCTTACTCTCCCAAAAAAATTTACTGAGTATTTGCTACTGGAAAAGTACCCAGACAGACCTAGTGTGAATGCAATGTGTCATGAAAATGGAAGTGTTCCGAAAAAAAATTTGACATCCCATATGACTTCATTGTTTTTTTGAAAATTTTCTAAAAGCTAATACTTTTCATTGGATCAGGGTTGCATTTTAACAAAAGCATGTTCATGTGTGATAGTGTGACTACAAACTGTAAAGTTACATTCGATTTTTTGACAGTCGAAACAAAACTCATTTGATTTCTATCTCAAAAAGTATTATGGAATACGTAAGGCTTGTGAGATGTCATCAAGAAAACAATTTAAAAAGCCAAACGAAAAATTTGCTCACTTAATTTCTAATCAGCTGTTAAATTGAACGAAAAATTGCCAAACAAATAGAAAAGTAAAATTGAGAACAATCTCAATGTGTCATGAGAATAGATAAGATTCTAAAATGGTTTAGAAAATAAGCATTTGCCGACCGTTTGTCAAATTTTGTATCGGTATTCTCTCTTACTCAATGCATTTTGCTTTTACATTATAAGATTTTGCTCATTCTACATAATTTTTGACATGTCGCAAATACTTTGTATTACCGTGTAAACAAGCCTTAAATAAATTCAAATGACAAGTTCATCTTGTTTTGAATTTGTGAAGTTTTTTGCTTCTATAAAAAAATAAAAAAACTGTTGTTACGCCCTTTTGCATTTTAGCTGACGATATGTACAAATTTGTTTATTTTTTTTTTTATTAAGTTTTTTGTTTCTGTATATTGTAAAATGCTGTTTTATTGCTATATTTTTAATATAAATTTTTTTTTTAATATAAATGTCTGAACAAATAAATTTTTAAAAATATTTTAATAAAAGGATATAAACTGAACTAATGTTAATTTTAAATCCTTACCTCCATATTTAAAAAAAATATTTTAGGTTTATAGCAGGCTTATGAAACGAATTTTCTATGAAAATTTTTTTAATAAACCTTTTATTAATCAAAAATAGTTTTTATGAATATGGGGGTTAGAATTTATGTAGTTAAAAAAAAAAATTTTTAATACATATGAATGTTAATTTTTTATGTTTGTTAAGTTTCTTTTTGTTTTTTTTTTAAACCTTAAACTGTAAAATACTGGGGGGATTCACAAGGTGTGCTATCAAGTCATATCGTTATAATGTCCTAATAATATTTTACAATTGTTTAAAAAAAAATATTTTTTTATGTTGTTTGAAACACAACAATATTTTTTTTTAAACAATTGTAAAATATTATTTAGGAGATTATGACGATTTGACTTGATAGCACACCTTGTGAATCCCCCCACTGTTTTATTATAGAATTATAAAAAAAAAAATGTGATAATAAACATTAACTGCCTGGCCCACAATGTCGACAAGAACATTTCTTTCGAATATTAAAATTGAAAACAAAAACAAATTTCAGTATTTTATTATTGTTTTCAATATAAATATGCGAAAGAAATGTTCTTGTCGACATTGTGGGCCTGACAGTAATTGTTTATTTTCACATTTTTTTTTATTTTCACATTTATGTAATTAAAAAAAAAAAAATTGTTGTCTAATACAAATGAATTTTTATTTTTTATGTTTGTTAAGTTTCTTTTTGTTTTTTATAACCTTAAGCTGTAAACTACTGTTTTATAATAGAATTATAAAAAATGCGAAAATAAACAATTAAAGATTTTTCGGAAATAACATACTAATAAATTTAGTTTTCATTACAATACATTGACTTAGATTTAATTTGCATCCCCTGGTGTAAAGTGCACAACTCCTTGAACAACAATTATGTATATAAATACATCATCCGATTTTTGTCTTTAAAGGAGTTCTTCACAAATTTTCGGATCACGAATACTGTGTCTTAAAAATTTGCCAGCCCACCAATAACAACATTATTGTTTTTTCAGGTTGCAGAAATTGGAACAGTCATTGCTTAATTACATTTTCATAGCTTCAAGGAAAACTTATACGAATTTGCTTTAATATCAGAAAATTTCGGTACATGTTATATTTTCCTATGTGTTTTCTACAGCCTCGAGAATTTTGTGGCATTCCATTTTTATTTTTGAGATGGCTACTTCAAATATACCACAATTTCTGCTTAAATTCTAATGTGATTTAAGATGTTTTGTACTGATTTGTTGATATTTGTTATTAATACGCTCATAAAAGTTAACTTACTGCCTGTTTTTAGAATTTAAAACAAAATTTCAAAATTTTTTTTAAATGTAAGTTAAACGAATGAGTGTTTCGCCCGTGTTCTAAAACCAGGCAGTAAAAGTTAAGGCCCAACAACGATAATATGCATAACCTTACCTAACCTACTGTCAAAAATTAACAAAAAGTCTCAAATGTATTTAAAAAACAAAATAAAAAACATTTGACGTACCAAATGGTCGATCAGTTTCGCACTTTGCTTAAGTAAATGACAGTTTTATAAAACTTAACAAAAAATATTTTTATGGTACATTTTTTTAATTTTCGTTAATGTTGGACCTAGAAACATAAAATTAAACATGCAATGTCATCTATAAAAGGGAACTTTTTTATTTTTTAACTGGTCCTTTTTTAATGTTTGAACCTTTTTTAACGTAATTCCGGTACGCTGAATCCAGTGGTCCCAACATTTTTTTTTTCTTTTTGTAATTTGTAAGCTCTTGT
This sequence comes from Pollenia amentaria, assembly GCA_943735925.1. Classification (NCBI taxonomy): domain Eukaryota; kingdom Metazoa; phylum Arthropoda; class Insecta; order Diptera; family Polleniidae; genus Pollenia; species Pollenia amentaria. The sequence continues at coordinate 75,679,079 of OX031010.1, forward strand.
TTTCGGGGTATACCGTTATTCGAAAATGGAGGAGGCTGCACAATATGTATTCGCGTAAAGCAGCCCATACACGTTTCAATTCAATTGTCAATTGAGTCTTTCAATTGAATATATTTTTTGTCACTTTGATTGAAACGTGTATGGGGTGCTTAACTCAAAAACGGGTTATTTTATTGAATTACCTAAAAGAACTGTAACCCTGCAATAAAATTATATTTAAGTAAGGTTAAACTCTTTTCTAATATGTGCAGCCGTTTTGTGCAAAAAAAATTAATTTTTTGGCAAAACTTCCAAGTTTTTCTTTTTTAAAACCCACACGTATAGAAAACAGCATAAATGATTAAAATCTGTAAACAACTTTTGATTTTAATCACAAAAGATGAAAAATGTTTGTAAAGGCTAAGGTCTGAGTTAGCCGCAGAATGGCTAGGTGGAGTCACCAAACCGAGGTCAGTGGGGTGAAGTAAATGGTATAAATAAAATTATTGACCGACAGTAAGAAAGTTTTATGCGTTGTTAGAAATTTGAGCTGGCATGAGCAAAATATGATTCGTAATAGTTTTAGCCGAACTAAAATAATTTTTGGAAGGGTAATTTGTATTGGGCCTATGGTAAATTATGGACCAATCATCCCAAAATTCTAAAGACTGATTTCTGATTAAAAAAAAAATACATGAGAATAAATTTCAATAAAGCAATGTAATTAGTTTTAGCGTTAACAGTGAATTTCAGGCTCATAGAGCAAAACAATACTTAATACACTTTAAAATAGTTGATATGGAGCAAAATTAATGCTTAATATCTCAGAAATCCAAAAAATTTCGTGGAACAGGTTTTGGATTCAGAGAGCGGGTAACCAAAATATATATGTGGTATATACATATATTTTGATTACCCTCTAACTCATTTTTTTAAATGGTCGGTAGGTCAAACCAATAATGACCTGACGAAATTTCGTTGATTGCCGTTGAAAGGCCACATACAAAAAGTTTCAATTTATAAACTTTTAATAAACTGAATTTTTAATGGAAATTTGGTTGATTATACTTTTATAAAACAGAAATATTTTTTATGAATAAGGTTTCACCTTATTTTTTTCCAATATCTTAACGAATTACATTTCTTGATTTTACTTAATTGTTATTTAACTATAAGTTGTATTTTAAGGCATTTTTAAATAAAGTTTAGTGTTTTTTTTAAATTATAAAAGATGCATTTTAAATTTGGTTATATTTTCAACGCTTCTTTCTGTTTTTAAGGTACCCACAGACCAGGCAACATTTGTCGAAACAGGTATTAACTACTTATGTTTCAGTTTTTACCACAGACGATGACACTAAAAATTAAACATTAGTATTGCGTGTTTCTTGAATATATTACTACGAAACAAAAAACAATTATTATTGCTTATATCCTATAAATTTGGTAAATTTTTATATTCCACTAGCGGGCCCGTTGCCTGCTTCGCACGGCAAAACAAAATAAGAAAAGAAACACACTTGTTTTTAATAAAGTTGGTTTTGTTCCCTATTATTCAACTTTTAATTCTAGTTTCTTACAATCTTAGACTATGTATCACTTAAACTATCTTAGAGCTCTTTCGTAGACAACATTTTTGGTTTTGCCATGAGTTGTTGTGTAGATAAAGAGAACTGAAGGCTTGCCAACACGTGAGCACGAAACATATATGTAACTGGCCGTGTGAAAAGCAAGGATATTCTAAATCAATTCCGCACAATTCCAACGATTGCCCTTGCGCTTTATTTATTGTAATAGCAAATGCAAGACGTATTGGAAACTGTAGTCTTTTGAATTCAAAAGGTAAATCTGATGGAATCATTGGAATTCGTGGAATCAATACATCTTCACCTTTAAACTTCCCCTTTAAAATTGTTGCTTCGATCAAATTGTTCATGACCTTTTAAGCCAGCAATAGTCAATGATTGGCCTTGTGCTTTGTTGATGGTAATAGCAAAGGCAAGACGCAAAGGGAATTGGAGCCGCTTGAATTCAAATGGTAAATCGTTGGAATCGGTCATGCCGTTCTCCAGTTATGCGCTTAATAGAAAAAGTGGGCGTAAAGTAGGCGTGGTAAATTTTTCTTTCGATGAAAACTTAAAGTTGATTAATACGAACATTTGAAAGAAAAATTAGTCAACTCGATGGAGCCGTTTTCTGATTTTAGGTAAATCGAAAAAAGTGGGCGTAAAAGTGGGCAAAATTTTCTTTCCGTAAAAACCTAAGTTGGACCATGGCGATCATTTTAAGGAAAAAATCGTTCAAATCAGTCAAGCCGTTCTCAAGTTATGGATTTTGCCACGCCCCTCCGCCCCCAGACCGAAAATTTCAACCAAACTTCATATATACCATATATGGGCCACTGCCTACGTAGTGTATAAGTTTGGTTGAAATCGCACGACGCGTTTATGATTAGTTCGGCGACGTACATATACGGACTTATTTTTATATATATAGATTATACATGATGGTTTTCCAATTCTCATAATTTGCATGGCAAACACATTGGTATCATGAAAATTACCGGTACACAAAATTTTTATTTTAACTATAAAAAATTCTATAGTGTTGTACTAACGGCTGTGGTGAACTACAACTATGAATTTATAGCAGTCGATGTAGACAACAACTGTAAGACAACAGGCCAGGAACCAAAAACGGTACGAATTGAAAATGTGAAAATTTTCACTTTCGTACAAACCTGAGTGTTATACAAATTTAATTATACTTCTTTATGTTATATATTATATTTTTGACAAAATGCAGCTTAGTTGAATACATATTGCAAATTATTGAAAATAAACAAAAAAGTATATATTATGTATTTTTTAATAAGCTTGTTTAAAAAAATATTGGATGTAAGAAGTGTGTTGTACAACTTAGACTACACTTCTTTGTAAGAGTTAAAGATCGATAACTAAGAAATCAAATCGTCCGAAGCTTTGTTTTTGTTATTTTCATTGCGTATTAAAGCATCAGATATTTTTAATTACTTAATCCCAAGTCCGCAAGTTCACTAAGGGGAATTAAATGTTCAATGACCTAAAAACAATATCACATTACATATTATATTCATTTCTTAATAAACTTTATTTACCTTTTTAAAATCAGCTCCCACAAGTTGAACAGTTCTTGGTACACGTTTAAGAGGAAAACCCATTGCGTTAATTTGCTCAACCAGTTGCTTTGCTATCTAATTGACTAAATGTATCTTCATTATCAATAGTTTTTGCTGATGCTTCGTTTGTTACACATACATACAGGTGAGAATGTGTCATCTTCAAAATCTTTGTAATTAGACGAATTCGATAGTTTTCTCTCATATGTTGACTTACTTACTGGTGTAAGGGCGCTATTAGTACTAGAACTGCTATTAAAAGACAATACTCTCGGTTGCAATATATTATAAAAGTTACTAATAGTCTCACAAAGTTGCGGTGACTTTTCTTTAGATTGTGTTACAACCTCAGCTTTTTCACCTTCCTCACCCGAGAAAAGATCATCTGTGCTGGGATATGATACGCTATAAAGCAAGTTCTTTTGTCTATCCTCATCTTTCGTTTTACGTTGCTGGTCCCTTCCCAAGATTCGTTCTCTTCTCAGTTCCTTATTGCGTTGACGTATACGTTACCATTGTGCAATTTTATACAAAGCCTTTTGTTCAAGTTGAAAATCATAGACATTTGCTGGACAGCTCCAATAATAGTTTTTATCCAAACTTAATTTATTTGCCAACGATTGTGGCAATTAATATATAAAAGGAGAGGGTTTATACTTTTAGGCTATCTTAGTTGGTACACCATCCATATAATTGGCATTGTACATACTTATTTCTATTTTTTTCATCCCTGGGTGCACGGGACAAAGTTACACTTCCCTTACAAAAGTTATTTTTGCACACTGCACTGCTTGGCATTTTAAAATAAGGTTTTTATTTTTTAGTTATCACGTGAATCACTTGAAACTTAAATTTTTTCACAAATTTGATCAGAAATCACAACAATTTTCAATTTAATTAAAAATTTTTATTTGTTATTTATATTTGATTTTCTGTGTAGTTGGTTTTTAAGGAGGAAAATTTAAATTATAGAAAACATTTTTATAAAAATTTAAATAATGGAAAATGCACGCAATCAAAAATTTTTCTTAAGAAAATAAAAACTATCGAAAAATTAGAAGAAATTTTAAATTGTCGAAAAATTTTCTAAATAAAGTTACAATTACCGTAATATTCAGGTTGAAAATTTTTTAGAAAATAATATTATCGATACATTTTGTTTATAAAATCGAGATTTCATTTTTATATTTTCATTATAAATTTTTTAATTAATTCGAATGTGTATTCTAATTACAATACAATTACAAATTACAGTAAGTTAAATTACATTTTAAAAAGCTTTTATACTTTAATAATCTTATTCCTGCAATATTTTCCAGGAATATTGAAGGAATAAGATTATTAAAGTATAAAATCTTTTTAAACTGTAATTTGACTTATGCCCAATTTTCAGGATAGTATTTAAATCTATATTATGTTAATTTTCATAAAAACTTAAATCGTATTTAATTACAGATTGATTTTTTGAGTTTTATATGAAAAGTCTTATTTAATTAAGATAAAAGTATGGTAGCACTACTAAATACAAAAAAATATCATAAAAAAGTGTACTTATTTACAAGGTGGTCTCAAAAAACAGCTGGTTCTTATTACTTTGTCTGTTGTTTTTGTATTGTTGTGATATTGAGGCAACCTTGCTAAGTTAATCCAATGGAAACTTAAGTTGAATTTAAATGTACCACATCGGTGACTTAAGTTTAACTTAAGTGTTTAGTGGAGAAGATAATTTTGTATTTAAAACGATTTTAAACATAAATGTGTTTTAATGTCAATCCTGAAAATTGGCCATTAGAATACACATTCGAATTAATATAAAAATTCATAATAAAAATGAAAGCCAACTTGCGGACTAATATTCCCAGATTCTATTTGGGCAGCTCCAAATAAAAAATAAGTACTTAGGTTGATAGAAAATGTAAAAATAAGAAGAAAAAATTAAAAAAGAAAGTTGGCGCAAACGCTTAGTTTTCGAGTTATGTACGTGTAAAGTTTTCATATAAATATGCGAGTTCCCACTACAATTCTAAGAGTATATGGCCAATATTGGTGTCATTTTAAAGCTCTTGAACAGATTTTTCTGAATTTACAACATTTATTGCAAAATTTTAAACTCTTTAGCTCACATAAGTTTTTTTTTTTAATTTTACGTCAAAATGTAACGGAAGTGCACTAGGAAAGTATATAGTTAATTTAAATAAAAGTGTAATAAAAATTTTATAAAATAACAAACACCAACTTCATAAAAAACTTCCCGGCATAGACGGCCTTTGGCCGGGTGCAAGGATTTTCTCCCCTATGGTATAACAAACACTAGCTTCGCTAACTAAAGCTTTTTTGCATTGCCGGCCTTCGGCCGGGCGCAATTTTCTACTCCATGGTATTACAAACACTAGCTTCGCTAACTAAAGCTTTTCTGCATTGCCGGCCATTGGCCGGGCGCAAAGATTTTCTACTCCATGGTATAACAAACACTAGCTTCGCTAACTAAAGCTTCTGTGCAATGCCTTCGGCCGGACGCAAAGTTGGCAATGTAGTGCAAAATCACATATTTATATGAAAACTTTAAACGTCCATAACTCGAAAGCTAGGCGTTTGCGCCAAATTTCTTATTTAATTTGTTCTTCTTATTTGTAAATAATCTCCCAAATTGTGACCTGTACTTTGCGCACAAGGTTTACATGGACAGCCAGCCAGCCGGACGGACATCGTTAGTGATTATGAGTCGATCGGTGTTACAAACATCAGCACAAACGCATAACAATGCCCTCTCCCCTATTGTGGTGTGGGTATAAAACGGTACATATGAGCAGGTACATATGAAATGAGTGAAACACCCAATGCCACAATTCGACCGACATTTAGGAGAAACCGAAGAAAAATGGCAAACTAGCTTCCAAATCTATTAAAAGGATAGGCATGATTACATAAACACTTTGTACATAATTTTTGGTTTTGCACATACTTTTTTGAACGCATATAAATGACCACTATAGCACGATATACCGGTTGAAGTCTAAAAGCAAATTTGAGGCCACAGTATACATAGTTGAGATTAATATTATTTTCCAAAAAGTGAACAAATGAGATTTTTTGATCAAGTGCGAAGCAAACATTCTAAACGGCGTAAAAACATTAGTGTATTGGCGGCGTCGAAGTCACATGTATGTAGTTTTAACAGAGTAAAAAACGGGAAGCTATAAAAAATCCTTGGCGTAGTATTGCCAAAATTTGTTAAAAAATACAAAATTAACGCACTTAAACCTTATATATCGAAGTTTTAATAGAAATTTATCGATATATAACCACAGTGTGGTTAAATAAAGTAAAAAAAGAAAAATTAAAAAAATGTTGGCAAAATTGACATGTCCGGTGAAGATGCTCAAGGCACATGATCATTTGGCGGACTGTTCGCCAAATATGCAAATGTTCGCCTTTTATATGCAAGCTCGAAACTCTGTTCGCTGAATAGACGCTGTGCATATATATATACATATATACATATATACATATATATATATATGTATATATGTATATACATATATACATACATATATACATTTATACATATAATATATATAATATATATGTCATATATACATATAAATATATATGTATATATAAGCTTGATTGGTTAAGGTAAAAGGTGCAAAAAAATATTACAAAAAAAATTATAAAACCCAATTGCATGAATGAAATATTCTCATTCAATATAAAAACTATCCAAATTCCGAATTGATTAGTTCTATTTAAATGAAACTATTCTGGCTACAAGCTATCGGTTCGGTAGGATCAGAACTATGAATCAAAATGTGAAACCACCACCCTAAAAAAATTGATAATTTTGACACAAAAACCAACATCAATGGTGGAATAATGCACGGAGTGAATTTTTGAAGATCGGTCCATAATTTACACTTGGCCCCATATAACCCCTATACCCGGAAACCAGTTAAGTACGCCTAACACCGTAATAAATATTGCTATCATAATTAAATTCGGTATGGTACAGTTTTGTAAGACCAGAAATCACACTGTAAAATTTTTTGAAGTTCGGTTCATAATTTACAATATAAACCCTACTCCTGGAAAACAGTTTAGTACGCCTAAAACCATAATAAATAAAGCTATCATTATTAGAAATCACACTGCTTAATATTTCGTAAATATCGGTTCAAATTTAACCCCAGGCCCATATAAACCCTGCTCCCGGCAAAGAGTTTAGAACGCCAACAACCATAATCAATAACGCTATATATATAAATATATAAACCCTGCTCCCGGCAAAGAGTTTAGAACGCCAACAACCGTAATCAATAACGCTACCATACTAAAATTTGATACGTCACAGTTTTATATGACCCGAAATCACACTGTAAAATTTTTTTAAGATCGGTCTATAATTTACACTGGGCCCCATATAAACCCTACTCCCGGAAAACCGTTTAGTACGCCTAAAACCGTAATTAATAATGATATGATAATTAAATTCGGTACGGTACAGTTTTCTAGGACCAGAAATAACACTTTCCAATTTTTTGAAGATCGGTCCATAATTTACACTAGGCCCCATATAAACCCTACTCCCGGAAAACAGTTTAGTACGCCTAAAACCGTAATCAATATCGCTATCATACTAAAATTTGGCTCGTCGCAGTTTTATAGGACCTGAAATCACACTATACAATTTTTTGAAGATCGGTCTATAATTTACACTAGGCCCTATATAAATCCTACTCCCAGAAAACCGTTTAGTACGCCTAAAACCGTAATAAATAATGCTATCATAATGAAATTCGGTACGTCACAGTTTAATAGGACGTGAAGATCGGTCAATAATTTACCCTTCGCCCCATATAAACCCTATAATAAAATAAAGCCCACTTGAGAAAATATAATTAAATTAACTTAAAACCAAAACAGATTTAGTTATTGCGGTAAAATTTCTTCCAATTTAGATTCATATGGCCAGAAAAAATGTCATGCAATTTTGTGAAATTCACTGTTAACTAAAACTGATTACACTGCTGTATTGTAATTTTTTTATTTACTATTTTTTTGTAATACCAGAAATCAGTCTTCAGAATTTTGGGATAATTGGTCCATGATTTACCATAGGTCCAATACAAATTACCCTCCTAAAAATCATTTTAGTTCGGCTAAAACTGTTACGAATCATTATATTTTACTCAAGTCAGTTCAAAGTCCTAACGAGAAACGCATAAAACTTTCTTATTGTCGGTCAATAATTTAATGAAGGTCTAAACCGCAACCAATTTAAATGCTGACGTTAGTTTTTGTGAAATTTAGTTAATAATATAAATTAAATAAAACTAAAGTAAATTAAATAAAACTAATGTATTTTTTGAGTTGAATTCCAAAAATTAACTGAACTTTATTACCTAAACATCTTTGGTTTTCATATTTTTTCAAATAAACATAAAGTTAATAAATCAAAATTAATAGGAATTTTAGATATTGATGATAAATAACTTTGTATTAAAATAAGTTGGAAAAATATTGCACAGGAAATAAGTTAATAGCAAAAATAATATAATTAAAATTGGTCAGCATTTAAATATTGTTGAGAAAATAAGTTGGCATTAAAATTAGTTGGAAAAATATTATTTGAGAAATACTTTGACAGATTTTAATATTGCGCGTGCATTGGTTTCCTGAGTTCATGGGAAATCAGTCTGGACTTGCAAAGTTTAATTTGGGTTATTGCTGGTGTGGGAAATTATTCCACGAATTACGTAGTAAACATTAGGGGGATTGTATTTAAACATTAAGGGTGTTAACTGCTTCCTTCTTAAATTCCAACGTCCGCGTTGGGTAGGTCGTGATTTTGGTAATCAGCAGGATGGACGTGAATCGTTTATATTTTCAAGGTTTCGCGTCTTACAAGAATTTTCCTTATCATAAAGCAAATAAGTCCCACAATAATAATACCCGGGAAGGTCAGGCTCGTAAAGAGCGCGGCCCTGCTTCCGTGAGTGAGATCGTGGATCTCCTTTAGATTATTGAGGTGTAGGGGTTTCATCAGTTCTAACGATAGCACTTCATCATAGGAAGACACTTTGTTAGAAGATTGGACTATAGCTGGCAGTGGCCGGGTCATTGTAATCTCCTTGCTAAAGTAACTTTTGTCTCCGATCATTAAGGAGGTGTTATGGAATTTTACTACAAACGTCCCGTTAAGGGAAATTTCTTCCTTATCTATTGTAATTACGCCCTTATACCCGTTTAGAAGTACCAAGCCGGACATGATTTTTTCTACTATTGGCAAATGGTGATGATTAGTTGTCGGACAGACGGATGGTATTCCTGATAAAAGATTAGGTATGCATTTAGTGTCGGTAATGTTGTCAACATTTTCCCTTTTACATAAAGATATTTCATTAATAATTTTACATTTATTTCTTATCATTTATATAGGATTTTGACACAGAATTACATTTTCAGTTTGTAAGTTAATAGTGAGATTTCCTTTTCCTACAGGTCTTATAAATAGGTTCTTACACATAGTATTTTCTGTTTTCGGCAAGTTAATAATAAAAATTACCATGTTTTTATTTGAGCTTACTCTAACCTCTCCGAATTAGAGGGCTTCAATTAGATTACTTTAAGGCAAGCTCTGGTTCATAAAAAGGTTATAGTTAATTCAGAGTTAGAAAAAATGAAGGAGTTTCCGATGCCGGTTTTGGCCCATTGAATAGCATAATTAATGTTCACGAGTTCTTCGTTTATAACTTTTAATTTTCTCTCGACGTCCTTGACTATTAGGGTCCTTAGTGTGTCCGAGGTTTTAGCAGTATTAAGAAATGCATTTGTCATATACGTAATGCTTTCTAATCGTTCTTCAATAGCTTTATTGATAACACTATGCAAGTTGAAAAAAGAGACAAGCCGGGCAAATGTATGACCAGCGCAACTTTATTTTTCATTCCCATCATTTATTTCTAAGGCCTAGGATTCACTCCTAGGGGGATAAAATGTATGACCGACCTCCAATGTTATTTGTTCTTAACATTTTCTTAAAACATAGTTGCCATATATATCCACCCCTTAGGGGGCTCCCATACAAATATGGCCGTTTAATGAAATTCTTAAATTTGGCCCCTGCAGCGCCTAGGATGCCCCTAGATGGGTCAAATGTATTTTTAACATACCCACCCGCTATCTCCATTGCTTAAGGGGGCTTCCTTAAGGAATGTTCAATGCAGACTAGAAATATATTGAAGAAAAAGTCCCATTAATGCCCAGGAGTCGCACCCAGGGGGATAAAATGTATGACTGACCTCCATTAGTTTTTTGTTCTTAACATTTTCTCAAATTCTACTTTCCCTTTATCGCCATCCCTTAGGGGTGCTCCCATACAAATATTGCGTCTTATGAAATTCTTAAATTAATTAAAATTTGTCGACTTTTGTGAATAAATTCAAAAGTTGCAAACAGATTTTAATCATTTATGGCTTGTTTTGTTTGGAATTTCGGTTTTTATACGTCTGCAAAAAAATAGAAGCATAGCTGCAATTTTTTATGAATTTTTAAGAAACAAAAATTTCGATTTTGTTTTTCCAAAACAAAAATTATGTTTCTAAAACGACTAAGGATATTAGAAAGAAGTTTAACTTTTCTTAAAGGAAATTTTATTGCGAAATTTCGGTTTTTTAAGTTTTTTGAATAAGCAAAAGCGTTTTTCAGTTACGCGAATATATGTTGTGCAACCTCCTCCATTTTCGAAATAACGGTATATCTCGAAAACCAGAGCCAATCTTACAAAACCGCAGGCACCACTGGATTCAGGGTACCCGAATTATGTTAAAACGCCAGGTGCCCAGCTTTTCACGAAAAAAGTGTCAATTTCTTGCACAGTGTAATTATTTGGTTTTGATTGTTTCGTAACAAGTTTTTTGTTTGGTCGGATATAATTTGAAATTCTTCGTGGTCGGGTGTTCCCGCAATCCATTTCCAGGCAGTGCCTAGAGCGTCTATGGATCTTGCTGATCGTCTTGGTCTTAATTCGTTAAAAAAATTTTCTAACGAACGTACTTCGTGCATTAGGAAAGAATAGCTGGAGTCTCTTCTTGTAATGTCCTTTTTAATTGTTGCCTCAATTTTTGCTAGTGTGTTGTTATACTGTTCTACGTCAATGACGTGCAATATTTTAAAGGTTCCAGTGACCAGTGTTGATTGTCCTGTCTCGGTGGCTATAACTTGAGAGTTTGAATAATCTAGGATTTGGGTTTCTGATCTGCTTGAAGCGATCGCTATCCTGCAAAAATAGTATAAGTTAGTTCCTAATCAAATTTTTATGAATGATTCTCTTTGATTCCGTTAAAACAGTTCCTCCCTTGTTTTCTTTGACTGTTTCTTGTTTGTATCTGGGAGTTAACTTCTTGCGTATTCTTTTGTTAGCCTTTACAAAAATAACCTCACCTGGTATGTAAGTCCTAGCTTCCATTCGAGCTTTATTAGTGTCTTAAGGTCCTTATTTTGTTTTTCTAATATCTTTTCAGTGATTAACAGTCTTGCCTTTTTTGGTTTCGAAGGGTCGGTACAAGTTCTTCCAAAAAATGCTTCTATAGGTTTTTGTTTATAGTAGAGTGTATGGAATGGTTAATGGAATTGTGTAAGATATCTTCAAAGGAACTGTAAATTTTTTCGGCATTAAGGCATCTCATTATTTCTGTCAATGTGGAATGAAAACGCCCTACCTGGCCGTTAACTGTGCTAGTATACGGAGGAGTGCGGTAAATGTTTATTCCTAGCTGATCTTCTAGCATAAAGGTAATGTCAGATGAATTTAGAGATTTCTCATTTCCTGTAGAGGTGCTTTGATGTCCTCGGTTGCCCTTGATTTAATAATTTTAGCCTGCGCGTATTTTGAGAATTTATCTATTGCGGTCAGAATTATTCTGTTATTAGTATGGTATAGGTCGAGATGAATAAATTGTCCTGGATACTCTGGTAATGGGGTATATTTTAGGATTGCCTTGCTTGGATGTCTTTCGTATTTATTTTCTCGACAAATTTTGCACTGTTTAATTATTTTGGATATTTTTGCTTGCATTTGCGGGAAATAGAATTTTTGTAAGAGTTGGATTTTATTTTCTTTCGCGTGTCGGTGCGCTCTTCTATGTTCGTTTAATATTTCTGTCTGCTGTTCTGTGTCAGATATCAGCTCCTTTACCATTATCCTGGTAAACCTGATTTTATATTGTCCGAAATGTTTGGAATTTTCCCTAAAATATGATCTTCCGTACTAATAGCGTTTGTCACTGACGGGTTCAAATATTTCTTTAGTAATAATTTTAATTTATCTTTTGAGAAGTCTGTGTCGGTTATATTGTGCCTGTGGTAAGTTGGGAATACTATTTCAAATTTGTATGAAGGGTCGCTAATAGAAATTATTAGTTGGTATTTGAACACATTAATGGGGGTGTCCGAGAAAGGTACCGAAGTATTTAGGCGTTCCTTTGAGTGAGTCAAAATTTTAAGGACTCTTTCTACACTTTTTTCCAGGATCCAAACTCTGTCGGGCTTCCAGAAAATTCTCTAATGCATTCCACTATGTATGGAATCTTGTCGAGATCCGTTAAGTTGTTGTTGTACTGTGTGTCTATTCCCTGATCTAATAATATCTCTTCCCTATTTCTGGCCTGTTGTTCTTCCTCATAAGTTCTTCTAACTAAATTTATGATTTGTGCTTCAATTTCGGCAGTTATATTTTGGTGGTTAGGTACCTGGTTTCCAGGGACTTAATTGGAATTTAGAACTGGGGGTCTGATGAGGTTATTTGGATTAGCCATTCTGATTATTTAGTCTTTTTTGTCAATCGTACCCTTTTCCTATCTAAAGTTCTGTTTGTGTCGTATTCTACTCCCGAGTCGATCGAGGTAGTTATCCAGCATAAAGTTTCTGTACTAGAATCGTAAGTACTGTAATCACTATCATCCATTAATGTCCGTTTCCGAGAGTTTGACTTTTACAAAATATTTTTCACTTAAAGAAATTTGAATTTTTCACTTTTTCTCAAAAATTATGTTACTTAAAGAAATTTTTATTTGAAATTTTCACTTTTTTTTTCTTTTTTTTTCAAAAATTATGTTACTTAAAGAAATTTTTAGGAGAAATTTAAACTAAATTCTTAATACTAACTTACAGTATTAGAATATATTGCTGCATGATGTAGATTTTTCCTTTGATGTGAATTAGTTGTCTTCTTTGGGTAGGCAGCGTTTTTCCTTTTTTTGTTTATTTCAATCAATAATATATCTTTTATGTCTCTTTTTAATGTTTTGTTGTTTTCCAAAAATTTTAGTGGGGTTTCTTATTTTAACCAAAAGGTATTTATTTCAAACAGTTAGTTTATATTGTCAGTTTTGATTTTTTTTTAAAAAATGTGGTTTTCATTGGCGAGTTTACTTTCTCCCGTGTAGTTTCTTTTTAATTAAACCTATGACGTTGACACCGGGGAATTATTCTTTTTCATTATTTACTTAGGTTCCCGCCTGGTGTACTTATTATGCGTTTTGTGGATACCTCCTATAGGAGCTTAGCACTTTAAAAATTATATGTGTTTTTTTTAACTGCTTAAGTATGGCACTACTTAAGGGCTTCTTCACTTAACAGTTATTAGGCACTACTTTAGGGCTTTTTTTCACTATGCGGTTCTTGAGCACTACTTTAGTGCTTCTTTTGGTACTGTGGTACTACTTAAGGACCTGGACCCACGTTGGGCGAAAATTAAATAAAACTAATGTAAATTTGGGCAACCCCACGTTGGGTGCCAATTAAATAAAACTAAAGTAAATTATATTAAACTTTTCTTTTTTTTGAGTTGAATTCCAAAAATTAACTGAACTTTATTACCTAAACATCTTTGGTTTTTATATTTTTTCAAATAAACATAAAGTTAATAAATTAAACTTAATCGGAATTTAAGATATTGATGATAAATAACTTTGTATTAAAATAATTTTGGAAAAATATTACACAGGAATTAAGTTAATAGCAAAAATAAAATAATTAAAATTGGTCAGCATTTAAATATTATTGAGAAAATAAGTTGGCATTAAAATTAGTTGGAAAGATATTATTTGGGAAATTCTTTGACAGAATTTAATATTGCGCGTGCATTGGTTTCCTGAGTTCATGGGAAATCAGTCTGCACTTGCATAGTTTAAATTGGGTCATTGCTGGTGTGGGAAATTAAAATAAATTTGGTTTGAGATTCCACGAATTACGTAGCAAACATTAGGGGGATTGTATTTAAAAATTAAGGGCGTTAACTTATATATTGTTACGAAAGTAACTTTAGTTAAGAATAAGTTTAATATATTAGTAATTTTATTAGTTTAAAATGTTATTGTATTAGTTATGCATATTTCTAATGTAAACCCACTGTATAGAGTTTTCTAGTGCAAATGTAATGTTATGATTGTTAAAGATAACTGTATAACATAATAGTGTTAAGATTATTTTTAACCCATAAAGTATGCTTCAGTTTATTGATGTATAAATTAATTTAAGTTCAGCCACAGTGTTTATGCATAATGATATTAGCTGTAAGATAATAAAAGCTCGATTGGCCCAGAAATGTCGAAAATGTTACAGACATTTCGACGAGTCGAATGGTCTAGAGACACTTAGATGTCAGCGAAGGTGGGCATCGATAATCAGTATTAGTACGTTTATTTAAGTGTGTACATCGCAATTATTAGTGGTATAATTGACTAAGTTTTAAATAAAGTGGCGTGAATGGTTTATATTACAGCTTTAAAGAAAAGTGTTTAAAGTGTTTTATTTATTTTATTAAAGTTAAAGAAGTCAAGAGGTTTATTATAAAGGAAATAAACCAAAAAACATTATTGAAAAAGCAGTAACGTAACAATTGGTCTCAGAAGTGAAATTGCAAAAATAAAATAAAAAAAAAGAAATAAGAAAAAAAAAACAAAAATAAACAGCAATGAAATTTGAAGAACTTAAAGTAGAATAGCTCAAGAAAGAGTTGATCAAGTTAGATCTACCAACTGCAGGAAATAAAGCAGAGCTGCAGAAGAGGTTAATAGATGAATTCGAGCAACGCAATATCGACATTGGTAGCCACGAATTCGAGGATAAAGAAGAAATAGGGGTATGCACACGTGCAGTTGCTAGCAGTATGGATTTAAACACAATGTTTACTGCTATGATGGCAAAAATGGAAAAAATGTTGGAAGAAAGTTCTAGAAAAATTGACAATAATTCCAGAAGCATGGTTATGATGCTAAAAGAAAGTTCAGATGAAACTTCAAGAAATGTAGAAAAAATGGTAAAGGAAAATTCGATTACCATATTAGCTGAAATTTAAGAGAATTCTAGAATAACTAATGAGAAGCTTCGGGCTACAAACGAGAAACTTCAGGAGATTTCTACTGAAATAAATGAAAAAGTTAATGAAATAGAAATTGAATTCAACCAAAAGCTGTCTGATGTAAAAACGCAAGTCACCAATGTAAAAACGGGTTTTGATTAAAAACTATACCATCTGGAGGAAAAAGTTAATAACATTCAATGCCAGGAGGCAGCTGCACGAGTTTTTCCAGAAGTCTCGAGTAGAATAAAAGCCCATTGTTTTGATGGTAGTGTTCCATTTAATGTTTTTAAGTTCCAGTTTGATACAGTTGCTAACAGAAATGCATGGAACAGTGATGAAAAGGCCGTAGAGCTAATTCTTGCAGTAAAGGGGACTGCAGCTGAAATTCTAGAAAGTGTACCAGTGAGTTCCAGAAACAATTATGATGACATTATGGTAGCACTGCAACGTAAGTATGGTAGTGAACACAGAAAAGAGATATACAAAATGGAGTTGCGTGGCAGAGTGCAAAAGGCAAATGAAACTTTACAGGATTTTGCACTCGAGATAGAGCGTTTGGTGCAGCTTACGTACCCTGGGGAAAATCATCCATTTTTGGATAATTTTAAAACGGAGGCATTTGTAAACGGTATTCGGCATGCAGATATAAATATTGCGGTATGTACATCACAAAAGTCTACATTTGCAGAGACTGTTTCATTTGCCCTAGCCCAGGAAACTGCTAGAATTATTTCAAGACTACAAGTAGGCAAAGTGCGAAGGCTCGATGTGACCGCCAATGATGAAAGGGATATTGTGCAGGATATAAAAGAGGCAGTTATAGAAGCTTTAAGCAAGAAGCAAAGTAAAACTAAAGTAAAATGCTTTAACTGCGGAAAGATTGGTCACATGCAGAGCAACTGTAAAGCACAAAAGAAACGTTCAAGATCTGCTTCACCGCCAAGAAACAACCAGTGGGCGAACCAAGGACCAGGAACTACTAGAGGAACATGTGCGGAAATGGACCGGATATCTAAGGCCGCCCGAGAGAAATAAGGCAAGACAATTGCTAAAGAAATATGCGTTAATATTTGCGTCAAAAGGTAAAAACCAGGGCAGAACGTCAATCGTGAAACACGAAATTAACACCGGCGACGCTAAGCCAATTAAACAGGCCCCAAGAAGCATTCCTCTAGCAAAACGAAATGAAGTTAGAGACCTGGTTAATGAAATGGAACAGGATGGCATAATAAAACCATCATCAAGTCCCTGGAGTTCACCGGTGGTTTTGGTAAAAAGATGGAAGTACTATTTTGCGTAGACTACAGGAAACTTAATGACGTCACCAAGAAGGATTGATGACACCTTAGACACGTTAGCTGGAACAGAATAGTTCTTCACATTGGACTTGCAGAGCAGTTATTGACAATTAGAAATCGCAGACAAGGATAAAGAGAAAACTGCTTTTAGTGCAAGTGACGGATTATGACAGTTTAATGTAATGCCATTTGGGTTCTGTAATGCTCCAGCTACATTCGAGCGTTTGATCCACCGAAAGACATGTTTGGTGTACCTTGATGACATAATTGTCATGGGAAAAACCTTTGATGAGCACCTGAAACGTATATCTACAGCCGGACTCAAGTTAAGTGTTAAGAAATGTTCACTGTCCCAGAAGGAAGTAAAATACCTAGGGTATCGTGTTCAGATGTTACACGATGCCCTAGGTATTTCAACAGACGAAGAGAAAATACGAGCAGTCATGGAGTGCCCTCGCCCTCAAAATCTACATGAGTTACGTAGTTTTCTAGGCTTATGTACATAATACAGTCGTTTTGTACCGAATTTTGCTACTGTTGCTGCCAGTTTGCATGAATAAAAAAGGCGCAGCACCAATTTTGGCTTATCCAATAGCGGGAAAGAAATTTGTGCTAGATACCGATGCAAGCGGATTTGGAATTGGAGGTATGCTGTCCCAAGTGGTCAATGGTGTAGAGAAAGTCGTAGGCTATTACAGTCGAATACTTTCGAAGCCTGAGAGGAATTACTGCGTAACTCGGCGAGAGCTTCTGGCAGTATTAGAGTGCATAAAGCATTTCCACAAATACTTGTATGGTCAACATTTTGGTTTAAGAACAGACCATTCTGCACTCAGGTGGTTGCTACAATTCAAAAATCCGGAAGGCCAGATAGCGCGTTGGATTGAGTGCCTTCAGAGCTACGATTTTAGCATTGAACATAGAAAAGGTGGAAAACATGGCAATGCGGATGCTCTGTCTAGGCGACCCTGTAAGCTGGAATGCAAGCATTGTGTAAGGGCTGGGCTGATGCTCGTCTATTGTAGATAGAATCCCATGAAGACTGGTCAATGGCGCAGAAAAATTACCCCATTTTAGCAAAAATTCTGAAAGCCATGGAATATGGCAGAGTAAGAAAAAATTAAGAAGTTTACGATGCCGGTTTTGGCCCATTGAATAGCATATTTAATGTTCACGAGTTCTTCGTTTATAACTTTTAATTTTCTCTCGACGTCCTTGACTATTAGGGTCCTTAGTGTGTCCGAGGTTTTAACAGTATTAAGTAATGCATTTGTCATATTCTTAAAGCTTTGTAATCGTTCTTCAATAGCTTTATTGATAATTATTTGGTTTTGATTGTTTCGTAACAAGTTTTTTGTTTGGTCGGATATAATTTGAAAATCTTCGTGGTCGGGTGTTCCCGCAATCCATTTCCAGGCAGTGCCTAGAGCGTCCATGGATCTTGCT
The DNA here is from genome assembly GCA_943735925.1 of Pollenia amentaria. Classification (NCBI taxonomy): domain Eukaryota; kingdom Metazoa; phylum Arthropoda; class Insecta; order Diptera; family Polleniidae; genus Pollenia; species Pollenia amentaria. Next base: position 75,697,320 of record OX031010.1, read on the forward strand.
GATCGTCTTGGTCTTAATTCGTTAAGAATTTTTTCTAACGAACGTACTTCGTGCATTAGGAAAGAATAGCTGGAGTCTCTTCTTGTAATGTCCTTTTAAATTGTTGCCTCAATTTTTGCTAGTGTGTTGTTATACTGTTCTAAGTCAATGACGTGCAATATTTTAAAGGTTCCAGTGACCAGTGTTGATTGTCCTGTCTCGGTGGCTATAACTTGCGAGTTTGAATAATCTAGGATTTATCCTGCAAAAATAGTATAAGTTAGTTCCTTATCAAATTTTTATGAATGATTCTCTTTGATTCCGTTAAAACAGTTCCTCCCTTGTTTTCTTTGACTGTTTCTTGTTTGTATCTGGGAGTTAACTTGTTGCCTATTCTTTTGTTAGCCTTTACAAAAATAACCTCACCTGGTATTTAAGTCCTAGCTTCCATTCGATCTTTATTATGTGTATTAAGGTCCTTATTTTGTTTTTCTAATATCTTTTCGGTGATTAACAATCTGTCCTTTTTTTGTTGCGAAGGGTCGGTACAAGTTCTTCCAAAAAATGCCTCTATAGGTTTTTTGTTTATAGTAGAGTGTATGGAATGGTTATATTTATTAATGGAATTGTGTAAGAGGTCTTCAAAGGAACTGTAAATTTTTTCGGCATTAAGGCATCTCATTATTTCTGTCAATGTGGAATGAAAACGCCCTACCTGGCCGTTTACTGTGCTAGTATACGGAGGAGTGCGGTAAATTTTTATTCCTAGCTGATCTTCTAGCATAAAGGTAATGTCAGATGAATTTAGAGATTTCTCATTATCTATTACTATATTTTCGGGCGCTCCGAAAGAAATTAATAATTCCTGTAGAGGTGCTTTGATGTCCTCGGTTGCCCTTGATTTAATAATTTTAGCCTGCGCGTATTTTGAGAATTTATCTATTGCGGTCAGAATGATTCTGTTATTAGTATGGTATAGGTCGAGATGAATAAATTGTCCTGGATACTCTGGTAATGGCGTATATTTTAGGATTGCCTTGCTTGGATGTCTTTCGTATTTATTTTCTCGACAAATTTTGCACTGTTTAATTATTTTGGATATTTTTGCTTGCATTTGCGGGAAATAGAATTTTTGTAAGAGTTGGATTTTATTTTCTTTCGCGTGTCGGTGCGCTCTTCTATGTTCGTTTAATATTTCTGTCTGCTGTTCTGTGTCAGATATCAGCTCCTTTACCATTATCCTGGTAAACCTGATTTTATATTGTCCGAAATGTTTGGAATTTTCCCTAAAATATGATCTTCCGTACTAATAGCGTTTGTCACTGACGGGTTCAAATATTTCTTTAGTAATAATTTTAATTTATCTTTTGAGAAGTCTGTGTCGGTTATATTGTGCCTGTGGTAAGTTGGGAATACTATTTCAAATTTGTATGAAGGGTCGCCAATAGAAATTATTAGTTGGTATTTGAACACATTAATGGGGGTGTCCGAGAAAGGTACCGAAGTATTTAGGCGTTCCTTTGAGTGAGTCAAAATTTTAAGGACTCTTTCTACACTTTTTTCCAGGATCCAAACTCTGTCGGGTTTCCAGATAATTCTCTAAGGCATTTCACTATGTCTGGAATCTTGTCGAGATCCGTTAAGTTGTTGTTGTACTGTGTGTCTATTCCCTGATCTAATAATATCTCTTCCCTATTTCTGGCCTGTTGTTCTTCCTCATAAGTTCTTCTAACTAAATTTATGATTTGTGCTTCAATTTCGGCAGTTATATTTTGGTGGTTAGGTACCTGGTTTCCAGGGGCTTAATTGGAATTTAGAACTGGGGGTCTGATGAGGTTATTTGGATTAGCCATTCTGATTGTTTAGTCTTTTTTGTCAATCGTACCCTTTTCCTATCTAAAGTTCTGTTTGTGTCGTATTCTACTCCCGAGTCGTTCGAGGTAGATATCCAGCATAAAGTTTCTGTACTAGAATCGTAAGTACTGTAATCACTATCTAGGGTTGCCAGTTTTGAAATCAGAGAAATCAGTACATAAGTGAAAAAAATCGGTACAATTGCATAAAAAACAGTACATTTACTGTTTTAATATAAAATTGCATATTAATAGCATAAAAAGCTATAATCTTTTTTAAAACAAAACTTAAATTAATTCTATAATCGGAACAGTGACAAAATTTAAATAATAAAACCGAATTTTTTTCAAAACGGTAATTCAATTCCGTATATATTTTTAGCGGGAATACAAAGTGATTAATAAAAAAATCTAAAACACAAGTTGTTCAAAATTCGATTCATAATTTCTTGTTAGCTACTTGGTTTAATATTTTTCAAAGAAACATGTCTGAAACTTGCTACTAAAAGGGCCAATGTCAATATTTTGCTATTTTGAAATAATTTTTGCATTAGCTCTTTTCTTAAGCTACAGTCACACCTGGTTAATATTTGACGAAAAAAACTTGACCAACATGTGAACTTAAATTGTATTTCCTTTATTCTATTATATTTTTTGAATATAGGTCAACATAAAATTAAATAAAAAGTAGTTTTTTGCTATATTTACCAGCATAAATAATTTAATTTTGCTATTAAAAGGTAATGCTGAATCTATTTTATTTTGCGGAAACAGCCTATATCTAATTTAACCGAGATAGGCTTCAAAAGGGTTTTGAGCCAATTTCACTTAGAACTCTTCTATAAAAAACTAAAATTTAAATTTTCACTAAAATTATTATTTGACATTGGCCTTTTTAGCACAAAGCTACAGATATAAGGACAACAATGTTAAAAAACAAATTAATCAAAGGTTGTTTTGTATTTAACTTAAAAATAATTTGAAAAATTATTTTAAAGTGATTTACAACTAATTTCTTTAAATAATTGTAATTATTGCAATAGCCACAATCGTTTTTTAGACGATCTTATACTATAGATTTTTATAAATAATATATTTACGATGTATGGACATAAATATTTACAATATTAGAAGTTAACATTTTTTATGGTCTTTTTGTACATTGCCCAAAATTTCTTTCCTGTCTTCAAGAAATTGTAAAGCTCATTACAACAATAACCAAAGGTTGTCTTTATCTGCAACTCACTTTCTAGGTTTTATATAAGTAGCCCGTTTCTCCCTTTTCTCCACTTTGAAAACTAAAGACTCGTTCTGTAAAAGCTTTTGAATGTAGAATGAAAGAAATAAAATTACACATATCCTCAAATTCGTAAACGCACCACCATTTAGAAACACTTTCCATTTTTCTTCTACTGTCTTCTTTTTTCGTACTGACTCGGCAAAAATCTTTAATGTTAATAACTCAACGATAAGATAATTTGTATCACAATTTGACAATATGACAAACTATAAACTGAGCCCAATTAATATATAATAACAGTACAAAAACAGTACATTAATGAAAAAATCAGTACATTTGCGTACTTATTTGCTTGTAATGCATAAATCAGTACATTAAACAAAAAACAGTACATGTACTGATAAAAACAGTACGAATGGCAACCCTATCACTATCAGTCATTAATGTCCGTTTCCGAGAGTTTGCCTTTTACAAAATATTTTTCACTTAAAGAAATTTGAATTTTTCACTTTTTTTTTTTAAATTATGTTACTTAAAGAAATTTTTAGGAGAAATTTAAACTAAATTTCAATATTAACTTACAGTATTAGAATATATTGCTGCATGATGTAGATTTTTCCTTTGATGTGAATTAGTTGCCTTCTTTGGGTAGGCAGCGTTTTTCCTTTTTTTTGTTTATTTCAATCAATAATATATCTTTTATGTCTCTTTTTAATGTTTTGTTGTTTTCCAAAAATTTTAGTGGGGTTTCTTATTTTAACAAAAAGGTATTTATTTCAAACAGTTAGTTTATATTGTCAGTTCTGATTTTTTTTTAAAAAATGTGGTTTTCATCGGCGAGTTTACTTTCTCCCGTGTAGTTTCTTTTTAATTAAACCTATGACGCTGACACCGGGGAATTATTCCTTTTCATTATTTACTTAGGTTCCCGCTTGGTGTACTTATTATGCGTTTTGTGGATACCTCCTATAGGAGCTTAGCACTTTGAAAATTATATGTGTTTTTTTTTAACTGCTTAAGTATGGCACTACTTAAGGGCTTCTTCACTTAACAGTTATTAGGCACTACTTTAGGGCCTTTTTCACTTTGCGGTTCTTGAGCACTACTTTAGTGCTTCTTTTGGTACTGTGGTACTACTTAAGGACCTGGCCCCACGTTGGGCGAAAATTAAATAAAACTAATGTTAATTTGGGCAACCCCACGTTGGGTGCCAATTAAATAAAACTAAAGTAAATTACATTAAATTTTTCTTTTTTTTTGAGTTGAATTCCAAAAATTAACTGAACTTTATTACCTAAACATCTTTGGTTTTTATATTTTTTCAAATAAACATAAAGTTAATAAATTAAATATTATTCCTTCGACCTTTTTTTATTCAAAAATAAAAAGTTTTATCGCGCTCGAGGCCAATTATTTGTAAAAAATATTTATTTATTATTTATTTACTAATCTTCTCCAATATTTCGATATCCATCGGATATCATTATCAAGGCTACAAGAAAAAAACAACATTGTACGAAAAAGTATTAACAAACTCTGTGCTTAAGTAAAATACATACATAATAACAACAAAAAGAAAACAAAACACTTACAATGAGTTACAAATATATTCGTAAGAGACGTATGACCTTCTCCACATTCAATATTGCACTAACTTAACTATTTAATTTTCTTTTTTTTATATGTCTGTAGCTATTGGCGCAGTTGTCCGTGTCTGCTTTATAATTTATTCTCCTCTCCTTTGGTATGTTTATTATATGAAGCATCTCCAAAGTATACCGTTTATTATATCTCTCCTCTCTTTGTTATATCTCCACATTTTCAAAGTTGGGCTTATGTAGTCTCTCTGCACAGTGGGATGCGAGTGCAGTTTTTTGTGTAGATATTTTATTTATGTTTTTTAAATCCGATTTATGTCCAGATATACGTGTTTTTAGCTTATTTTTTGTAGTACCGACATAAACTTGATCGCATATGTCTTGGTCATTTCCACTACAACTTATTATGTATGTATTTTACTTAAGCACAGAGTTTGTTAATACTTTTTCGTACAATGTTGTTTTTTTCTTGTAGCCTTGATAATTATATCCGATGGATATCGAAATATTGGAGAAGATTAGTAAATAAATAATAAATAAATATTTTTTACAAATAATTGGCCTCGAGCTCGAAAAAACTTTTTATTTTTGATTAAAAAAAGTTCGAAGGAATAATATTTAATTTAATATATAACGGAGAGCACGCCGTTAAAATGGTGTACAACAATATTAAACATCAACACCATAACATCAAGAATTACATCAACAAAAGGAAAACTTTGAAGAAACGCCAACTGAATGCGCTGTCTACAATAACATTTCTTATGAGATGTAAGAATAAAGGTATTATACCAAATTTTTTGGACAATTCAACAAAAAACGTTGCCAAAATCTTTGAACACAATCGGACAAGTCCCAACATAATCGACAGTGCACTTAATAAAATATTGGAAAACTTTCATAGAAAATTGCTGAATCTACTGATATGACGAAAACATGAAATTGTTAAACATACTACCGTCGAGGTAAAAGAAATGGAGAGGAAGATAAATAAACATTTGACAGCAGACGAACAAACACAACTTTGGAGTAGTGAAGAGAGACTTATGAGGGGATGTAATATTAACATAAAGACAAAACACAGAAGAAAATTTGACACTTTACGGGAAAAACAAATAAAAGAGCTCGACATTATTTATAATGACAAGTGGTTTGTTAACAAAACGAACACAGACATACCCAAAGAGACTCAAGGGCTCTTATCACTAGGAGAGAAATATGCGATTCCAACCGAGAAGAGAAACTTCCCACTTTTTAAAATGATTGCTGATGGAGAAGATTGCATCCAGACTATAGAGGACAGAGAAGAGCAAGAGACAGCTAGAACACAGCTTACTTCAATGTTGGAAAATCACATAAACAAACCAAATCTAAATAGGAGAGAACGTTATATACTAAGCACAGTGGAACAGACCAAAAAATTTTTGCACAAAAACAAGAATATACTTATATTAAAAGCGGATAAGGGTAATGTCACAGTTGCAATGGATAAAAAAGATTATGATATAAGAATGAAGAATATCCTAAATGATATGATGACGTATAGGTGGACAAATAAGGATCCCACATTATCGCTAAAAAAGAAGAACAATGATCTAGTAGATGAACTATTTTTGTGCAATAATATAACTGTGATGGAAAAGAAAAGACTAAAAAATGACGCGGCAACTGCACCTAGAATATATGGACTTCCGAAAATCCATAAGGAAGATAACCCTCTTAGACCAATCTGTGCATCAGTTAATTCGCCGTCCAGCGAGCTATGCAAATTACTGACAAATGTTTTGAAAAAACTTACTGAATTTTCGATTTACAACGTAAGGGATGCAGTGCAATTTAGGAATAGAGTAAACAACAGTGCAATAGATATGGACGAAAAATTAATTTCCTTTGATGTGGTATTACTTTTTCCAAGTATACCAGTGGACTACACAATGAAAGTTATTATGAACAAATGGAATGACATAGAGAAACATACGAATATACCAAAGGAACTATTTTTGAGAATACTAAAATTTTGCATTAATGATAACAGATATTTAAGGTACAACGACAAAGTATATATCCAATGCAAAGGACTGCCAATGGGTTCAACGGCATCACATATTGTAGCGGACATAGTGATGGAGGAACTCCTTGGAACATGTATGAATAATCTGGACGAAAAACCTAAATTATTGACGAAATATGTGGACGACCTGTTTGGAATTGTAAAGAGAAGTGCAATAGAAAGGACCTTAGAACAACTGAACACATTTCACCGAAATATTAAATTTACAATGGAGGAGGAGGTTGATGGAAAACTCCCATACTTGGATACCCTGGTCATTAGAAGTGACAGCAGAATTAAATAGACTGGTACCAAAAACCTACGGCTTCAGGGAGAATTATTAATTTTAATTCTTGTCAACCAAAAAAGATAATAATTAATACGGCCAACAATCTGATCAACAGGGTCCTTTCCATTAGCGATAAGTCATTCCATTCTCACAATATTGAAAAATTAAATATATTTTGGCGAGAAACTCTTTTCCAAAAAATATCATAGAAACTTTGATAAGGAACTATGGAAAAAATCCCCCTAGGGAACACAGGGAGAATACGGAAAAAGTATATAAATCAATGACGTATGTACCGCGTATCGCAGAGAGAATAAAGAATGCTAAAATTTATAATAAGGACAAATTTATGATTGCTCACACATCGACTAATACTTTAAAACCACTTTTCTCGAACACCAAATGTAAACTTGACAAAATGGATAACACTAACGTAATATATCCCTGCAAACAATTTCGATCGAAAAATAGTCTAAATAGTTTCCCCATTTAGCAAAAATCTATCGCTTTTGCTATTCAATTCTTATTGATGTAGTTACATCGTTCGGGAAGAAGTGTCCCACTATGGTGATATTTATTTTAAGAATCCACTTAGTGACTATATTTTATGACGAATTAGAGTGCTTTGGAAGTTTAATATCAATTAAATTTAGTAGTATCGCTTTTGGCTCCAAAAAGCACTCTTTTGAAGTTACATTTTTTCTTATTGTTCTTTATAATAAAAAATGGGCCATTTTACTATTTATCTTTGTTTGATTTTGTAAGGGAAATCTATGTAAACAAATATTAAAAAATCTACAGTACAGTTGTCAAAATAGCTATTAATGTTTTAAAGTTAAAAACCTAATGTGGACAAATTTTGTTAAAGATATTACACAAAATCACATATTTGTTGAAACACTAACTTTGTAAACTTTCATCATATTATAACTAGCATTTCTTTTTATTGCTTTACAAAACATTTAACAAATTTTCTTCACTAATAACGTTGATCTTCATTAGAAAAATTTAACAAACACACAATTTTTTAAAGTCATTAAATAAACAAACAGTTTAAACATATCACTAATATCCTTTAAAAAAAGATTATTATCAAATTATTATTTTTAATTTCATTTTCATTTGCTCTAAAAATTTATGCATGAGAAATTATTAAACATTTAACCAATCTAACCGAAGATTAAGTTTGGGCTGTTTTGTGCACTCATTTATACAACTTTCGTAAACTAGAACACTTTTCGGTAATATTTTGATTCCGCGGAGTCCTAATTTTAAGTACAATACTATAACTATTTCATTTTTCAAATATTAAAAATTTCACTTTATTTTACATAATTTTATAAATTTATATTTTTTTACACGCACGTAGCACCGATCACATGGCAACTTATATACAAACTGTGCTCTTTTACGCATTTTGCTTTTGTAATATTCACTATTAAACAGCAAATCGTTGCGAAGAAGTCTATATAATATGTGAAATGTTCAATTGTGCCATTGTTGCAGTTGTATAACTGTTAAATTTATCTGAACCACTCATTAAAGTGACGAATTTAACTCATACTTTGATTCTAACGTATTTTGTTGTTGCTAAATTCCGAAAAATCTACGGTTTAACTACCAAATGTGACGATGTAGTTAAAATTCGTAGATAATCGAAAAACACTCTACTAATTGCTTGGAGGGATAAGATTAGTTGTAGTCGAAATGACCAAGCCATATGCGATCAAGTTTATGTCGGTACTACAAAAAATAAGCTAAAAACACGTATATCTGGACATAAATCGGATTTTAAAAACATAAATAAAATATCTACACAAAAAACTGCACTCGCATCCCACTGTGCAGAGAGACTACATAAGCCCAACTTTGAAAATGTGGAGATATTACAAAGAGAGGGGAGATATAATAAACGGTATACTTTGGAGATTCTTCATATAATAAACATTCCAAAGGAGAGGAGAATAAATTATAAAGCAGACACGGAAAACTGCGCCAATAGCTACAGACATATAAAAAAAAGAAAATTAAATAGTTAAGTTAGTGCAATATTGAATGTGGAGAAGGTCATACGTCTCTTACGAATATATTTGTAACTCATTGTAAGTGTTTTGTTTTCTTTTTGTTGTTATTATGTATGTATTTTACTTAAGCACAGAGTTTGTTAATACTTTTTAATTAGTAAATAAATAATAAATAAATATTTTTTACAAATAATTGGCCTCGAGCTCGAAAAAACTTTTTATTTTTGCATAAGGTTAATAAATTAAAATTAATCGAAATTTAAGATATTGATGATAAATAACTTTGTATTAAAATAATTTTGGAAAAATATTACACAGGAATTAAGTTAATAGCAAAAATAAAATAATTTAAATTGGTCAGCATTTAAATATTGTTGAGAAAATAAGTTGGCATTAAAATTAGTTGGAAAAATATTATTTGGGAAATACTTTGACAGAATTTAATATTACGCGTGCATTGGTTTCCTGAGTTAATGGGAAATCAGTCTGCACTTGCATAGTTTAAATTGGGTCATTGCTGGTGTGGGAAATTAAAATAAATTTGGTTTGAGATTCCACGAATTACGTAGTAAACTTTAGAGGGATTGTATTTAAACATTAAGGGCATTAACTTATATATTGTTACGAAAGTAACTTTAGTTAAGAATAAGTTTAATATATTAGTAATTTTATTAGTTTAAAATGTTATTGTATTAGTTATGCATATTTCTAATGTAAACCCACTGTATAGAGTTTTCTAGTGCAAATGTAATGTTATGATTGTTAAAAATAACTATATAACATAATAGTGTTAAGATTATTTTTAACCCATAAAGTATGCTTCAGTTTATTGATGTATAAATTAATTTAAGTTCAGCCACAGTGTTTATGCATAATGATATTAGCTGTAAGATAATAAAAGCTCGATTGGCCCAGAAATGTCGAAAATGTTACAGACATTTCGACGAGTCGAATGGTCTAGAGACACTTAGATGTCAGCGAAGGTGGGCATCGATAATCAGTATTAGTACGTTTATTTAAGTGTGTACATCGCAATTATTAGTGGTATAATTGACTAAGTTTTAAATAAAGTGGCGTGAATGGTTTATATTACAGCTTTAAAGAAAAGTGTTTAAAGTGTTTTATTTATTTTATTAAAGTTAAAGAAGTCAAGAGGTTTATTATAAAGGAAATAAACCAAAAAACATTATTGAAAAAGCAGTAACGTAACAATTGGTCTCAGAAGTGAAATTGCAAAAATAAAATAAAAAAAAAGAAATAAGAAAAAAAAACAAAAATAAACAGCAATGAAATTTGAAGAACTTAAAGTAGAATAGCTCAAGAAAGAGTTGATCAAGTTAGATCTACCAACTGCAGGAAATAAAGCAGAGCTGCAGAAGAGGTTAATAGATGAATTCGAGCAACGCAATATCGACATTGGTAGCCACGAATTCGAGGATAAAGAAGAAATAGGGGTATGCACACGTGCAGTTGCTAGCAGTATGGATTTAAACACAATGTTTACTGCTATGATGGCAAAAATGGAAAAAATGTCGGAAGAAAGTTCTAAAAAAATTGACAATAATTCCAGAAGCATGGTCAAGAAATGTAGAAAAAATGGTAAAGGAAAATTCGATTACCATATTAGCTGAAATTTAAGAGAATTCTAGAATAACTAATGAGAAGCTTCGGGCTACAAACGAGAAACTTCAGGAGATTTCTACTGAAATAAATGAAAAAGTTAATGAAATAGAAATTAAATTCAACCAAAAGCAGTCTGATGTAAAAACGCAAGTCACCAATGTAAAAACGGGTTTTGATTAAAAACTATACCATCTGGAGGAAAAAGTTAATAACATTCAATGCCAGGAGGCAGCTGCACGAGTTTTTCCAGAAGTCTCGAGTAGAATAAAAGCCCATTGTTTTGATGGTAGTGTTCCATTTAATGTTTTTAAGTTCCAGTTTGATACAGTAGCTAACAGAAATGCATGGAACAGTGATGAAAAGGCCGTAGAGCTAATTCTTGCAGTAAAGGGAACTGCAGCTGAAATTCTAGAAAGTGTACCAGTGAGTTCCAGAAACAATTATGATGATATTATGGTAGCACTGCAACGTAAGTATGGTAGTGAACACAGAAAAGAGATATACAAAATGGAGTTGCGTGGCAGAGTGCAAAAGGCAAATGAAACTTTACAGGATTTTGCACTCGAGATAGAGCGTTTGGTGCAGCTTACGTACCCTGGGGAAAATCATCCATTTTTGGATAATTTTAAAACGGAGGCATTTGTAAACGGTATTCGGCATGCAGATATAAATATTGCGGTATGTACATCACAAAAGTCTACATTTGCAGAGACTGTTTTATTTGCCCTAGCCCAGGAAACTGCTAGAATTATTTCAAGACTACAAGTAGGCAAAGTGCGAAGGCTCGATGTGACCGCCAATGATGAAAGGGATATTGTGCAGGATATAAAAGAGGCAGTTATAGAAGCTTTAAGCAAGAAGCAAAGTAAAACTAAAGTAAAATGCTTTAACTGCGGAAAGATTGGTCACATGCAGAGCAACTGTAAAGCACAAAAGAAACGTTCAAGATCTGCTTCACCGCCAAGAAACAACCAGTGGGCGAACCAAGGACCAGGAACTACTAGAGGAACATGTGCGGAAATGGACCGGATATCTAAGCCCGCCCGAGAGAAATAAGGCAAGACAATTGCTAAAGAAATATGCCTTAATATTTGCGTCAAAAGGTAAAAACCAGGGCAGAACGTCAATCGTGAAACACGAAATTAACACCGGCGACGCTAAGCCAATTAAACAGGCCCCAAGAAGCATTCCTCTAGCAAAACGAAATGAAGTTAGAGACCTGGTTAATGAAATGGAACAGGATAGCATAATAAAACCATCATCAAGTCCCTGGAGTTCACCGGTGGTTTTGGTAAAAAGATGGAAGTACTATTTTGCGTAGACTACAGGAAACTTAATGACGTCACCAAGAAGGATTGATGACACCTTAGACACGTTAGCTGGAACAGAATAGTTCTTCACATTGGACTTGCAGAGCAGTTATTGACAATTAGAAATCGCAGACAAGTATAAAGAGAAAACTGCTTTTAGTGCAAGTGATGGATTATGACAGTTTAATGTAATGCCATTTGGGTTCTGTAATGCTCCAGCTACATTCGAGCGTTTGATGGAACAGGTGTTTAAAGGTATCCACCGAAAGACATGTTTGGTGTACCTTGATGACATAATTGTCTGGGAAAAACCTTTGATGAGCACCTGAAACGTATATCTACAGCCGGACTCAAGTTAAGTGTTAAGAAATGTTCACTGTCCCAGAAGGAAGTAAAATACCTAGGGCATCGTGTTCAGATGTTACACGATGCCCTAGGTATTTCAACAGACGAAGAGAAAATACGAGCAGTCATGGAGTGCCCTCGCCCTCAAAATCTACATGAGTTACGTAGTTTTCTAGGCTTATGTACATAATACAGTCGTTTTGTACCGAATTTTGCTACTGTTGCTGCCAGTTTAATAAGAATAAAAAAGGCGCAGCACCAATTTTGGCTTATCCAATAGCGGGAATGTGGATATTTCTATTGTAAATTTTGACAGTTATCTGAAACTAGCTGTTCAACATTCTAGTATAACCCTCAAAAAAACCAAAAATAGTAAAATATATTCTGCAGATGTTGAGCGTCTCTTGACTGAAAAAAGGAGAGCTCGAAGAGAATGGCAATTGCATAGATCCCCTCAACTTAAGAATTTACTAAAAGAGTGCACAAAAAGGCTAAGAAAGTTACTGCAGTCTCAGAAAACGGCTTCCCTGGAAAAATATCTTAAGGAACTTGATGCAACTTCTCAATCAGACTACTCATTATGGCGTGCAGCTAGAAATCTTAATAGACCAGTTATCACTAAACCACCATTAAGAAACTTAAATGGAAGTTGGGCACGAAATGATGAAGAAAAAGGAAATCTTTTTGTTAATCATTTGAAAAACGTATTTACCCCGCATACATCTCCCGATATTGTAGTCGAGTTGCCACCAGTTGCTGTTAGAGCTGCTGTTCCCCTTAGATTTGAGATAAAAGAAATCGAAAAGGCTATTCATAATTTAAACCCCAAGAAAGCCCCTGGTTTTGATAAGATCAGCAACAAAATGCTTTTAGAGCTACCCCGCATAGCAAAGAAAATTATTCTTTTAATTTTTAATGCTATTATACGCCTTGAATACTACCCACAAGAATGGAAAGTATCCTTAGTTACAATGATACCTAAGCCAGGAAAGGATCCTACAAAAGCTGAGTCATATAGACCTATAAGCTTATTGTCTAATATATCAAAGCTGTTTGAGAAGCTGTTAGTGTCAAAATTAGCCCCAATTATAAATGTAAATAGATGTATTCCTAACCATCAATTCGGCTTTAGAAGAGAACATAGCACAATCGAACAAATCCATCGTATAGTAAACGCCATAAGAAAAGCCTTTGAAGAAAAAAAATATTGTTCCGCCCTCTTCATCGATGTTTCCCAAGCTTTTGATAAAGTCTGGCATGAAGGGTTATTACATAAATTGAAGCTAAACTTACCAGTAAACACACACAAGCTGTTAGAAAGCTACTTAGTCGGCCGAAAGTTTATTATTAAAGAATGTGATTTTATAAGTTCTCCTCAGCCAATTGACGCTGGAGTCCCTCAGGGAAGCATCATGGGCCCACTCTTATACCTTATATATACCTCAGACATGCCAACAAACAACCACACCCTTACTTCAACATTTGCTGATGATACAGCTTTTCTAAGCGTACACGAAAACTGTCATGAAGCATCCCGTTACTTGCAGGATCATATATTTGAACTGGAAAAGTGGTTAAAACAATGGAGGATAAAGGTCAATGAGCAAAAATGCGTACATATAACATTCACCTTGCGTCGGGAGTCATGTCCCCCTATTAAAATCAATAATCAATTAGTGCCCCAGCAATCGCATGTAAAATATCTCGGTATTCATCTAGATCGGCGTTTGACATGGAAATGCCATATAGAAGCAAAACTGACACAAATGAAACTAAAAGCAATTCAAATATATTGGCTTATTGGAAGAAATTCTGTTCTTAGCCTCGACTGCAAACTTCTACTTTATAACTCTATATTGAAGCCAATCTGGTGCTACGGCATTCAGCTATGGGGCACTGCCTCGGCCTCAAATATCGAAAAAATTCAAAGGCGCCAAAATAAACTTCTTCGAATAATCACAGTCGCTCCCTGGTATGTTAAAAACTCAAATATTCACAAGGATCTCAATGTGCCATTAGTAAAAACTATTATTACGAAGTACGCAGCAAAATATTTAAAAAGGCTTGAGTCGCACCCAAATCCACTTGCTCGAAATATTTTAAATGACAGTGGACACTCTAGATTAAGGAGAAGAGATACCGCAGGACTCATCCGAAGGGAAAACCGCTGAACATCTACATATGTGAACAGAAACCGTGAGGAGAAAAATTTTCGTCTAGCATTGGCAGGACAAAAATAAAGTATTAGTATAAGATTTGATTAATTATTGTTAGTTCATATTTAATATATGAAGATTCAATAAATAAATAATGAGAAAAAAAAAAAAAAAAAAATAGCGGGAAAGAAATTTGTGCTAGATACCGATGCAAGCTGATATGGAATTGGAGGTGTGCTGTCCCAAGTGGTCAATGGTGTAGAGAAAGTCGTAGGCTATTACAGTCGAATACTTTCGAAGCCTGAGAGGAATTACTGCGTAACTCGGCGAGAGCTTCTGGCAGTATTAGAGTGCATAAAGCATTTCCACAAATACTTGTATGGTCAACATTTTGGTTTAAGAACAGACCATTCTGCACTCAGGTGGTTGCTACAATTCAAAAATCCGGAAGGCCAGATAGCGCGTTGGATTGAGTGCCTTCAGAGCTACGATTTTAGCATTGAACATAGAAAAGGTGGAAAACATGGCAATGCGGATGCTCTGTCTAGGCAACCCTGTAAGCTGGAATGCAAGCATTGTGTAAGGGCTGGGCTGATGCTCGTCTATTGCAGATAGAATCCCATGAAGACTGGTCAATGGCGCAGAAAAATTACCCCATTTTAGCAAAAATTCTGAAAGCCAAGGAATAGGGCAGAGTAAGAAAAAATTAAGGAGTTTACGTTGCCGGTTTTGGCCCATTGAATAGCATATTTAATGTTCACGAGTTCTTCGTTTATAACTTTTAATTTTCTCTCGACGTCCTTGACTATTAGGGTCCTTAGTGTGTCCGAGGTTTTAACAGTATTAAGTAATGCATTTGTCATATTCTTAAAGCTTTGTAATCGTTCTTCAATAGCTTTATTGATAATTATTTGGTTTTGATAGTTTCGTAACAAGTTTTTTATTTGGTCGGATATAATTTGAAAATCTTCGTGGTCGGGTGTTCCCGCAATCCATTTCCAGGCAGTGCCTAGAGCGTCCATGGATCTTGCTGATCGTCTTGGTCTTAATTCGTTAAGAATTTTTTCTAACGAACGTACTTCGTGCATTAGGAAAGAATAGCTGGAGTCTCTTCTTGTAATGTCCTTTTTAATTGTTGCCTCAATTTTTGCTAGTGTGTTGTTATACTGTTCTAAGTCAATGACGTGCAATATTTTAAAGGTTCCAGTGACCAGTGTTGATTGTCCTGTCTCGGTGGCTATAACTTGCGA
Source organism: Pollenia amentaria (assembly GCA_943735925.1). Classification (NCBI taxonomy): domain Eukaryota; kingdom Metazoa; phylum Arthropoda; class Insecta; order Diptera; family Polleniidae; genus Pollenia; species Pollenia amentaria. The sequence goes on from OX031010.1 coordinate 75,713,037, forward strand.
GTTTGAATAATCTAGGATTTATCCTGCAAAAATAGTATAAGTTAGTTCCTTATCAAATTTTTATGAATGATTCTCTTTGATTCCGTTAAAACAGTTCCTCCCTTGTTTTCTTTGACTGTTTCTTGTTTGTATCTGGGAGTTAACTTGTTGCCTATTCTTTTGTTAGCCTTTACAAAAATAACCTCACCTGGTATTTAAGTCCTAGCTTCCATTCGATCTTTATTATGTGTATTAAGGTCCTTATTTTGTTTTTCTAATATCTTTTCGGTGATTAACAATCTGTCCTTTTTTTGTTGCGAAGGGTCGGTACAAGTTCTTCCAAAAAATGCCTCTATAGGTTTTTTGTTTATAGTAGAGTGTATGGAATGGTTATATTTATTAATGGAATTGTGTAAGAGGTCTTCAAAGGAACTGTAAATTTTTTCGGCATTAAGGCATCTCATTATTTCTGTCAATGTGGAATGAAAACGCCCTACCTGGCCGTTTACTGTGCTAGTATACGGAGGAGTGCGGTAAATTTTTATTCCTAGCTGATCTTCTAGCATAAAGGTAATGTCAGATGAATTTAGAGATTTCTCATTATCTATTACTATATTTTCGGGCGTTCCGAAAGAAATTAATAATTCCTGTAGAGGTGCTTTGATGTCCTCGGTTGCCCTTGATTTAATAATTTTAGCCTGCGCGTATTTTGAGAATTTATCTATTGCGGTCAGAATGATTCTGTTATTAGTATGGTATAGGTCGAGATGAATAAATTGTCCTGGATACTCTGGTAATGGGGTATATTTTAGGATTGCCTTGCTTGGATGTCTTTCGTATTTATTTTCTCGACAAATTTTGCACTGTTTAATTATTTTGGATATTTTTGCTTGCATTTGCGGGAAATAGAATTTTTGTAAGAGTTGGATTTTATTTTCTTTCGCGTGTCGGTGCGCTCTTCTATGTTCGTTTAATATTTCTGTCTGCTGTTCTGTGTCAGATATCAGCTCCTTTACCATTATCCTGGTAAACCTGATTTTATATTGTCCGAAATGTTTGGAATTTTCCCTAAAATATGATCTTCCGTACTGATAGCGTTTGTCACTGACGGGTTCAAATATTTCTTTAGTAATAATTTTAATTTATCTTTTGAGAAGTCTGTGTCGGTTATATTGTGCCTGTGGTAAGTTGGGAATACTATTTCAAATTTGTATGAAGGGTCGCCAATAGAAATTATTAGTTGGTATTTGAACACATTAATGGGGGTGTCCGAGAAAGGTACCGAAGTATTTAGGCGTTCCTTTGAGTGAGTCAAAATTTTAAGGACTCTTTCTACACTTTTTTCCAGGATCCAAACTCTGTCGGATTTCCAGAAAATTCTCTAAGACATTTCACTATGTCTGGAATCTTGTCGAGATCCGTTAAGTTGTTGTTGTACTGTGTGTCTATTCCCTGATCTAATAATATCTCTTCCCTATTTCTGGCCTGTTGTTCTTCCTCATAAGTTCTTCTAACTAAATTTATGATTTGTGCTTCAATTTCGGCAGTTATATTTTGGTGGTTAGGTACCTGGTTTCCAGGGGCTTAATTGGAATTTAGAACTGGGGGTCTGATGAGGTTATTTGGATTAGCCATTCTGATTGTTTAGTCTTTTTTGTCAATCGTACCCTTTTCCTATCTAAAGTTCTGTTTGTGTCGTATTCTACTCCCGAGTCGTTCGAGGTAGTTATCCAGCATAAAGTTTCTGTACTAGAATCGTAAGTACTGTAATCACTATCTAGGGTTGCCAGTTTTGAAATCAGAGAAATCAGTACATAAGTGAAAAAAATCGGTACAATTGCATAAAAAACAGTACATTTACTGTTTTAATATAAAATTGCATATTAATAGCATAAAAAGCTATAATCTTTTTTAAAACAAAACTTAAATTAATTCTATAATCGGAACAGTGACAAAATTTAAATAATAAAACCGAATTTTTTTCAAAACGGTAATTCAATTCCGTATATATTTTTAGCGGGAATACAAAGTGATTAATAAAAAAATCTAAAACACAAGTTGTTCGAAATTCGATTCATAATTTCTTGTTAGCTACTTGGTTTAATATTTTTCAAAGAAACATGTCTGAAACTTGGTACTAAAAGGGCCAATGTCAATATTTTGCTATTTTGAAATAAGTTTTGCATTAGCTCTTTTCTTAAGCTACGGTCACACCTGGTTAATATTTGACGAAAAAAACTTGACCAACATGTGAACTAAAATTGTATTTCCTTTATTCTATTATATTTTTTGAATATAGGTCAACATAAAATTAAATAAAAAGTAGTTTTTTGCTATATTTACCAGCATAAATAATTTAATTTTGCTATTAAAAGGTAATGCTGAATCTATTTTATTTTGCGGAAACAGCCTATATCTAATTTAACCGAGATAGGCTTCAAAAGGGTTTTGAGCCAATTTCACTTAGAACTCTTCTATAAAAAACTAAAATTTAAATTTTCACTAAAATTAATTATTTGACATTGGGCTTTTTAGCACAAAGCTACAGATATAAGGACAACAATGTTAAAAACCAAATTAAACACTTGAAATAACGAAGCTTGTTTTGTATTTATCTTAAAAATAATTTGAAAAATTATTTTAAAGTGATTTACAACTAATTTCTTTAAATAATTGTAATTATTGCAATAGCCAAAATCGTTTTTTAGACGATCTTATACTATAGATTTTTATAAATAATATATTTCCGATGTATGGACATAAATATTTATAATATTAGAAGTTAACATTTTTTATGGTCTTTTTGTACATTGCCCACAATTTCTTTCCTGTCTTCAAGAAAATGTACAACTCATTACAACAATAACCAAAGGTTGTCTTTATCTGCAACTCACTTTCTAGGTTTTATATAAGTAGCCCGTTTCTCCCTTTTCTCCACTTTGAAAACTAAAGACTCGTTCTGTAAAAGCTTTTGAATGTAGAATGAAAGAAATAAAATTACACATATCCTCAAATTCGTAAACGCACCACCATTTAGAAACACTTTCCATTTTTCTTCTACTGTCTTCTTTTTTCGTACTGACTCGGCAAAAATCTTTAATGTTAATAACTCAACGAGAAGAATATTTGTATCGCAATTTGACAATATGACAAACTATAAACTGAGCCCAATTAATATATAATAACAGTACAAAAACAGTAAATTAATGAAAAAATCAGTACATTTGCGTACTAATTTGCTTGTAATGCATAAATCAGTACATTAAACAAAAAACAGTACATGTACTCATTAAAACAGTACGAATGGCAACCCTATCACTATCAGTCATTAATGTCCGTTTCCGAGAGTTTGCCTTTTACAAAATATTTTTCACTTAAAGAAATTTGAATTTTTCACTTTTTTTTTAAAAAATTATGTTACTTAAAGAAATTTTTATTTGAATTTTTCACTTTTTTTTTTTTTTAAATTATGTTACTTAAAGAAATTTTTAGGAGAAATTTAAACTAAATTCTTAATATTAACTTACAGATGTAGATTTTTCCTTTGATGTGAATGAGTTGCCTTCTTTGGGTAGGCAGCGTTTTTCCTTTTTTTTGTTTATTTCAATCAATAATATATCTTTTATGTCTCTTTTTAATGTTTTGTTGTTTTCCAAAAATTTTAGTGGGGTTTCTTATTTTAACAAAAAGGTATTTATTTCAAACAGTTAGTTTATATTGTCAGTTCTGATTTTTTTTTAAAAAATGTGGTTTTCATTGGCGAGTTTACTTTCTCCCGTGTAGTTTCTTTTTAATTAAACCTATGACGCTGACACCGGGGAATTATTCCTTTTCATTATTTACTTAGGTTCCCGCTTGGTGTACTTATTATGCGTTTTGTGGATACCTCCTATAGGAGCTTAGCACTTTAAAAATTATATGTGTTTTTTTTTAACTGCTTAAGTATGGCACTACTTAAGGGCTTCTTCACTTAACAGTTATTAGGCACTACTTTAGGGCCTTTTTCACTATGCGGTTCTTGAGCACTTCTTTAGTGCTTCTTTTGGTACTGTGGTACTACTTAAGGACCTGGCCCCACGTTGGGCGAAAATTAAATAAAACTAATGTAAATTTGGGCAACCCCACGTTGGGTGCCAATTAAATAAAACTAAAGTAAATTAAATTAAACTTTTCTTATTTTTGAGTTGAATTCCAAAAATTAACTGAACTTTATTACCTAAACATCTTTGGTTTTTATATTTTTTCAAATAAACATAAAGTTAATAAATTAAACTTAATCGGAATTTAAGATATTGATGATAAATAACTTTGTATTAAAATAATTTTGGAAAAATATTACACAGGAATTAAGTTAATAGCAAAAATAAAATAATTAAAATTGGTCAGCATTTAAATATTGTTGAGAAAATAAGTTGGCATTAAAATTAGTTGGAAAGATATTATTTGGGAAATTCTTTGACAGAATTTAATATTGCGCGTGCATTGGTTTCCTGAGTTCATGGGAAATCAGTCTGCACTTGCATAGTTTAAATTGGGTCATTGCTGGTGTGGGAAATTAAAATAAATTTGGTTTGAGATTCCACGAATTACGTAGCAAACATTAGGGGGATTGTATTTAAAAATTAAGGGCGTTAACTTATATATTGTTACGAAAGTAACTTTAGTTAAGAATAAGTTTAATATATTAGTAATTTTATTAGTTTAAAATGTTATTGTATTAGTTATGCATATTTCTAATGTAAACCCACTGTATAGAGTTTTCTAGTGCAAATGTAATGTTATGATTGTTAAAGATAACTGTATAACATAATAGTGTTAAGATTATTTTTAACCCATAAAGTATGCTTCAGTTTATTGATGTATAAATTAATTTAAGTTCAGCCACAGTGTTTATGCATAATGATATTAGCTGTAAGATAATAAAAGCTCGATTGGCCCAGAAATGTCGAAAATGTTACAGACATTTCGACGAGTCGAATGGTCTAGAGACACTTAGATGTCAGCGAAGGTGGGCATCGATAATCAGTATTAGTACGTTTATTTAAGTGTGTACATCGCAATTATTAGTGGTATAATTGACTAAGTTTTAAATAAAGTGGCGTGAATAGTTTATAGTACAGCTATAAAGAAAAGTGTTTTATTTATTTTATTAAAGTTGCAATAAAAGAACTCAAGAGGTTTATTATAAAGGAAATAAACCAAAAAACGTTATTGAAAAGGCAGTAACGTAACAATATGTTTTTATCATATAAAGCCCACTCCTGTCGGTGGAGGATATCAAAGATTCGGTACAGCCGAATATAGCACTCTAACTTGTTATAAATATTTAAAAAACGTTTGCCACTCTTATTGAAGTTGGTCAGTACAAGAAGTTTAAACTTTCATTCATAGATAATAGGAGTGAGAATAGCGGTTTTATGTTTAGAGATTTTTTGAGACAAGAAATGCATACGTATGTATGATTTTTTTTATTTAAAATTAAACAAGACAAAAATAGCTGAAAGATGTTAAAAAAAAACTAACAAAGTTAGTGCTATTTTACAATGACGATATTTCTGACGATTTTAGTAATTCAATTTGACGATTTTGACGTTTTTTTTTTGAAAGTTTGCCGATTTTCGACCCATTTTATCTGACAGCTATGACTGTAGGGTGATATTGATCCTCAGGATTCGAGATGGGTGTATGACGCAAGATCGAAAAATCTGACCGCTCATTAACAAATATAAGATTTAGCAGTTTACCAAACGCATAAGGAATTTAATTAATTTAAAAAGACATACTCAAGTAAGCTATTAATAAAATTTGTTTAGACTTCCAATGCTTGAAGTGGGATCAGGTAGTTTAAGTCCAATGCAATTTCCCAGGATTTCCCATGCTTCGCATATTAAAGTCTCCAATTATAAAAACAAGATCTGTTGTATTAATTGTTTTTAAAAGTAATTCAATCGCTTTTAAGGATTCTTGGTATTGCGTTAGGAGGAATGTATAAGCACACAATAAATAAAGATTGCTTATGTATTTTTAAATATACACATACAAGTTCTAAATTTTAAAAATTCATGTAGAATAATTTCTTCAGATGAGAATTCGTTTTGAATGGCAATTAACCAAATAACTTTCGACTTTTTTATTTGGCTATTATAATGTCACATGTCTCTATCTTTTCTAAAAATTTTATATTTCGAACAAAAACTTTCTGACTCATTAATTTTGTTGCTAAGCCAGGTGTGATGACTAAAGTTAAAGCTCCTGCAATATATTGAAGATAATTTCGTGTTTATGCCTCTGATATACAATCGATATTAGTTTTTTGAATTTGCAGCAGCAATGTTTATCAGGCGAGCATTAATTTCCTCATTATAAATAAATTCACGGATTAATGCAGTTTAAGGACAAAATTCTGGATTAACAATTTGTTGGAAAAGATGTTCAGGAATTTTTATTTTGAATGACGCCCTGTTTTGCGAATTGATTTTAAAAACAAGAATTGCATCCGGGTAACAATTATTAATTTCTGACTGTATATAAAATTTCATTTCCGCCACACAAAACGGGTGGCGAATATTGTTTTCGGCGTTATGGTTCGTAATTCTATTTGATTCATAATAGTAGAACTCGAAGGTGATGTAGATGGATCTGAAAACGTTAAAATATTATGAGGGCTTATAGTAGTAGAAGTTGACGTTGGAAAAGCTGGTGCTGGATACGAAGTATCAACATTTATTAAACGGCCAGAGTTTGCTGGAACATTATTTGAGATATTTATAAAAGTTTAAGGAATAGAAAGAACTGTGTCGAAACTCGAAAATTTTTGTAAAGGACCATTAATTAAAATATCATTTTCTTTAGAATTCAGAATTCCTTTTAGGATTTGTTGGTCCAGTAACGGATGAAGCAAAATTCGAATTATTTTTAGAATTTACATTCTTTGGGCTTTTACGGCGAGTTGGAGATGTCGACTGAAAACCGTCTAAGGATTCAAAATCATTAAAATGCTTCCTATACCCGTTAATTTGCTCGATTAAATGATTGAGGTTATTCTGAATTTGCGAAAAATTATTTTTTGTTCTTTAAAAAATATATAGAACTCTGCACTTAATTTTTGACAGGCATTACAGCTACAATGTAGAGTCCTATATCTTGCAATTGCTTCCCCTACATGACCGGAGAGACCACAATATCCCAGCCATTTCTGAACCGATCCTGCTGAATTTATATAGCAAACAGCTGAGGGCAACCTAGCCCCCATCATATCTGACACCTTCGGAAAATACATTTCAACAGTCTGACGGACAACGTTAAATCAAATTTGTTCCTCATAAGGACCCGGAATATATGTATATACCTTATAGGGTCTAAAACCAATATTGTAGAAATTAAAAACGGAATGACAAACTTATATATACCGTTTTACCTTCGGTGAGGGGTATAACAATGTCGCACAATAAATACATTTACACACTACCGGCGCAGAGCCGTCAAAGGAAATAAGTTGGGCTCCGATTGTACAGGCTGTAGCCGAGCTTTTACAGATGGAACTTGCAGTAAATCCTAAAGGACATGTCTTTTGGCCAAACTAAGCTGAAGTTTTGGAACAAGAGACTGAGATCCTCTACAATAAACGGTAGATGCGTTGAGGAACAAGTCCAGTTTACCAACGCAGCTCCAAATAAAAAAAAAAGTACATAGGGTGATAGAAAATTGAAAAATAAGAAGAAAAAATTAAATGGCAAAATTCTCGGAAACGCATAGTTTCCGAGTTATGGACCTCGGAAGTTTTCATATGAATTTGTGATTTCCCACTACATTTCTGAACGTATATGGCCAATATTGGTATCATTTGAAAGCTTTTGAACAGATCTTTCTGGAAATTTTTTTAACTCTTTAGCTCCTAATACAGTTTTTACAACATTTTATATCAAAATGTTACGGAAGTGCACTAGGTAATAAAAATTTTATCAAAAAAATTCCAGCTTCGCTAAATAAAGCTTCTCCACATAGCCAGCCTTTGACCGGGCGCAAGGGTTTTCTCCTCTATGGTATAATAAACACCGGCTTCGCTATATAAAGCTTTTCCACATAGCCGGCCTTCGGCCGGGCGCAAGGATTTTCTCCTCTATGGTATAACAAACACCGGCTTCGCTAAATAAAGCTTCTCCGCATAGCCGGCCTACGGCCGGGCGCAAGGATTTTCTCCTCTATGGTATAACAAACACCGGCTTCGCTAAATAAAGCTTCTCCGCATAGCCGGCCTTCGGCCGGATGAACAGATTTTCTCCTCTATAGTATAACAAACACCGGCTTCGCTTACTAATGCTTTTCTGCATAGGTTTTCTCCCGAATCAGAGAGCGAATAATTTTTTTAATTTTTTTTTTTTAATTTCTTAGTGTAGATAGAAATAAGTATGTAAGTATAAAAGTTAAGTTAAGTTTATTTTAGAAAAAAGTGAATTAAAAAACAAATTTAAAACATAAATACATATATTGGTTTTTATGCTTACTAAAAACTTTTGTTTTTTCGTAAATTCATCGCCGCTCCTTAATGGATTAAGAATTTTTAAATAAAATGTTTATATCCAGAAAGATCTATTCAAAAGCTTTCAAATGATACCAATATTGGCCATATAGGTTCAGAAATGTAATGGGAAATCGCAAATTCATATGAAAACTTCAGAGGTCCATAACTCGGAAACTATGCGTTTCCGAGAATTTTGCCATTTTATTTTTTCTTCTTATTTTTCAATTTTCTATCACCCTATGTACTTTTTTTTTTATTTGGAGCTGCGTTGGTAAACTGGACTTAAGCCTGCGTTGATATATCTCTATAGCGTCTAATAGATACCATTATCACCGCATCATCCTGGTCCACAGAACTAATTATATTTTTTAATTTTATTTTATTTAACTTTTTATTCACTCTGAATCATTTTTTGTTCTTTTTTTTAATTTGTTACATTGATTTTTAGTTGCCAAACTGTCAAAATAGCATTATCGATAGCTTTTTGGCGACTAAAGAGTATTGCCGTACCTAATACTAATTTAAATGTGAGTTGCGTTGTCAAAAGTTGGGAAAAATTGGCATTGACTCTAAATGGTTCCGGGCTGTGATTAAAAGATTTAAATCCTTAGGACCTGTTCATTAATTTCGAATATACAAATATTTTATAACTTGTTTTTGTTTTAAATGTAAGTTTCATGAACGAAGTCTTCGTTCGGAAATAGATGAACAGGCAGTTAAACATGTATTGCATTTCTTAACACATCTTAAGATTTATAGCTTATTTTCTGCTGTTATCTTCAACAAATGCTTTTGTATCCATATTACAATTATATATTTTACGCGTTTGTATAAAATTTTAACAACTTGTTTTAATGTTTTTTTTTACCAACAACTGACACAATATCAGCTCAGAAATTATTAAAACCGGTATGTTAAACAATTTTTGCGAAAAGCTTATATATACCGCAGGATTGAATAATTGCAATATTTTCGTTGAGTTTCCTTTCCGTGTGGAATCAATAATACCACCCAATATTTAAATTGGTAAATTTAAGTCCGCAATCAATTAGTTAATAAGACAAACAAAAATCGAGGAATTAAGCCAATTAAAAAAGAGACAAACAAAAAAATAGTAATTAAAAAAAAAATTTAAAAGCGTAAAGTTGTAGTTATATATTATATAAATTATTCGACCATCAAATATTTTAATTTCTATTTAAATTGAGCTTATGGTCAATTTGTTATATTGTTTTGATTAACACAAATTAATATATCCTTTTTTTAAAAAAATATAACATATTTATAGTTATATGTGCTCCTACGAAAAACCGTTTGTAATCTTAAAGAAATCGGTTTAAATAAACCGCTTTTGATACACTTACTTTTATTAGCAAAGACAATATAATAGGGAGATCGATTATTCGACTTTTTTCAGTAACCGGTTTTCGAATATTACGAATAGTTGCTATTTTAAAAAGCCCGGTTTTCGGTTAAGCAATTTTTAAATAACCGGTTACCCGCTTCTGATTCGAATACTTTAAAAGACAAAAATCAAATAAGTTTTTAAATAAAACTTTAATTTGAATAAAAACAAAACAATTTCAAAGGTAAGGAACCAACAAAATACATAGATATGGCTTAGATCAGACCTAACAAATATTTTACGTAAAAATCAAGAAAAGTGGGACCAGTAAATTGATCAAACCTTAGCTAAGTTTTCAACAATTTTTTATTGATTTACTAAACTTTATTTGTAAGAAGATATTTGTATAATGTTATTTAGAAACTATTGAATGATATTTAATCTAGAAAAACGTTTTGCAAAAGCAAATAAATTATAGGGATTTTATAAAGTTATTATTTAAAATATACTCTCAAATTTATTTTTAATGAGTTTTAATTTGTTGGTGGTTAAGTTATCTATATAAATCAACCATATTTTTCAAAAGTGGAAAAGAAAACCTCTTAGCCATTTTGTTTCAGCATTCTAGAAACGAATAGTGAACTTAACATTATTTTTATGTAAAATATTTGCCAATTCGTCGACTACAATTTAAAACATTCCATGACATTGTTTGATTTCTTCAATTTTGTTTTTTAGTTCTTGGTGTTTTAATAAAAAAAAACTGATTCCGCCGTAATGTTGTAGTTTTCAGCATGAAGAGATGCTAGAACTACTTAAGAGTTTTTAGTGCCTTAACGGGCATTTCGTCCTCGGCAACACAACGGGCTTATATTTTACCCAATGATTATTTTTTTGCAGCGCATTTTAGTAAAGTATTATTTGTCGTCTCCTTAGAACTACTTCGAACGGAGTTAAGTTTCATTTGGATCACATTAATGTCAAGCATGTATACTAATTAAAGGTGATTAATAAGTGACATGGAAGAACCTTTGTAACTTATCATTTAAGGGCACTTCAGGCAGCTATCTTTGTCTTATTAATCGCGTTCGAAAAATATCTAGAGATAACCTTTATATAAAAATATATTTAATATTTAGAACACTCTTGCACAAATTACTATTTACTTTTTAACAGCACACGTTTTTGTAGAATTTTGAATAGTTTTTGGTTTGTTTTCTACAAGAACACACGCTTTTATAAGCGATTTGTATTAACAGTGTTCATAATGTTTTTTTGGACTTTGTTACGTTTTGTTTTGACATTCTTCATTAAAAGTTTCAGTTTGACCAATATTCAATAAAAATACTAAAATTACGGGTACATCTACAACAATAGTAAGGAAATGCATATAAGTTACACATTACTAAAATAACCGGTTTATTATACCAAAATAACCGGTTTGTTCGATATTCGAACAATGGGCATTTTAAAATAACCGACTTGGAAAATGCTAAAATAACCGGTTAAAACCGGGCGAATAATAACCGTTCGATCTCCCTACAATATAACAACATACATAAATGGTTACAAACTTACATTGAATATATTAGCGGAGCTTAGTGTTTGCTGCAAATGGTCTTGCGAAATAGCAAATGCAAAGTATCGTAGCTGTTTTGTTAAATCCGACAACAAAATACACAGGGTTTCCGCTAGATTTTACAAAAAGCCTATTACGCATTTCCTCTTACGCAAGACAATTTGCACCAAACACTGAACTCATCTAATATGAAACATAATTAAGCACACATGCAGCAAAACACCAGACACTTAGGCTCACAAGATCAATGATGCCATTGAAGCAATTTTTAGTGCTAAAGTAATTTATGTCAAAGTGCTTTTTACTTTTTTATGAAGAAAATTCTTTCAAAAATATTTATTTTTAAAAACAAAATTTAATTTTTTAAAAAAATTGTCAATTATAAAAATAGAAACAGTAGTTATTAAAAATTTTAAATGTGTAATGATATTACAAATAAAATAAAAATATTTCTGTTATTAATTTCCAAAATAAGTGTTTCATATCTCTGTTGTATTTTGCCTATTGGCAACACCGTACGCGAGCAATTATATGACTACATATAAGAGGCCAGCAGTGTTGCCAGACATTTTTTGGGTCTGAAGGCCACAAAACATCCAATATTAAAAAAAATCCGAGTAAATACAAGTTAATATTCGACACTTTTATATAACTGTATAACTTTTCAAACTTAAAACCAAAATTTTGTTTTTGTTAAAAATGTATACAGAATTAAAGTCGTTTCGCTTTACTTTCACCAACCCATTAATACTGTAATTGAAAACGAATGAAACGAAACATGTGGATGTGAATGAGAGAACAACACTTTCTAGTGAACGCGGATTCTAGAGCACACCCGATTAAAATTTAGTATTACATACTTGTATTAATATATACTATATATCTCTGCATATTGTTTAATAATGTTTTTTTAGTGACATATCGTCGACTAAAGCTATGTCCACACCTATTAAATATTAGACGTCCTATACGTAACCGCTTGTTTTATGAACAATTTATTTGCATTACATCAGTTTCTAAGAACATTATACAATTATCTTCTTACATATACAGCCCAATTATAAATATTCCCGGGGAAATGAGTTCCCTGGGAATTAATTTTTCCCGGGAATAAAACTCCCCTATTATAAACAGACGGAGAATAGTATTATGGGAAAGGGAATTTCGAATATTCGCAGTCAGCTGTTTTGCTTGAGCTGTGTTGTGTTGACTTAAAACTTGTAAATATTTTTGTAAAAAAACAAGCGAATAAGTGAAAATTTAATAATTTTGAATAAAAAACTAAATATAATGTTTAGTGTAGCATTTCGGATGGTAGCTGAAGAAGCAGAAAATCAGCAACATTTAAAAAACGAGCACAGGGTTGCTAGGAGATAGTTACGTGATAATGCAAGCCCACTTGAGTTGCCGCAAACGTTGTAAGTATATAAAAATGTTATTATAAATATTTTTTAATTGAATGGAGGTGCATTCTTGGCGCTAGAGAGCTGCATTACGCTCCAACAAAAGCAGTAAAAATTACGAATGTTTGTTGTGCGTTGCACAACATCTGCATTTATTTTAAATGCAATACTATTGTATATGATATAGACTGTTTTGATACTTTTACTACACAAGAGATTAATGTAGTGTCCTAAGCCTTCCAACAGTATTTACCTGCAGCCCAAACCATTAGAAATACCATTGGAAATAATTTGCCGCGTATACGTTTTTGTATACTGTATTATTAACAAGCAAACCAAATAAAAATAATAATATTTTAACTTTAAAATAAAAATAATACATATTTAGGAACTTCAGTTATATATTTAGTTACGGTTTGTATGTTTTATAAAAAATGGAAAAAAATAATTTATTAAAAAGAAAACTTAAAATATTCTTAAAAAATAAGCGGAAAAACTAAGCATAATAAAAATAAAGTGTAACTGCCGTATTCATAAAAAATAAAATAGATTTCAAACGTATTTTAAAACAAAATTTCCTTAAAATAGATTTCATATCCAATTTAGTTTTTTATGAATACGGCAGTTAAACTTTAAAAGCAAAAAGTGTTCATATTCAGGTATACCAATAACATTTCACTTAAAATTTGAAAAACAAAACTTATTAATAGCTATATTTCAGTCCTTTTTATCATACTTTATCTGGGGGTTTTCATTTCGTTCAAAAGGATCTCAAACTGAAAATTTTTGCCAAATATTTGTTAGATCTAAACATACCTTTAGTAAACCTGCTAAACCTTTTTTTACAGTATATGAAATTTTGATACCATTCAATAGATAAAGAGGCGCTGCATCAGCTAAGAAAAACATTTACTTCAGTCGGGGACTCTATAGGAAATTAGAAAATATACCAAATATAATTATGTTTTTTCCTTAAGCTAGAAATAGAAAACATTAGAAGTTCTTTGTCCGTCCCGTAAAATTTGCTAGAAGTTAGCAGGCGAACGATAAGGCGACGATATGTATGTTTATATTAAAGGGCTTTAACAAGACTACTCACGAGTCATTTTAAATTCATTGATTGTTTTCAATTCAATTGTGTTTCTGTGTGTTCTCCTGAACGATCTATAAAATTTTGTTTCCTAAGATAAAAAAGATTTCTCGAAAAGAAATACGGTACTTGGTGGAAACTAGAAGTGGTTCCAATTTTATTTCTTGTTCGTTTTGCACAAAATATCCAATGGGTCGCAGTTCTTATTGTATTGTATAGCACTAAAACTCCCTTATCTCCAATACTAAGAACGTTTAAAAATGCGTTTTTTTTAAATTTTATTATACAAACCTAAACAAGTACCGATACAAGTAAGTACCGATACTTTTTTCGATACTGAGTAGGGAGATCGAACGGTTATTATTCGACCGGTTTTAACCGGTTATTTTAGCTTTGCCCAAGTCGGTTATTTTAAAATGCCCATTTTTCGAATATCGAATAAACCGGTTATTTTGGTATAATAAGCCGGTTATTTGAGTACTGTGTAATTTATATACATTTTCCTTACTCTTGTTGTAGATGCACCCGTAATTTAAGTATTTTCTAATTGAATATTGGCCAAACTTAAACTTTTTATGAAAAATGTCAAAAGAAAATGTAACAAAGGTCAAAAAACATTATGAACACTGTTAATACAAATCGCTTATAAAAGCGTGTGTTCTTGTAGAAAAAAACCATAAACTATTCAAAATACTACAAAAACGTGTGCAGTTAAAAAGTAAATAGTAATTTGTGCAAGAGTATTCTAAATATTAAATATATTTTTATATAAAGGTTATCTCTAGATCTTTTTCGAACGCGATTAAAAAGACAAAGTAAGGGTTTTGAATGATAAGTGCCCTCCTAAAATGATAAGTTACAACGGTTCTTCCATGTCACGACTTATTAATCACCTTTAATTAGTATACATGCTTGACATTATTGTGATCTACATGAAACTTAACTCGAAGCAGTTCTAAGGAGACGACAAATAATACTTTGCCAAAATACGCTGCCAAAAATGAATCATTGGGTGAAATATTAGCCCGTTGTGTTGCCGAGGACGAAATGCCCGTTAAGGCACTAAAAACTCTTAAGTAGTTCTAACATCTCTTCATGCTGAAAACTACAACATTACGGCGTAATCAACCATATGGGAAAAATTTCTACCAGTTTTATTTATTAAAATGCCAAGAACTAAAAAACAAAAATGAAGAAATCAAGCAATGTCATGGAATGTTTTAAATTGTAGTCGACGAATTTACGAATATTTTACACAAAAAGAATGTTCAGTTCACAATTCGTTTCTATAGAAATATATATAAATATATATATAATGCTGAAACAAAATAATTTAAAATAGATAATCCTGTCTAAAAGGTTTTGTTTGCAACTTTTGAAAAATATGGTTGATTTATATAGATAGCTTAACCACCAACAAATTAAAACTCATTCAAAATAAATTTGAGAGAATATTTCAAAAAATTACTTTATAAAATTCCTAAATTTATTTGCTTTTGCAAAACGTTTGTCTAGATCAAATATCATTCAACAGTTTCTAAATAACATTATACAAATATCTTCTTACAAATAAAGTTTAGTAAATCAATAAAAAATTGTTGAAAACTTAGCTAAAGTTTGATCCATTTTTCTTCGATTTTATCGTAAAATATTTGTTAGGTCTGATCTAATCATATCTACATATCGTTACCTAAAACGCAAAACGCTCTAACTAACCAAAAATTAAAAATCGTCTTTTTCATTGATTCTGATGTATTGCATCAACACAAATCTCCACAGCAAATTTTGGAATCCATTGTCCGAAATTAGCGATTTTATAAACAAAAAACCAAAAGCCCTATCTACAACATATTATACGATAAACGCTAAAAGACATAACTTACAGTTTGCATTATATGCAACATTGATATTTGTCAAAATCACTGGTAGGTTTTACAAGAAAAATAGAAGAAAAACTAATTTTAGGCAGTTTAAGGCAATTTATTAGCTTGTAATCTTAAATAGTTTTTTAATTCTCCTGTAAAATTTTCAAAATGTTAGATAGGGCCTTTTGCGTTTTAGGTAACGATATGTATTTTGTTGGTTCCTTACCTTTGCAAATTGTTTTGTTTTGATTCAAATTAACGTTTTATTTTAAAAACTTATTTGATTTTTCTGTTTTTAAGTATTCGAATTAAAACCGGTTAACCGGTTATTTAAAAATTGCTTAACCGAAAACCGGGTTTCTTAAAATAGCAACTATTCGTAATATTCGAAAACCGGTTATTGAAAAAAGTCGAATAATCGATCTCCCTAATACTGAGTAGGTTCGATACTTTACGAGCGATGCCACATTGAGTAAAAGTTTTGATACCTTAGAGGTATCGTTTCTTCCCTAATTATTGTATAAGCTTACCCCTTAATTGAGGAGCTGAAGCAAACCGGCATAATTTGGGATAATTATATAGGTCTGAATTTATGTACATTGATAGATATACATAATTAGTAAGTGCTGATTGATGCATCTAACTCAATTCTTTTAGAACTTTTACTCCTTTCCTTTTTAGCACCACAATTATAAACTTTAAATTAAATTTATGCACTTCTTATTGTCATATAAAACATTGACATTTGGCAATGTTTAGAAATATATGAAAGTGATCAGACATTGCTGCCCTTACCATTCTATATGATCTAGATTCTTTATAGAAAATCGACTTTAAGAAATGGAAATCTTTATTTTTTGCAAATAAAAGGTGATAAAGTTTTCAGAAAAGTATTTTTATTAAATTAGTTTTTAAAAATAATTCGTTAATAAAAAATATCTTATTACAAAATGTTGTGCACAATTTTCCTGAAACATTTTGAAATCTAGAACCAATCATAAATCGAAACATAAAATTCTTAGACTAAACTGGCCAAAGAAGTAATGGTTATTGTATAATTGTGAAAAGTCTATCCCAAAATAAATGATAATATCCCCAATTACAAGACGACTCCCCCATACCTGGCAGCACCGGTAGTTGCTAACATGTAGATACTTGAATGTACATATACCTGTATGTACATATTTGTACATACAGGTAAACTGTACTTTAAATGTTGTGTTTTAAGTTCTTGTGGTAGTTTATACATTAAAACACCTTGGGGATTGTTGATTGTATATTGGACGAACATGTTTTTTTTTTTAAAACTTAATAAAACAATATACTTTGGTTATTGTACATATCGCACTTCATCAACAGGAGGGTATTAACTAACAATTGTTGTTTTTCACTTTTTAGAAAAATGGACACGTAATATTCAAATCTACCGCTGTAAAAATATCATGCTATTTTGTCTACTTTTAAGAAAGGAAATGGTTGGCTTAAAAATGATTTTTCATTAGCCTTTAATCTTAAATTGGAAAGTATTTCGCTTCCACTGAAAATGTTTTTACCCTCTTGTTGATCAAACGCGATATTAACAATCAACATTTTACTGTTTTAAGAAAAGTAGGGAGTTAAACGGCCGATTATGACGATCGCTTGATAGTTATACATCCGTATGTACTTATACTTTTACAATTCTGGTATTTTAAAATGTCCTAATACAGAAAAATACCTAAACCACGTGCATAGACTTCATGTACATTCATACATATGTACATGCATCTGAATAAATGTGGCACAAAACAGCTTACAGTGGTGAGGAGCTTAAACACAATTTCTGTATCTAACCAGATTTAAAAGTTTACAATTCTACAAATTAATTTAATTTCATTATAAATATTATTCTGGGATTATTTAGCTTATTCATGCTATAAATAGATTAAAAACAGTTCAGTTACGTTTACATTTAATTGCACACGAATGTAAAGGCATCAAAACTATCCAATATTATTGGTATGAAGAACAAGAGATCACAAATCAGCAAAGTAAATTTATGAAAAGAAACTCGTGACCAGGGCCCTATTCCACAAAACAACTTATCAACTTTTCACTTTGCACTTATCAAATTTTTCGTCAATTTGCAAAACTTTATGTTCCACAGAACTATTAAATTTGATAAGTGACAAGTTGAAATTGATAAGTGTAATTTGCAAACTCTTTGCAATTTTTATACTCTCTTTGCAATTTCTGTTCCACGTACGTTCTCTTATGCAAAGTGCAAAGTTAATATTGAAAAGTGTAATTTGCAAAGACTTTGCAAATAATTATGCTGTTCCGTTCCACAAAAACCGTAAATTCTATTTTTGCAAAGGAAATTTTGATAAGTTTGTCAAAAATTTGCAAGGTAAACGATCGCTTTGCAAATTCATATTCTTATATCTTTTGAAGCTTTCAAAATGTTAAGACGTGAGTTTTTGTTTGACGATATTGAAGAAGTGGTTATAACAAGAAATTATAGAGACCGAATAAATTTTTCGGGACTACAAAACTTTAATTTTAAAGAGTGCTTTCGTTTAAATCAAATCCAAGTTGATTTCACTTTTTTAAATAAAATTGGAGAAAAGTTAAAACACAATACACAGCGCAGTAATGCTCTGTCGGCTGAAAATCAATTGCTACTGTGCTTGC
Organism: Pollenia amentaria; assembly: GCA_943735925.1. Lineage (NCBI taxonomy): Eukaryota > Metazoa > Arthropoda > Insecta > Diptera > Polleniidae > Pollenia > Pollenia amentaria. Next base: position 75,731,492 of record OX031010.1, read on the forward strand.
ATTGGCTCGGAAATGGTTGCCAGTACCATGGAGTTGCAGCTATGCATGGTGTTGCAAAATCAACAATTTGCAGAACCATCCAAAGAGTTGTCGACGTTTAAATAGACGTTTTATTTTAAAACATGATGGCGTTTCAAAACTTCCTCCCAGGCAGCCTGTTTAGTTTATTTATTAACCTTCAAAATGATATATTAACTTAAATATGTTCTAAATATAACACATACATATGTATTTATTTGACCCTTATTCTTTAGATTGTATAATAAAATTTTCGACCTTGAGGACATATTTTTTATATAAAATTTTTTAATTTTTTTTATCCAAAATTTCGGCAATGCTTTGTATTCCTTGTTCAGGTTTCTTTACTATTTTTTAATTGCATACAAAAATGTTTTTCAATTCCATTTTGATAAAATTTTTATTGCTAAATTTTGTTAAATAATAAACAAAGAAAAAAAACCTTGAAGAAGAAAAACCGAAATATTGGATAAAATAAAATTAAAAATTTTTATATAAAAAATAAGACCTCAAGCTCAAAATTTTTATTATACATATGTTCAAAATATTTACAATAATTTTATAAAAAAATACTTAGGTTATTGTTTTGAATACTAGCGAATAAAATATCTTTTTTTTCTTTAAATAGATATTGGGAATTATTTCCTTTTCATAAGCAACTTAATTATATTCAACATTTTTCATTTTTCGAATTTATTCTATGAGTTAAATTTCAGTTATGTATTTTATAAAGCTTTTTTGTAATAGCTCTATTCCTTAAAATTTTTTTAGAAATGACTTTATACACTACCAGACTATTATATTGTATTTTCTTGTTACATTTTACCTTAGCTTTCCGGTGGATAGCAATGAAGTATATCTATGTACAGAAAAATTTACAATTATTAGACACCAGCAGAATGTAATGCATTTTCTGACCCGCTACGGTCTTCGTCAGCATTCTTTGTGTCACACTGTATAGTGATATTTTATAAATTGAATGTATTTAAATACATTAAATTAAATACATTCAATTTATAAAAAGATATACTTCATTGCTATCCAACGGAAAGCTAAGGTAAAATGTAACAAGAAAATACAATATAATAGTCTGGTAGTGTATAAAGTCATTTCTAAAAAAATTTTAAGGAATAGAGCTATTACAAAAAAGCTTTATAAAATACATAACTGAAATTTAACTCATAGAATAAATTCGAAAAATGAAAAATGTTTTTTTTCTTTAATAATATTTAAAACTGAAAGTTTTTTCTCCATTTTTATTTTGCGGCTCATTTTTATAACTTTTATTTAGCAACGCAAAGTGAAAAGTGATAATAAGACAGAAATGCAAAGATGATTAAATGCTTTGTGGAACACTTTGCACACTCACTTTGCATGAAAGCGCAAAGACTTTGCAATGAGAACAAGGTTTTTGCAAAGAGGGCAATGTCTTTTCAAAGAGAGCAAAATCTTTGCAAAACTTTGCTTACTGCAAAGTGAGATTTGCAAAGAATATTGTGGAACAGAAACACTTATCACTTTGCCAAAAAATTAAATTTGATAAGTGCAAAGTGAAAAGTTGATAAGTTGTTTCGTGGAATAGGGCCCAGAACCCTATTTAAGTTTTTTTTATAATACTTATATCATTTTTCTTTTCTGACAACAATCCTGCGGGAAATTTGTGTCAATTGTTCCAACAGACTGGTCCTGGGGTTTGTGAAAATAGAACAAGTACAAAAAGAAAGAACTCATGGTTAGCGAAAGGATAACCAATTATTTAGCTGGCATATGAAGAACCAAAAGGTAGAAATGTAATGCATTACAGTACAGTATTCACAGGTGGTATGACGCATTTTTTTGGGACTTTCTATAATTTGGTTCTTAAATGTAGTTCTAGGGCTTGTTTTATTGGAATAATACTACATTGTATTGAAATAATACTCCATTATAGTAACTAACACTAAACACGTTCATTGGGAATAGATGTGTGTTTTGTCAAATGGTGGCTGTTAGGTGTCATTTGATCCCCTCCAATGACAACCCCATGTAAAAATGATAGGTCCCATTCATATAAAGTGTTAGAACTAGAAGCGGTCTCTACAACCAAAGTGTCAGTTCGATTCCCTCTAGGGAAATAAAGCAGATATATAAAAGAGACTTTAGCCCACGAAATAAATGCGATTTTTGGATTCAGTACTTAAAAACACTTTTTTTGAATGTAAGATTTGGATAGAAAACCAAGTGATCACCTGTTTCATCCATTCAAACTGTGACATCACGATATAAAATCGATTATTTTATTTTATGGTTAAAATAGCACAGTCCGTAACGGCTTTACGTTTTATTTAAAACATTTCGTTTTACTGATTGTTTAATAGTTAAATTGTTGTTTACCCTCCAACACTATGTAGTGGTGAATGATGGTATGCTAAGTTTGTCATTCTGTGTAAAACTATTTTAATAGTCATCTACAGCCCCCTATAGTTTTATGGGTCCTTTCCGTCCGACTGTTTAACCCTAAATCATATCAATCGTATCCAGACATACGTTAAAGATAGGTAATCATACGCAAAACTGACGCATTACTTCAACCTGTTTTTGTATTTTTGATTAATTAAGAACAAACTAATGAAAAAATTCGTACATACGATTTTTGATAAAACAAACACATTTGTTGAGAAAACATAAGAACATTAATATCATAAAGGCAGATAAGGGCAATAACGATATGTTCACATTATGTGAATTTGTCATTGGGAATGTCACTTTTCCACACGTGTAATTTCATGTGTATGTCAAAATTTGAGTAATACATAAGGTTTAGTATTTTCATGTTCAAATGTTGGTATGTAAAGTACATTTAACATAACTTTACATACTTATATTTGTTAATTCCTTTTACATTTTTCCCTTCATTTTTAATAATTATTTGTGTATTTTTTATTTTTTTTATTAATTATTTATTGTTACACTATGCTAGTTGAAAAAACAGACAAGCCGGGCACATGGCGTTTTAACATAATTCGGGTACGCTGAATCCAGTGGTGCCCGCGGTTTTTTAAGATTGGCTCTGGTTTTCGAGATATACCGTTATTTCGAAAATGAAGGAGGTTGCACAACATATATTCGCGTAACTCAAAAACGGTTTAGTTTATTGAAATTACTAAAAAAAATTAATTTTTTTTACCAAAATTTCGAAAACTTTGTTTTTTAAAAATTTATAAAAAATTAAAAAATCCAGGTAGGCTTTTAATTTTTTGCAGACATATAAAAAACGAAGCTGCAAACAAAAAAAGCCATAAATGATTAAAATCTGTTAGCAACTTTTAATTTTATTCACAAAAGTCCACAAATTTTAATTAATTTAAGAATTTCATAAATCTCAATATTTGTCTGGGAGCCCCCCTAAGAAGTGGAGATAAGGGGCAAGTATGTCTCGAGAAAATGTTAAGGACAAAAAATTAATTGAGGTCGGTCATACATTATATACCACTAGGGGCGACTTCTGGGAATTGATGGGACTTTTTTTTTCAATATATATGAAGAATATAATTTATATGGAGCATTTCTTAGGATTTTTTTTAATTATTAAATTCTTTATTCAACATTATGTATACAATATATGAAGAATGTGCCAATGCAGAAAATTTATTTTCAGTGACATCTTAACGTAAAACTTTTAAAATGCGGTTTTTGTGCCATTTACAATACAAAACAAAAGAACAAATATTCAAATTTATGATATTCTAAAGAAATATGCATGCATTATTACCACACTTTCACTTTGCGGTAGGAATTTTGGAAAATCTACAGTTACCGATTAAAAAATTCTATAAAAGCATTGAGCCCAGATGGTGTTTACCGAATTGCGCCAAATTTTTCCACGATTAAGCGGCATGAAAGTAAAAGAAGGTATGAACTCTAACTACTTTATTAAATTAGATTTATATTTCATATCATAATGTTTTTATTTTACGGCATTACCATGCCGAAAAATTTAATGAACAATCACCAGCCGAGTCTGATGAACATGGCGAGAGATTTCACCAAGTAACAGCCAGGCTCGAACACTGGTATAGCGGCAAACAACTTAATTCGCTATTAGGGGATATTTGTTGGAAGCTGCAGGAGGAAGAAGAATAAATTTCTAAATAAAAATAAAAAAATTTCATCTTTTCTGAAAAAATCAAAAATTGTAGACAGACATTAATCACTTATAGCTTATTTTGTTTGGAACTTTTTTTTTTATACGCGTAGAATCCTAGCCTAAAATTTTGCACCTGCAGCGCCTAAGATACCCCTAGACGGACCAAATGTATGACCAGCGCAACTTTATTTTTCATTCCCATCATTTATTTCTAAGGCCTAGGATTCACTCCTTGGGGGATAAAATGTATGACCGACCTCCAATGTTTTTTGTTCTTAACATTTTCTTAAAACACAGTTGCCATATATACCCACCCCTTAAGGGGCTCCCATACAAATATGGCCATTTAATGAAATTCTTAAATTTGGCCCCTGCAGCGCATAGGATGCCCCTAGATGGGTCAAATGTATGACCAACCCCACTTTATTTTTCATCTCAATCATTTATTTCTAACATACCCATTCCTTAAGGGGGCTTCCATACAAAATGTTCAATGCAGACTAGAAATATATTGAAGAAAAAGTCCCATAAATGCCCAGGAGTCGCCCCTAGGGGGATAATATGTATGACTGGCCTCCATTAGTTTTTTGTTCTTAACATTTTCTCAAATTATGCTTTTCCTTTATCACCGTCCCTTAGGGGTGCTCCCATACAAATATTGCGTTTTATGAAATTCTAAAATTAATAAAAATTGGTCGACTTTTGTGAATAAAATCAAAAATTGCAAACAGCTTTTAATCATTTATGGCTTGTTTTGTTTGGAATTTCGTTTTTATACGTCTGCAAAAAATTAGAAGCATAGCTGCATTTTCCAATTTTTTATGAATTTTTAAAAAACAAAAATTTCGGAATTTTCTTAAGAAAATTATTTTTTTTCCAAAACAAAAATTATGTTTCTAAAACGACTAAGGATATTAGAAAGAAGTTTTACTTTTCTCAAAGAAAATTTTATTATTCGGTTTTTTAAGTTTTTACATGAGCTAAAGCGTTTTTGAGTTACGCGAACATATGTTGTGCAACCTCCTCCATTTTCGAAATAACGGTATATCTCAAAAAACCAGAGCCAATCTTACAAAACCGCGGGCACCACTGGATTCAGCGTACCCGAATTATGTTAAAACGCCAGGTGCCCAGCTTTTCACAAAAAAAAAGTGTCAATTTCTTACACAGTGTTATTATTTATATTTGATAATATATCATTTAATTTTTGCCGCCACAAACAATTTTGTTAATACGAACCAGCTGATGTCAGATGATTTGTCACTTAAAAATAGAACTCGTTCTAAATCAAAAATGTAATATGAACAGTACACAGAGAAATAATACATGATATTGTTTGGAGGTGTTGTGACGATATGTACAAATTTAACATGTGAAAAAGTGACAATCCACAAAACAAATACACATAATGTGAACATAGCTTAAGAGAGGATCCAACTTAAAAATTACAAAAGAAAACCCACAATATAATATCATAATTACGCAAAAATTAAAATATTGATAGATGTTAAAAAAGACGACCAAGCAACAGCACCAAGGATATATGGATTACCCAAAATCCACAAAACAGGAATCACCCTTAGTCCTATCGTTTCGTCAGTACAAGTCTCATACTACCAACTATATTTAGGAGAAGTTTTGTAACACATTATATCAAGAAAATATAATATTAAAAATGCAACTGAATTAAAAATTCAACTGCAGGAAATTGAATTAGACAACAATGAGTTATTAGTTTCATTTGATTTGATTTCATTGTTCACTAATATCCCAATACACACTACAATTAAAAACTAAAAAAATGGAGCAAAATCAAAGAATTCACCAGGATTCCTAGATCAAAATTTCTGAAAATTCTTAAGTTCTACCTTATGGAAAATAATTATTTTTTTATGACACAAAAGTGTATAATCAAATTTTCGCGATGCAAATGGGAAATCCACTATCACCTGCAATAGAGGTGATATAGTCCTAGATACCTTGCTAGACGACGTTTTAGCTGAATTAGAAAAAAATTTACATACTGTACATAACGAAATATGTAGATGACATTTTAGCGGTAATTACGATAGACGACCAGGATAAAATCCTAAAAACGCTTAACAGTTACCACCCAAAGGTACAGTTTACTATTGATGTAGAGAAAAATGGTGAGATTGCATACTTGGACACATAATTGAAAAGAAATGATGCAAACAGAACGTAGAACAGATATTTAAAATATAAGGGGAAATCAGTTTCCCCAAAAAAATTATAAAAATGCAAATATAAAATTCGAACAGGCGTTCAAAAAATAACAACGAACGTGACAGCACTTAAAACACAGAAGAAAAAAGGAAATTTTGCAGTGTAAATACAAACCTGGGGTCTAATCGCAGCATTCGATATCGCATTAGCTATCGTACAAGAATAAAATTCAATTCCTCTCGAGTTGCCTAATTATGGCATTCGATAGCTATCGAATCGAGTTTTAATACTAGTAGTAAAAGATTTTTTATATTTTGTAATAGAGTAAAAACATATGTTTGCACAAAATGTAAGCAAAAAAAACAAAAAAAAAAACAACAGCAGCAAAAAACGTTTTAAGTAATATTTTTTGGCCTTAAGTTTAAAATTAATGTGTTAATAAATAGGGATCAACAATTACTATTGCTTTAATGTTTATCTTCATCGGATTCCGAAGATGAATATGCGGTCAGGCGAATAAGAAGACATTTGCGAGATAAAAGCGACGTCTTGTCCTTACCAGCAAAAGCGTAAGTAGCTTAAATTTATATTTTTATTTAAAAAAATTAAAAATTTACTTCATTATAAGGCTTAAGCACCATATTCAATTTTCGAAAGAGGAATTTTGCTATGTTCTTTCGCATCTGGACTTAATTGGAAGTCCACATATGTCAACGGCAGTACCACCTCCGATCCAGTTAGTCGCAACACTTTCCCTTTTTGCTACTGGCAGCTTTCAACACGAAGTTGGTAATAATTACCTTATTGGCATGTGTCAAAGCACTGTAAGCAAAATTGTAAAAAATGTGGCAAAAGAAATGGAAGCAAAGCTTTGTCCGAAAGAAATAAAATTTTCACCCGAAGATTTAACTGAACGCATGGAAGCATTTATGAGAAAATATAACATTTCAGGAGGTTTGAACTTTTAAGGCGGCAACATTTTAAAGCCTCTACAATTTCTTATTTCTTAGTTATAGGTTGTATAGATGGCACCCATATTGGTCTTCAAAAACCTACTGAAAGCGAGCATGTGTTTTAATCGAAAAGGGTTTCATAGCCTTAACTCTATGGTGGTAAGATTTACGTGAAGGAAGAATTTTAAGTTTTTTAATTGCTATTAATATTTTATATTTTTAGATTTGTGATAATGAGTATACATTTTTAGCGATTAACTCGAAATATGGTGCGGCTCATGACTCCTTTGTCTGGAAACATTCCGATGAGAGGTTTTAATTGAATGAACTATATAGCACTTTGGCTTTTAGGTAAGTTGGAGTAAAATGTATTGGCATAAACTATTAAACATTCCATTAATTTTAAGAGACTCTGGATATCCCTTGGAGCCTTGGTGTATAACGCCATATAGAAACCCAGAAGAAAACTCTTTAGAAGCTCATTTTAATGAGGTTCATTCCAAGGCCAGATACATCGTCGAGAGATGTATAGGCATATCATAAAGCACGTTGGAAAATTCTTTCCAATAATACAAGGAGTCGTTACCTACCAGAGAAAATGGCACGTTTCACAAATGTGTGTGCAGCAATACACAACATTTGTATAACATTTAAAGTGCAACAGAATACCGAAATTATAGTAAGTGAATCTGTCCAAATCGACGTTGATGTTAACTCTGAAACACAACTAACTAAAATTGGAAATAAAATACGAAACCACATAAAAGAGTCATTATCAAATAACGTGTAAATATGTTTGTACTAAAAAACAATTTTAAATTATTAACAGAAAATAATTTTTATTAAAAATAATTAAAAAGTAGCTCAACCGTGTTCTCATTAAATTTGTACTTTTGGCTATAATAAAAAACATATGAACTCCATGTTCTTAAAGCTATGTAAATTTATATATTTATACATATAATTTAAATATAAATACATATAATTTAAAAATAAGAAAATTAAATAGACTTCATGTCAAAAAATTATATATTCATACATACATACGAGTATGTGTCCACATACAGGTAGAACATTTTTTCTTTTTGTATTCTGAATCTTTTTATTGACTTTGTGCTTCTTCCTTTAACATCTCTAGTTAAATAATTTTAATTTCGAGATCAATTTTTTTAAATGCATATCGGCAGCGTGCCCTTCTTCTTTTAGCTTGAGTGATTTTTCCTTTATTGCTATTATTCGATATAGCTTAGAAGATATGCTTTTCTGGTGCTCGTCAAGTGTCTCCATATTAGATTTAATTAACTCTAGCTTTGTTTCTGCTTTATAGGTTTTAATTTCTTCTTCGCATTCAATTTCACCTTCCGACTCTACAGTGGCATCCATAAATATTTTAAAAGATTGGTCTGCGTCGCACAGTGGCGCCCGTAGAGCAAACGAGGTTGCAAAAATCAAAATTTTCATGAGCGCCGACGAATTTTTGAATAAACCCATGTTATAGGAAAGTTTTCAGCGATTTCAAATATGCCACTCTTTATAATATCACATTTTTAGTTTAGAAGATATAAGAAGATATAAAGTTGACCGACATTCGATTTTCAAAAAAACACACAATTTTTAGTCAATTTGTTGCGATTTCAGGTGTAATATCACGAAAAATGGGTAACGAATCGCCTTATTTTTTGTTTGTATTGATTGATGTATTTATTAAATGTATAATGATAAAAAAAATTAACTGTTTGCTTTTTGTTTCTCCTGGTAAATCACTATTTAAAAACTATCCGTTTTTTCACTATTTTGCAACTTTGACGGAAAATAAAAAAAATCTATATTTTTCTATATTTGCCATATTTGCAAAACATGTTCTTTGATTATTTCTTTACATAATTCAAAAGGTTTTATTTGCCCGTACGTGCCCGTTTGGCTTCTAGAGGTAAAAAAGGTTAAAAAGACATGGTTGCAGAAATTGTATGGCGTCCATTCCTTTTATGTTTTGACTGACAGTAGTTTGATCTAATAGTTTGAAAAAAACTACTCATTGAAATTAGCAGGTACGTACCTCACTTAAACAATACTTTGGCGTACACAATATTGACTTATGGTCCCTACAGGTAGGCACAAATCTTATTTATGCACATGTCATAATATCAAAATTGCATTATTCAGCCTAAATCCATATGTATGCAGGGAACAGGTAAATTTTTAGGCATGGTAGCATAAGCCTATATATTGCAAAATAAGCATAATGCCTGGATTAGTCTACGACTGAAAGTTGGCGCAACAATTACTGAAACCATTAAACAATTTAAGTACTGAAAACATGGCGTTGAACAATTTAAAATTATTTAAACTGTTTAGAAAGTCAACCACACCAAAGTTTTTCACGGAAGCTGCTTTAGAAGAACTTGATAGCTTATACGGAAATATTGAGAGAAGCGAAATTATAAAAAATAATTTTTATCTGATATATACAAATATTAAGGCAAAATGGGTGAAATCTAATCGAACCATTCAGAACTTCAACTCCAAATACGAGGACTGGCTTAATGAAGACACCATCCTGGATATATTGGCAGTAGATAAACCCACCACATCAACCAGAGGAGCAAAAGGAAAAAAAGTATTGAGGAGTGTTCAATTTTCACAAGAAAGAGGATACTTGCCGATGCCACCAATGACTTGACCACGAAGCATTTATCGGACGCGCTGTCTATTAAATATACAAAGGATAGTGAAAGAGTTAGGTCGCAGATAACCAAATATGTTGCTGATGCAAGCCCACTGCGACTAAAAATGATTAAGGCCTTGTTTATGGACTTAGAACTTTCCAAAGAGAAATATGAGAAACTGCGGGTATCTTTAACGCGACACGGCGCTGACGTTTTACCCGGATACAAGCATATTACGCAAGCCAAAATAAATTCACGACCACTGCATACGGAGTTTACGGAAGTCTCTGCGAAAGCCAATCTGCAGGATCTCATGGGCCATACAGCAAAACGGTTGTTGGAGAGTCTTCCTGAAAATGAGGTGAAAATTCTTCCTGAGAAGTTGACATTGATCAGCAAATGAGGCTGCGATGGATCATCCGGACAAAGCGTTTATAAGCAAAGGATATCTTCCGATGACTCTACAATATCGGACGGAAATATGTTTATGGCATCTGTTGTTTCTTTGCGGCTAAAATCTGATGTTTCCCTACACTGGAAAAATCCACGTCCGTCATCAGTGCATTATTGCCGACCAATAATGTTTCAGTTTGCAAGGGAATCGGCAGAACTCATAAGGACCACGGCGAAGGACATTGAAGAACAAATAAGCAAGATTAAGCCTATAAAGCTGCAAATTGGAGAAGGAAAATATATTGAATGCAATTACGAGTTCCACCTGACCATGGTTGACGGAAAAGGCGTCAACGAACTGACAGGAACAACCTCAACAATGTCATGCCCGATTTGCAAAAAGAGTCAGAAGAACTTTGGTAATTTAAACGATTCTACAAATGAGGAGAATTACGAATATGGAATGTCACCATTGCACGCAAGGATAAGGTGTATGGAATTCTTGCTAAAACTGGCGTGTACCCTACCACAAGAGGAGGAAAACTTCGATCAAAATACATCAATAAAGGATAAGGAAAAGATCAGAAAGAAGCAAATACAGGATGCTTTTTTTAAACAAGTTGGACTAAAAGTAGACTGTCCCAAGCACGGATACGGTAACTCAAACGATATAAACACTTCTAGGAGATTTTTTGAAAATGATGAGGCAGTAACTAGAATCACTGGAATTGACAATCAAATCGTGAAAAGATTGGGAACGATCTTGGATGTTTTAAACTGCAAAGAAAATGTCAATTCTACACTATATGGAGAATATGCGTCGAAAACTGCATCTCTTTTAGCAGAAATGTATCCACAGAAGAAGTTGACCCCGACCGTCCATAAAATATTGGCGCATGGCAAATATATAATTGAGTACCAGTCTTTGCCAATTGGAGAGCTTTCTGAAGAAGCACAGGAGTCTCTTAACAAATTTTATAAAAAATATAGATTGCAGTACACATTCAAAGCATCAAGGGTAAGGCAAAATGAGAACCTCTTCATCATGTTGGCAGCATCTTCCGATCCACTTATTTCTTCCCTGCGGCATGTGAAGTCACGAATAGAGTTACAAAATAATTATAGTTTAGAAATGGTTAGTCCTTAATTTTTTTCTTTAAGTTATATTTTTATTCGACCTTAAAAATAATTATAGTTTAGAAATGGTTAGTCTTTAATTTTTTTCTTTAAGTTATATTTTTATTCGACCTTTAAAATTCAAAATTAAATGAAAATACTCAAGCTCCAGGTCTGTTGTATGTAAAATGTTCTTTATTTGCTTCCAATATTTCAATATTCTTTGAATATCATAATCAGGGAATGGTTAATGAAAATTTACATAAACTATAAAAAAAAGGAGTAATAGCTCTTTACGTTTCAGCATCAAAAACTACACAGAGTGTAAAGCAAATAAAGAACATTTTACATACAACAGACCTCGAGCTTGAGTATTTTCGTTAGTCTTTAATAATTAATATTTTACAGAAAATTTAAAAAAATTAATTTAAAAAAAAAATTATTTTTTTTTTAATTTGTTGGCTAATAATTTAAACCATAAAACCCTAAAGAAAAAAATAAAAACCATCTAAAAATGTAAAAATAATTTTTTTTAGTTACCATAAAATTGATTTTTCGACTAATTTTAACTTTGATAGGCCCCTACAAAGCGTAGCATCCTTTCCAAACGCTCATTTCATAGGCTGAACAGTTATCTATCATATGCTGTTTAAACTGTTCAATTATCTTATTCGGTTCAAAAGATATGATTTTTGCAACGAAAAAACTCAAATGGCGCCACTGTGCGTCGTTATCTAAAGCTTCCTTACCTGTGTTTTGTGTAGAACCGAATGTTTCAACTCTTGACAATCCGTCGAACGATACTTCAATGCCAGCTGCCTCCATAATTTCTTCTTCTGCAGAAGACAGAAGCATTTATTCGTAGGGCTCGCCTCCGGTTTTCTTTTTTGATGCTTTGTTAAAAGACACATTTTTTACATTAAATTTTTGGTCAGTATAAACCTTTTATGTAAAAATAAAAATTAATAAATTAGTTAATAATATAACCTACAAACAATGGTACAATGTTTGTTTTGATTATTTCGATAGCTTTTTTGGTATCGAATGACTTTTTTAAAGACTACACTCGATTGAGAGCTCGATATCGAAGCTCATCATCTCAAATATTGTTTATTTGTATACGATATCGAAAGCGGTAATGCCAAAGAAAACATATTTGATCGAATTGGCTCGATATCGATTATGACGATTAGACCCCTGGACTGACGGACAATCGAAGCATAAAACAAACAATAGATAACAAAGTAAGCTTATCTAACAAACCCAACAAAACACTGAGGCCCTAATCATTTAAACGCAACGCAACGCCAAAGAATTACATTGAAAGCAAAAACAATGTCATAAATATTTTATAATTTTGTTGTTGCTTTCTACAGAAATTCATGTACCGTCTTAAAATTTTCAGAGCCACAAGCTATGCAACGTTTGAAATTTCAAAACGCAATGTGAATTTCTCTAGAAAGCAACAACAAAATTACAAAATATTTATAACTTTGTTTTTGCTTTCAATATAAATCTTTGGCATTGCGTTGCGTTTTACATGATTAGGGCCTTAATAAAATTTTGACCAAGGTTAAAGCGCCAATAAGAAAGGACCAACACAATAATAACGTATACGAAGTAAAATGCAAAGGAAATATAGAAGAAAACTGTGATATGATTTATATAAGTACAACGAAGAGAGCACTAACGACAAGAATGGGAGAACATAAAATGGATATTACACCAGGGAAGGAAGCAACAGGTTTATCACAACATTTAATTACAAATACACATACAGCTGACTTCGAGAATGTAAAAATCTTAGACTGTGAAAAGTAAAAAAAGATAAATAAAAGAAAGCTTGACTATTCAAAAAAAACCTCACTGAAACAATAAACGTAAAGGAAGACACCAATAACATTAATCCCAGCTACATAGTTGCCTTAAATTAAAAAGCAACTGTGATATAGAAGTAGTGCTTTAAAATTTTAATTTCATGTTTTTTCCATGTTTTATGCTTAATATTAATCTAACTACGTAAAATATTGTAAGTTATACATGTTTTGGGAAAGGATTTTTGTTAAATAAATGTTTGTATTTAATAAATAGACGACCCCTGAAGAAGTCGGCATATACCGACGAAACGTTGGAAAAATTTTAATAAAAAGTTTGTTTTAATTACAAGGAAATTCAAGAGGCCTTATTAGCTTAAAAACAACAAAATCTAGAATGTGGATTTTATTCAAACATATATATTAAATAAAAAGTTCAACATTTTAAATATGTTTATACTATATGAAATATCTAAAGTGCACAGCAACGTATTCCTGCTTATTAAGAAGAAATAGCAATATTTCGAAATTGCATGTGTAAAATTTACGCAGATTATCTTTTATCTTACTATCATTTCCGAAAGACTGAGCAGAAAATAATAATTTTGGTGTCAAATTGTTTTTTGTTATCCTTAGCAGTTTGGGATTAAAATCCAGCCCAATCGGTGCTGCAAGAAAATAATAATAAGCCAAATATTCAACAATTACCTTAAAAAATTTTGTTTGTCAGTTCCATAGGATTAAAAATAAAAGCACTAAATATAGATGTAGCTTAATGCCACAACTTTTGACTATAAACGTAAAAAAATAAGAACTATTTTTGATTTAAATTTTTAATTGAACAAGTGCCGAACATTTAATACACTCTTCCATGAATAGAAACATTTCAGGATTGGGCCTTATAATTTAATTTAAGAAAGTCTAACCATCACAAAGATTTATGATTTTGTATCCACCCAGTAAGCGAAATAGTACGACGTCTGTCAGATGTCTGTAAGAAACGTCGACAAAAAAGTCAGAATCGCAACCGAATTCTGTCAAATCCTAACCAAAAAATGTGTGAAGTGGCTGACAGGGATTTTGAAAGACATTTTGTGGTAAGTTTTGTGTATTTTGGCAGAATTTCTGACAGATATCTGACAGAAGTCTAATAAAAAAAGGCATGAACAATTTTAAGCTCTTAACCGGCATTCGTATTGATTTTTGACTGCTTAAAGAATGATGAATGCAATTTGAATCGATTTATCGAACAGATTTCTTATAAAAATCTAAGAGAATTTTAATTTTTGTAGAAATGCGACTTTAATTATTTAATTTATTTTGAATAGAAGTACATAGATAAAATCAATTTTAAATAATTTTCTCTTTTGGGTTTTTAGCTTTACCAACGCTTTCCTTATATAAGTTTGCTTAGAAAATAAATGCCATTAGGCCTTTAACACAACAAGCGCATTCTCTTCAGTCAACAAATTCCTTTAAAATCTATTAATTATTTTGTTTAACTTTTAAAAATTTAACATGACCATTATTTATTTACCAAAAAAAAAACTTAGACACATTTATGTATATTAATTCAGTCAGGTATCCGAAAGCAGACAATACGAATATTGAATTTGTAACAGAAACCTGTACAAAGTCACTAATAAAGATTTTTGACATTTACGAGAATCGTTTGAGACAACATCGAGCTATTTTGCTGGCTGGGTAATCATATCAAACTTAATTGGACCTAAAATAAATAAAATATCATGATTCCTTTCAGTTTTAGGTACATTCAAGCCATTTTCTGTAGGAGGATTACTGTTACACCTATGGGAAATTGTGGATCGATTATTTTGAAATTTGGTAGAGTGATTTCTAGTGTTGAAGGAACTTAATTTGGCCAAATTTCAACATAAAATTTTTTTTTTGGTACAGTTTTATTAATTTTTTCGGGAATTGGCCTTATATAAGGCCATGTTAAATTATGGACCGATCTTCACGAAATTTGACAGGGTGATTTTTAGTCTTACGAAACTATGACCGACCAACCTATAGTACAATGACATTATTTGTTACGTTTATAGGTATACTAATTTCTACTGGCGAAAGTTGATAAGTATCGAATTCCGCCCTCATTTTTCGACTCCTTTCCGCTTATTTTTAATGCACAATAATAGGTATTAATTTTTTTTGTATTTCCTGTAGCTTAGCAGATATGAGGTAAGCGTGATCGATATGGCGAGAGGCCTGCCTCCGGTGGAAATGTGAACTTATTAGCTTCAGGCGTTTAGGCTGTGCGATAAAAATAAATAGATGGAGAAAAAATATCTTGGAAAAAGTAACAAAATTAGGCACGATTTTTACCCATTAAACGTTTGAATTCCGAAAAAGTACAAAATTTGCACTTGGCATTTTTTAGATAAGTTACGATTTTTATATAATTTGTATTTCTAAGGGCATTGATTTAAACGATAGATGGGGGACAAAAAAGTACCAAAATACAGGTTTCACCCTTTTACTCCCTAAAAGAGCCGAATTTCAAAATAGTACCAGACACCTGTGTTCGTTTTTTATTTAATGAACAACAATAAGTATTAAGTTAAAAAAAAGTACCATACAAAAAAAATTAAAAAAATACAAAAAAATTCCTCTTACTGATTCTCATTCACTCAGAAACTTGTATGTTGTATTTTATGTTTCTAGGTCCAATATTAACGAAAATTGACAAAGTACCAATTAAAGAAATACTAAAATGCCCCTCTTACTGATTCTCATTCACTCGGGGCATTGCATGTTTAATTTTATGTTTGTAGGTCCAATACTTACGAGGATTAAAAAGGACGTGTTGAAAAACAAAAAGTTCTTTGTCTTTTATTCGCTTCCGCTCAGGAAATTTTATGTTTCTATGTTCAATATAAACGAATATAAAAAAGTACCAGCTAAAATCGAAAAAGTACCACAAATATTCCTCTTACAGATTCTCATTACATCAGGACCATGGTTGTTTAATTTGATATTTGTACGTCCAATACTAACGGAAGTTCGAAAAGTACCAGTTAATGGACTAAAAAGTACCAAAAAGCTCTGTTACAGATTCTCATGCACTAAGTCCGTTACATATTTAGTTAATGTACCAGTTAAAAAAACGAAAAATTACCAAAAAATCCCTCTTATAGATTCTTGTCCACTCAGGACATTTAATGTTGAATTTTATGATTCTAGGTCTAATACTAACGGAAATTCAAATAGTACCAGTTAAAGACCAAAAAGTCCCTCTACAGGTTCTCATTTTCTCAGGACCTTGGATGTTAAATTTTATGTTTCTAGGGCCAATACTAACGGAAATTCAAAAAGTATCAGTTAAAAAACAAAAAAGTACCACAAATATAATAGATTCTTGTCCACTCAGGACCTTGCATGTTTAATTTTATGTTAATAGGTATAATATTAACGAAAATTAAAAAAGTAACAGTTAAAGAACGAAAGAGGACCAAAAAGATCCCTCTAACAAATTCTCATTCACTCTGGACTTTGCATGATTAATTTTATGTTTCTAGTATTAGAACTAAAGGAAATTCAAAAAGTACCACTTGAAGAGCAAAAAGTATTAAAAAGTACCCTCATAGGTTCTTATCCACTCAGGACATCGCATGTTGAAATGTGTGTTTCTAGGTCCAATGTTAACGATAATTAAAAAATGGTCAGTTGTAGAACCAAAAAGCTAGAGTAAGAAATTAAATTTCCCGTATTTCCCCTTTTCGGTACTTTTTTCTCCCCATTGAAGCATAAAAATTTCGATATTGTAGTGGGAGCCCATAATTTAATAGGTATATGTCAATGAATAAAAAAAAAATGATTTGTAAAAAAAGTACCAAAAATAGTTACGCTTTTTACCCCTTAAACGTCAGAATTTCGAAATAGTACCAAATTCGTATTTGGATTTTTTAGATAAGTTTCAAATGTGATAGCAATAAGGGTATTCTATTTTTAGGGGCAGGAAAGATAGATGGGGTGACAAAAAAGTACCAAAATACAGGTTTTACCCGTTTACTCCGTTAAAGGGCTGAATTTCCAAAAAGTACCAGACACTTGTCTGCTTATTTTTCTAAAGAACAACGTTAAGTACTATATTTTTTTTGTACCTCTTTTAGTTTGGGAGATATAAGGTTACCGAATTTACCCGTTTTTACCCTTTTTTACATCCCTAAACATTCGAATTTCCAAAAATGATGATCTGGCCTAAGCAACCAGTGAATGCGCATAGGAACAGCTTATCCTCCAACAATAAATTTCAGTATTTTTTATCAATTAATAAAAAAAAAGGGAATTAAGCACAACAAACAAAATCATTTAATAAATAATAGTATTCCCAAAAACAACTTTGATAAAAAATTTTAATTCATTTTTAAAAAAAAAAGTCCCCTATAGCGTAAAAAATATATAAAAATATAATATTTAATAGAAAGACGTAATTTATAAAAACTAACATAGAAGTTGGCATAATGCACGGCATGATATAAGATTTTGCACAAACTTGTTCTATATGACTAGAAATAATACTGTACATCTAAAACCGTAATAAATATTACTATCATATTAAAATGTGCTACGTCATCGTTTTATATGACTAGAAATCACACTGTCAAATTTCGTAAAGATCGGTCCATAATTTGTCCTAGGTCGCATATAAAATATACTCTCTGAAAACAGCTTAGTATGGTGAAAAACGTAATAAATAATGCTATTATAATACAATTTGGTACGTGAAAGATATATAGGACTAAAAACCACGCTATAAAATTTCGTGAAGCTCGGGCCATAATTTACCATAACATGTCCAATATTATGCTTACTCTTGGAAATTATTTAAACATGCCTAAAATCGTAGCAGACTTAGATATTGTGGTAAAATTTGGTCCAATTTTGGTTTATATGGCCAAAAATAATATCATGCAATTTTCTGATTATTGGTCCATATTTCCCTTAGATCCCATATTAAACAACCTCCTGAAATGCTTTTTAAACGCTAAAACAAATTTCACTATTGTATTGAAATTTGTTCCATTTATATTTTTAATAAGAGAAATCAATCTACAGGAATTTCTAATAATTAGTCCATAATTTACCATACTGGTCTAGTATAAATTTCGCATTCTGAAAATCATTTTAGTTTGACATAAACTGTTTCGAATCATGATATTTTTTCATGCTAGTTCAAATTGCTAGAAATAAAAGAATAACATTGTCGTCCAATTGGTTTAAGCCGGAACCAATTTTTATACTGATGTCCGTTTTTAGAAAAATTTATTAATAATTTATAGATCTCATATATTCTAACTGTCCTATATTCTACTTATATGTCGGGTTTTTGGTGTAGTACCTTTTAAATGATTAAATATAGTAAGAAAATGATTCTATAAAAATTGTAAATCGATATTTGAAATATTGCACCGCTAATTTCGAAGAATTTTTATTTTGGAAAATATAAGAAAATTTTTTAAAATATTTATGTCAAAAATTTGCAGTCGGAGTCGCGAATTTTTGTGCGTACTACTCCTCCGACCACGGTACAAAATGCTCAACTCCGACTGCACATCCCTGGTTTTTTCTATATGAAGTTTGACGTTTATTATACTCTTAACCGAAGGTAAAAGGGTATATAAAACATTGTCATTCCGTTTGTAATTTCTCCAAAATTGATCTTAGACCCTATGTATATATATTCTGGCTCCTTATGTGAAGAGAAGTTACAATCCAGTTTTTCTTTTGTGCGTCCGTCTGTTGAAATCGATTTCCCGACGACTTTAGATATGATGGGGACTTGGTTGTTATATATTTATGTCAGATAGGCTCATTATAATTTTTCTATTGAAATTCATCCAGATCGGTCTATAAACCTTGTTGGTGTTGGTTTTTTTATTTGTTTTTTTCTGTATATCTGTATATTTCAAATTTGGTACATTTGTGTATATCTGGAGAATGAAAATAGCTACATTTTCCAAATTAGTTACCAACATATAGGTTATTGGAAAAGAGATTTTTAATTTGTTTTAATATCTCGAGAAGGGTAAGAGCCAAAGTTTCTAAATAAGGTACAATCATCTTGGTTATTAATCCAACAAAATGTGGTCGGGATTTGATTAGTGGGCGGGGCATAATATAGATTTATTTATATCCTTAGAAAGGTGAGATG
Source organism: Pollenia amentaria (assembly GCA_943735925.1). Taxonomy (NCBI): domain Eukaryota; kingdom Metazoa; phylum Arthropoda; class Insecta; order Diptera; family Polleniidae; genus Pollenia; species Pollenia amentaria. The sequence continues at coordinate 75,750,940 of OX031010.1, forward strand.
AAAATTGTCGAAATATGAAATACATAGCCGGGTTATCAATATACAACTTCTCTAAAATAATGGGTGGTTGTCGGTCTGTCCGTCCTTCTGTTGAAATGAGTTTCCCAGATAGGAAGAGCACTTAGGTTAGGATTGATTATGTAGAAAGGCTGGTGCAAACTAAACTTCACGCCCTCAATCAGAGTCCAATATGGTCCATTTTGACGCATTTGTTAGTGATAGAATTCTACCAAGAAAAGAATAGGAGAAATAAGGAGTGAAAGCATAGGTATAGAGAAATTAGTGAAAGATAAAAATAGGACAACACAATAAAGAACAACCCTACAAAACAGAAAACTGCTCTACCTGTACCGAGTACTCAGTATCCCGTCAGATTCTCGAGCACGCAGTCCGAGACTTCTCCCAATTCACGCAGGAATCTTCCAACTAGCCACCTCAGCCTGCTGTTCTTTAGGTGGGACAGCGGCACAGAAGGTGCTCAACTGTCTATCTCCTCTGGATCCTCACACAACCTATATATATCCGACAAGTCAGATCCCATTCTTATCGCCATCATGGTCCTGACGCAGATCTAGCTTCTGCACAGCAGCGAATCTGAATCGGACTTCCTAAGACACTGTAGTCCGTGCGTTGTCCCAGACTTGATTACTCCCGCTCAAAATCCATTCCCTGATTATTCCATAGAGGCATTTTCGAGCCCAGTCTCGCCAACTCATCAGCTATCTCATTGCCGGTGATGTTGCAGTGACAGTGACCCAGCACAGCCTCACCATATAATCCCCTAAGATTTCTCCTGGAGCCCTGCTGCAATAATTCACTAGCTTCGAGTTCACATAACAGCCCATCAATGCCCTAAGAACCGCCTATTTGTTCACACATATTGTGACTTTCAAGCCCTTGGCAATGTTGATCTATACCAACTCTACGGCCCTATGAGTCCCTAGAACCTGCGCCTGAAATAAACTGCAGTCATCAGGAAGACCTTCTAATGTCCAGATCTTCAATGTAGACCAATGCACCCGTGCCCTTCATTTTTGAGCTATCAGTGAAAATAGGAACTCCCTAAATAATCTGCGCAGACCTGACCAGCTCTCCCTATATGGAAAATATGGCGAGTCCAGGTAATAACTACCAGCTCTACGAATATCCACGAGTGACATTCCGTGAAATTTCCTAATAGTCCTAACTCTTCGGTCTAAGAATGATTATGCCTGTAATTCAAATCAAATACTGCACTAAAGAAACTATCGAATAACAACCAGGGTCGCCTGATGGTTCCTTCTTATGGCCCCTGTCATGTGTATCGAAGCACGCCTCTCAGCCTGAGACAGAAGGTCCCTCCGACTAGCCAGCCTCAACGCCTCCCACCAAATACAGCATCCTTAAGTCAGACTGGGTCTTACCACCGAAGTGTACAGGATTCCCACCACTGACTTCCGGAGTCCCCAGCTCCCAGACATTGATAGCCTTTTTGGGTGTCTCCTGAGTACTCCACCTCCCGGACAGCTTACTGTCCAGAAAAACTCCTAGATACTTCGCACTATAAGATAGTCTACGATCTAATCCCCCTAGTACCGGCAGCTTAAAATTCTACACCTTGTCCCGCCTAGTAAAAAAAACTAAATCTGTTTTCTCCGGCTGACAGTTTAAGCAGCGCCCGTTGCATGATTTAGCTAATTGTCGGCAGAAAGTTGCCCGATATCAGTATAAAAACATCATCCGCGCAGGTGACGACATTCTAACATAAACTGTCAAAAATCCCTACAAAGACATTGACAGCCAAGAGTCACAATAAGGGAGATAGAACTAACACCTGGGGTGTCCTCTCAGTCAGAAGTTTCCTTAAGCACTAGTTCCCCCAACGCTAGCATCGTTATTCACTCTGCCAAGCACCAGAGGTATACATTTAACCAGGAATTCCTTGTTTTCCAATCCTCGTTCTATATAACCCTCCACATCATGATGCGCACTCTCAACAGACATACCTTTAAGATATGCGTGTTGAGTGCCGCTGATGATGCCGGATTCAATCTTCGTCCTCAGATGTAGATCAATCAGTTCATCTAATGTCTTTAAAAGATCTCCCTCAAACATGCTTTCACTTATCCTAAAGTTATTCCAATCCTTATCCCTACGAGTATGCTTCGCTCTGTTGAAAAACCTTCTGACAGTGATCCGTTGAGCCTTCAGTCCGTCTGTCCACCATCTCGGTTGTGTGCGCCTGCCGGAAAATTTCAGCGGACCAGATCGCTCATAGCTACTAGTCATCAACTTCGGGGAGATGCCTACCAATCGCTCCACACGGGCCGGAGTCTAAGATCACGTTTCACTTATCTTGAAAACAATACCAATTCGTCCTACTTGACACCTGCTTGAGAGGTGGAGGTATCCATACTGTGACTACCGGCCTCAGTGGAAACTCTGACCAAGTGTAACGTCCAATCTGGCTTCAGAACACGCGATGCCACACCTGCCAATCGCATCGTTGAGAAACTGAAAGCTTATTTGGCCATTCTTTCACGCTGAAGATTTCGTCGAGAAGTTTGTTCTCTAGCACCTGCTATCTTTCGACAGTTATCCTTTCTTCACGATCCGTCCGATTGATGACGCCAGCAGAATACCATCCTTAATCGACGACGCCTTCAGTATTTTCGACGCCTTCGGTATTTTCGATTGGTCTTCCCTGGAGCCACCCCTCGTAGTAATCTCCCTGCGGGGACTCTTAAACGGGCTGACAGCAGCCTGACCAATCTTCTTAGCCAACAGGGTTTTCTGGACATCACCAGACCCAACTCTCTTTACTCCCCCTTTATTGGATTCCTTACCAGAGTTATGCCCGCAATCACCCGATTTCCTTGCAGATGTGGACTGGTTTGCCCCGGTAACAATTCCTTTAGTGGTTCCATTTTGGGAGTCACAGTCGGAAATTATTGAGACATTTCTAGTCCACATCGCGCAGCTAGTAGTGAGTAATTCGTCCCCAGACTTAGCTTTCTTAATCTTGACCTTACTGTCACCATTAAGAGGACCGCTTGATGAACTCTATCCCGCAGGAACTGGAAGCGCTAGGATGGCACAGATAGAACCTTGGATTTGTTCAAGTCTAACAACTTTCTTCCGCTGCCTCCTCAGTAGATGCCTACCCCGCCCATCGTACAATGAAGTATTTCTTGGCTATCTTACACCATCCTTGGCTTTTTCGAAATTCGATCGGCTCTCTGACGTGAGATGTTCTGTCTCATACTGCCGGACAATAGGTTTCTTTACACTCGCCAATTTATTCTTTATCTCGAGTGTGACCGCAGAAGTCGATGGTTTAACCCCCTGGCAATGAGCCGAAATCATGGTTATTTCGTGCTCATCATCAGATATTGAAAACTGTAAAAGTTGTACTCGTGTAGCAGAGTATGGGGTACCACAAGTGAGTGTGTTGGGTCCTCTGTTATTTAATATATATTTAAACGATATAAAACATTTAGAATATTTATTCTTGTGTATAGTTGAACTGTTGTTTATGTTGTTTTATTATTTTGGCTTGAGGTCCTATATAAATAATAAATAAAATTCAAAAAACTTTTTATTTTATTTTTATTTATTTTTATATTTTTCCAATATTTCGGTCAAAATCTCTAACCATCATCAGGGGAATCTTTTTAAAAATACAAAAAACAAAAATACCATTAAAAATACAAAATATTTTACACAAAACAAATTTAATATTTACATTTTAAATAAATAAACAATAAAAGTTTAAAAACTCGGACAAATTTAACACTTCTCTGATTAAGCTTTCTTTGATTTGTGTTTGTCTATTGCATGTTTATAAATTTTTGCACATCTTTCTGTGTTTTCTTAAAATTTAATGTCTTTTCTGTCTCTTGATCAATTATATGTAGCATCTCAAGAGTAAATCTCTTCTTGTAGTTGTGCTCTCCCACCAATATGTCTACATTATTAAAATTTGGTTTGTGTCCAGTTACAGTACAGTGGTTTGTTACAAACAGAAAACTGCATTAGCAGCCCACTGTACTGTAACTGGACACAAACCAAATATTAATAATGTAGACATATTGGTGGGAGAGCACAACTACAAGAGATTTACTCTTGAGATGCTACATATAATTGATCAAGAGACAGAAAAGACATTAAATTTTAAGAAAGACACAGAAAGATGTGCAAAAATTTATAAACATGCAATAGACAAACACAAATCAAAGAAAGCTTAATCAGAGAAGTGTTAAATTTGTCCGAGTTTTTAAACTTTTATTGTTTATTTATTTAAAATGTAAATATTAAATTTGTTTTGTGTAAAATATTTTGTATTTTTAATGGTATTTTTGTTTTTTTTGTATTTTTAAAAAGATTCCCCTGATGATGGTCAGAGATTTTGACCGAAATATTGGAAAAATATAAAAATAAATAAAAATAAAATAAAAAGTTTTTTGAATTTTATTTATTATTTATATAGGACCTCAAGCCAAAACAATAAAACAACAAAATTTAGAATAGTTTGGAAAACTATACATGTATGCTGATGATATATGTCTGTTATACCCATATAAACACGAATTAGTTCTAAAGACGTATATGGAGTATGATGCTGCTATAATTACAGAGTATGTGAGGCTAAATAAACTTATTTTAAATCCAGATAAAACCAAATTGTTAAGATTTCGGCCTTATATAATAGATAACCAAAATTTTAGTATATACTTATATTGATGGGAAGGAAGTATTTAAAGTTTGTTCAACAGAATATCTTGGAATTTATATACAAACAATCTTTCGTGGGATTAACACATTCAGACCTTAAAAACGAAGATAACATCGGTTATGTGTATGCTTTACGAATTTAAGAACAAGTTTAATGCGAAAATGAAGCTAATTATATACTAGTCATTAATTCATAGCCAGTTTAATTATTTGCCCATTACACTGTACAACAAAATCAAATTTTTTTTTTAAAATTACAAGGTCCGGCCTATAAATTTTGATAGAGGAAACAAAAGAAATACACGCGTTTTCAAAGTTTACATCTGAATTTCATTTAAGGGGGTTAAAGTTTCCCGGCTCTGGCAATTCTCATTGTTAGTCGGCATAAGAAACCGTGTGACCCTTACATTTTAGGTATAAAATGTATTCTGCAAATTTATGTAGAATGTTACGGACAACATTTTTATAGAATATGTTAACCCCCTTACTCCTCAAGGTATTGGTCTTTTTTGTCCTTCTTTTAAAAAAGAGCAAAAAACACCATTAAAACAGAGATTTAAGGGGTTAAAATTTTCCGCAAAAATATTATCCGGGAAATTTTACTATAAGTCCCTGAATACACCAAAACGGAAAATTCATCAGAAATACGACACAACAAAAGAGAGCTTTGGGTTAATTTCGCATTTATTTAGAATTTTATTTAAAAGTACCCCAAAAATTTAGCATGAAAACAATAGTTCGAACTCAACTGAAAATCACTAATATCTCTATTATTATACCTTCGATAGCAAATTTGGATAGGAAGTATCACTAATAACATTTTTTTTTAGCTCTAGGCAATTCCACTTCGTTATCATACAATGAACGCTTTTGCCTTTATAGCGTTGATGAAATTTTTCACCATGCTGATCACATTCTGTTGACAACTAGTTCTCAAAGTAATCCATATGGGAATTAAAGAAATGAATTTTTGTTGACATATGAACGCGTAGTTTTTCAAAAGCTCTATGCATGGTGTCTACATATATTCGAGCAGGAGAAGAGCGATTTTTGCCTAAGACATGGTATATCACTTCCTTAATGCTTTTCCACGCATCAAGCTCAATTGGTGAGAGCATTTCGTCGAAGTCAGGGATTTGCATTAGCTTTCTTATATCTGGACCAACAAAAACACCTGTTGGTATGAAACCAAATTTAAGGCTTTCAACAATAACAACGACTTGAAGAACATATACATACCTTGTTTAATCTTTGCTTCGCTTAATTCTGGAAACATTATTTTCGGAAAATTGAATGCCGATTCATTTGAATTCAGACATTTAACAAAGTTTTTTACCACACCAAGTTTGATATGAAATTGGGATAAGAGAATTTTTTCAGTTGGTACCAATGCTTGATGAAAGACACAGATTACGCATAGATATGTCACGAGACGGAAGATTTTTTGTCGCTTTCTTTGAAAGCTGCCCTTTTTCATTTCTCTTTGACCCATCTTTTATGCTGCACTACAATGAACACACATTTATTTAGTTGAGATTTTTTTGCAAAACAGTTGCAGAAATTAACTTTTAAGTTAACCGCAACACTAGTAAATAATATTTAAGTAAGTAAATAACACTATAAAACAAAACAATATTACTAAATATATTTTTTTGCACAAAATAAAACGTTTGTTGAACTATATTTTGTTAAACGTGGTTAGAGTTTTTGGTATTTTTGTTTTTATCACGCAATTTGTGTTGATTGTAGCGGCCAGTTTTTAAACATTGCCACTACACTACAAAAAAAAACGCTCTTTGTCTATTTCTTCGAAAGCTGCCCTCGCAACTGATTTGGGTCTTTTTCACACGTCACATTTTACATAATCTGTGTGTAATCTGTGATGAAAGATATTGTGCTCTCCTAATGTTCCCTCAGCTCTCAACTTCCATTGTTTTTTGGAATATTGGTCGGCCTTCCTATCCCAAGCATCCGTTCTTAACGTATCCAGCCTGCATACCTGAAAGGAAACCAACGACTTTTAAGTCACGACGGATCCGCCACTTATGGTCTTCATATTTTACGGAGTCCAGTATTAATTTTATAGAATCATAGCTTTATTTTATATTCATTCCATAGGCAATTGGAATAGGATTTTTGGTATTATCGTAATACAGAAGTACAGCTTTTAGACTCTTCTTAGATGAATCAATAAATATACGCCAGTCCTCGTGAATACACTAAAAATTCATTGCATTCATTATTCCTTTAATATCGTTGCAAAAAGCAAACGTGTTATCATCGTTTACTGAAAAGAACGGCAGTAAGATGTATTGACGCTTACGAAAGCTGGTAACATTGACACCAGTAGCCCGTTTCTGTATTTCTCGCATCGTTAAATATCCCGCATGAAACAAGTAAATTATTACAAAAACAGTGAAATATAAAACAAAAAACGGGGTTTCTCACATAAGTGTTTCTGCATCTTTACTTGGCGAGAATTATCTGTCATTTAAATAATTTTCCAGCAATTATTGGAACGATGTGAGAAAAAGTGTTTCTGTATCAATATTTTGCCTAAAGTTTCTCACAAGAATTGTCAAAATAAGTCACATTTGAAATTGATGCGAGAAAAATTAAATTTTAAAAAATGGAGCCCAAATTATCCGAAAAAATAATTATGTATATACATATACACATGTATGTACATAAGAATGTGTATTATTTGTTTTTAATTTGAAAATAAATGAATTTAAATGAAGAAAATAAATAAAATACAATTGTTTTATTTTGTTATCTGAATTGCAGGGCTGCCAGATAAATTTGTGAAAAAATCGTTAATGTCCTAAGAACAAATAAAAAAAAATCGTCTTTTTTGTTTTAAAATATCGGACAATTTAAAATTAATTTTGACAAATTTAGTTCGATTTTAATTAAAATATAGTCCAAAAAAAACATAGTTAAAGTTCATGGGTATTTTATACACACGTTCATAAGTTTTAGGTCTATTTTTTATAAAATTAATTAGTTTACTCTTTCTCTAATCCAATAGCTATTTAAAATTTCAGATTGTGATTTTTGCTTGAAGAATTCCACAAAGGCGTGACAATATGTCATATTGAACTAAAAATTACATTTTTGGCCATAAAAAGGCAAACATTTCCTTAGTGCGTTGAGTGAAAAATGGGGTAATAATTTAATTTTTTGATCACAAAAACATATGTATAAAATAATCCAAAGAAATACAAATTAAACAGTTTTCCTTCGACATTTTGCTTTTCACGATAACTGTTTTAGGGAACAGACAAACAATTTCGAGGACAATTTTCACAATAGGGATAAATATAAAAATTTAAGCTGCCTTGTTTTTAAAAACATCTTTTTTCTGTGGTGCATAATACACAAATATTTAAAATGGTTTTATTTCGAAAACTGAATAATATCGTCACTAGAAAAAATCAGCAAATCTGCGCTTTGCCAATTTCGAAACAAAAAATCGTCAAAATTGCAACAAATCGTCAAATCTGGCAGCCCTTTTTTTATCATATCTATTTCTTTCGTTGACGTTTCGCATGTATTTGACACTTAATTACTGGAAGTATTCCAGTTAAAATAGAATCGGTGTTGTCTGTTCTCGCATTCAAATACAGAAACACTTTTTTCTCACAAATCGAGAAACGATGGAAGTTTTTGTTTAACACTTCATTCATTTTGCGATGCGAGAAATACAGAAACGAGCTACAGGTTCAAGTAGATGAAAACTTGTTGAGCCTGCAGTTAAAATTTCTGAATTGGTTTTAGACAGATTCAGTCTCCGAGCCAATGCATTTAAATTCTCTTGCGACATTAATATTGGTCTTGGGATAAATTCAATTCTTGTATAATCACTTCCTGCGCAATGAAAGGTTCCTGTTTCAGCGATTGTTCCATTAACATAATGACTAGGACTTCGAAGTTCTAGCACATGTACTGGGAGTTCGTCAGAATGCGGAACTGGGAGCATGGCTGATGGTACAGCTTTGTATACAAAACTATTACGCCGATATCAATTCAACTTTAATATAGGACTATTTTGGCACACGTAGCGTTATTATGTTCACCTGGATCGTACCACCGCATAGGAATGCCAAACTGCATTGAATTTCGTTGACCTTCAGCAAAAGTTCAAAAATAAAACTATAGTTTTAGAACAAAAAAAAAAAAAAATAAAAAATAATTACCTTTGGACCACAAAATTAAGCCATTATAACAAATGCGACAGCAATACTTCGGCGTACACAGTTCATCCGGAAAAACTTCTAGCTCAAAATACTTTTAAAGATGTCTTTAACGTTACTATTGAAAAACGTAACTTAATATTCCGGTATAGTATGTTTGCCGCTGATATAACAAACCAAATCAAATTTTTCCAAGCAATTGGACATTTTTGCCAAAACAAATCTTACACGTTGTTTTGAGTATCACTTTATTTTACATACTAAATGATATATATTGGACATTCCTGCATTAAAATAAATCTTAAATACTATGAAATGTCATTAATATTCTATTACTATAAGTCTTATGCTATTACATTTTGAATTGTTACTTTCTTGTACTCTAAATAAAGTCAGTCTCTTTTTAACTTACGAAGACATAACATACTGGCGACGATCGGAAAATTTAATAAACGCGTGCATATACTTTAAAAAAATGCCAAACGAAAACGATGTATTAAAGGAGATGCTTCTTGAACAACAGGCATGGGCAAGTAGGTTGCTGTCGGAACAAAAGAAGTGGATGCAATCTATATTCATAGAGTAGTGTTTTGTCTTTTGTCGTGTCCACACGTTTTTATATTTCGTCCGCTGTGTCTGTGTCAATTTGTGAAAATACGAAAGTGTCCGTGTGTGTCTGAGATTAATTAAAAGAAAAGAACTTACTTAAAAAAAAATTTTAAATAAAAAAAACCGCAACCAAATACAAATAAATAAAAACGAAAAAAGAATCCAAATAGCAATAAGGAAAAATAATTTATTAAACAAACAAAAATCAAAAGCATTAAATAAATCAACCAAAATAACAAACATACAACACAAATTAAATATATAAAAAACAAACAACCGTTGCAACATACAGAAAAGAAAAACAATAACAATATAAAAAAAAAAAAACGAACGAAATAACATAATAAACAAACAACAATAAAAACAATCTGCCAGTGATGGTCTTTTTCGGCGTTGACCAGATCAGGGCTTTTATGGTCCTTTTATGGCATTGTCCATTGTGTACCCCCTATAACCGTCCATCATATTCGTGTTAGTACGGATGTATTTGTGTTAATCGTTGTTGAACTGTTTTGGTGATGAAGGTATGACACTGATCACCAAACAGTTTCTAAACGGCAATTAGCATAGAGACATCCGTACTTTGCGTTTTATTTTAATTTTTTTTGTGTTGTGATGAGAGGTCGGTTTCGAATCGACTTCTGTAACATACGTGGGCTGAGAACGAATTTTTTTTCTGTATACGCTCACGTTTGTCTCCATCGGCCGGATGTTTTCGCCTTATGTGAAACACAGGTGTCTGAAAATTCCGATCCACTGGATTTTCAGATTCCTGGGTATCACCTTCTATCCCTATTTTATCTTCATCGGGGTCTTGCTATATATATACGCAATGAAGTTGTGTATCAATGCCAGCAACCAGTGGGCATGTTTGATGCGGAATTTGACTGCATTTGGGTTAAATTCAAAATCAATACGCACTTTTAGCATTTCGGGTTTCTTTACAGAAGTCCAAGCGCGGGAAGGGATATCACTTTATCGCGCTTCGACTCTCTTTCCGACTCAATATCGAAGATGAAAGATATTGTGCTCTCCTAATGTTCCCTCAGCTCTCAACTTCCATTGTTTTTTGGAATATTGGTCGGCCTTCCTATCCCAAGCATCCGTTCTTAACGTATCCAGCCTGCATACCTGAAAGGAAACCAACGACTTTTAAGTCACGACGGATCCGCCACTTATGGTCTTCATATTTTACGGAGTCCAGTATTAATTTTATAGAATCATAGCTTTATTTTATATTCATTCCATAGGCAATTGGAATAGGATTTTTGGTATTATCGTAATACAGAAGTACAGCTTTTAGACTCTTCTTAGATGAATCAATAAATATACGCCAGTCCTCGTGAATACACTAAAAATTCATTGCATTCATTATTCCTTTAATATCGTTGCAAAAAGCAAACGTGTTATCATCGTTTACTGAAAAGAACGGCAGTAAGATGTATTGACGCTTACGAAAGCTGGTAACATTGACACCAGTAGCCCGTTTCTGTATTTCTCGCATCGTTAAATATCCCGCATGAAACAAGTAAATTATTACAAAAACAGTGAAATATAAAACAAAAAACGGGGTTTCTCACATAAGTGTTTCTGCATCTTTACTTGGCGAGAATTATCTGTCATTTAAATAATTTTCCAGCAATTATTGGAACGATGTGAGAAAAAGTGTTTCTGTATCAATATTTTGCCTAAAGTTTCTCACAAGAATTGTCAAAATAAGTCACATTTGAAATTGATGCGAGAAAAATTAAATTTTAAAAAATGGAGCCCAAATTATCCGAAAAAATAATTATGTATATACATATACACATGTATGTACATAAGAATGTGTATTATTTGTTTTTAATTTGAAAATAAATGAATTTAAATGAAGAAAATAAATAAAATACAATTGTTTTATTTTGTTATCTGAATTGCAGGGCTGCCAGATAAATTTGTGAAAAAATCGTTAATGTCCTAAGAACAAATAAAAAAAAATCGTCTTTTTTGTTTTAAAATATCGGACAATTTAAAATTAATTTTGACAAATTTAGTTCGATTTTAATTAAAATATAGTCCAAAAAAAACATAGTTAAAGTTCATGGGTATTTTATACACACGTTCATAAGTTTTAGGTCTATTTTTTATAAAATTAATTAGTTTACTCTTTCTCTAATCCAATAGCTATTTAAAATTTCAGATTGTGATTTTTGCTTGAAGAATTCCACAAAGGCGTGACAATATGTCATATTGAACTAAAAATTACATTTTTGGCCATAAAAAGGCAAACATTTCCTTAGTGCGTTGAGTGAAAAATGGGGTAATAATTTAATTTTTTGATCACAAAAACATATGTATAAAATAATCCAAAGAAATACAAATTAAACAGTTTTCCTTCGACATTTTGCTTTTCACGATAACTGTTTTAGGGAACAGACAAACAATTTCGAGGACAATTTTCACAATAGGGATAAATATAAAAATTTAAGCTGCCTTGTTTTTAAAAACATCTTTTTTCTGTGGTGCATAATACACAAATATTTAAAATGGTTTTATTTCGAAAACTGAATAATATCGTCACTAGAAAAAATCAGCAAATCTGCGCTTTGCCAATTTCGAAACAAAAAATCGTCAAAATTGCAACAAATCGTCAAATCTGGCAGCCCTTTTTTTATCATATCTATTTCTTTCGTTGACGTTTCGCATGTATTTGACACTTAATTACTGGAAGTATTCCAGTTAAAATAGAATCGGTGTTGTCTGTTCTCGCATTCAAATACAGAAACACTTTTTTCTCACAAATCGAGAAACGATGGAAGTTTTTGTTTAACACTTCATTCATTTTGCGATGCGAGAAATACAGAAACGAGCTACAGGTTCAAGTAGATGAAAACTTGTTGAGCCTGCAGTTAAAATTTCTGAATTGGTTTTAGACAGATTCAGTCTCCGAGCCAATGCATTTAAATTCTCTTGCGACATTAATATTGGTCTTGGGATAAATTCAATTCTTGTATAATCACTTCCTGCGCAATGAAAGGTTCCTGTTTCAGCGATTGTTCCATTAACATAATGACTAGGACTTCGAAGTTCTAGCACATGTACTGGGAGTTCGTCAGAATGCGGAACTGGGAGCATGGCTGATGGTACAGCTTTGTATACAAAACTATTACGCCGATATCAATTCAACTTTAATATAGGACTATTTTGGCACACGTAGCGTTATTATGTTCACCTGGATCGTACCACCGCATAGGAATGCCAAACTGCATTGAATTTCGTTGACCTTCAGCAAAAGTTCAAAAATAAAACTATAGTTTTAGAACAAAAAAAAAAAAAAATAAAAAATAATTACCTTTGGACCACAAAATTAAGCCATTATAACAAATGCGACAGCAATACTTCGGCGTACACAGTTCATCCGGAAAAACTTCTAGCTCAAAATACTTTTAAAGATGTCTTTAACGTTACTATTGAAAAACGTAACTTAATATTCCGGTATAGTATGTTTGCCGCTGATATAACAAACCAAATCAAATTTTTCCAAGCAATTGGACATTTTTGCCAAAACAAATCTTACACGTTGTTTTGAGTATCACTTTATTTTACATACTAAATGATATATATTGGACATTCCTGCATTAAAATAAATCTTAAATACTATGAAATGTCATTAATATTCTATTACTATAAGTCTTATGCTATTACATTTTGAATTGTTACTTTCTTGTACTCTAAATAAAGTCAGTCTCTTTTTAACTTACGAAGACATAACATACTGGCGACGATCGGAAAATTTAATAAACGCGTGCATATACTTTAAAAAAATGCCAAACGAAAACGATGTATTAAAGGAGATGCTTCTTGAACAACAGGCATGGGCAAGTAGGTTGCTGTCGGAACAAAAGAAGTGGATGCAATCTATATTCATAGAGTAGTGTTTTGTCTTTTGTCGTGTCCACACGTTTTTATATTTCGTCCGCTGTGTCTGTGTCAATTTGTGAAAATACGAAAGTGTCCGTGTGTGTCTGAGATTAATTAAAAGAAAAGAACTTACTTAAAAAAAAATTTTAAATAAAAAAAACCGCAACCAAATACAAATAAATAAAAACGAAAAAAGAATCCAAATAGCAATAAGGAAAAATAATTTATTAAACAAACAAAAATCAAAAGCATTAAATAAATCAACCAAAATAACAAACATACAACACAAATTAAATATATAAAAAACAAACAACCGTTGCAACATACAGAAAAGAAAAACAATAACAATATAAAAAAAAAAAAACGAACGAAATAACATAATAAACAAACAACAATAAAAACAATCTGCCAGTGATGGTCTTTTTCGGCGTTGACCAGATCAGGGCTTTTATGGTCCTTTTATGGCATTGTCCATTGTGTACCCCCTATAACCGTCCATCATATTCGTGTTAGTACGGATGTATTTGTGTTAATCGTTGTTGAACTGTTTTGGTGATGAAGGTATGACACTGATCACCAAACAGTTTCTAAACGGCAATTAGCATAGAGACATCCGTACTTTGCGTTTTATTTTAATTTTTTTTGTGTTGTGATGAGAGGTCGGTTTCGAATCGACTTCTGTAACATACGTGGGCTGAGAACGAATTTTTTTTCTGTATACGCTCACGTTTGTCTCCATCGGCCGGATGTTTTCGCCTTATGTGAAACACAGGTGTCTGAAAATTCCGATCCACTGGATTTTCAGATTCCTGGGTATCACCTTCTATCCCTATTTTATCTTCATCGGGGTCTTGCTATATATATACGCAATGAAGTTGTGTATCAATGCCAGCAACCAGTGGGCATGTTTGATGCGGAATTTGACTGCATTTGGGTTAAATTCAAAATCAATACGCACTTTTAGCATTTCGGGTTTCTTTACAGAAGTCCAAGCGCGGGAAGGGATATCACTTTATCGCGCTTCGACTCTCTTTCCGACTCAATATCGAAGATTCTTGAGAATTGTCCGGACAGTGAAATCGTTGTTGCTGGTGATTTCAATGTCCACAATTCTTCTTGGCTTCACCACTCGGGCCGTACAACCTATGAAGGCCAATATGTTGAGCTATTTGCTGCACATAATCACCTTGTGCAACTGGTGAATGAACCAACACATATTCCATGTGTTGATGGGCACCAACACAATACCCTTGACCTCTTCCTCTCTTCGCACCCTCAAAAGTACGAAGTAGAAGTTCTAGCACCTCTCGGTAACTCGGATCATTGCACCATTTCTGCCTCTTTTCCGTTCTCCGAACTTCGGAACGTTTCACGACAGGCTATGAAACGATCAAAATTTGTTTACGGAAAAGTACGTTGGGTTGAACTCAACGACTTTTTTCGGCATTTTAATTGGAAACTTTGTTTCGTTGACAATGACGTCAATGCCATGGCGAAAATGGTTGAAAATGTTATTATGCTAGGAATGAAAATGTTCATTCCAGTTAAAAATGCTTCGAATAAACCTAGATCTAAATCTTGGTTTAATCAGACGTGCAAATCAGCAGTCAGATCCAGAGAGGAAGCATTCAGAAATTGGCGTGACAATAAAACCGCTGATACTGAATTGCTACGCAAAATGGCAAGGTCGTCGTGTGCCAAAGTGCTAAGACGGGAAAAAGCTCTTCACGAGCAACGTCTTCGTGCTGAAGTTCTTACTGCTCCCCGGGGCAGTAAAAGCTTCTGGTCATTCGTTAAAAGAGTAAGGGCAAATGCTAGTTCTTCAATACCAACTCTTTTAAAGGATGGCCAAACATTCACGAACCTGGTTGATAAGGCTAATTGTTTTGCCGAATTATTTGCAAATAATTCTAACTTACCAGATAGCAATCAACCACTACCCGAACTCGAAAAAGTATCCGTAACTATGCCAAAAATATTTTTTCGGGCTCGAGCTGTTAAAAAGGTTCTTGCGGATCTCAACATAAACAAGTCTCCTGGCCCGGATGGTATACATGCACTGGTCTTGAAGCAGTGCTCTTCGACGCTAGCTCGTCCCTTAGCAAATCTTTTCAGCACTTTATACCATGCTGGTGAATTTCCAGTCTGCTGTAAAGTTGCTAATGTAACGCCAATTCCTAAAAAAGGAGTGGCTAATAACCCTGAAAATTACCGCCCAATTGCAATTTGTTCGGCACTTTCCAAAGTTATGGAGAGTATGGTAAATCACCATCTTGTAAAAATTTTAGAGTCAAATTACCTACTAAGCGACCGCCAGTATGGCTTTCGTAGAGGTCGTTCTACTGGAGACCTACTGGCCCTGTTATCAGAAAAATGGTGTCGTTCCATTCACCATTTTGGCGAAAGTAAGGTAATTGCTTTAGATATTTCCAAGGCCTTTGACAGAGTCTGGCATGGTGCTCTCTTGCCTAAACTTGTTGCATTTGGTGTCGGTGATAATTTCTCTCGATTTATATCGAGCTTTCTCAGAGATCGCACTATACGGGTTGTTATAGATGGGGTTTCATCAAACGAGTTCAAGATTCATTCAGGGGTACCGCAAGGCTCCGTTCTTTCTCCTACTCTATTTCTTATTTTTCTAAATGACATCTTATGTCAAACTTCCAACCCTATCTATTCTTTTGCAGATGACAGCAACCTTTGCCATTCGTATTCATTTGGTTACAGACCAGGCGTGTCCGATGTTTGTGATATGAGACAGAACATGAATGATACGCTTGGCCGTGACCTAGACATAATCTCAGAATGGGGTCGTGCGAATAGGGTCGAATTTAATGCCCGAAAGACCCAATGTTGCGTACTGAGCGCGCGACGGATCAGGGTGCCTCATCTGTATGTATGGGTGGTATAAATATTGAGGAAACAGAATCTCTTGATGTTCTGGGCATGAGGATACAATGTGATGTCCGATGGACTGAACATATATTTAAGGTGTCGAAAGAAGCATTAAAGTGCCTCGGTTTTTTGAAACGGTGTAAGATATACTTCACTCCATCTGATCTCCTTACTATTTATACCACCTATATCCGACCGCGAATGGAATACAACTCTCAGGGGATCCTCAGCGCCCGTTGCATGATTTAGCTAATTGTCGGCAGAAAGTTGCCCGATATCAGTATAAAAACATCATCCGCGCAGGCGACGACATTCTAACATAAACTGTCAAAAATCCCTACAAAGACATTGACAGCCAAGAGTCACAATAAGGGAGATAGAACTAACACCTGGGGTGTCCTCTCAGTCAGAAGTTTCCTTAAGCACTAGTTCCCCCAACGCTAGCATCGTTATTCACTCTGCCAAGCACCAGAGGTATACATTTAACCAGGAATTCCTTGTTTTCCAATCCTCGTTCTATATAACCCTCCACATCATGATGCGCACTCTCAACAGACATACCTTTAAGATATGCGTGTTGAGTGCCGCTGATGATGCCGGATTCAATCTTCGTCCTCAGATGTAGATCAATCAGTTCATCTAATGTCTTTAAAAGATCTCCCTCAAACATTCTTTCACTTATCCTAAAGTTATTGCAATCCTTATCCCTACGAGTATGCTTCGCTCTGTTGAAAAACCTTCTGACAGTGATCCGTTGAGCCTTCAGTCCGTCTGTCCACCATCTCGGTTGTGTGCGCCTGCCGGAAAATTTCAGCGGACCAGATCGCTCATAGCTACTAGTCATCAACTTGGGGGAGATGCCTACCAATTGCTCCACACGGGCCGGAGTCGTGTGTTACTCTAAGATTACGTTTCACTTATCTTGAAAACAATACCAATTCGTCCTACTTGACACCTGCTTGAGAGGTGGAGGTATCCATACTGTGACTACCGGCCTCAGTGGAAACTCTGACCAAGTGTAACGTCCAATCTGGCTTCAGAACACGCGATGCCACACCTGCCAATCGCATCGTTGAGAAACTGAAAGCTTATTTGGCCATTCTTTCACGCTGAAGATTTCGTCGAGAAGTTTGTTCTCTAGCACCTGCTATCTTTCGACAGTTATCCTTTCTTCGCGATCCGTCCGATTGATGACGCCAGCAGAATACCATTCTTACTCGACGACGCCTTCAGTATTTTCGACGTCTTCGGTATTTTCGATTGGTCTTCTCTGGAGCCACCCCTCGTAGTAATCTCCTTGCGGGGACTCTTAAACGGGCTGACAGCAGCCTGACCAATCTTCTTAGCCAACAGGGTTTTCTGGTCATCACCAGACCCAACCCTCTTTACTCCCCCTTTATTGGATTCCTTACCAGAGTTATGCCCGCAATCACCCGATTTCCTTGCAGATGTGGACTGGTTTGCCCCGGTAACAATTCCTTTAGTGGTTCCATTTTGGGAGTCACAGTCGGAAATTATTGAGACATTTCTAGTCCACATCGCGCAGCTAGTAGTGAGTAATTCGTCCCCAGACTTAGCTTTCTTAATCTTGACCTTACTGTCACCATTAAGAGGACCGCTTGATGAACTCTATCCCGCAGGAACTGGAAGCGCTAGGATGGCACAGATAGAACCGTGGATTTGTTCAAGTCTAACAACTTTCTTCCGCTGCCTCCTCAGTAGATGCCTACCCCGCCCATCGTACAATGAAGTCTTTCTTGGCTATCTTACACCATCCTTGGCTTTTTCGAAATTCGATCGGCTCTCTGACGTGAGATGTTCTGTCTCATACTGCCGGACAATATTTTTCTTACACTCGCCAATTTATACTTTATCTCGAGTGTGACCGCAGAAGTCGATGGTTTAACCCCCTGGCAATGAGCCGAAATCATGGTTATTTCGTGCTCATCATCAGATATTGAAAACTGTAAAAGTTATACTCGTGTGGCAGAGTATGGGGTACCACAAGTGAGTGTGTTGGGTCCTCTGTTATTTAATATATATTTAAACGATATAAAAAATTTAGAATAGTTTGGAAAACTATACATGTATGCTGATGATATATGTCTGTTATACCCATATAAACACGAATTAGTTCTAAAGACGTATATGGAGTATGATGCTGCTATAATTACAGAGTATGTGAGGCTAAATAAACTTATTTTAAATCCAGATAAAACCAAATTGTTAAGATTTCGGCCTTATATAGATAACCAAAATTTTAGTATATACTTATATTGATGGGAAGGAAGTATTTAAAGTTTGTTCAACAGAATATCTTGGAATTTATATACAAACAATCTTTCGTGGGATTAACACATTCAGACCTTAAAAACGAAGAAAACATCGGTTTTATGTATGCTTTACGAATTTAAGAACAAGTTTAATGCGAAAATGAAGCTAATTATATACTAGTCATTAATTCATAGCCAGTTTAATTATTTGCCCATTACACTGTACAACAAAATCAAATTTTTTTTTTCAAAATTACAAGGTCCGGCCTATAAATTTTGATAGAGGAGACAAAAAAAAAAAAAAAGACTCGCGTTTTCAAAGTTTACATCTGAATTTTATTTAAGGGGGTTAAAGTTTCCCGGCTCTGGCAATTCTCATTGTTAGTCGGCATAAGAAACCGTGTGACCCTTACATTTTAGGTATAAAATGTATTCTGCAAATTTATGTAGAATGTTACGGACAACATTTTTATAGAATATGTTAACCCCCTTACTCCTCAAGGTATTGGTCTTTTTGTCCTTCTTTTAAAAAAGAGCAAAAAACACCATTAAAACAGAGATTTAAGGGGTTAAAATTTTCCGCAAAAATATTATCCGGGAAATTTTACTATAAGTCCCTGAATACACCAAAACGGAAAATTCATCAGAAATACGACACAACAAAAGAGAGCTTTGGGTTAATTTCGCATTTATTTAGAATTTTATTTAAAAGTACCCCAAAAATTTAGCATGAAAACAATAGTTCGAACTCAACTGAAAATCACTAATATCTCTATTATTATACCTTCGATAGCAAATTTGGATAGGAAGTATTCACTAATAACATTTTTTTTAGCTCTAGGCAATTCCACTTCGTTATCATACAATGTGCAGCATATTTCAGCGATAAGCGAATGAACGCTTTTGCCTTTATAGCGTTGATGAAATTTTTCACCATGCTGATCACATTCTGTTGACAACTAGTTCTCAAAGTAATCCATATGGGAATTAAAGAAATGAATTTTTGTTGACATATGAACGCGTAGTTTTTCAAAAGCTCTATGCATGGTGTCTACATATATTCGAGCAGGAGAAGAGCGATTTTTGCCTAAGACATGGTATATCACTTCCTTAATGCTTTTCCACGCATCAAGCTCAATTGGTGAGAGCATTTCGTCGAAGTCAGCGATTTGCATTAGCTTTCTTATATCTGGACCAACAAAAACACCTGTTGGTATGAAACCAAATTTAAGGCTTTCAACAATAACAACGACTTGAAGAACATATACATACCTTGTTTAATCTTTGCTTCGCTTAATTCTGGAAACATTATTTTCGGAAAATTGAATGCCGATTCATTTGAATTCAGACATTTAACAAAGTTATTTACCACACCAAGTTTGATATGAAATGGGGATAAGAGAATTTTTTCAGTTGGTACCAATGCTTGATGAAAGACACAGATTACGCATAGATATGTCACGAGACGGAAGATTTTTTGTCGCTTTCTTTGAAAGCTGCCCTTTTTCATTTCTCTTTGACCCATCTTTTATGCTGCAATACAATGAACACACATTTATTTAGTTGAGATTTTTTTGCAAAACAGTTGCAGAAATTAACTTTTAAGTTAACCGCAACACTAGTAAATAATATTTAAGTAAGTAAATAACACTATAAAACAAAACAATATTACTAAATATATTTTTTTGCACAAAATAAAACGTTTGTTGAACTATATTTTGTTAAACGTGGTTAGAGTTTTTGGTATTTTTGTTTTTATCACGCAATTTGTGTTGATTGTAGCGGCCAGTTTTTAAACATTGCCACTACAAAAAAAAACGCTCTTTGTCTATTTCTTCGAAAGCTGCCCTCGCAACTGATTTGGGTCTTTTTCACACGTCACATTTTACATAATCTGTGTGTAATCTGTGATGAAAGATATTGTGCTCTCCTAATGTTCCCTCAGCTCTCAACTTCCATTGTTTTTTGGAATATTGGTCGGCCTTCCTATCCCAAGCATCCGTTCTTAACGTATCCAGCCTGCATACCTGAAAGGAAACCAACGACTTTTAAGTCACGACGGATCCGCCACTTATGGTCTTCATATTTTACGGAGTCCAGTATTAATTTTATAGAATCATAGCTTTATTTTATATTCATTCCATAGGCAATTGGAATAGGATTTTTGGTATTATCGTAATACAGAAGTACAGCTTTTAGACTCTTCTTAGATGAATCAATAAATATACGCCAGTCCTCGTGAATACACTAAAAATTCATTGCATTCATTATTCCTTTAATATCGTTGCAAAAAGCAAACGTGTTATCATCGTTTACTGAAAAGAACGGCAGTAAGATGTATTGACGCTTCACAGTGGCGCCCGTAGAGCAAGCGAGGTTGCAAAAATCAAAATTTTCATGAGTGCCGACGAAGTTTTGAATAAACCCATGTTATAGGAAACTTTTCAACGATTTCAAATATGCCACTCTTAATAATATCACATTTTTAGTTTAGAAGATATAACCGTTCAAAGTTGACCGACTTTCGGTTTTCAAAAAAACACACAATTTTTAGTCAATTTGTTGCGATTTCAGGTGTAATATCACGAAAAATAGGTAACGAATCGCCTTATTTTTTGTTTGTATTGATTGATGTATTTATTAAATGTATAATGATAAAAAAAAAATTAACTGTTTGCTCTGTGTTTCTCCTGGTAAATCACTATTTAAAAACTATCCGTTTTTTCACTATTTTTCAACGTTGACGGAAAATAAAAAAAAACTATATATTTCTATATTTGCCATATTTGAAAAACCTGTTCTTTGATTAGTTCTTTACATAATTCAAAATTTTTATCTGCCCGTACGTGCCCGTTTGGCTTCTAGAGGTAAAAAAGTTTAAAAAGACATGGTTGCAGAAATTGTATGGCGTCCATCCCTTATATGTTTTGACTGACAGTAGTTTGATCTAATAGTTTGAAAAAAACTACTCATTGAAATTAGCAGGTACGTACCTCACTTGAATAATACTTTGGCGTACAAATGGTCAAGAACAATATTCACTTATGGTCCCTACAGGTAGGCACAAATCTTATTTGGACACGTGCATAATATCAAAATTGCATTATTCAGCCTAAATCCATATGTATGCAGGGAACAGGTAAATTTTTAGGCATGGTAGCATAAGCCTATATATTGCAAATGTTCAAGAACAATATTGACTTATGGTCCCTACAGGTAGGCACAAATCTTATTTGGACACGTGCATAATATCAAAATTGCATTATTCAGCCTAAATCCATATGTATGCAGGGAACAGGTAAATTTTTAGGCATGGTAGCATAAGCCTATATATTGCAAATGTTCAAGAACAATATTGACTTATGGTCCCTACAGGTAGGCACAAATCTTATTTGGACACGTGCATAATATCAAAATTGCATTATTCAGCCTAAATCCATATGTATGCAGGGAACAGGTAAATTTTTAGGCATGGTAGCATAAGCCTATATATTGCAAAATAAGCATAACGCCTGGATTAGTCTACGACTGAAAGTTGGCACAACAATTACTGAAACCATTAAACAATTTAAGTACTGAAAACATGGCGTTGAACAATTTAAAATTATTTGAACTGTTTAGAAAGTCAACCACACCAAAGTTTTTCACGGAAGCTGCTTCAGAAGAACTTGATAGCTTATACGGAAATATTGAGAGAAGCGAAATTATAAAAGATAATTTTTATCTGATATATGCAAATATTAAGGCAAAATGGGTGAAATCTAATCGAACCATTCAGAACTTCAACTCCAAATACAAGGACTGGCTTAATGAAGACACCATCCTGGATATATTAGCAGTAGATAAACCCACCACATCAACCAGAGGAGCAAAAGGAAGGCCAAAAAAAAGTATTGAGGAGTGTTCAATTTTCACAAGAAAGAGGAAACTTGCCGATGCCACCAATGACTTGACCACGAAGCATTTATCGGACGCGCTGTCTATTAAATATACAAAGGATAGTGAAAGAGTTAGGTCGCAGATAACCAAATCTGTTGCTGATGCAAGCCCACTGCGACTAAAAAGGATTAAGGAAAGCATTCCCACGGCCACAAACGCACACATTAAAAAGTATGGTTCCGTAGAAGCCTTGGCCTTGTTTATGGACTTAGAACTTTCCAAAGAGAAATATGAGAAACTGCGGGCATCTTTAACGCGACACGGCGCTGACGTTTTACCCGGATACAAGCATATTACGCAAGCCAAAATAAATTCACGACCACTGCATACGGAGTTTACGGAAGTCTCTGCGAAAGCCAATCTGCAGGATCTCATGGGCCATACAGCAAAACGGTTGTTGGAGAGTCTTCCTGAAAATGAGGTGAAAATTCTTCCTGAGAAGTTGACATTGATCAGCAAATGGGGCTGCGATGGATCATCCGGACAAAGCGTTTATAAGCAAAGGATATCTTCCGATGACGCTACAATATCGGACGGAAATATGTTTATGGCATCTGTTGTTCCTTTGCGGCTAAAATCTGATGTTTCCCTACACTGGAAAAATCCACGTCCGTCATCAGTGCATTATTGCCGACCAATAATGTTTCAGTTTGCAAGGGAATCGGCAGAACTCATAAGGACTACGGTGAAGGACATTGAAGAACAAATAAGCAAGATTAAGCCTACAAAGCTGCAAATTGGAGAAGGAAAATATATTGAATGCAATTACGAGTTCCACCTGACCATGGTTGACGGAAAAGTCGTAAACGAACTGACAGGAACAACCTCAACAATGTCATGCCCGATTTGCAAAAAGAGTCAGAAGAACTTTTTTCAATTCAATTCAATTTATTTCATATATAATATGTTACATCTCAATTTTATATAATTAGTTGTAAAGAGTTTAAGATTAGTATCTTTTTCTGCTTAATTATAACATATTTCAATTAGTTATCATATACATATATATAGACAGAATTATATTGGAGGTAAAAATTTAGCAAAAACCTATTTAAACCCCTTTTTTCGTTTTATTTTTATATTTTTTTTATCGATTTTTTATTATTATTTGTCAGAAGAACTTTGGTAATTTAAACGATTCTACAAATGAGGAGAATTACGAATATGGAATGTCACCATTGCACGCAAGGATAAGGTGTATGGAATTCTTGCTAAAACTGGCGTATACCCTACCACAAGAGGAGAAAAACTTCGATGAAAATACATCAATAAAGGATAAGGAAAAGATCAGAAAGAAGCAACTACAGGATGTTTTTTTTAAACAAGTTGGACTAAAAGTAGACTGTCCCAAGCACGGATACGGTAACTCAAACGATGGAAACACTTCTAGAAGATTTTTTGAAAATGATGAGGCAGTAACTAGAATCATTGGAATTGACAATCAAATCGTGCAAAGATTGGGAACGATCTTGGATTTTTTAAACTGCAAAAAAAATGTAAATTCTACAAAATATGGAGAATATGCGTCGAAAACTGCATCTCTTTTAGCAGAAATGTATCCACAGAAGAAGTTGACCCCGACCGTCCATAAAATATTGGCGCATGGCAAAGATATAATTGAGTACCAGTCTTTGCCAATTGGAGAGCTTTCTGAAGAAGCACAGGAGTCTCTTAACAAATTTTATAAAAAATATAGATTGCAGAACACATTCAAAGCATCAAGGGTAAGGCAAAATGAGGACCTCTTCAACATGTTGGCAGCATCTTCCGATCCACTTATTTCTTCCCTGCGGCATGTGAAGTCACGAATAGAGTTACAAAATAATTATAGTTTAGAAATGGTTAGTCTTTTAGATATACCTTCTCTTACGAATTGTGATGAATATTTTACAGAAAATTGAAAAAATAAATTTAAAAAAAAAAAATTATTTTTTTTTTAATTTGTTGGGTAATAATTTAAAACATAAAACCCTAAAGAAACAAAATAAAAACAATCTAAAAATGTAAAAATAATTTTTTTTAGTTACCATAAAATTGATTTTTCTACTAATTTTAACTTTGATAACCCATAAGTAGGCCCCTACAAAGCGTAGCACCCTTTCCAAACGCTCATTTCATAGGCTGAACAGTTATCTATCATATGCTGTTTAAACTGTTCAATTATCTTATTCGGTTCAAAAGATATGATTTTTGCAACGAAAAAACTCAAATGGCGCCACTGTGCGCTTACGAAAGCTGGTAATATTGACACCAGGTTCAAGTAGATGAAAACTTGTGGAGCCTGCAGTTAAAATTTCTGAATTGGTTTTAGACAGATTCATTCTCCGAGCCAATGCATTTAAATTCTCTTGCGACATTAATATTGGTCTTGGGATAAATTCAATTCTTGTATAATCACTTCCTGCGCAATGAAAGGTTCCTGTTTCAGCGATTGTTCCATTAACATAATGACTAGGACTTCGAAGTTCTAGCACATGTACTGGGAGTTCGTCAGAATGCGGAACTGGGAGCATGGCTGATGGTACAGCTTTGTATACAAAACTATTACGCCGATATCAATTCAACTTTAATATAGGACTATTTTGGCACACGTAGCGTCATTATGTTCACCTGGATCTAACCACCGCAAAAGTTCAAAAATAAAACTATAGTTTTAGAACAAAAAAAAAAAAAATAATTACCTTTGGACCACAAAATTAAGTCATTATAACAAATGCGACAGCAATACTTCGGCGTACACAGTTCATCCGGAAAAACTTCTAGCTCAAAATACTTTTAAAGATGTCTTTAACGTTACTTTTGAAAAACGTAACTTAATATTCCGGTATAGTCAGGGGTGTCATAGAAACCAATCTTGTCGGTATTGGATTTGAAACCGACAAAAAAAAATACATTGGTGTCATGAAATCCAATGTTATCGGTTTTTTGTTCGAACTGAAATTAGTGTCGGTTTTAGGTGTCACAGAAACCAATGTTATCGGTTTTGTTATTGAAAATAAACCAAGCCGCTTACAGCCATTGTTTTTTTATTGGAAATAAATAAAGTAGCTAAAAGCTCAAATTTTAATTTAGTTTTTTCAACATTGAGATTTTTTGCAAAAATGTAAGTTAATAAAGTTGATAAATTGTTAAAAAAAAAAAATAGTTTTTAATTTCATGTTTTTATTCTCAATAGGGGAAAACATAAAAACAGCACACAAAACTCGATTTTCATCGAGTTTATGGAAAAGTATCCTGACCTTGCCAGAG
Source organism: Pollenia amentaria (assembly GCA_943735925.1). Classification (NCBI taxonomy): domain Eukaryota; kingdom Metazoa; phylum Arthropoda; class Insecta; order Diptera; family Polleniidae; genus Pollenia; species Pollenia amentaria. The sequence goes on from OX031010.1 coordinate 75,776,714, forward strand.
GATTCACAAAACGCGATAAGCCAACAGTAGAATCCCTTTGGCAACAGTTGGTTGAATCCTTAAACAGCGCAGGTCCACCGCAAAAGGATATTAACGGATGGAAAAAGGTAGGCAAAATATGAGCAGTATATCATATTATATTACTGCATTGTGTTTTTATTTTATACAGGCTTGGACTGAATGGAAAAGCGACGCGAAGAGAAAGCTGGCGCAGAATAAAGCCGAGTCCAGAGCAACTGGTGGCGGACCGTTTTCTAAGTTTCAGCTTTCCAGCAACGAAGAAGCAATAATCCGTTTATGTGGAATTGCTCAGGCGGTGGAAGGTGTTGCTGGTATTGCGATTGGCTTGCCTGAAAATGTATGTGCTGAGAGTGAGGAAGAAATGCCCTCAACTTCTACAAAACGTACAGTGTCTCCACTTTTAATTAGCGGCACACCTAAAAGGCTCAAAACCGAAACCCCTGGCGAGCGATTAAAAAAGTTTCTAGACGAAGACAATGAAAGAAAAGTTGAAATAAATGAAAAGTTGGAAGAGCTATTGAAAACTGAAAAAGAAAATGCAAGTAGCTTACGGCGTATGTATAGGACAATCGAGAAGGGGCAAGAGTCAATAGCAAATGCAGTTACAGAACTGAAAGAAGAGTTTGTGCGAGTCAACAGGGGAATTTTGGAAGCAATGATCGAAAAAAATGAGTTAAAACAGAAGCAGTTAGACCTGGAGATAACGAAATTTGAATATGAAAAGAAAAAGTGATAAACATTTTGAAATAATGTACCTTTAGTTATTAAGTTTTATACGAGTAGCTTCAAACTTACTTACGTAAATTTATATATTTGATTTTAAAAGACTGAATTTTTTTTATTAAAAGTGATAAACATTTTGAAATAATGTACCTTTAGTTATTAAGTTTTATACGAGTAGCTTCAAACTTACTTACGTACCTTTATATAATATTTGATTTTAAAAGACTGAATATTTTTTATTAATTTTTTTGTTATTGTTTTATGAAATACAATTTTTTTTACTTTTATTTTAAATCAGTTTTATTTCTGCTTTGCAGATACAAATTTTGTTACAAGGTATTGGCTATTTCATCTCTTATCCTTTGACCTTCACTTTGAAGATACAAATTTGGTGGCAATGTTGCATTATCTTCACTATCATGTGTCAAAGTTATGTTTTCCTCATTGTTTCGTACTTTAAAGCTTCTGCAGATGTTGTGAAGTGCACAGCAGGAGTTTATTATTTTTACTACTTTTTCTGGGTGATAATGTAGTGTGCTCATTAAGCAGCGAAACCGGCTTTTTAAAACTCCTATAGTTCTTTCCACAATATTACGGGCTGATGAGTGAGCCATATTAAATTTATATTCTTTAGAGTTGCAGCGCGGATCCCTGTATGGTGTCAACAAAAAAGGCTCAATGCCATATCCACAATCTCCTAATAATTTTGATGTCCGTTCTCCTGACTCATACCTGGTAAGGAAATTATTTCTGGCGCTACTAATGTTCCATATGAATGCGTCATGGCTTGAGCCGGGATACCGTGCATCTACCGCTCGAATTTTCATTTCGTGGTCACAAATCTAATCATTAATGCATAGTATGTACATAAAAATTAGGTTCATAGTTTAAGTAAATAAATAATATAAAACTGTGCTGGTACAATACTTACAATCATAGCATTCATACTGAAATAACCCTTACGATTAAAGTATAAATGCTCATTAAAGGTAGGCTTTATAATCTTGATGTGTGTCCCGTCGATGCAGCCAATTATTGAAGGTATTTTATATTTATTATAGAAATAGTCTCTTGATCTTTGCTTTTCGTTGGAGTTCATTTGAAGTTGCACCCACTGTGGACAAATAAAGCGCTCTATAACATTGAGTACATCATCTAGAATAGTTGAAACTGTACTTCTGCCTAGACATATGCTAGAATCGTTACCAACAGCTCTTTGATAGGAACCCTCAGCTAAGAATCGTAACGAAGCTGCAAGTTGCAGCAATGGCGGGATCTTTGAACGTGAAAGGTGTTCTTTTATTATGTCTAGTACCATGCAGAAAGCGTCTTTGTTTAAACGGTAATAACCTATGAATCTGCAAAGCAGATTTAAATATGAACGCAGACAAAATAACAAATGAACTTACGCTGTCTCCGGCATTTCAAGCGGGTTGCTGCAATCTCGCAAAAGTCTTCTTCTCACCTTTTCTGCGCGCTCTTCATCCAACAGCAAATATGCAACAACAGCAGTGGTCATTTTAGTTATTTTTATAGTTTAATGAAGAACTTTTTTTATATTTCAATAAATTTGCTTTATAATTTCACAAAACAAAATTTTACAAATGTAAACAACAAATACAAATAATACGATAGAATTTATTTCATTCATATGTACATGTGTATGTATGTTTACTGCATTACCACTTCTTTTTTACTTTTTTATAATTTTCTTTTTTTTAAAAACCCAATTTTTTACAATATTTTAGCGCAAACAGTATAATTAACAAAATTTCCAAGACAAAAATGGCATTAAAAGCTGTAAACAAATGAGTCAAAACATAAAACAGCTGATTCGAATATCGGTTTTATTTGCATTCGAAAATAACAAAACCGACTTGTTTTCATGACACCAAATGAAACCAATATTGGTTTTCAAAACCGACAATCAGCAAAACCGACTTGGATTCTATGACACCCCTGAGTATGTTTGCCGCTGATATAACAAACCAAATCAAATTTTTCCAAGCAATTGGACATTTTTGCCAAAACAAATCTTACACGTTGTTTTGAGTATCACTTTATTTTACATACTAAATGATATATATTGGACATTCCTGCATTAAAATAAATCTGTGTGTTAGGGAGCCACACAGAATGTCTAACCAATCTTCAGTATGGTTGCAGAACTGCAGGGCACTAAAATAAGTGGGATTATCTTTACCGAAGATTGGAATTATAATCACTCATATGAGTGATTATAATTGTGGGAATGTAGAATAAATAGAAAGAGTAAATTAATTTCTTTACAATAGGGTAATTTTATTGCGGCTATTGAGAAGGTTTACCTTTTGGTTAAGAGTAAGTTCCACCAGCTTAATAAAGCTAACACAAGAGTAGGTACGTATTGGTAAATATGGTGTGTATTTGGTTGATGATTTCAATCTTTAGATGTAGATTTAACTTTTTTTTTGTACACAGGTTAAGATAAACTAAGTTTTAGGTTAGATTTTAATTTAAGTAATTTTACTTTAGGCGATTAAAAATGTTTTCTATCGAATTATCTATCGTCTTTGGTTTGCGGATAACCGAAGACCATTGGAATAATTCCATCATTATAAGTGTTTACAATCTAAATACATTTTGAATTTAGCGCTAAATTTCTATCGCCCTCTACATTTCAATATTCTTAAATAGTTTTTGCAATTAATTAGGGTAGTACCATTTCATAAAATTTCATTTTCATATTAATTCAATAGTAATTTAAAAATAATAATAATTCAAAATAATAATTATTCAAAATAATAATAATTCAAAATAATAATAATTCAAAATAATAATTCAGGTTCCATGCTTTCAAAATACTATTGTCTAAACGTGTTTAGACATGGCGCCGGCCCTGGCCTTTGCCCGTAGATTATGATTTGTAGTTAACACACAATACGTTGGCCAGCGACTTAATGGCCTCAGCCAATAGTTGCCCATTAAGGCGGGGTTCTTGGTTACTGTCTGATTGCGCTGCCAGTTGTTGTGGTTGCCGCTGCTGATGATTTTGGTGTTGCTGCTGATTTCGACGACGTTGTTGTTGCTGGCGACGCTGTTGTTGCTGGCGACGTTGTTGTTGCTGGCGACGTTGCTGTTGGCCTCTCACCAGTGCTCTGTTGGTGCTTCTGGCCCTGGAAGGTGCTCTGCTAGGGGATATTCTGGCAGAGGTTCGTCTAGGGCTTCTGCTGCGAGACGTTGCTCTGATGGTTCTACCGCCCACGGATGTCTCCCGCTGCCGACTTGGCAGATGCAGCATGGTATGGTGCAACTGATCGTACCGTTTGCAGGCCTCCATGGAGGTGCATGAGTTAAGGGTATAGCTTCTTGCCAGGCAATTGAAGCAGTATCCCAAATTGCCTACAACTTCTCGTCTTCGCTCCACTGTCATCTTCTTGAACCTCTTGCAGAACACTAGCCCATGGTACCCCCGGCATATTACACAATAAAAGACCTCCAGATCTCTCGGTTGAGTACTATTATGGCCTGTAGCACTACGGCCTGGACTTGTAATTCTTGTGGCCGTAAGTCTGCGGTTCGATCTGTGACTAAGGGAAAGAAATAGCAAACGAGACAACACAATGTTATTAGTAAAGGATAAAAGTATAATGGAATGTGGAAAAGGGTATGATAGAGGTAAATTTAGAGGTTGGATGAGAGGAATATGATGTAAAGGTAGTATTAGTGTATGCTATTAATATTGGTAGAGTTAAATTTATTTCGATGAGAAAGATATGGACAATATGTTTAACGTAAAATGTCAGTTGTTCAAGAACGGCAGAAAGCATAACTTTACTATGGGCCTGGTTATGAGTCCCGAGGAGGTGCGTACCTCTGCAATGCGCGCGTTTTCATCAGACCCAGTAAAGGTTTTTTCAATCCTACCCAGCCGCCATTCGTGGGGCGGTAGCAAGTCATCCATTACGACCACTAGATCGCCTACTTGCCGATTCGGAGTTGTGTTCTGCCATTTGTAGCGTTTATGTAAGGATTTTAAGTACTCTGCTTTCCATCGTATGGCGAACTGGTGATGGATTGCTTTCAACCTTTCCCATCTGTTTATGACAGATATGTTTTGGCAGGGTTGTTCGGGGAAAGCCATTAAAGGAGCACCCCTTAGAAAATGTCCTGGAGTTAGGGCTGTCAAGTCCGATGGGTCTTCTGATAGGGCAGAGATTGGTCTGGAATTCAGGACACCTTCAATTCGCGCTAATATGGTGGAAAATTCCTCAAAGTTAAATTTCTGAGCGCCTGCGATACGTTTGAAATGGAATTTAAAACTCTTTACAGCGGCTTCCCATAAGCCGCCTATATGCGGAGCATGGGGTGGTATAAATCTCCATTCAAACCCATGAGACAAATACTTTTGTGCTATATCCTCAGCGGCGTTTCGCAGAAATATGGCAAATTCACGTTCAAGAGCCCTACTGGCGCCAAGAAAGTTCTTTCCGTTGTCCGAAGTAACCCTTTGGGGGAGGCCCCGCCTCCCGACGAACCTAGCAAATGTGACCTGAAACGCCCTTGAAGAAAGCTCAGAGCATGCTTCCAAATGAATAGCTTTAGTTCTAAAGCATACGAAAACGCAGACGTATCCTTTCACGTAAGTGGATTTGCGTAAAGGGAATAATTTGAGCTCAAATGGCCCAGCAAAGTCAACGCCTGTTGTTTGGAATGGGGGCGATAACGTACACCGTTCTGGCGGCAAGGGAGCCATAATCTGTGAACAGGGCTGCTGTCGTTGTATGATACAAATTTTACATTTTCGAATTATGCTTTTTACTCGTGCTTTAAGCCTGGATACAAAATACTCAGATTGTATGATTCTGCACATTTGGCTGCATTCAGCATGATAGAGGAATGTGTGCAAGTATTGTAAATACAGCTGACAAAATTGCGAATTACCTGGTAATATTATAGGGTACCGCTCATTGTATGGGAGAGTTGACTGAACTAGTCTTCCATTTGCCCTAATAATTAAATCCGAGTCCAAAAATGGATTTAAAAGTTTTAGTGGACTTTTATTTGGCAACTTTTCACCAGCTTGTAAACATTTGTACTCTTCGTTGTAATAAGTTTCTTGAGCTAAAGTTATAAGGCGTAATTTTGTAAATTTCATTTCTGCTTGTGTTAGATTTATTGGATTTTGATCTTGAGACTTTTCCCTTATAGTTTTCTTGCATCTTTTATAAAACTTGAATATATAACATAAAACGCGTAAAGCCTTGCTATACGAAGAGAATCTACTAAGAATTTCAATGTCCTGAACTTCTGTATGTAGTGCTTGAGTTACATTTTTAGATACTTCCGAAGTTTTAAGGGGATTTCGCTTTGGCCACTCAGTTAAGGGTTTAGTCAGCCACGATGGTCCATGCCACCAGAGGCTATTGTGTGCTAGATCTTGTGGCTTACATCCTCGTGTCCCTAGATCCGCGGGGTTGTCATGGGATGGGACATGATGCCATTTCGCACCTGACACTAATCTGTGAATCTGGGCAATTCTGTTAGCGACATATGTCTCCCATGTCGAAGGCGGCTTTGACAAGCCAACCTAACGTAATAGACGAGTCAGTCCATAAATGAACCTATTCAGCCTTCAGGCTCAAGGATGAAATTACATAATGAACTAGATTAGCTAGGAGAACCGCCCCACTGAGTTCTAGACGTGGTAAAGAAACCGTTTGTATAGGGGCAACTTTACTTTTTGCTACTACTAAATTAACAAAGGTATTATGGGAACTGTTCTGACAGCGTATATAAACGGTGGCGCAATATGCCGATTTAGAAGCATCAGAGAACCCGTGCAATTGAACCTTGTCCGATGGTTCGTATTGTATCCAGCGCGTAATCGAGATTGTTTCGACTTGAGCGAGATCATGAATAAGCTCGTTCCACCTTTATAGACATTCTTGTGACACTTCATCATCCCATTCTAAGCACTCTAACCATAGTTGCTGAATGAGGGTTTTTGCCTTTATTACGACTGGTGCGAGCCATCCAGCGGGATCGAATAATTTTGCCACCGACGAAAGAATTTTCCGCTAAGTGACCTTTGTCGCTTGTTCTATTGGATCAAATTTATAAGTAAATGAGTCTGAGAACGCATTCCACTTTATACCCAGGGTTTTGGTAGAGCTCGCATCGTGAAAGCGCAGAAAATCGGAATCATACAAATCTTTTTTTGGAATGTCAGACAACAATTTTGGATCATTTGCTGTTATTTTCTTTAGAGAAAATCCAGCTGATCGCAATACTTGAACAAGCTGGTTTTGAGCTGATAAAACATCTTCTAACGAGTAACCTCCAGAGAGAATGTCATCGACATACGTCTCTGTGCGCAGAATTGAAGCTGCTTTAGGGTAGGCAGTCTCGGAATCAGAAGCTAATTTTAAAAGGGTCCGAATCGCAAGATATGGGGCACAGTTTACTCCGAAAGTTACTGTTTTTAATTCAAAGTCCTTAATTGGGCCGTAATCATGCGGTTGAAATAAAATCCTCTGAAAGGGTCTATCAGCAGGATGTAATAGAATCTGGCGATACATTTTTTTAATGTCGCCATTAAAAACGTATTTATACCTTCTCCAATTGAGGATTATGGAGATCAAATCGCTTTGCAGTGTAGGGCCCGTATATAGTACATCATTTAGCGATAATTGCGATTTTGATTTCCTGGATGCGTTAAATACAACTCTGAGTTTAGTTGTTTTGTGATCCGGGCGGACTACGCCATGGTGTGGTAAATAAAATGAGCCATATTTACCATTAGAGCTAATTTCACCAGATGACGTTTCTTCCATATGACCAAGCGTTAGATACTCATTTATAACCGCCTTGTATTGTGCCTGAAGTTCGGGATCTTTGGCCAGTGTTTTTTCCATGCTCGAGTACTGAGCTAGGGCTATGAATCTAGATGATCCAAAAAATATTTTGTCGGGAAAATCAGGTTTTAATGGTATTCGCACGACGTATCTACCATTTTCCTTTCGTGTCGTCGTTTCGTTATACAATTTTTCACAAAATTCATCTTCCACTGACCTTGAGGGAACTACAGGTATCTCTTCCTGCTCCCAAAACTTCTTTAAAAGCGTATTTATCTCAGAAGTGTCGGGCGGCACCACTGTAGTTGTGAAGGCTTGAATTGATTGAGTTTTTATGGGACCACTCAGCACCCAGCCAAAAATAGTATTGTATGCCGATGTGTGACCACAAATATTTTTCTTTATACCTTCAATATTTAGGGAGTGTTCATAATCATTACCTAAAATTAGATCTATCTGCGACGATTTATTAAAGGTTGGATCTGCAAGATCTAATTCTGCCAAGTCGGTTGAGTACGGTATTTCAAAAGTGCATGATGGAAGCCTTTTTGTCACTTTTGGCAGCACTATGGCTTTAATGGGGACTCGCACATCATATCTTTTTGCGTATAAAACAAATGTGCATTCTTTATCTGCTCTTTGCTTTTTTCCGCCAATACCGACTATTTCGAAATGAGATTTTTCGAAGGGTAGCTGCAGCCGATTACGAACTCTTTCCGTTAAAAAAGTTCTTTGAGAACCGGGATCAATTAGTGCTCTAATTGTAAAAAGTTCACCTCTGTTTTCTATTTGCATTAACGCAGTTCGTAGCAAGATATTTTCATTGCTCATAGCACAATTTGCTTGAACTTGTTTTGAGGTGCTAGGAACATCATCTGGGCTGTTTATTCTAGAGCTTTGAGCATTATCTTGTGGGTTTATTCTAGAGATTTGAGTATTATTTTGATACGACATTTGATTTGAGCTATTGCGATTCGCGGCAACGTATCTATATTGTGAACCTTCGCCCGATTGAGTAGGTTTTTGTACCTTTTGTCCCATGTGCAGTAGGGTATGGTGGGGTTTTTTGCATTGAAGGCACGTATGTTTGCTTTTACAATTGGACTTTAGGTGTGAAGAGGCCAAACAATTATTGCAAAATTTGTTCTTAAAAACGTAATCTACTCTTTGCTGTACCGTGAAGGCTTTAAATTTTGGGCATATTCTCAAAGAGTGATTGTCTTTGCATAATTTGCATGACAAGCCTAAGTTTTCTTGAGACATGTATGTTTGTATTTTTAGGTTGGCTGGATCTGACAGAGAAAAACAATCCCTAGAGTTTTTTATACTATTAAGACGTTCCACTGCTTCATATCTGTCCACTAAGAATTGGGACATTTGGGTCCACTTGGGAAGCTCACGTGGAGAAGTGAGTGATTGCTCCCATAAGGTAAGTGTCAAATGTGGAAGTTTGGTTGAGATAAGTCGAATCAGGATAGGGTCCTAGCTCTCCACGTCGACGCCAAGCGTTCTGAGAGTTGCCAGGGAATTATTAACTGGAGATTGAATTCTTCTGATTGATTCGCTATCTTCATTTTTTGCTGAGGGTATATCAAATAAGATTTTTATTTGATTATCGACTAAAACTCTTTTGTTTTCATAGCGGGTTCTAAGGGCATTCCACGCTAGTTCGAAATTCTCATTTGAAAGGGAATATCTTTTCACTATTGCCCCAGCTTCACCCCGTGTTTTATTTCTAAGGTGATACAGTTTAGTCACTGGTGATAGCGAAATGACGGCCATTGTTCATAGCTGCCTTTGAAAATTTCGGTGTCACAAGGTGGCAGTTTAATAAAAGCAGAGTCGGACTCAAAGTTTTGAGTAGAAGCCCGCTGGGGTATGGGAAATCCTGTTGAAGCCTGGTATGTGTGAAGTGTCACCTTGAAAGGTTTTTACTAAGTCAAGTATTTGCGAGTTGCAATGATAATACGCTTCAGTACACGCATCAAAATTTGTTTTGGCTTTCTTTAAATTCTGGGTCTATTAAATCCTCAGAAGCTGTCATTACCCCCTCATACGAAACTTCTAGTTTAGCCCATCTTGATTCTAAATCTTTCAATTTTACTCCGAGAACTGATTCAGTCTGATCTTCGACATGAATCGTATTAAACTTTTGGCAAAATTGTAGCAAGTGATCACAGTTAAATACAAACTGCTCTTTATGAACTGGGTTAGAATGGCTTTGTGATGTGGTATTCATCTTGAGAAAGTGGATTAGGGCAAGTTTTCACTTGATATTATAAATTTCGGATAGCACTAGATAATATTAATTGTAATAATATTCTAGGTTCAAATTTAAAACCACTTTAAAATTTCTTACTAAATTATTTGTAGCGACCAGGGCTATAAAAAAGCACTATATATTAGTAATATTGTTTAAAGATGGGATTAAGTAGCTTTTTAGAGCTTAGGGCTAGAGCATTGCTCTAGTTATGTTGTCTAAATTTACAGGAAAAATTATAAATCAATCGAAAAAATGGTGAAATTAGAGGAAAATCTTCAGATACTGTTAAAAGCTTCTAAAGGCAATAATTGTACCATTTAATTGTATGTCGCTTACGAACACACTTTGTCTCTTCGAACAATTTGGGCTTAATATGTACCGTACTAGATATGGATGTTTAGTTTATTTATCGGTGTTGATTAAGAAGAATTTTTAAAAATTTGGGGCTATCTGAGTATAGCACTAGATTTGGATTTCTAGTTTCACGTTTAAAATTCTTCTAAATATTTGTGGGGCTATGAGATTATAGCATAATTTATAAGTTAAGTATTAGCTATTTAAGAGGGCCTAATAATTAGGGAATTATTTTATTTGACTACCGAATACTTAATTACAAAATTACAAGAAATTTTAATATTAGTTAAGTGCCGAATGTTAAAGTATAAATTCGCAATAATGTTTAATATTTTGTGAATACAGAATGTGTTGTTATAAATTTGCAAAAAAAAAAAAATTTTAGAATCCTCGAATACGGACTGCCCAATTACAATTATGCATAAATTTTTATATTCTTTGCAATTTCCTTTCTCCTAAAATACTAATTTATTTTCGACCCGCGTGATTCGCAGACGTAATGGGTTAACGTTGACAATGTCTGATCAACAACACTCACTTCCTGACATTAAGTTTCATAATAATATAAAATTATGTTGTAAATTAAAATTTATTTTCAGAAACCAATTTTTAAAAACTTTCCATCAACTAAATGGTCTCCAATATTAATATTTTACGCTGATATACATAAATTATTTTGCAACCGTTTATTTTTCGAATAAGTAGAGATAAACTATTCTTATTATATTTTTTTCTTTTATATGTTACGTCATCTTCTCGTAAAACGCAATAATTTTTTGTAAAGCAATTTTTATTTTATTTATTTTATAATATTTTTTCCAATAAATAGTTTTGGTTTAAATTAATTTGTTTATATTTGAATCAACCTTATATTCTTATTTCTAGTGTGCCATCAAATGTGCAAGCGAGTGTATGGGCAAATACCTTTTACTTATGGGAATAAGTTGTGTACATTCCAGGAAACTTCCCAACAATAGGTCTGTTCTTGTACTAAGAATGTACAATCGACAAAATAATCTTACTGGAACTAAAAGTTATGTACATTCCAGGAAACTTCCCAACAACAGGTCTGTTCATACACTAAGAATGCACATCGAAAATTAGTCAAAGAAATTCAAGTAAAGAGCATTAACTATTAATTAAATAACAAAAAATCTTAATTGACCTTCTTGGTTTAAAATAAAATAATTTAAACTTGTAGAATTGTTGCTAGGAATTTTCAATATTTAATTAACTATATTAGCACATTGGTTGAACTGGCACAAATTAAAATTATCACTTATTGAAAAAATCTTCACAATTTTTAAATTTTTAGTAACCACTATAATTATTCTGGTAATATGTGCAAAATCACCAAATTTTTTGCTTGATATTATGAATCTGGCATATATTTCGAGATAATAGACAAATTTTAATTTTCCTTGTGTTATATGAAAACAAAATTTCTTTATTTTAGAAAATTTTTTATTTTATTTTAAATTATTTTATAAACGTTTTGGTTGTTAATAAAGTGCAAAATTTTTCCTTTTCCCTTTTCCGACCCTTATGACCTACAGCTTCTTTATATTTTTATGTTTGTAGTGCCTTTTCCTTAGGGTTCCTTTTATTTGTGACCGACTGTTCTTTTTCCAGGTTTTTTTTCCTCTTCTTGTTTCTTATTTCCAAGTCACTCACTTTAGCATAAGGTTTGAGTAAGAGTTTGAACTCAACCTTTCGTTTCTCTTATTTTTTCCACTTTTCTTCAGAGATCTTTATTTTTATTTTATTTTTTTTTTTTAAATTTTCCATTCAAGGGTATTCACTGTCTTAAACTGTAGAATGTAAACACAAACTAAATAGTTTGTTGTTTATGAACGCAATTAATTTTTTATTCTTTTCTTTTTAATCACTTTTTACCAAGACTTATTGAAGTTTAAAATTTAAACAATTAATTCGTTGTTTTAAATTTTAAAAAGAGAACGCAATTATTTTATATTATTACTTTTTATTTACTTTGTACTAATTTAAACAACAAATTGTTGTTTAAATTATGAAACCGCTATAATTTTTTACACTCATGTAGGCAAAGAGTACGCAATTTATAGTTTGAGTGAGAATTTATTAGTGTATGTAAATGATATGCTATTTTAAGGGTGGGTTTTTAATTGTTAAGAGAATGAAAGTAATATATTCTTGTCTGCAATTTAAAGGTTTAGCACGAGTTTACATTGGATGCATTAAAGCAGGGATTTCCAAAAATTTTTTGGTTGTGTATTAGTGAGTACCAGAGAGTAAAAAAATTGAGAGATTGCATTCATTTACAGCCGAAATAAAATGTTAGTAATATATTTTATAAGTTGTATAACACAAAGGTACAAAATTAAAAATTTTTTGTGTTGATAACAATTTTGTAGCAATTCTTTACCAATTCAATGTCGCTGATTTTAAAACTGCACTTTTTTTTCATTCGGAAGCTTTTTGACTCTAAATCAGTTTTAAATATCTTATCAAGCAATTGTAAAAAAATTAAAGATTTTTATGTTTTAAAAATTCATAAAAAATAAATATTGCACGCAAATCACACGTTTAATAACATATTCCGTTCCTTCCTTAAATGTTGCATACCATATAAGGCATTGGATGTTACCAAAAGCGTTTTTGACCGCACAATATTTTTTAAGTGCCATCATAAAGTTTTTTCTGTTAACCTGAAATATTTGACGAAAATATTTGTTCTGATATTTGCTTCAAACTGTGTGAAACAAAAAAATATTTTGTTTAATGTTCAAACTAAGCTCAAACATTTGACAATTTTTGTTTGATGAAACAGTTGGCAAAAAGTGTTAAATAAAATAAATTAATTCATGTTTGCCATGCGTTCAGACTAAAATAAATATTTGCATCAAATAATTATTTAATGAAAGTGTTCAAAAATAATAATATATTTCACAAATAGTAAAAATGAGCGCAAAAGCTAATTTATTTTTTTTATTCTGTGGAGCAGCATCTTTCATAGTGTTAGAACAGGAGAATGTAAAATATAAAAAAAACTGGAAGACAATGGGTAACGGGAACATGGCTAAAATTTGCGAAAAATTGCAAACTTGGATATAAACCCTTAAATATATTTGAAGTCTCTAAATTAGTTAAAAAAACAAAATGTCGGGAAAAAAAATTTTTCCAAAAATTCGCGAAAAATTTAGATATTTCAAACAAGCCATAAAATTTATTAAAAGTGCCTAAAACTAAAAGGAATGGCAAAAATTCGATAAAAATTGTTAAATTAGCGGAAATTCGCAAAAATTAATAATATAAGGAATGGCAAACATTTGCTAATAGCGGTACGATACAAAGTCTAATAATTATAAAAAATCTTTAAAATTGTAAAGAATCCAAAAACTTACAGGAAAAATTGCTTCCATCCGGAACATGGCTAAAATTATTTGTCGTTGTTTGCTCTTACAATTTTTTTGTAATATCAAATAAATGTTTGCTCAAAAATTACTAAAATATTTGATTTTTTGTGTTCACACTATGTTCACATTGGACAAATATTTGTTTGCCGGCAAATACTTTTATTTGCTCAAAATCAACTGTTATTTTATTTGATACTCAAAAATATTTTGTGTTCAAACTACGTTAATGAAATATTTGATGTTTGCTTTCAAATATTTCACCAGTCTGAACATACCTTTAGTAGTGGTATACACAATTGTGCATAGAAATGGATTTCCCTGGTCTATTTTTTCAAAAATAAAATAAATTACATGAGAATTCTAACGTGAAAAAGTTATTTTAGTAAAAAGTTAGGGCGTTCATAGTGGTAAGTAAAATAGAAAGGGTATTCACGTTGTTGGGTTACTCATACTTCAAACATCTGTGCATACATTTTAATTCTAGCTAATAGTATATCATAACTTTTTACAAAATACCAAATGCGCACCTGAGTTTGCCTGCAAAAATGTATATTAATTAATTTTTTCAGTTATATTTTTTATATACCAATTGTTTCTTTTAAAATGTATTTAATGAATTAAATTTGAATTAAAAAAGATATGAATTTAAAACACTAAAATTAAGATTGTATTGTAAAGTATATTTTAAGTTACACTGTAAATTTGCATAATATTATGCCCATTTTGAAGTATAGATGGCATTAATGAGTAGGTTATAATACAATTGAATTGGTAACGTTTAGTACTTACGGATTTTTTCCAAAACCGGTTCGGCTTTTGCGCCACGAAGACGGTTTTAGAAAAAAAGATTTTGTAGTGAGCTCGTTCATTGTGCCCTTAGCAACAGAAGTGATCAGTTAAACTAAACCTTACTTTTGCATACTTAAATCTACCTTTAAAGTTCTTAACCTAACTTAAAAATACCTTACTTAAAATTAAACCTAAAAATAATTTACTTAAAGTTAAACCTAAAAATAACTTCCTTAAAATTAAAGCTAAAATATAAAATAAATATTGTACCTACATACCTACAACTATACCGGCTCATCTGTTTTTATTTTGGAAGTACAACCCATCAAATAAGTATCCTAGATTCCCTACATCTTACCACGGTGGAAACCAACCCCCAACTTTAAAGGTAATTACCAAGTGTTAAAATTATCTCTTAAGTGGCAAAGAAATAGTCAAGTTTATCTCTTTCTTATTTCTTTTCATTTAACCCGACTCCCTACAATTGTAACCACTCATATGAGCGGCTACAATTACAATTGTCCATCAGACATCTACCATATCTTCAAGGTGCCCTACAGTTCTGTACAACCCAAAGCGACAATTGTTTAAAATTCTTTGTGGAAGCCAAAACAAAGAATTACAACATAAATTGTAGGAAAACAAGACTTTTTTAACTTGTTTTTTAAATATTTTTACTTACTTAAAAAAGTGTTTTCAAAGAAAAAAACCTACCGACGCGATTGGTACAGAAACAAAAATATTTTTACAAGCACAAAATACCAACAAATTCTTGTGGCTATTTTTTTTCTTAATAATTTCTGCATTTAGGTACGTCTTTTTTACGAAAGAAAAATGGACCCTTTTACAGGCATCAAAGATTTTTTTTCACAAACAAAACACATATCGTTAGCTTAAATGCAAAACAATGTAGATATTTTTTGAAAATTTGAAAGTTTTGTTGATTTGGATTCACGTTACATATGTATTTTTATATAATTTTAAGTTATTTACAAAATTATAAATGACGTATCATCAAATAAATATATAATTTTTTTAACAGCATAATGTATAATCACACTCAATAAAAAAATTAGCAGAGGTTTTAATTCTTTTTATAAGAACACATTAATATTTTTAAACACCAAAACTGGGTAATCTGTTTTATAACGATTACCACGGTGTTAGTGGAATTAGTGATCAGATAATAATTTATAATAATAATTTTTAGTATTGCATAAGAAAAAATAAAAAAGTGTTGTAAAATTATAAGAACCGAATCCATATACGTATGTAAAATAAAACCTATTATAAATGTGACTATCAGCTTCTTCCACATAGGACTGTTAGACATTTTGAAATTTTTTATCTGATATATTAAAAATTGCTTTTAAATCTCAAATAATTACCATTTTACAAAGTTCTTTGCTTTGCATGTAAACTTATGAAATGTTACATTATTCTACATTTTAGTCTTAAAATTTAAACTCTAAATAAAAATTGCACGCAAGGCATTGGATGTTACCAAAAGAATTTTTGACCGCACAATATTTTTTGAGTGAAGCCTGAAACAAAATAATATAGCATCCACTAGACATGCACACTTGTCGAAGTCACATCGACGACTGAATTGAAGAGTATAAAAATATGTGTTAGTAGTGGTGCGCGCAATTGTGCAAAGAAATGGAAACCCCTGCATTAATGATAGAGTAAGCGATTGATTTTATGTGTATGTGTATATAATGTGTGTGTGTGTGTTTAAAGCAGGGATTTCCAAAAATTTTTTGGTTGTGTATTAGTGAGTACCAGAGAGTAAAGAAATTGAGAGAATGCATTCATTTACAGCCGAAATAAAATGTTAGTAATATATTTTATAAGTTGTATAACACAAAGGTACAAAATTAAAAAATTTTTGTGTTGATAAAAAAATTTGTAGCAATTCTTTACCAATTCAATGTCGCTGATTTTAAAACTGCACTTTTTTTCTTTCAGCTGCGATTTGCGTGCAATATTTATTTTTTATTGTAGCATAAAAAAGTAAGCAATAAAAATTGTGCGAAAGAATAAAGTTTCATTAATACATCAATAAAACACATCTTCTTACCCAAAAATTTTACCTGTTGTAACATTTGCTTTTATGTGTATAGGTTTACATATACATTGTAGGAAAACAAGACTTTTTTAACTTGTTTTTTAAATATTTTTACTTACTTAAGAAAAGTGTTTTCAAAGAAAAAAACCTACCGACGCGATTGGTACAGAAACAAAAATATTTTTACAAGCACAAAATACCAACAAATTCTTGTGGCTATTATTTTCTTAATAATTTCTGCATTTAGGTACGTCTTTTTTACGAAAGAAAAATGGACCCTTTTACAGGCATCAAAGATTTTATTTCACAAACAAAACACATATCGTTAGTTTAAATGCAAAACAATGTAGATATTATTTGAAAATTTGAAAGTTTTGTTGATTTGGATTCACGTTACATATGTATTTTTATATAATTTTAAGTTATTTACAAAATTAAAAATGACGTATCATCAAATAAATATATAATTTTTTTAACAGCATAATGTATAATCACACTCAATAAAAAAATTAGCAGAGGTTTTAATTCTTTTTATAAGAACACATTAATATTTTTAAACACCAAAACTGGGTAATCTGTTTTATAACTATTACCACGGTGTTAGTGGAATTAGTGATCAGATAATAATTTATAATAATAATTTTTAGTATTGCATAAGAAAAAATAAAAAAGTGTTGTAAAATTATAAGAACCGAATCCATAAACGTATGTAAAATAAAACCTATAATAAATGTGACTATCAGCTTCTTCCACATAGGACTGTTAGACATTTTGAAATTTTTTATCTGAAATATTAAAAATTGCTTTTAAATCTCAAATAATTACCATTTTACAAAGTTCTTTGCTTTGCATGTAAACTTATGAAATGTTACATTATTCTACATTTTAGTCTTAAAATTTAAACTCTAAATAAAAATTGCACGCAAGGCATTGGATGTTACCAAAAGCATTTTTGACCGCACAATATTTTTTGAGTTTAAGCTGAAACAAAATAATATAGCATCCGCTAGACATGCACACTTGTCGAAGTCACATCGACGACTGAATTGAAGAGTATAAAAATATGTGTTAGTAGTGGTGCGCACAATTGTGCAAAGAAATGGAAACCCCTGGTTTAAAGGAATTCTGAGATAATGAGATCACAAACCACTTGTTCGAGTTGTTTCACTTGTTTGCTTCTGTTTCATTTCTTTTAAATGTTCCCTTCATAGTATATAACTAGTATGCCGACTGGTGAGAACGTTCTCTTTTTTTTATAACTCTCATCACACATATAGGTTCTGTGTGAATTCAACACACTTAAGAACAACAAAAACAAAACAAAATTTGAAATTTTTTAATTTAAAATTTTTCACAATATAACACTTCATGTTTAATTTTATGACTTAAACACATAATTAATAATTTTTTTCAATACATTTTGCTAATTTGCTTTTACAAAATGTTTTTATTTTTCACAAACTAAAAATTTTTAAATAAATTTTTTTGACACTAAATTTTTTCTGTTGTTAATATTATTAAAGCCAGCAGAGTAGCATTTTGTGGTATAAAAATAATATTTGAAATCATTAATTATTTATATATTATCCGATATTGCAGAATAAAAATTTAGCAAACATGGCTTTTAAAAGTTTATAAATGCAGCCAGCATTCAATAAATTTTCATGAACTAAGAAAATTTTATTTTGGAAAAAAAAATTGTTGCCACATTCTATACGATTTTATGCAACTATGTTGAGTGGTGGAAATAGTTTTATACACCAATACATTTGAAAAAAATCTTACTAATACAAACATAAAAATGTACCACTGACAGTTGAGTTATGTACCTGTCAAAGAGTCGGCATACTAGTTGTATACTATGGTTCCCTTTATCTTTTTTTTTCTCTTTTTTTTTTTTTGAACTTTTATTTTTTAATTTAATTCAGTGATGCTCATTCAGGCAAACAATTGTTTAGAAGCCCCACCCCCCATGATGAAATAAACAGGTGGCATTACTACGCCAGATGACGATTTTTTGCTCTTGTATTGCTTGTCTAGTCTTATGTCAAAGTTTTGCTTATGTTTGCAAAAACTCCACGTTTTGTGCAGTGATTATTGTATTAAAAAAAAATTAAATAAGATAGTAACCATAGTGAAATAAAAATTGGCTAAGAATTAAATTATTTCATTGCGTTAGGCAGTAAAATTTGATTTTAGTTTCATATAATTTTTGACGTATACGGAGACTTATTTCCTTTTTTGTTGTAATGTTGTATTTGTTGCCGTAGCGCTGCCACCTACTTATTCCACCATGCCACCCCCTTGTTTTTTACGCTCATTATTTTTGTCGTACGTGTGAGAGCAACAAGCGCACATGTACGATAGATGCATTGATATTTGTTCAAATACAGTGTGTAAAATAAATAATAATGAAATTAATTTAGTTGTTCGTCAGACAGCGACGAGTGCACATGCGCGGAAGCTACGCTAGTTTGTTGCTAAAAATATTAAAATGCAAAACTATTTTATGATTAAAAATGCCTTTGGTAATGCCCAATGCCTTTTATGTTATCAAACATTTAAAGGACATTGGGAAAATGTTATTAAGAGGCATTATGATTCTTTTCATAGCAATATGACTGGATATACCGATGAAGAAAAAAAACCTTTTTATTAGAAATAAAAAGATTTTTTTCGAAAAATTGAAGGAATGGCTATCAGGGGAAGAAAATATTGAAAATAAATCAGATTTTATTTTAAAAAAAGCCATTTCAGACGTAGTCGCCTTAAATATTGTCAGGCAGGGCAAACCGTTTATCGATGGAGTTTTTATTAAACAGTTGTTTAGTAAACTTCTTCATATGCTAAATTATAATGTTAATTTAATATAATCTGTGCCCTTGTCCCGCAGTACTATTGCGCTGCGCAGTTAGGAACATCGGTAGAGTTGGCAATTAAGGAAAAATTAAGAAATTGTGTATTTTTTTCCTTTTGCTTAGATGAAAGTACTGACATGAAATGGCTTTTTTTAAAATTAAATCTGATTTAATTTCAATATTTTCTTCCCCTGATAGCCATTCCTTAAATTAAAAAAAAAAAATTTTATTTCTAATAAAAAGTTTTTTTTCCTCATCGGTAACCTAGTCATATAGCTATGAAAAGAATCATAATTTTCTTAATTAGTCCCTAATCACCAACTCTACAGAAACCCCTAAACAACGGAAGTTAATCACATACACTTAATTCAGTGTGAACTGCATTATTATAAATTGTATACCTATAACCAAAAAAAAATCTTGTGATATAATATTAATAAAAATTGTGCGTTTAGTTTTGCGTGTCACTGTACTTAAAAAATTCTCTCAGAATACATATGCAAAACATTTTTGAACACCAGTGATTTAATTTAATGTTCCACAGACTTGATTTTAAATCAGGGATTTCCAAAAAATGTTTGGCTGTGTAGTAGTGAGTACCAGAGAGTAAACAAATTAAGAGAATGCATTAATTTACAGCCGAAATAAAATGTTAGTAATATATTTTATAAGTTGTATAACACAAAGGTACAAAATTAAAAATTTTTTGTGTTGATAAAAAATTAAATTTGTAGCAATTCTTTACCAATTCAATGTCGCTGATTTTAAAACTGCACTTTTTTTTATTCGGAAGCTTTTTGACTCTAAATCAGTTTCAAATATCTTATCAAACAATTGTAAAAAAAATTAAAGATTTTTATGTTTTAAAAATTCAAATCATTGCACGCAAATCACAGCTGATAGAAAAAAAAGTGAAGTCTTAACATCAGCGACATTGAATTGGTAAATAACTGCTACAAATTTTCTATCAACACAAAAAATGTTTAATTTTGTTCCCTTGTGTTATACAACTTATAAAATAAAATCTTCTAAATTTATACTTTTATGGCAGTTTCGTAATAGTAGAATGCTTTTCAAATGGTATGAACTTAATTTATTACGTTGCCTGGAACACATAAATTTTTAATCCGAAAAAATTTGTTCGCATAGGTAAGTAGTGCCGAATAAAGAGAGGCACTTAAATGAATTTTTTTTTTAGTTCAGAACCTTTCCAGAACTCTACAATATTATTTTTTTGGAAAATTTGAAAAATCACCAGTTTTAAAATTGTGAATGATTTTTGACAAGTCGCATATATTGCATTCCTTTCCTTGCAATTCCAAATTAAGTTCATTTAACATACTTGTCGTATCTGCCAAAAAAGCTTAGTCTTAAATAAAATTATTGTCTTTAAAACAATGTACTAAAACTTTTTCTATGTTCTCAGATTCTAGGAACTAAAGAACTTCTTCTCTTATATCATAAAGTCTATTCAGGCAATCACCGCGACTTAGCCACCGAACTTCTGTAAACATTTCCAGGTCACAATTCACAGCATTTTTGTTTTTTAAAAAGGTTACAAATTTTCGAATTTTATTTATTATATCCTCTGTTGTCTTCATACCTGGGGTATCATTTATGAATTTCGATGCAAGAGCGGTCTGATGAATTATGCAGTGAAAATTATGAACTGCAAATTCGTGTTTTTTTAATCGGCCTATAAGCCCATTATATTTGCCCAACATTACATTGGCTCCATCTGTGCAGACTCATACTTCAAACCTCTGTGGATACATTTTAATTCTAGCTAATGGTATATCATAACTTTTAATAAAATACCAAATACGCACCTGAGTTTGCCTGCAAAAATGTATAAAGTCATTATAACAGGTCAAAGTTACGTTAAATAAATACCATAAATTAGTAAGGTTAACTCTTTGGACTCGTTTACACATAAATTGTAGGAAAACAAAACTTTTTTAACTTGTTTTTTAAATATTTTTACATACTTAAGAAAAGTGTTTTCAAAGAAAAAAACCCACCGACGCGATTGGTACAGAAACAAAAATATTTTTACAAGCACAAAATACCAACAAATTCTTGTGGATATTTTTTTTCTTAATAATTTCTGCATTTAGGTACGTCTTTTTTACGAAAGAAAAATGGACCCTTTTACAGGCATCAAAGATTTTTTTTCACAAACAAAACACATATCGTTAGCTTAAATGCAAAACAATGCAGATATTATTTGCAAATTTGAAATTTTTGTTGATTAGGATTTACGTTACATATGTATTTTTGTATAATTTTAAGTTATTTACAAAATCAAAAATGTCGTATCATCAAATACATATAAAATTGTTTTTAACAGCATAATGTATAATGACACTCAAGAAAAAAATTAGCAGAGTTTTTAATTCTTTTTATAAGAACACATTAATATTTTTAAACACCAAAACTGGGTAATCTGTTTTATAACTATTACCACGGTGTTAGTGGAATTAGTGATCAGATAATAATTTATAATAATAATTTTTAGTATTGCATAAGAAAAAATAAAAAAGTGCTGTAAAATTAAAAGAACCGAATCCATATACGTATGTAAAATAAAACCTACAATAAATGTGACTATCAGCTTCTTCCACATAGGACTGTTAGACATTTTGAAATTTTTTATCTGAAATATTATATATATATATATATCTCAAATAATTACCATTTTACAAAGTTCTTTGCTTTGCATGTAAACTTATGATATGTTACATTATTCTACATTTAAGTCTAAAAATGTAAACTCTAAATAAAAACTGCACGCAAGGCATTGGATGTTACCAAAAGCATTTTTGACCGCACAATATTTTTTGAGTGAAGCCTGAAACAAAATAACATAGCATCCGCTAGACATGTACACTTGTCGAATTCACATCGGCGACTGAATTGAAGAGTTTAAAAATATGTGTTTGTAGTGGTGTACACAATTGTGCAAAGAAATGGAAGCCCCTGTTTTAAATACTAAAAAAAAATTTTTTTTTTTTTTTTTATTTTGACTTCTCTAAGAGAATTAAAGATCCAAAGTTTAATCAGAACCAGTGATATTGGCATTTTAACATTACTTTAAGAGAATGCAAACAACGAAACTTTATGCACTATTTTAAAATAACATTTACTGAGAAACCCGAGATAATTTGGATTTAGCTCACTGTTAAGGGAATGCAAACAAATGAACACGAACTTTGATTAAGAGAACAAAGTACAAGGTGGCGCAAAAGTAATCCTCCTATCAGAAAATGCTATAAATTTTGCGATTTGCCCCTAATGTCAGTTCTGTTTTGACATTTGTGTAGTAAACACATGCGAAAAACACGTTAATAAACAATGTTACGCTACACTGCTCCATAACGCGGAATATTGGTGACTATTTATTTTACCAATAATCGGTCGGTGACTTTGGCACAACGTGAATTTCGTCGCTTATTTCCTAGCCGTCCAACGCCTACTGGTGAAACACTGCGACGTTTAGCCGCTCGCCTCGAAGAGACTGGCACAACACGAGATGCTGCCTGGCGTGGCAGACCCCGGAGTAGCCGTTCTGCAGAGAATATTGCTGCTGTAGCCGAGGATGTCATGGAAGCGCCGTCGACATCGACCAGACGACGTGCCAGGCAAATGGGTATCAGTCGACGGTCTTTACAGCGAATTTTGGTACAAGATTTGAAGATGTTTCCGTACAAAGTCCAGACGGTGCATCAGCTGTTAGCTGCTGACCGCCAATCGCGTCTAACATACGCTCAAGCCATCCTTAATCACCACCAACAGGAAGATGATTTTTCATCAAAAATAATCATGAGTGATGAGGCCCATTTCCATCTTAGCGGGTACGTAAATAAGAAAAATTTACGCTTCTGGGGCACTGAAAATCCGCGTGTAACCCACGAAGAGCCATTACACCCGCTCAAAGTCACTGTATGGTGTGCTGTTTTCGCTGGAGGAGTCATCGGACCTTTTTTCTTCGAAGACGTCGCGGGCCAAACGGTTACTGTGAATGGTGAGCGCTACAGAGCAATGATCAACGAGTTCTTTTTGCCGCAACTTGATGAATTGGGATTGGAAAACATGTGGTTCCAACAGGACGGTGCAACGGCACACACTGCACGGGCCACAACCGATATGCTGAAGGATGCATTTCCCGGGCGCCTAATCTCCCGTTTTGGCGATTTGCACTGGCCAGCAAGATCGCATGATTTGACTTCTTTTTGTGGGGCTTTTTGAATTCGCGGGTTTATGGCAACAAGCCTTAGACTCTTGCAGCTCTTAAAGACAATATCCGTCAAGAATGTGAGGACCTATCGCCGGAAGTTTTGGCCAAAGTGATGGAAAATGCCATAAAAAGGGCTCAAATGACAATCAACTGGGGCGGCGGCCATTTACATGACATCATATTCTCGACTTGATGTAAAAAAAATTAAAAGACCAAATAAAAATAGTCCACAAGAAGAATCAAAGTTTTTCATTTTTTTTTTTAAATTACAGCCAAAAAACATCGGAAGGTTATTTTTGCGCCAACTTGTAGTTTTGTTTTTAATTATTATAAGAAAAGAGTGTAGGCAATTTTTTTTTAAGAGATAAGCAAATTGAACAACAATATTCTTTTCTTTACTTACTTGAACTTGTTTATTCAAGGGATTTTTTTCTTTTTTTTTTTTCCCGAAAATATAACGGAATTTTTTCTAAATGTATGTATCCAATTTTTTGAAGCAATTTAAACTTTAAACTTTTGTTTTTTTTTCTATTTTATGTGCATTCGCATCTTATATACACACCATTTTTCCTATGTATTTTAATGTATACTTATTTACACCACTTTTTTCGCGCGTAAATTTTAACATAGGTATTATTTTATTTTATTTCTTTTGAACTTGCTTCACTTACATGGATACATACATTTTCTTTTTTTTTCTACTTTTTTTCCACACACTTGTTTTTTATCGTTTCCCTGGTTTTTTGTTTTCCGTTCCTCACACACAGTTTTCCGCTTTTTTTCCAAAATTTTCAATTTATATTTTTCCTATTTCTTTAATTTTTTCCAAATTTCATAAATTTTTCGGTTTTTTTTTTTTTTTTTTTTAGCTATTAATTTTGCACTTACTTTTTTCTCTGTATATTTATATTTTTATGTACTTATTATGGGCACTTATTATTGTTCGAGTTTACTTACTTAGGTTCTTTTGCGACTGAAGTATTGAGTTTGTTTTAATTTTTTTTTTACCTCATTGCGTGTAGGTGATGGTTGAGTATTACCAATTTGTTGTTGTACTTCTTCTCTTTTGGATTTCCACTAGTTGAGCTGTCGAAGGACCATGTAGTTCTGTGTGTTAGGGAGCCACACAGAATGTCTAACCAATCTTCAGTATGGTTGCAGAACTGCAGGGCACTAAAATAAGTGGGATTATCTTTACCGAAGATTGGAATTATAATCACTCATATGAGTGATTATAATTGTGGGAATGTAGAATAAATAGAAAGAGTAAATTAATTTCTTTACAATAGGGTAATTTTATTGCGGCTATTGAGAAGGTTTACCTTTTGGTTAAGAGTAAGTTCCACCAGCTTAATAAAGCTAACACAAGAGTAGGTACGTATTGGTAAATATGGTGTGTATTTGGTTGATGATTTCAATCTTTAGATGTAGATTTAACTTTTTTTTTGTACACAGGTTAAGATAAACTAAGTTTTAGGTTAGATTTTAATTTAAGTAATTTTACTTTAGGCTTAAGATTGAAGTGCCACTGTTCGCTGCTGTTGCTAAGGCAAAAGTGAGCGATTAAAAATGTTTTCTATCGAATTATCTATCGTCTTTGGTTTGCGGATAACCGAAGACCATTGGAATAATTCCATCATTATAAGTGTTTACAATCTAAATACATTTTGAATTTAGCGCTAAATTTCTATCGCCCTCTACATTTCAATATTCTTAAATAGTTTTTGCAATTAATTAGGGTAGTACCATTTCATAAAATTTCATTTTCATATTAATTCAATAGTAATCTAAAAATAATAATAATTCAAAATAATAATTATTCAAAATAATAATAATTCAAAATAATAATAATTCAAAATAATAATAATTCAAAATAATAATAATTCAAAATAATAATTCAGGTTCCATGCTTTCAAAATACTATTGTCTAAGCGTGTTTAGACAACTATGAAATGTCATTAATATTCTATTACTATAAGTCTTATGCTATTACATTTTGAATTGTTACTTTCTTGTACTCTAAATAAAGTCAGTCTCTTTTTAACTTACAAAGACATAACATACTGGCGACGTTCGGAAAATTTAATAAACGCGTGCATATACTTTAAAAAAATGCCAAACGAAAACGATGTATTAAAGGATATGCTTCTTGAACAACAGGCATGGGCAAGTAGGTTGCTGTCGGAACAAAAGCAGTGGATGCAATCTATATTGGAAAAATCTCAAGCCGGTGGTTTAGCATAATCGATTATCAATGTGCCGTATTTTCATCCATTTAACAAAGAGACTCAACCATACGCGGTAACAAATTCAGAATAGAAGAAATACTACCTCGCCTACTTTGTATCTTGCACAATTATTTACTTTTTCCCTTCCTTGTTGTTCTGGCTGAATTGGTAGTTGGTAGAGTTGTGTCGGTCATGAACGAACTGGATCAATTGAACGGATCAGTCAGATGAACGATGACCGGCCGTTCAGTTTCATCGTTCAATTTCGTTCACTTGGGTCTTTTGAATCAGTCGGTCACTTGCTTGCCGGACAACTGGTTGAAAAGAAACAACAATACTTTTGTGTTGTATAAGTTATGGAATTATAATATACTTCTTTCTTTTACTCATTGCCACATTGCTTTACACATTTTCATAATACAATCAGGGTTGTCAAGTTTCTTGGCGACCTAATTTTCGATTTGGCGATATGGCGACTTTTTGGCGGCTTATAAAATATATGGCGATTTTGTTGGCTATTGATTTTCTATAAACTTGTTTTGAGACTGTTGGACAAATTTACCGTTTGTTATTTAGAAAGATTATATCAATATGGTATTCCATCTAATATATATCAGGTTTTGCATAAAGTTTATAGCTATAAGGATACGTCAGGTACTTACCATTTTAAAAAACTTGCTTTGACTGTCTTTATATGCATTTAATTCCAACTGCTAATGTCTGTTTTGAAATAGTTCTTTTTAATAATTTACTCTACTAAAACTCGCCTTCATTGTTACGAGTTATAAATTATATGAATGTAAATAGCACTTTTTGTACCTTCGCACGATATTTTGAACATACATTGTTAAAAAAAACAGTAAGAATTGCCTTGCCGGTGAAGTGTATAGCGTTTTAGATATACATATATCCAATATTTGTTTAATACTAAACACAAAAAAAACGTTTTGCTGCTTTAATTAGATTATTATAAACTATTGTATCTTTTGTGTGTTCACCAATAATTTTACTTTTATTGAAAAAAATATACATATATCAAGGCGACTTTGTCCCATTTTTGGAGAATTTTAGCGATTCAGAAGAAATATATTTTTTTAGGATTTATAGAAAACATTGGAGAAAGTTCTAAAATAAATTTTATGTTGTCAAAAACGCAAAATAAGCTTTGGCGATTTTTGACATTGAATTTGGAAAAAAAACATCAAAATAAATCTGACAACCCTGGCTGCTTTTTACAATTTTTCTACAATTTACATGAGCGTTGCCAGTTGTTCTTAATACCAAACCCGCCAAATGCTAATTTTTTTCATTTGAGCAGAAAATTTTATAAATATTTATTTCTTTTAATTTTTTAAATAAGTCCTATAAATAAATAACCAAATTCGATATTCGATTTATTTATAAAAGCTTAGTAAAGTTTTACAGCACGAAATTAGTATGGAAAAAAACTTTTAATGTATACATTACATTCGTTTATGAATAAGACTCTTTTAATGTATACATTACATTCGTTTATGAATAAGACTCTTAATTTTAATGTATACATTACATTCGTTTATGAATAAGACTCTTAAAATATAAAAAAAATTAGCAATGTATGTTTGTTCGGTGAAATCTTGCAACTCAATTTTGAAGCAGATACCTCGAACCGATTGAGCTGTCATTTTTAAACTCGTTTAGTTAAGATGACGATGCATGGTTAACTGTGTTACGTTATTCTAAATCTAACATTATAAGATACCCAAGATGGCAGACTTATTTTTAATGTATTCCTACAATATGAGTATCAAATGGGAGGGCTTGCTGAGAATAAGTCGAAAAAGAAAGTGACTTTACTCTAAATCATATATGGCGGACTAAGTTTTTAATGCTTGCCTTCAAGATGGGTATCAAATGAAAGGACTCATGAGAATACGAATGCTAGTTTTAATATAAACTAAAAGTAAATAACCTTTTTAAAAAACAAGCTTTTATTGAAATGCGCTTCAAAGAAAAATATAAATGAATAGTATAAAACTACTATCAATTTATAACGGATTACATAATTTATATGATATACGAGATTTACTTGTGTAGACAAACAAGTAAATTATATAACTTGATGTGATTGATTTAAACTATTAAACTTTTCAAACCATGTTAATACTAGTACTTAAATCTCGCGACTAGCTTTTAAATCAAATAAATTGTGTAAAGACAAGCGACAAGCTTTTATATCATATAAATTTATTAATGATGTTATAAGTTGATAGTTAAAGTTTATTTCTCTTTTCTTTTTAGCGCATTTTAATAAAAGCGTGTTTTTTAAAAAGGTTTTTTAGTTTTTATAAAATAAAAACAAAAAATTAAATTTATATTATCACATATTTTGAGAATATAATACATATAACGCATGAATAATAATAATCACTATTGCTATTTGCTCATTTTTGTAATATTATTTTGATATTTAAATTGTGCAATTGCTATTATTTTTATTATTTTTTTGTTTTTAAAAGTATTTTGTTCTTAAAATACCACATAAATTTGAAATTGTTTTCTCATTATTTTTGTTTAAATTAATTTTTAAAGAATTGGGCTCTTACTTTGAATAAGCCCTCGCAACAATTTTTTGTTCTTTCTATTAAAATGGAATTACCTAAGCATATAATAAATAAACAAGTTTTAAAATCGCCACGCTTGGCGAAAAATTACTACGTATGGCAGCCAAGATTGTACTATGAATTTTTTAAAACAGTGTGGCAAGTCGCCACTGGCAATGTGTTAAAAGAAAAACGTATAGCATACACACTTATAGTGTTGTTGTTTCTTTTTAATCAAATGAACGAAAAAACTGCGTATTTGGTTTGTGCTTATTGTTTTCTATTCTTGGTTACACTCAAAAAAGTTTTACAGTAGCTTAATGTGATTTATTAAAATTGTTTTCCGTAATTAATGAAATTTTTTTATTTTATTAATTAAACTGTTTCTGCATATTGTTCCAAAAACAAACTACAAAAATTAATAAGGGTTTTCATGATATCGCTTAAAATTGCCATATGTGCAAATAGGCAAACTTGCAAGACTCGTTTCATGAAGACCCTTTTTAATTTTTGTGTCATTTTAAATACAAAAATCAATTAAAAGAAAACTTATAGTTGTTTAATTAAAAGCTAAAATTTGTGAATAAAAAGTGAAATTTGTTTTTTAAACAAGCATAAATAAAGCATAACGACTAATTTGCTTAAATTACTGCAAGAATTTAT
Source organism: Pollenia amentaria (assembly GCA_943735925.1). Taxonomy (NCBI): domain Eukaryota; kingdom Metazoa; phylum Arthropoda; class Insecta; order Diptera; family Polleniidae; genus Pollenia; species Pollenia amentaria. Next base: position 75,805,734 of record OX031010.1, read on the forward strand.
TGTTTGTGATATTATTAACACTTGAATTTTTCATTGAAAACGGCGTTAAATATTAAACAAATTTATTTGTATAAATGCACAACTGAACAGCGCCAGTTTACGAGTCAAAATTGTTGAGCAAATTTACGAAGTTTGTGTAAACGAATTCTCATACAATTTTTGGCAGTTCATTTGAGAGCGCGTAAAAATGCACAGTTTGCGAGACTTTTAGGGATATCATGAAAACCCTTAATGATTTTTATTTCTGTTAATATGTTCAGTTATTTTTTATGCATAAAATTAAACTGAAGTAAATGCGTACATACATAGGTACATAAATAAAAAAAAAATAGAAAGGAAAAAATATTTGGCTCATTTGGTAGGTCATAATGACAGATAAAAACACTGCTTTAGCTGTCTTAGTACGTAATTTAAATTAAGTTCAAATTAACTGAAAAGCCTTTGAATATATTTTTTGTACCTAGTGTGTACTTTTTTTTAATTGTAAATAAAGAGAAAAGTTAATTCATTTTTAATTAATATCTCCGTTATAAAATTAACAGTAAAAAATTATCTTACAATTCCTTTATTTAAAATTATCCGTTTTCTAATTACATTTTCAGTTTTCGAAACTTAATGCCTATTCTTTTGAATTTACTTACATAATGTTTCGAGTGTAATCTCACATGTTGTTTCTTTTAACACATTCAATCGATTGTTTAGTAAAGAGGACAAGACAAGTGAACGACTGAACGAAAGCGACAAATGATTCAAAAGACAAACTGACCCAAAAGACAAAGTGACCTGAAACGAACGATTGAACGAAAAGAACGAGCTCGTTCACTGCTTCGAATTGAACGATAATGACCGGTCACTTAAACGAACGATTAAGCCCAAGACTAGTAGTTGGGTCAAAAGTGTACGTATTTCACATGAAAGGGAGAATTGCAGAATTCGTTTTGTTATTTGCTGGCATTGTAAGAAAAAAGGCCACATAGCTGCTGTATGCTTATCAAAGAAAGATTATAATCAAAACAAATATGCAAACAGCACCAACAACAACATTGAGGCAGGTAAATTTGTGATCAAATTTTAAGTTTAACCGGAATTGTTAAAAATGAAAACAATAAAATGTTTGTAGATGTACAAATTGCTGGTAGAATTGTAAAATTCCAATTAGATTCTGGTGCATCCGTCTCAGTTATTACAAAGAAAACGTATGAACTATTGGAAAAACCTAAATTGCAAAGATGTACACGAGAATTAGTTGGTTTTGGACATATGCGTATAAAAACCCTTGTTGAAATATTAATTAAAATTAAATGTGGCAATAATGAAAAAATGGTAACATTAGTTGTTACAGATGTCGAATCCGGTAATAATTTGTTTGGTGCGGATATTTTTAAACTATTTGGATTTACCATAAACCAAATCCATAACATATCCAACAATGATATAGAAAGAAAATGCAACTAGTTGTGTGAAAAATATAACAATGTGTTTGAAAAAGATATGGGTACCATAAAATCCTTTAAGGCACGTATCTATTTGAAGCAAAATGAAACACCCCAGTTTTTTAAAAGCCGTTCAGTACCCTTTGCGCAATTACCTACATTTAAGAGATAGGCTGAACGAATGGTGAATGAAGGTATTTGGAAGCCATTACAATTTAGTGAATGGGCTTCGCCAATTGTTTTAATAACGAAGTCGGATGGCTCACTACGAATTTGTGGCGATTTTAAGGTGGCTGTAAATAATCAAATTGATATCGAGCAATTTCCCTTGCCTACTCGCGAGTCTTTGTTCCATAAGATTCGTTATGGAGTTTTTTTTTCTAAAATAGATCTAAAGGAAGCGTATCTTCAAATGGAACTGGAGGAATCGTCAAAGAGCGTATTGGATTATTTTAATATCAACACATGCCGTATGGTATAGCCAGCGCACCAGCTATCTTTCAGAAGTATTTAGAACAATTGTTAGAAGGCATTGAATGATGTGGTAATTATCTGGATGACATCATTATCTCCGCTCCTACAATAGAAGAACATGTAGTGCGTTTGGAAAAGGTTTTAGCAATTTTATCAGAACATGGCATAAAGTGTAAAAAATCCAGATGTGAATTTATAAAGGAAACAATTTAATACTTGGGTCGGCAAATAAGCGCTAACGGTATTCTGCCGGACGAAGACGGGGTCCGAGCTGTGAAAGATCTCCGTCTACCGCGGGATATTAAAGAACTGGAAGCCTTTATTGGGAAGGTAAATTATCATAATAATTTTATACCCAATTTTTCGCAAATTGCGGCACCTATAAGCCAATTACGTAGGAAAAATTCTAAATTTGTTTGGGGAGAGCAGCAACAACTTTCGTTCCAAGCCCTTAAGGACTATATTGTTAAAGCTACAGAAATGGCTCATTTCCAAGAGCATCTACCCGTTATTTTAGCTACAGACGCGTCTTCGTATGGAATTGGTGCTGTCATTTCTCATTTGTTTGAGGACGGAACAGAGCGTCCCATTGCATTTGCCTCGAAGACCTTAGACCAGCATCAAGAAAAATACAGCCAAATAGAAAAAGAGGGTTTATCCATTATTTTTGGGGTACAACGTTTTTAAACTTATTAATATGGTCGCAAGTTCATACTCATCACAGATCACAAACCGCTGGTCACTTTATTTAATCCTTACAAACAGCTGTTAACTATGACAGCTACCAAAATAAGCTTACTAATGAATTGCACAAACAAGGATTCTCATTATGTTTTACCAGGAACTGCCTGTATACAACTTACGTCTGAAGCTGGCCAAAAATTCATATGCCGAGCCATCTTGGACTCTGGATCACAAGTGAACTTAATAACAGACCATCTGTGGAAAAGGCTAGGCGGTAGGTCCAGACAAATGTGCCTAAATGAGGAAGGCATTGGATTCAACAAAACAAAGATGCGCCATCAAACAAGCACTCAGTTTTAATCAACATTGAACGCTTATGTAGCAGAGGTAGATGTCCACATTCTACTAAAAATGGTTTCCGAGCAGCCAGTTCACATCCTTAGCATAGAAAGTTGGGGAATTCCACAGAATATTCGCCTGGCTGACTCAGAATTCAATAAACCAGGCCGAATCGATTACTTATTAGGAGCAGAAATAATTTTTGAACTACTCACAAATGGACAAATTAGATAGGCAGACAACATCCCAGTACTACAAAACACCGTCCTTGGTTGGGTTGCAGCTGGCAGAGTTGACACAACAATATCCAGAAATTTATTCTGTGGAATATGCACCACAAAGGAATTAGAGGCAGCAGTTTCTCAATTTTGGGAAGTTGGGGAAACACCAGACAAACAAATAACGCTCACAGAAAGTGAACTACGTTGTGAATCACACTTTGTACAGCAACAACCAGAGCGGAAGATGGCAGATTTATCATAAAACTCCCATTAAACAACCATCCAACAGTGCCGTAGAATCTAAGAGTGTAGCATGCAAAAGGTTCAATTCGATTGAAAGACGTTTATCCAACGCTTTAGGATCAATATGTTTCATTTATGAGAGAGTGTGAATCTTTAGGTCACATGACAAAAATTAATTCAGATAAAATTGTCCCCCCCTACTACTTTATACCACATCATTGCGTTCTCGTTCGTCAACCAAATTAAGGGTCGTATTTGAAGCATCAGCACACAATTAATCGGGGCTGTTTTTGAATGACATAATGCATACCGGTCCAACTGTTCAAAGTGAACTATTTTCAATATTGCTGCGTTTTAGAATGCACAAGTATGCGTTTAAAACTGATATTAAAAAATGTACCGTCAGATATGGGTCAATCAGGAAGATCGAAGCTTACAATTAATTTTGTGGCGAGAAAATGAGGAACATCCAATAAACTTATACCAATAAAACACGGTTACATACGGCACTAGAGCTGCACCATACCTAGCAACACGCTGTCTAGTAAAACTTGCAGATGAGTATCAAAGTCAATACGCATATGGAGCAACATCCCTTCGAAGAGATTTTTATGTTGATGACGGCCTAATAGGAGCCGATTCAATTCCTGCAGCTCTAATAATTCAACAGCAATTAATAACCATTTAAGGTGAAGCTGGAATGAAACTCAAGAAATGGTTTTACAGTTACTAACAATGTTCAACGAATACACTCCGCAATTATGGATGTACTTGTCGATAGCCACCATGATAAAATTAACCCTCTCTTGCTCACTCCTCAACAGCTCCATGAAGAAATCAAGAATATAAGAAGCCACTTGCCAGCACATCTGCAGTTACCAATTCATCAAAACAACTTAATTGAAGTGTACAAGCTCATCAAGGTCAACGGAATCATTGCTCAAATCTGAGTCGGTCATTTTTTGCCAGCAGCGGTTCAGCACAAAGTCCCAACTTGCACGTTGCAAGTCTTATTGATCAGCATGCTAATTTACAGGCGAAAGAGGGAGACAGCAGATCGTTTCTTTCCTCGTCTCTCTCGCCTATAAAATAGCAAGCTGATCGGTAAGACTTGCAACGTGTAAATTCGGACAATGTAGCTGGTAGTGGTTGACCTGACAAAAGAACTAGGTATTCAAAATGAAAAAATTATCCATTATAATTTGTTATTATGTTAAATATTGTATGTATTTGTTATTATTATAAATATATTTTAACTTGACTTCAGAAACGAAGGAGGTTTTAATTCGGCTGTGTTGCTTTTTTATGGACCCATTTTGTTTGCCTTTTAATAGGGCGTGTCAACAGAAATATTTTGGAAATCAGACGGGCAATTTGTCTGTCCGGAAATTTTATTTTGAGCTATTCCATAATTTATATACCAATTTTCCGAATTCGCACTTGCTTTTAATAGGATTTGCTAGCAGGTTGCAACTGTGAAAAAATTTTGAGGAATTTCTGGAGGTTGCACATTTGGCTGTTTCAAAATTTTTCCGTTATTTAATTTTTGACGTTTTTCTTCGATTTTTTATTCTCTACTGGTTGGAACCTATAATCAGATATTTTATGCTTTTTTAAACTGTTAGGAAAATTCTCTATATTATTAATTTTTTTTTTTTAAATTAAATAAAAATGGTGTTTTACGTAACCTAAATCCTAATAAGTTGATGATGGGATTAATGCTCTAACAACCATTATATATCCTGTTTTTTTATTTAGATTACCTCTCAATCGAATATATTTTCATGTTATTGTGATTGGTTTCTTCCAATTACACTTACATAAGATTTTATTCACCTTCGAAATATAACAAAATGCTTACAATGTTAATGTAATTAGCGTTCTGTTGTCAATTACTGAATTTTAAATAAAAAGAAAAGAAAAGAAAACCAAAAAATTATTGTAAATATGCTGTCCGAACCGGCGCACAGTGGCGCCATTTGAGTTTTTTCGTTGCAAAAATCATATCTTTTGAACCGAATAAGATAATTGAACAGTTTAAACAGCATATGATAGATAACTGTTCAGCCTATGAAATGAGCGTTTGGAAAGGGTGCTACGCTTTGTAGGGGCCTACTTATGGGTTATCAAAGTTAAAATTAGTAGAAAAATCAATTTTATGGTAACTAAAAAAATTTTTTTTTACATTTTTAGATTGTTTTTATTTTTTTTCTTAAGGGTTTTATGTTTTAAATTATTACCCAACAAATTAAAAAAAAATTATTTTTTTTTTTAAATTTATTTTTTCAATTTTCTGTAAAATATTCATCACAATTCGTAAGAGAAGGTATATCTAAAAGACTAACCATTTCTAAACTATAATTATTTTGTAACTCTATTCGTGACTTCACATGCCGCAGGGAAGAAATAAGTGGATCGGAAGATGCTGCCAACATGTTGAAGAGGTCTTCATTTTGCCTCACCCTTGATGCTTTGAATGTGTTCTGCAATCTATATTTTTTATAAAATTTATTAAGAGACTCCTGTGCTTCTTCAGAAAGCTCTCCAATTGGCAAAGACTGGTACTCAATTATATCTTTACCATGCGCCAATATTTTATGGACGGTCGGGGTCAACTTCTTCTGTGGATACATTTCTGCTAAAAGAGATGCAGTTTTCGACGCATATTCTCCATATTTTGTAGAATTGACATTTTCTTTGCAGTTTAAAACATCCAAGATCGTTCCCAATCTTTTCACGATTTGATTGTCAATTCCAATGATTCTAGTTACTGCCTCATCATTTTCAAAAAATCTCCTAGAAGTGTTTCCATCGTTTGAGTTACCGTATCCGTGCTTGGGACAGTCTACTTTTAGTCCAACTTGTTTAAAAAAAGCATCCTGTATTTGCTTCTTTCTGATCTTTTCCTTATCCTTTATTGATGTATTTTCATCGAAGTTTTCTTCCTCTTGTGGTAGGGTATATGCCAGTTTTAGCAAGAATTCCATACACCTTATCCTTGCGTGCAATGGTGACATTCCATATTCGTAATTCTCCTCATTTGTAGAATCGTTTAAATTACCAAAGTTCTTCTGACAAATAATAATATAAAATCGATAAAAAAAAATATAAAAATAAAACGAAAAAAGGGGTTTAAATAGGTTTTTGCTAAATTTTTACCTCCAATATAATTCTGTCTATATATATGTATATGATAACTAATTGAAATATGTTATAATTAAGCAGAAAAAGATACTAATCTTAAACTCTCTACAACTAATTATATAAAATTGAGATGTAACATATTATATATGAAATTAATTGAATTGAATTGAAAAAAGTTCTTCAGTGTAGGGAATCATCCGATTTTAGCCGCAAAGGAACAACAGATGCCATAAACATATTTCCGTCCGATATTGTAGCGTCATCGGGAGATATCCTTTGCTTATAAACGCTTTGTCCGGATGATCCATCGCAGCCTCATTTGCTGATCAATGTCAACTTCTCAGGAAGAATTTTCACATCCGTGAAAAACTTTGGTGTGGTTGACTTTCTAAACAGTTCAAATAATTTTAAATTGTACAACGCCATGTTTTCAGTACTTAAATTGTTAAATGGTTTCAGTAATTGTTGCGCCAACTTTCAGGCGTAGACTAATCCAGGCATTATGCTTATTTTGCAATATATAGGCTTATGCTACCATGCCTAAAAATTTACCTGTTCCCTGCATACATATGGATTTATGCTGAATAATGCAATTTTGATATTATGCACGTGTCCAAATAAGATTTGTGCCTACCTGTAGGGACCATAAGTCAATATTGTTCCTGACCATTTGTACGCCAAAGTATTGTTTATGTGAGGTACGTACCTGCTAATATAATAACTATTAGATCAAACTACTGTCAGTCAAAACATATAAGGGATGGACGCCATACAATTTCTGCAACCATGTCTTTTTAAACTTTTTTACCTCTAGAAGCCAAACGGGCACGTACGGGCAGATAAAACCTTTTGAATTATGTAAAGAAATAATCAAAGAACAGGTTTTGCAAATATGGCAAATATAGAAAAATATAGTTTTTTTTTATTTTCCGTCAAAGTTGAAAAATAGTGAAAAAACGGATAGTTTTTAAATAGTGATTTACCAGGAGAAACACAAAGCAAACAATTAATTTTTTTTTATCATTATACATTTAATAAATACATCAATCAATACAAACAAAAAATAAGGCGATTCGTTACCTATTTTTCGTGATATTACACCTGAAATCGCAACAAATTGACTAAAAATTGTGTGTTTTTTTGAAAACCGAAAGTCGGTCAACTTTGAACGGTTATATCTTCTAAACTAAAAATGTGATATTATTAAGAGTGGCATATTTGAAATCGTTGAAAAGTTTCCTATAACATGGGTTTATTCAAAACTTCGTCGGCATTCATGAAAATTTTGATTTTTGCAACCTCGCTTGCTCTACGGGCGCCACTGTGAGACGTGCGTGAAGTTCCAAGCCAAGATCCGCTGAATAATTTTCTTTTCGACAGAACCTATTTCTATCTAAGTATACTCGGGAAAACAGACAATTGTGACACCAAGTCGAAAATCAAAAAAAAAAAAAAAAAGTTATTACAAAGAATGGCGCCCAACGTGGGGCCCAAGATCTTCTGAAATTTTAATTTGTTGGAAGACAAATGTTTAAAATAACATCTTAGTTTTTTTTATGGCTGATTTTGGGACTCATATATATTTGAAAACATCTTATTTAACCAATAAATTTTAACCAGGAAATTAAAGATTTATTACTTAAGAAGTAATTTTCAGAATTATATTGCATAGTGTATCGTCTAATTTGGCTTAGCCAAGAATGTAAAATCTTAGTGTGCATGGATGGAGTCATTGTATATATGGAATTGATATTATTCTTGTACAATCCACTATGAATTTTAAGTTTTTTCATTCCTTAATGTTAGTGAGATAGTTTCTTAGAATGTACTTCAGGGGTGATTAATCTATTAGGGAATTGTCAGATTGATTTGTAGGCTAAATGTTCGGAATTACGTATTTGATGTGGGAACTTATAACTCAAAACGTCCACGTTTAAAATTCAAAATTTGTCTGTCTATTTCATATTAGATTATTAAAACCGAAACGTCTACTTCTCATTAGTTTTGTTTTGTTATAATTTCATAAAACACACATAACCTTACTGAAAACTCAATGAAGTATCACACGTAATAATAGAGTGCTTAGAAAAAACTTAGAGTTTTATTTTAAAATGTCGCTCGTTCATAGCAATGAAAATTTAACATCTGTAGTAGAAGGGGATAGGAATCAAACATGTTCCATTTGTGGAAAAGATTACGAGATTGACGATGTCATTGTGTCAACTCCATGTGATCACATTTTCCATAAAGACTGTATAATCAATGTCCTTAAGACAACTCAAGCTTGTAGTATTTGTGGCAAAGCCTGTAGACAGACAAAGCTTAAATCGCACAATATTTTGTCAGGTACGGAAAGTCACAAATTACCGAATAGTGACAATAATGAGAGTCGTGGGGCTATACCAAAAGTCCCTCATCAATCTCAAGTTTAATCCCATACGTAATTTAAATTTTAATCAGCAAACGCCTAGAGTAGACAATATTCCTAATCGGAGAATGTCGGTGGATAATTTATTAAATATTTCGCAAGGTAATGTGAGTAACCAAAATGCTCCGTTCAATGTTAGTAATCAAAATATTAGTGATAATACCCTACAAGCCCTTATAAATGAGGCAGTTAGAATACACTTAGCTTCAATTAATCTAGGTTCGAATACAAATTTCAGGCCAGGTAATGGTAATATTAACCAAGTCAACCCTAATCGTGATTTTCAGAATGATGACAATAGGTCTAATCATAGCAGAAACTTCTCACTCCGAATTAACCCTAATCGCCATAATTTTAGTAGACAAAACCAGTATCAACACTTTGCGAATTCTACGGAAAAGATATCGAACATTATGTCTGGTTGGCATATTAAGTTTAGTGGACAAGATGAAGAGGGATTGTCAATTGATAATTTTATATACAGGGTACAGTCAATCACGAATCAAAGCTTGCGGGGAGACTTTGATGTGTTGTGTAGACATATACACTTGCTTTTCTCTGGCAAAGCTATGGACTGGTTCTGGCGCTTTCACAGGACAGCTCAAAGGTTTGATTGGGACACACTGTGTACTGAACTTAGAAATCAGTTTCGTGACCGACGTACTGATTTTGACCTAAGGGAGCAAATCAGACGTAGGAAACAGAAAATTGGTGAGAAATTCGATTCATTTTATGATTCCATTTTGCAAATAACGGACAGGTTACAGACACCTATTTCGGATTTTGAATTAATCGAAATCTTGAAACGTAATTTAAATACTGAGGTCAGGAAGGAACTTCTACATTTCGAAATTGTTTCAATATCTCAATTAAGAGAGTATGTTCGAAAACATGAAATTCTAGAGGAAGAGCTAGATAATCGGAAATTCAATAGAAATTTTATGGCGCGAAAGGTTGGGTCAGAAATTGATTCCGAATCTGTTTTGGAAAACACGCCAAATTTAATTGAGTAAATAACTGAAGTTAGCTGTTGGAACTGTGCGCAAAAAGGTCATCGTTTTGAAGAGTGCTAAGGAGACAGGAAAATATTTTGTTATGGGTGTGGAGCACCAAACATTTTTAAACCAAATTGTCCAAAATGTAATAAGTTTTCAAAAAACTACTCAGCGCAGTACCAACCCAAACAATACCAATCGAAAGATTCTAAATTGATCGAATCAAATAATATTACCAGACATTTTAAACCGTACCATATTAGATTACGGGAATACCAAAAAGTTTGATCTAGAATTTTTAATGAGGAACTTTGCTAATGATAAGAAAACTAGAAGAAGTACTTTAAGATTGCGAGAATTTTGGAAGAAAGTTATTAGAAATCGTAAACACATATGCTCTGCCATTATATCACGGGAACACCATTGTGATATAAGACCTTTTACCACAGTACGTATTTTCGATAAAGATGTTGTGGGTATGATTGATACCGGGGCAACTGTCTCAGTATTTGCATCCGACTACGCTACTGAGTTCTTAAGGAAAAATGAACATCCTTTTCGTAGATTTCAACTTTGTTTAAGAACTGCTGATGGCACTCAATACCCTACAGTAGGTAGTGTTACTACAAATGTCACTTTTAGGGGTGTATCCAAACCGCTAACATTCGTTATTATTCCCAATCTAAAGCAAAATGTATACTTAGGCGTAGACTTCGTCAGATTATTTGGCCTGGCAAAAGACTTATTTTTAGATACACCAACCCTTAGCGAGAACTCGGAAATAGACAATACTGATTTTAATGATAATGTACATAGTGTGAACCCTGACCAAAGAGTCAGGCTTAATGATGCCATAAACGCGTTTCCTTCATATTCAAAAGAAGGCCTTGGACGAACAAAACTTGTAACTCATGTTATTGATACGGCTGACAATAAGCCAATCAAGCAGCGCTATTTTGCGGTTTCGCCCGCCATTGAAAATTTACTTTCCGCTGAAATTGATCGTATGCTCAAACTAGGGGTCATTGAAGAATCCCAGAGTCCTTGGTCATCTCCTGTGGCCCTAGTGCAAAAGCCAGGGAAGGTGCGACTGTGTTTAGATGCCCGTAAGGTAAACAGTGTCACGGTGAAAGATGCTTATCCTTTGCCGTTAATCGATGGAATACTCAGTAGACTCCCTAAGGCCAGATTCATTACCAGTCTTGACCTTAAGGACGCCTTCTGGCAGATTCCATTGGATGAACGGTCAAAGGAAAAGACAGCTTTTACTGTGCCCGGGCATCCTTTATACCAGTTCGTTACCATGCCCTTCGGCTGTGGAACGCGCCACAGACAATGTCCAGACTCATGGATAGGGTCATACCGGCAAATCTACGTTCGAGGGTATTCGTATATTTAGACGACCTCCTACTAATGACGGAAACATTTGAGGAACACATTTTACTTTTGCATGAAGTTGCTCTTAATATAAGGAAGGCTAATCTTACTATTAATATAGAGAAGAGTAAATTTTTACTCAAATCTGTTAAATATTTAGGACACATAATCGGCCATGGAATAATCACAACAGATCCGGACAAAGTACATGCTATTCAGAACTTTCCGTTACCGACGTCCGTCCGTCAATTACGAAGGTTCTTAGGGATATGTGGGTGGTACAGACGTTTTGTCCGCAATTTCGCTTCTTTAACAGCTCCTCTTACTGACATGTTAAAGAAATCTAGAAAGTTTATTTGGTCCGAGGACTCCAAAAATTCATTTAATGAATTAAAAAAGGCACTTTCGTCAGCTCCTGTGTTGCACAACCCGGACTTTTCACGTCCATTTTCAATACAGTGCGATGCCAGTAAATACGGGGTTGGGGCAGTACTCGCACAAAGGACAGATAGCCAGGAAGAAGTACCAATAGCTTTCATGAGCCATAAATTGACAACTGCCCAGGCAAATTATTCAGTGTCGGAACAAGAATGTCTCGCTGCCGTACTGCCAGTTAAAAAGTTTCGTGCGTACGTAGAAGGCCAAGAATTCGAGATAATTACTGACCACGCCTTCTTAAAATGGTCAGTAAAGTAGTTCCAATTAGGACATGAACTCCATGAAATCCTGTTGCTATAAAAAAGGTAGAACCATAAACTGAGTCTGCAATTGTAAATGGAGACTCAATATATTCATAAGCTTGTAAAATAGTAAAATAAATTCCTAATAATACTGTAAAAAATAGACTGACCTGCACGGACGATTGGCGCGGTGGGCCTTAAAACTACAAGGTTTTATTTTTAAGATTTGTCACCGTAAGGGAAGTTAAAATATTGTGCCTGATTCCTTATCAAGGATGTATTCCGAAAATAATGATGAATTGAAGATGTTGAAATGTAATGATTTTGTTACCGCGGAATTGGAAAGTACCCTCGAAATAGATTTGGAATCGAAAGAATTTAAATCGAATGAATATTTATTACTAATAGATAAACTTACATCAAATTTAGATCGCTTCCCCGATATTAAAATAGTAGATGGTTTTGTGTACAGAAAATGTGAACACGCTTCGGCGCAAGAGTTACAAGAACAATTATCATGGAAATTGTGGATACCATCCGCGTTGACACAGGATCTTATACATAGAGCACATGATCATCCATTAAGTGCACATGGAGGTTTAGGTAAAACTTTAAATAGACTAAAATTATTTTTCTACTGGCCAAAAATGACAAAACAAGTTGCTAATTACATTAGGTCTTGTGAAACTTGCAAGCAGACCAAGGCTCCTAACCAGTGTTTAAGGCCTCCGATGGGACAGCAATCCACGTCAGAGCGCGTCTTCCAAAGACTGTATGTGGATTTACTGGGACCTTATCCAAGATCTTCTGCGGGAAATATAGGAATCGTTATCGTATTGGACCATATGTCTAAATTTTGTTTTTTAGAGCCCATAAGAAAATTTACATCCAATGTGATAGTTGAGTTTTTAGAAAAACGTATCTTTCACGTATTTGGAGTGCCCGAATCTGTAACAACCGATAACGGAGTCCAATTCAAATCCAATATGTTCAAGGCCTTGTTGCAAACGTATGGAGTTTTCCACAACTTGACAGCAATCTATGCTCCTCAGGCAAATGCTAGTGAGCGTGTTAATCGCTCTGTTCTAGCAGCAGTAAGAGCCTATATAAAACCATCTCAAAGAGACTGGGATGAAAAATTGTTTGCGATTTGTTGTGCTCTTAGAAGTGCAGTACACGTAAGTACGGGCTTCTCACCATATTACCTGCTTTTTGGACAAAATATGTTGACCAACGGGAAATCTTATGCCCTATTACGAAACACCCAATTGTTAGAAGACCCTACAGTAAATTTAAAGGCTGATGAAAAAACAGAATTGATAAGGGAAAAAGCTAGAGAAAATCTCCGTAAATCATATGAAAGGAATCTTAAAACATACAATCTAAGGTCTCGACCCGTAAATTATGAAATTGGACAGATCGTTTATAGAAGAAATTTCTCTCAATCCAAGGCCATAGACCATTTCAATAGTAAGTTGGCAAACCAATTCGAAAAGGCAAAAATAATAGCAAAATTTAGTTCAAGTTATTATCAATTACAGGATATGAATGGCAAAAATATCGGCAAATTCCATGCTAAAGATTTACGAACGTAATATTTAATGTATAACTAGCAGTCGTATAACTTAGTTTAAAATATTTAATGAAAGATCACCAATAAAAGTCTTCAGCTTTTGTTTCACTGATCAATTCAGTCAAACACAACCTGTTTTGTAATATCGCAAATATTTTTTTTTTGTTTATTAAAAAGAGTTTGTTCTTATTCGCAAGCAAAAGTTCTAATTCTTGGCAACTTTCTTACATATTTACATTATTGGTACTTTCTTCATAATAATGTCCATTAAGGAGATCTTATTTCATTTACTTTTACCCAACACTGTCGAATTTTCTCAAATTCATTTTGATCATACATATATTATTATCATACAGTTCTTCTTTATTACGGAGATAATGTATTTTTTTCGGATATCATGTAAGTTCATGCACATGATAACATACATGATAACAAGGGTAATTGAAAACAGGTTTTTTTTTACACGTACTCTGGTTCAAGTATTTTTGAGTTTTTTTTGAGTTAAAAGTCAATAATTAATACGCAAAAGAAGGGAAAAACAAGTAATGTCAATCACTAAATCAAGTCTTTCTAAATGTAAGCATTGAACAGTAAAGATTAACTGGTGGAAAAAAAAGGTTTTTTTTAGAAAATAATCGAAGAAGAATTAAAATATATTTAAGAAAACGAGTTACACAATTTAAGTTTCCAGAAGCGTATTACGGTTTAATAAAATCTTGTATTAAACTTTAAAAAAAAAAAAGAAAAAAAAACTGAACATACATCCAGTAAAGTCTTGATTGGAGTTATTAAGTCTTAAGAAAATTTCATATATTTTAATTACTAAAATAAACCAGCTGCAATTACATACGAAGGTAAATATTAATTTCTATAGAATTTTCTAGTCAAATTTATAAGTGTATTTTGTGCATAGGATTTCAAACACTCGAGGTGGTTTCTCTTAGGACTGGTGGTCGAACCACTTGTCCATGTCACAACTCTCGAGAGGTATAACGAGAGCTATAACCATGTAATAAAACCTCTGATAGTTTGACAGCGTAGTTATTTCAACCACCGAACTTCCGAAATATTATGTAATAATTGGGCACATGGTTTGGGACGAGTTTACACAGAGCGTAAAAATAACAGTGGAAATATACCAAATCTAGTTAAGAGCATTGCCTAACTAAATTTAACCTCAAAATTATCAACCAATACCCAAAATTTCCTAATCAAGTTAAATCTAATCTAACAAAAAATTTCCTAAATTTAATACCACAATAATGCCTCACCCTTATAAATTAATTTCGTTTAATATGAACGAACACATTTTTCCGTATAACAAATATTAACACAATTTCAGTAATCAACCCCCTAAATAACTATATTGGCGGCATGAAATAACCCCCCAAAATATAACGCCCCAAAAAAAATATGAAATAACCCCCCAAAAATTTGTACAGAGAACAACAAAAACGATTTTTGGGGGGTTTTTTTCTTTTTTTTTGGGGGGTGTTATTTCATTTTTTCAATTGGGGGATTATTTCATATGAAATAACTCCCCAAAAATCTGAAATGAAATAAGTCCCTAAAAATATTTTGGGGACTTATTTAATTTTTAAATTACATATTTTAAAAGTCATAATGATGACAAATTGTGTTTTGTTATATTCACTGCATA
Source organism: Pollenia amentaria (assembly GCA_943735925.1). Lineage (NCBI taxonomy): Eukaryota > Metazoa > Arthropoda > Insecta > Diptera > Polleniidae > Pollenia > Pollenia amentaria. Next base: position 75,820,985 of record OX031010.1, read on the forward strand.
CGTTTACCAAACATAAAAAAGGGACTAAGTATCAAAAACTATAATTTCAGAATCCTAAAAAAATTGGGATTATTTTTAAGTCCTGAATTTCAGAAATCGGAATGTCTAAGTACCGAACTTTATAATTTCGAATTCGAAAATCCCGAATCGCTAATTTAAGCTTTTCTGCATAGCCGGCCTTCGGCCGGGCGCAATGATTTTATCCTCTATGGTATTTCAAACATCGGCTTCGCTTACTAAAGCTTTTCTGTTTAGTCGGCCTTTGGCCGGGCGCAAGAACTTTTTCCTCTATAGTATACAAACACCGGCTTCGCTAACTAATGCCTTGTGCCCGACCGAAGACCGGGTTAGCAGAAAAGCTTTAGTTAGCGAAGCCGGTGTTTGGAATACAATATAGGGGAAAAATCCTTGCGCCCGGCCGAAGGCCGGCTATGCAGAAAAGCTTTAGTTAGCGAAGCCGGTGTTTGGAATACTATAGAGGAGAAAATCCTTGCGACCGGCCGAAGGCCGGCTATGCAGAAAAGCTTTAGTAAGCGAAGCCGGTGTTTGGAATACTATAGAGGAGAAAATCCTTGCGCCCGGCCGAAGGCCGGCTATGCATAAAAGCTTTAGTTAGCGAAGCCGGTGTTTGGAATACTATAGAGGAGAAAATCCTTGCGCCCGGCCGAAGGCCGGCTATGCAGAAAAGCTTTAGTTAGCGAAGCCGGTGTTTGTTATATCATAGAGGAAAAAGTCTTTGCGCCCAACCAAAACTGAACAATATGTATTATATTGGGGTCTTATTTCATTTCTGGAATTGGGGAACTATTTCATATGAAATAAGTCCCTAAATATTGGGGACTTATTTCATTTAGATTTTGGGAGTTATTTCATTTCATTAGGGATTTATTTCATTTTAAGAATTGGGGATTTATTTCATATGAAATAAGTCCCTAAAAATTGGGGATTTATTTCATAATTTTTTTGGGGCGTTATATTTTGGGGGGTTATTTCATGCCGCCAACTATATTACCATTATTAACTCCATAACGTTTTATTTCCTATTTCATGAATAATATTAATATAGATTCCTAACTAAAAACTACAACAATTAAATAAAAAAAAAATGTCTACTTCCTATTTTAAAAATATTCCAAAATATAACAGTTTAAATCTTATAAGATTTTAATTTTTATTTACTAATTTAACATTTAATTTCCTAATCACAAGCTCTTAACATTACCTCTTACATATAAATATTCACGTAATTTTTTTGTAAATGATCGTTATGATTAAAAATTGTTTCTAAATAAATATATTGAAACTAAAAGAATGAGAAAATAAATCTTTTGATGTGATACTTCAGGGTCGTAGGTAAGAGTATGTGTGTTAGGGGTTTTTCATAATTATTTAAGCCCGGAAAGACTATGGCTGGGAGGGTTAAGGGGCAGCAGCATTTTCATCTGTCTGCATAATAGAGAACAAAACACTAATGTTTGTAGGAAGGAAGTTAATAGTTTTATTTCTTGTGTTTTTGTCAAGGGCATTCAAACGCACGTATTTTTTTTTTTTGTAACTTGATCTTAAGGCTGAACCAAGAACCCCGCCCAAAACTACTGAACAGGCTAGTCTGCAAGACGTGCGTGAAGTTCCAAGCCAAGATCCGCTGAATAATTTTCTTTTCGATAGAACCTATTTCTATCTAAGTATACTCGGGAAAACAGACAATTGTGACACCAAGTCGAAAATAAAAAAAAAAAAAAAAAAGTTATTACAACATGATTTATATATTCAGTATATTCGCAACATTTCTGGCTGATTTATTTATTATGGGGATAGCCACTAAATATATAGCTTAATCGCACATTATAGTCACAGCGTATTCACTCTGTGAATCAGACCGTGGAAGTGGTCCTATCGCGTCAAATTTCATTCTTTGATAATCTTTTTGAGGATTTGGTGTTGAAATGACTCCTTGCCTTTAATCGCGGCTTTGTTGGTTCGGCATTTAAGACATTACTTGGCGTATTTTGCTATGTCTCTAGTAATGCCTTTCCAATGATATTCAAGTCTTATATTCTTAATCATTCGAGTTATGCCAGGATGTCCACCTGTTATTGGATATTTTTGCATAATTCTTAATTTTTCCGAATCAGAAGAAACTTTAGTAAGTTTCGGAACGATTGCACAATTGTCAAAAAAAATCTTGCAAGATTTCATTACCCTTACTTTTGAAGGTTCCAATACTACTTGTTCCCAGGTAATTAAGCATACTATCATCCAGTGAGAGTAGTAATGTGTCAGGCCGATATTATTAGCTATTTGTTCAAGCCTTAGAAAGAGGTGACCTAGGTCGACATTTCTATTAATAATTAGGTCCTTCGACTTAAACTCGGAAAGTACTTGCTTTCCTTTATGGAAAATTACTTTTCCTCAGTAAAATACAATCGAGGTACTTTATGGTGCTTTTGGGCATATATAGCCTCATATACATTAAAATTAACTGATTCTTTGAGCCGTGTCGAAGTTTAATTTGTACATGTTCCGCTTGCTTTTGCCTGAAGTCTGGTTGCAACTTTCAGTACTGTGTTGACATCAATATTTTTGATATCCTGAAACTCTATGCGTGACAGCACATCTGCCACTTAATTAATGTACTAGACTGCAAAGTCGTATTCCTCGAGGTCAAGTCTCATACGTGAGCTTTGAGGGGGGATCTCTTAAATAGGTAATTGGTCTATGATTTCCTTGAATTACAAACTTTTTGCCATTAATGTATGGTCTGAAATATTTTACAGCCCAATGTATTACATGTAATTCCTGCTCTATGTTTATATGTGTTTTGTGACACTTTCTAAAAATGAAATTAAGCCTTAACCAATACTGTTCAAATTTTTTTCAGTTAGACATTTATGGATTCATTAAGGACCTGGTTGTGCTTTATAATCCAAATATCAGCGCCATTATCTATTAAAAAATTTGAAATGGTGTCATTTAGAGTAGTTTTACAGCCTTAGTAGCTACAAAAATTGAAGTTTATATTGTAGGTCTTAGATTCTACTGATTATTTAGGGATCCTTGCCCGTTTTCCGAGTTGTTTTCAGCAGTAATATTAGCATTTTTAGTTTGTACATTATTTGGATTGTTGCTATGGTTTCTATTATCGTTATTATTATTACTATAAGAAGCTAGATTATTGTTATTGTTATTATTATTGTTACAATGGTTGGTAACGTTATTGTTTTTGTTGCAATAAGATCCGCTACTATTTCTAGTTTGATTTCTGTTGTGGGAAAATTTTTTTAGTTCGGTACAACTGCTTATTAATTTAGTCAGTACTTCATTCATATTATTGAAGGTTTCGGATTCCATGATCAGTTTGACTCTATCATTTGAACATTTTTGGAAAAGCCGTGACAGCTGAACGAGTAGCGTATTTATAGGCTATTGCATGGGGTAACCCAACTCTAATGTAAGCAGTCTCTAATTTCTTTATTTATTCTTCCATTTCTTTGGCATAGGAATTAACATTTATTCCGGAGTGTCTTTGCTCATTAGTTAGTCATCAATGACATCAACGGTTTCGCCTTTAAAAGCTATTTTCAATTTAGAAATTATTTAAGCCAATGTTGCCTCTGAGGAAATTAAATTTCTTGCTGTTCCTTTTAATTTTGTTTGTATCAGGTTAAGGTTACTGACTCATGAGTATTTTTTACCGAGTCTACTAAATTAATAGCGTCGACAAAGCTCTGTAGGTTTTCAGAGCTTCAAACGAAATCTGGGATTAACATAGAGGCAGTATTTAAAAATTCTTTTAAAGTTTGAGGCATTTTGGGTTTGGTTTCTCTTTTCGGTAAAATATTCAACACTATTGATTCATGAAGTGAATGGGTTACAAGTATTTTTAAGTTTTTTCTATATATAACGGAAATTAATTTCACGTAGGTCAAAATTAAAATTATCAGCCGATTTTTGATGAGATTTTGTTAGTCTACTGTAATTTGCATTCAGTAGTACTCTAAGCTTCTCTAGCTGATTTGGAAGAATATTGATATGCCCTTTGACAGTTTCAGGTTTTGTTTCTCCGTCAACATTTAAGCATTTATTGGATTTAAAAAATTCTTCTATTATCGCTATAGCTTTAAGTTATAAATTTAGTAGTTTCCGTAAATTGTATAAGTTTCTTTTTCAAAAAGTAAAATTCAGATTGAAAATTATGTTTAAAATGTAAAAAAATATATATAGTTTTAAAGAAATATGCTGGACTTTTTTAGAAAATCAATAAGAATATTAATATTCTCTGGTATATGATTTCCTTAAAGATCCTAAACGTAAATGATAAAGGGTCACTATAAGTGGCATATCTATTAAAAAAAATATTACTATGAGGTATGCGGTAGGTTATTTAATTTTGACCACAATGCCATTTACGATATTCGCATTTTGTTTTTCAACTTTGAATATGTACTGCTCATTTTAAAAATGGTTTTACGAAAAAATCAATACTAAATATTATTTTTAAAAGGATATAAGGATAATTGATTGTTAATTATTTAATACTTATTGAATTAAGTAATAATGTAAGGTCAATAAGTATTATTTTATTCGTAATATAGGCAACAAAAGAGAATATCTCAATAAAGATATTATGTATTGTATACAAAAAATTAATTAACCCACAATCGGAATTATTTTATACCTTATAATTGCCTAAGCGGTATAACAAAAGAACATTAATAAAGATAGTTAAAACATAAGGGGTAAATATAAACAAAAAATGTATTTCCTTATTGATGACCAAATTATATAAAATATAAACATTTGATAAAACATGCATAAGTGCTAAGAAAAACTTTTTGGCGTCTTATATCAGGAATGTACGTAATAATTATTATAATATGAATGTTCTGAAAAAAATCTCGAAAAACTAGTACTATTCCTGTTAATAATATAATAAGATATAAGTGCCATTTTATATAAATAATCCACTTATGCCTGTAATTTCTACAAAGAGATATTTAGTTTATATATTTATTTTATTTAATGCGGATATCACATACAACAAGATATAAATCTATTTAATTACAGTATGTGATCTTAAAGCGATATGATCAATTTGTGATAATAATTCAATATTTCAAGGAACAAAAAATATACATATAAAAACAAATGAATTAAATTATACAGGTATAAGAATAAATGTAATTAAAAATCAATTCATAATAAGAGAAAGGAATATATGGTGGAGTTCATGTAAAGTGACCCAATTTTTGAAATCGATGTCCTAATGATGACTAACCAAGGTAAGTCCTATTGGATAGTAGTTTAGACCAAAACTTGCAACAAGATCGGTCAAAAAGTGTCTGAGTAGAGGGGGTAAAAATTTGACAGTTTTGCCAAGCAGGTGTTCTTTCTCATCCAAGTAACTTATTATCTTTAGGTGTTAGCAAAATTTGTTGCAAACAAATAAGATAGCTATTTCTTCAATATTTTGAAAAATTAAAATTTTTTTATGTTTTAAATTTTACGTTTTAAATTTTTTATTTTTTTAAGCGGGTACTTTTTTTTCCTTTAAGGGGCTTTCCTTTAAGGTAGTTCTGGTTGTTTTTTGGGCCGCGAATGGGTTATGTATACAAACAATAATTTCTAAATCAAGACGAGGATTTTTAAAATTTTAGCATATAAACTATTTTGAATTTGTTCCTATTTGTGTGTAAGTGCCTCTAAAACCTTAAAAATAAAACTTATGCTGAGAAACTAGACAAATTAACCTTCGGACGGTATATAAAATACCTAACTAGCATTTCATACTTTCGATACTGTAATACCCACAATATGTTATTCCCAGGAATAAAATCACTTTTTTTCTATAGAAATGTTGACACACTAATTTTTTTTTATTTATTTGCAATAATAACACTGTGCAAAAAATTGACACTTTTTTTCGTGAGCTGAACACCTAGCGTTTTAACATAATTCGGGTACGCTGAATCCAGTGGTGCCCGCGGTTTTTTAAGATTGGCTCTGGTTTTCGAGATATACCGTTATTTCGAAAATTGAGGAGGTTGCACAACATATGTTCGTATAACTCAAAAACGCTTTAGCTTATTGAAAAAACTTAAAAAACCGAAATTCCGCAATAAAATTTCCTTTTGGAAAAAAAAATTATTTTTTTAACAAAATTTCGAAATTTTTGTTTTTTAAAAATTCATAAAAAATTGGAAAATGCAGCTATGCTTCTAATTAATAATAATTAATTACCGATTAAAAAATTCTTTTCTGAAAAAATCAAAAGTTGTAGACAGACTGTAATCACTTATAGCTTATTTTGTTTGAAACTTTGTTTTTTATGCGCGTATAACCCTAGCCTATAACCTTTGCACCTGCAGCGCCTGGGATACCTCTAGACGGGCCAAATGTATGTCCAGCGCAACTTTATTTTCCATTCCCATCATTTGTTTCTAAGGCCTAGGATTCACTCCTAGGAGGATAAAGTGTATGACCGACCTCCAATGTTTATTGTTCTTAAAATTTTCTTAAAACATTGCCATATATCTCCACACCTTAGGGGGGCTCCCAAACAAATATGGCCGTTTAATGAAATTCTTAAATTTGGCCCCTGCAGCGCCTATAATGCCCCTAGATGGGTCAAATATATGACCAATCCCACTTTATATTTCATCGCAATCATTTATTTCTAACATACCCACCCGCTATCTCCATTGCTTAAGGGGGCTTCCATACAAAATGTTCAATGCAGACTAGAAATATATTGAAGAAAAATTCCCAGAAGGCGATAAGAATAAAAGGATATTTATATAAATATTCATAAATGATATATCTGTGGCAATAAATAATAATGGCTTAAGTCGAAATTTCTGGATTCGAGATATTAAGGGTTTTGTCTTTAATAAATTGTGTTTTGTTTTTATATAACATTTTTAGACACAGAAAAAATGCATATTTATTTAGAACAAAACTGTAAGTTTTATAAAAAATAGAGTGTTTTTTTAAAAAAAAGAGTGTTATTTTTATTTTATTTATTTATTTCATTGGCATTTCTATGCTACAAGATAAATCTTATAATTACAGCACAGAGCTTAAGGCACTAAGAGAGTTAATTTGTTACATATATTTAATATTAAACTCACAAAAGAAATTATTTAAAAAAAAAAAAGAATTAAAAATATAATAATATGATATATTTTAATCTCAAACATAAATTTAATTAGTTAAATATTACCCAGCAAAATTTTCTGTTCCAAATAATCGGTTAAAGAACGCGTCAAATTACTCTGCAACCGGTTCTACTTAACATTCCAGAATCAATGATTTTTGTTTGAAATTGTCCCGAAAGCAATCGTTTTTTAAAACAAGTAGTTTTTTGAAAAATAATTTTACATCGAAAATGTTGTTGTGATTACCGCAGAATATATTCAAGAATCTATTGAACCAGGAATTTGTTCCAAAAAATTTTCCTGGGTTAAGTTCATAAAAAAATAACAGGAAATTTATTTTATATTTAATTTAACTTTTAAAATTTACAAAAAATTTTATAATACAGAAACAAAAATAAAATCAAACAAATAATTATGACAAACAGTTGTTAATTTCATTTTTGAATTTCAAACCTTTACTATTGCGCTGAATATGGTGTGGTAGTTCGTTCCAAAGACGTATAGCATTAAAAAAGAACTGCCATTCAGATATCAAAGTTCTGTACCTAATAGGAATAATGATTTTACCCCTATTTGATCTAGCAAATACTAGTCGCTCATAAAGATAATTTGGTGTCTTTTCAAAAACAATTTTATGTAAGCATAGTAGAGTTCTCTGTTTAAGAAGGTTGTCAAAAATCATGCCATATAGCTTTGTTATAAAAGATGATGTGCTATCAAATCTTTTTAATCCAAAAGCATATCTTATAATGTTTTTATATAAAACATTTAATTTTCGTTTGCTCTCAGAGTCGCAATTAGAAAATATTTCGCAGCCGTAAAGTAAAATTGGCATTATGTAAGCTTTTAAAAGTAGAATTCTTGCCTTTAGAGGCGTAAAATACTGTGTAGCCCAAAGAGTACGTAACATACCGTAAGCGCTTCCGATGATGCTGCTTATATGATTAAACCAAGTTAAGGTATTGTTAAATATTATCCCAAGATTTTTTGCTGATGATACTTTTTCTATTTTCCGGTTGTTTAGCTTAATGTCAAAATCACGATTAAGGTTAAGTCTTCGCTTTTGTATTACCATAAATTTGGATTAAGTAGGATTAAGACAAAGACCATTAGCTGTTGCCCATTGATAAATTATATTTCTATTCTAATGATCGCTGTGAGCCACTAAGGTAATTTTGAACATCATCAGCGTACATGTGTAGTTTAGTGTTTTTAACTTGTGACGGTAAATCATTGTCATAGAGGGAAAATAAAAGAGGGTCCAAAATGGACCCTTGGAGCACGCCCCTTGAAACTTTAACCACGTTCGAAGTACAATTATTAAAAAAAACGGATTGTGATCGACCAGTAAGGTAAGATTTCAGCAGTTTTGTTGCAGTGTCAGAAAAATTAAAAAAATGCTTGAGTTTTTCGCACAGAATATGATGATCAACAGTATCAAAGGCTTTTGAGTGGTCAAGTAGCACTAAGAAAACTACCTTACCATTATCAATTTCTTGCCTTATATCTTCAGTTACTTTCAGGAGTGCTGTAACACAACCATGCTTAGGACGAAAACCTGATTGACATTCATTAAGAAAATTGTATCAAAGGCGGCCATTTGAGAAGATAGTAGTTTCTCCAAAACTTTTGAAAGATACGGGAGTATTGCGATTGGCCTAAAATCTGTTTTTGATTTTGCGACAGGTATGATTTTAGCATGTTTCCATTTTAGTGGATACGAGCTTGTTGTTATTATGTTATTGAAAAAATATGTAATGTGTGGTATTAGTAGTGGCAAAAGTGTTTTTATAAATTTCGGATGTATATTATCGAAGCCAACCGCATTTGATTTGATGTTGGAACAGCATAAGAATACATCACGTTGGGAAACACATTCATACTCAAACAAATTTTCTTGCTCATAGCTCTGTGTGTTTATCATAGGGTTAGTGTTGTTGGTGAAAAAATCGTTAAATGGAGTGTTGTTGCAGGAACTGGAGTTGCCGGTTACTAAATAATTAATAAAATTGTAGAAACCCGGGCTGTAGTCAACCATAGGAATGTTTGTAAACGAGTTGTTTATTACATTAACATCTACAATAGGACTAATGTTTTCGGTAACCTTACCAATACCTATTTCTTTAATAATCTTCCACGTTTGCTTGGTGTCTAGGGCATTTGAAAAACGAGTTGAATAATATTCGGACTTTCTTCTGATTAAGCTAGTGGCATCTCTTCTTAACTGACGGTATTCTGATTAAGCTAGTGGCATCTCTTCTTAACTGATGGTATTCATTATGCAACTCAGTAGTTTTAAAACGTTTCCAACGCGAATATGCAACATCTCTTTGTTCAATAAAATTTTTTATAGCCAGATTGAACCAAGGCCGTGATTTGTTTTTTATTTTTTTAGTTTTTAGTGGCACAAATAAGTCGTATAGAGAGAGAACGTTGGAATCAATAAACGAGAGCTGATTATCGATAGATGACATCGTGTATAATACATTCCAGTCAATAGACATAAAATTGTTATATAACGCAGCAATGTCAACATTATATGTATTATATTATATGTATATGATTGATCCAATCGCTTTAGAGGAAAGTCATATGATGAAGATTAAGTCGTGTTTGGAGAAACATGCTGCCGAAATCTGATCATAAAGTAGGACAGATGAGGTATTGGCAACGAAATAATGTCTAAAAGCATACTATTAGAAGATATAAAGTGGGTTGGTAAGCTATTATTAATAAGTTTTAAACCAAGGGGTGACATGCAATCAGTTAATAATGTCTGCGTAAGTATATCCGAGTTAAGGGATGGGCAAATTGAATAAATATATCGATATATATCGTATCGATATTTTTTAAGAGTATCGATATATATCAATTAAAAATATCGATATATCGAATGTATTAAGCTCAAATTATTACTAAATTTAAAAACTTAATATACCTATGACAATACATTTTTACATAGCCACAAACGTATTACATATTACAAAAAAAATTTAAAAAAAGTAAAGAATACAAAAAAGTTTTTACTTATTCGCCATATGAAATTTAAAAATAATAATTAGGATTATATAATAAGGATTATATAACAAAACTTGTAACACATGCTATACAAGTAAACTGTGCAATATTTTATTATTAATATATAAGAACATGCTCAAATAAAAAAAAAAAACAAAATATTTTTTTTATTATTAACATTCCAACTTTCATGAGTCGATTCTTTGCATAATTCTAGGAACCCTTTCCAGAATATTTTTTCCGCGCTTATTTTTTTGTTATCATCTCTTAAAAAACCAAGACAAAACTGACCTGTGTAATCTATGAAAATGTACAATGGAAAAACGCCTTTATTTTCTTAATATTAGTTTTAAAAAAACCTATGATGCAATTCTTAAAAAACAACAGTATTGTAAGCAGTTGAGCAACGGTTAAAATGTTGAATTTTATTATAAAGTGATCTTAAAAATATCGAATTCGATAGTCGTAGATAAATATCGATGTATCGATATATCGGTATTTTTAATATCGGCGATATATATCGATTATAATTTTTTTAAATATCGATATTTTGATATATCGATATTTATTGCCCATCCCTATCCGAGTTAAAATCTCCAGATATAATTATGTCGTTAAACTCTACAAGCATTTTCTCTAACTTTTTTATAAAAGGGGTTATATTTACATTACGGTTGGGCCTGTATACACATCCAACAAGCATTTTTTCCCCGGTGATTAGACTTCAATAAATATAAATTATGTTAAGTCTTTCTTTTCCTTTTTCTTTTTTTATTTAGCTTTTTCTTCTTCTTCTTCTTTCTGTTTTCTTCATAACTTTCCTCAATTTGTTCTTCTTCTTTATATTCATCATTATTTTTAGATTTTTCACCCGATTAACAATAAAATCTGCAGGATATATTGTTTTTCACAAAAATAGCAACACCCCCACCATTTGTTTTTCTATCCGCTCTAAAAGTTTTGTATCCTTTTAGTGATATTAAGCTATCGGGAGTTTTCTCATCAAGCCAGATTTCTGAAACACATAAAATATCCAAACCAGAGTTTTCAAATGTAAATCGAAATTCGTCAACCTTATTGTTCAAACTTTGTGCATTAATATGGCAGATTTGCAGAACTTTCTTTTGTTTAGTAAGAATTCGAACCATGTTCATTAAAATGGCTTTGGAACCACTATTTTCACTATTTAAATTTGACATGAAAACGTATAATAGTAGCAGCCCTAATAGTGACGCAATTGTTATTACAAGTATAAAAACAGACAGTAAAATAAAATGATTAGCCATTATCAACTTAAAATGTAGAAAAATGTATAGCTTATTATAAAACAACATTAGTAGCTGGGACTTCTGGACAGTCATTGGATGTAAGAAAAAATTAATTAAGCTGTTCAAAATAGTCTATACGGGCTGATCAGTAGTTAAGCGTTTAATATATACCAAACCTCGAAAAGTGTATGCAGAATGTAGACGTTTGTCCCTTTTCAGTTTCACAGCTCCCAAAAGTATCCTGTGATTTTTTAACGTAAGGCTTTCATTGACATAAAAAGCTTCATTAGACGAAAATCCAATTAGATTAAGCAATAAATTTTTATACCCTGCATGTTTTTTAAAAGCAGCGATAGACTTGAGAACAAAATTTTTGTCATAAGTCGAATACAAGTTCACAATAATAGCCGCATCAGTTGAGTTGGTTTTTTCTTTATTGTTTTTGTTGCTTAATCTGTATATAGCTTTTACCGAAGGAGTTTGTATATCTATTGCACGACAAATATCATCAAAAATATTGTAAACGTTTTCATCTTTTGTAAAGGGAACGTTATTAATACGAAGATCGCAAGCCACGAAAAGGTTTTCTTGTCTCATAGTTTGTAATTTTAATTCTTGAATTTTAAATTTTAAGTCCATATTTTCAACCGCAGCTGTTTCAATTTGATCGATTCGTTCATGAGCACTTGTAACTTCTCTTTTTAAAATTTCTATTTCATTTAGGAGTTTGTTTTCACGCTCTTCCCACAACAATTTAATTTGTAAGATATGCTCTTCCAATCGCCTATCGAGTAGTTGTAGTATACTTACACGATTGGAGGATTCAAAGTTTGAGAGCCTTGGTGTATTTGATAATCTAGGTGTTTTTTTTATTCTCGGAGTTTCTTGTTGCAGTTCTCTTAAACGTTTGTTTTGATTTGCAAATTCTGGACTAGTTATCTCTTGACTTAAATTTATTTGATTGTTATTAGGTCTGTCTGCGTACTTTTCCAGTAGCAAATACTCAGTAAATTTTTTTGGGAGAGTAAGACAAATTTTACTCTTTCGGCTGAGAATATCTCAAAAAGTACGCAGACAGTATCCAGTGAAATCTTGCAAGAAAACAGCTGATCGGTGTGTAAACAATTGAAATAACAAACGTGAGCCAAGATAGCATTGAAGAAATAGCGTCCAATTTGGGAATTTAAAAACCGGGAAACCAAAATACCCAAATAATGGGTATTTGCAGTATAAACAAAAAGTTAGCGTCGAATTTAGGAATTTAAAATAGGGAAGTACAAATATAGGAACAAATCTAGTTTACCGACGCAGCTCCAAATAAAAAAAATACACAGGGTGATGGAAAATGAAAAAATAAGAAGAAAAAATTAAATAAAAAAGTTGGCGCAAAGTTTAAAGTTTTCACATAAATACGTGATTTTCCACTACAATTCTAAACGTATATGGCCAATATTGGTATAATTTTAAAGCTCTTGAACAGATTTTTCTGGATATACATAATTTATTTCAAAATATTAAACTCTTTAGATCACATTACAGTTTTTTTCATTTTACGTCGAAATGTTACGGAAGTGCACTAGGAAAGAATGTAGTTTATTTAAATAAAAGTGTAATACAAATTTTGTAAAATAACAAACACTAGCATCGCAAAAAAAAATTCTTTGCATAGCCAGCCTTTGGCCGGACGCAAGGATGTTCTTCTCTATGGTATAATAAACACCGGTTTCGCTTACTAAAGCTTCCTTGCATAGCCGGCCTTCGGCCGGGCGCAAATATTTTCTCCCCTATGGTATAACTAATACCGGCTTCGCTAACTAAAGATTCTCTGCATAGACGGCCTTTGCCCAGGCAAGGATTCTCTCCTCATTAGTATAACATAAACATAAAGAAGGTTTTACTTGTATTTTAATTAAAATTCTTAAATAAATTAGTATGCAGTATATACATACATTAAAGAATTAGAAAAAATTAATAAATTGGTTTTTATGCTTACTAAAAAACTTTTGTATTTTGCACACTCGTCCCAATTCTTAATAAACTAAAAATATTAAAATAAATTCTGTATGTCCAGAAAGATCTAGTGAAACGCTTTGCAATGATACCAATATTAGCCATATACATTTGGAAATGTTCTGCAAAATCACATATTTATATAAAAACTTAAAACGCCCATAACTCGAAAACTAAGCGTTTGCGCAAACTTTCTTATTATAATTTTTTCTTCTTATTTTTCCATTTTCTATCACCCTAGGTACTTTATTTTTATTTGGAGCTGCGTCGGTAAACTAGATTTAAGTCCAAATATATTTATATTTTTTTTACCACAGGCTTTTGCAGGGTATAAACTATATATTTTCTGAAAGTAAATAGTTTTCTGGACAAAATGAGCGATGCGTGCAAAAAATCGTTCGGACAGTTTCCGAGAAATCTGGGTTCATCCAAAATGATCAGTAAAAATCTTTACTGATTTATGCAATGAACCACAGGCTTTTGCACGGTATAAACTATATATTTTTTGCACGCATCGCTCATATTGTCCAGAAAACTATTTACTTTCAGAAAATATACAGTTTATACCGTGCAAAAGCCTGTGGTAAATATTTTTAGTATTTTTATTAAAAATATAAATATATTTTTACTTCCCCTTTTTAAATTCCTAAATTCGACGCTAACTTTTTGTTCATATACTGTAAATCCCCATTATTTGGGTATTTTGGTTTCCCGGTTTTTAAATTCCCAAATTCGACGCTATTTCGTCGACGCTATCTTGGCACACGTAAACTCTTTCATTCAAACAGTATATAAAAACAGCTGTTCAAACTAGTTGCAAAATCTTACCAGAGGAAATTTCTCCAGTAACATTTTGCAAGTTCTCTAATTTCCAACTGTCAAAAAATTCTCTTTTTGGCTCTCTCGCTGTAAGAGATTTGGAGTACGCAGACAACATTTTGCAAGATTTTGCGACATTTTGTACAAAATTATGCAAAATATGTGTACGCAGACAGACCTATTATTGTTGTTTGCAATTTCTAAACTTTCCATTATTGTCTCTTAATATAAAAGAGTTAATATAAAAGAGTTTTTGTTTTGTTTTATTATGTTTCAAAAATAATTTTGAGTATATGTTGTTTAGGTTGCAGCAAGGCGAATTCATTTACCAGGTGGCGTTGAAAGCACAGCTGTGCTACTTTTTTTTCTTACTTAGAGAGAGAAATGTCAAAAGTTGCTTGTGCTTTTGACTTATCGATCAACGAAAGCAACAAAAAAATACATTGTTGTGTTTTTGGTGTTGTTACTTGTTGTAGTATCGACACCACCGTATACATGAATTCGCCTTGGGTTGCAGTTTTTGTTTTTTTTATACTGCCCTTCTTAGTTTTTAGATTTCTCTGTTTAGAATTTTGTTTATTAAAATTTAAATAAAACACAATTAACTAAAGCTTTTAGTACTTTTTTTTTCTTTAATAATGTTTTAAAAAACTTTTTCTTTATTATTTTATTATGTTTGATATTTGTGTAATGGTATCGGAATTATCTTCATATCTCATTGATCCATTTCAGTTGCCGACAATTGTCATTAGATAATAAGACAGATATAAAAAAAGCGTTTTAAGGGTAAGTAAAATGATATTTGTCACAACTTTAATCGAACTGCTAAAATGCTCAAACTGTTAAATTTTGTTACCTAAATGATTTGGCAACACTTGATATTTTTGAAGAAACTTGATTTCTGTTATATAAATATATTTAAAGAATTCCAATCCCTCTACTTCAATGTTGTTAAAGGATATATAAGTAAAAATAACAAAAACTGATATATTTTTTATTTGTAAATACCAAGAGAAAAAAAATTCATCGAATGGGATTCGAACACGGCACCACCCAGAAGTTTTCTTGTGACACAACGGCTAGACCGCTCGACTACTGGTACGCATGCGAAATTAACGTTCATACAATAACTTAATATATAATTGAATAAAAGGTGGTGTATGTGATGAGTGAGTAGATTAGTATGCAGGAATAGGGGTGGGTTTTGTGTAGGTAGTTAAGAGTAATACTCCCTTCTGACTTATTGAAGGTAAGCTTGAGGTAAAGGGAATGTATTAGAAAAGTAATCAAATTTAAGAAGTTAAATTTGGAGATTGGTTGGGTGACCAAAAAATAAAGGGTGTGGACTGTATTTTTTATACTTGCGTGTATGTTAGCAGGAATGATGCAGATGATGGTTGACCAGGTTGATCAACTCCAAGAGGTACCACTGTGGAGCCAAGGCAGATGCAGGGAATGCAAACTTAGTATTTCCAGAAATAAGTAGAGCAAGATGTAACGGTTTAAATTCAAAGACAAGTTTATTTTACAAATTATGATTAAATGTAAAGCGTTACAATAAATATGAAAAGTGTTGAAGTTGAAATGTTAGCGGGGTTTTATTAAAAGATGTTTTCACTAAGGCTATTAAACAGTAAGTAAGTTTAGAATACAATAACGACCAACCACGAAACTTGGGCATAGAAAAAAGATGGCTCTCGTACGAGGCGGCAAAAATGACAATTGTAGATGTTATTTTTTATCCGCGTACTACCATTAGTTTTAAGCTTCTTAAATATTATTAATATTAATAATTAGGAAATTCATTTACCGGACGGTTATAATTCAAATTTCAGAGCAAATTAATTCAATAGTTAAGATAATATAACAAAGTCAATAAAAATACAATTAATAAGGATACGGTTTAGCAACCCTTTGTGCTAGTTTAAGCATGCCGCCACTCCTTGCAGCTATGCAATTGAAGAGGTGGTAGTAGTTACGCATAAGACGGCTGCGAGAGAACGTATTGCCTCAGAGAGGAGCTGTTGGTTCGGCTGAACGGTGTTTGTTTTGGGCTTCTGCTTCTTGCTTGGTCGTTGACCAAGACGTTCTCGAGCGGATTCAATGTGCTGAGGTCCTCGATGACGTTGGTCGGGATGAAGCAGCGTATGATGGGCCAACCCACATTTTCGGCAGTTATCTGGACTGTTGCAATTTCTATCATCATGGGTGCGGGCAAGGCAATTAAAACAATATTTGTTTCGTCTCACAACTTGGCTGCGTTTGATGAAGTCCATGGCAAGAAACCGTGGGCAGAACCGAAGGGCGTGGTAACGGAAACACACCTGACACTGGTGAATAGTTGGATTCCGTGGCGGTTTGGCACGTAAACTAAAATACAAATTAGAGTATAATAAGAGAAATTAAAGATTTAGAAGGATAAAATGAGAAGGAGAAATATGATGATGAAATAGGAAATATGTTTAGTGTATCTTCAGTGTGGAATTTGTATCGTTGTCATAAGGCAAATGACACAACTTCGTAATTGGGCGAGTTAAAGTTCCCGTAGCGGTGCGCACGTCCACAACTCGAACCTGTTGATCAGGTCCTTTATGAACCTTCTCTATTCTGCATAATCGCCATTCGTTTGGTGGCAGAAGGTAATCTTTAATAATAACAAAGTCTCCTATTTGTAGATTGGGGACAGAAAATTTCCATTTACATATATCTCTTTTGAAGAGATTTGAGATAATCTGTTTTCCATCGAAGCGCAAATTGGTGATGGACGGCCTTTAGTTTTTCCCACCGGTTAATTACAGAGAGGTTTTCGATGGATGGCTCAGGACGTGCCATAATAGGGCCGCCTCTGAGAAAATGACGGGGGGTGAGAGCGGTTAAGTCGGTCGGGTTCTCAGACAGAGCTGAGATCGGTCTGGAATTTAGCACACCTTCAATTCTGGCCAGCACGGTGGCAAACTCCTCGAAATTAAACCTGTAGGCGCCTGCAGCTCGCTTTAAATGGAACTTAAAGCTTTTAACGGCTGCTTCCCACAAGCCGCCCATGTGAGGTGCATGTGGGGCAATAAAGGACCATTCGAATCCATGGGTAATGTATTTCTGAGCAATATTATGGGAAACAGTTTTTATGAACGTAGCAAATTCTTTACGAAAAGCGCGGCTTGCACCCAGAAAATTGCGTCCATTGTCTGAAGCGATTTTACGTGGGAGTCCGCGACGTCCAACAAACCTGGCGAAGGTGGCTTGAAAGGCAGCGGTAGAGAGATTAGAACACGCTTCTAGGTGAACTGCCCTGGTGGCAAAGCATACAAATACGCATACATAAGCTTTGACTGCGGCAGAATTTCTGAGAGTTGTAGGCTTTAGTTCGAATGGTCCGGCGAAGTCGTGACCGGTCGTGTGAAAGGGAAATGAAAGGGTACATCGATCAGATGGCAAGGCTGCCATAATTTGTGAGAAAACTTTTCGTTTGTAAATAATTCAAGTTTTGCAATATCGTATGATCTTGCGAATTCGCACTTTGAGACGCGGTATATAAAATTCGGTTTGTGCCATACGGCGCATTAGTTGACACTCGCCATGAATTAGAAAGTTATGCAAATGTGATAAGTATAAATTGCAAAATTGAGAATTGTTCGGAATAATGATGGGATAACGCTCTCTGTACGGCAGTGAAGAGTTGGATAATCGTCCATTGACTCGTAAAATATTATTTTGATCTAGAAAGGGATTAAGTGTGAAAATGTGGCTGTCTTTACCCAAAGGTTCGGAATTGACCAACGCAGAATATTCCTCTTTATAACATTGCTTTTGGGTTAGCAATATTAGTCTGGTTTTGACTGAATCGAGTTCAAAATGGTGAAGATCGATATTATCGTAGCGTAGTGGAAAGTTAGGGTTAGCGAAGGACGGCTGAAACCGTCGTATGTAGCGAAAAACATATGCCAAGACTCGTAACGCTCTGGGGTAAGACGAGAAATTGGTAAGAATATCAACTGGAGTGTTGGAAGCTGGGCCTTTATTATTACTCATATGTAAATGGTGTGATAGTATTGGGTCAGGGTTCGTGTTTGCGGATGGTTTTAGGGAGGAGATTCGGCAGAGTTTGGTATTGTTTGATTGATTGTTGAATTTTGGCCATTTAGAAGCGGGGTTGGCATGCCACGAAGGCCCATTCCGCCAAAGACTATTGTTAAGTAAGTATTGAGGTCGACAACCTCTTGACCCTAAATCCGCGGGATTAACATGTGTGGGTATATGACGCCATTTAGCATTTGGTAGAAGTTGATGTATTTGCGAGAAACGGTTAGAGACATAGATTTCTTTCCATATGGCTGGAGGCTTGGCTAGCCATCCTAGCACAATGGATGAATCACACCAGAGAATTGTTTCGTAATTTTGCAAATTTAAAGAAGTTATCGTATGAGCTGTGAGTTTAGCTAATAGCAAGGCCCCGGATAACTCTAACCTTGGTAGTGTGATAGCTGCTAGGGGAGCAACTTTGCTTTTAGAAACTAGTAAATTAGAAAATACGGTAGAAGAGGTTTGCACCCGAATATATACCGCTGCGCAGTATGCCATTTTGGAGGCGTCACAGAATCCGTGAGCTTCGATTTGGTCAGCGGGAGTGAATTGTATCCAACGTGGAATCTGGATTTTTTCGAAGTAGAGCATATCTCGAATGAGTTCGTTCCAGCTTCGGAGAGAATCCTCACTTACTGACTCATCCCAATCGATTTTTTCAAGCCAAAGGTGTTGTATTAATATTTTTCCTTTGATTACTACAGGGGAAAGCCAGCCGGCGGGATCAAATACTTTGGCAACCGAAGATAATATTTTACGTTTAGTGACGTTCGTGACCTCAGGGATAGGTTCAAAGGAGTAGGAGAAGTAATCTGTGAGTGCATTCCACCGTATACCGAGAGTTTTAGTGGCACTTGTATCGTAAAACATAAGAAAGTCTGACTCATACAAGTCTTCCTGCGGAAGAGATTCTAATAATCGGGAGTCATTAGATGCTATTTTTTTTACTAGAAACCCTGCTGAGCCGAGGGATCGAATCAGCTGTTGTTGAGCTTTTGCGGCACTATCGAGAGAATGACCTCCAGCAAGAATATCATCCATATAAGTTTCCTTACGTAAAATTGTAGATGCTTTTGGGAAAATTTTTTGATTATCAATGGCTAATTGTAACAAAGTTCGTATTGCCAATAAGGGCGCGCAATTAATATCAAAGGTTACGGTTTTGAGCTGATAATCTTCGGTAGCCTCCCGGGGCGACTTTTGAAAAAGAATCCTCTGAAAGGGCCTGTCGCGAGGCTCTATGAGTATTTTTCTATACATTTTTTGAATGTCTCCGCTAAAGACATATCTGCAAAACCGCCAATTTAATATCACGATGACCAAGTCGGCTTGTAAAGTAGGACCGGTATATAGTATGTCGTTGAGGGAGAGCCCAGATTTTGTTTTGCGAGATGCGTTCAAAACTACACGAACTTTTGTAGTTTTATGGTCTGGACGAACTACTGCGTGATGCGGAAGATAAAAGGAATTACACTTATTCTCTGAGACGTATTCTATTGAGGTGGTTGGTTCCATATGGTCAACTGTTATATATTCTCTGAGCACTTCGTTATATTGCGAATAGAGCTGGGGATTTTTAGCGAGAGTTTGCTCCATTCTCACGTATTGGCTTAGAGCTATAAACCTTGATGTACCAAGATATTTGGTCTCAGGAACTTCCTTTTTAAATGGTAGTCGTACCATATAAAGACCGTCCGAAAGACGTTTTGTCGTTTGCGCATAAAATTCTTCACAATATTGATCTTCGGAAGAAATCGGGTGAGATGTTGGAATTTTTTCCTGTTCCCAGAATTGTCGTAGCAGCTTGTCAAGGTGTGACTGTTCTGGAGGAGTTAAGTGAGCGGAAAATTAAATTATTGGCTGCGTTGGGAAAGGTCCGCTAAGAACCCAGCCGAAAATTGTGTTATAGGCTGAAGCAGAGCCACAAACATCTCGTTTTATGCCTTCGAGATTTATATGACGTTCGCTGTCATTACCTAAAATGAGGTCAATTGCGGAGGAAATATTGAAATACGGATCAGCGAGCTGAATGTCTGAAAGTCCAGATGTAGAGTTAATCTGGAAAGAGGTAGCAGGTATTTTGTTTGTAACTTTGGGAAGTACTATCGCTGATATTTGAAGTCGGAAATTTTGTTTTTGGGACACAAGCGTTATGTCACACTCTTTATCAGCGGTTTGGCTGTGACCGCCAACTCCAACAATTTCAAATTTGGACTTTCTAAAGGGGAGATTTAACCGTGCTCGAATTTTTTCTGAAAGAAAGGTTCTTTCTGAGCCTGGGTCTATGAGTGCACGAACTATGAAACACTCTTCCCTACTTTCTATTTGAACGAGGGCTGTTCTTAAAAGAATATTCGTATGACTTGCTGCATAATTAGAATAAGTTTGCGCTTTTGCCACCTTTGATGTAGACGGTTGTATTGACAATTCATGAGATTGTGGGATTTGAGTTTGATTGTTAGAATTTTGATTCTGGGAAATGTGATTGTTGTTGTTAAAAGTGTGATTACCGTTTTTCTTTGCGATCTTGTTTGGACTCATATGAAGCAAAGTATGGTGTGCTTTCCCACAATTGAGACATGTGTTTTTGCTTTTGCAATTAGCCTTGGTGTGAGCCATTGAGAGGCAATTATTGCAGAATTGATTTCTGAAAACGAAATCGACTCGTTCTTGTATCGAGAATTCTCGGAATTTAGGGCATACTCTTAAATTGTGATTTTCATTGCAAATTTTACAGCTAACGTTAAGTTTTTCCTGCGATGCATAGGCTTGAATTCGGGGTTGGTGTTTGGATTCTTTTGAAAATGAAGTTTTCGCAAATTTAATTGTAGAAATTCGTTCTACGACTACGCATCTCCTGAGAAGGAAATTGCTTAGTTGTTCCCATGTCGGTAAGTTTCTACATGCGTTTAGAGACTGTTCTCATTGAGCGAGGGTTTCATGCGGTAGTTTTGAATAAACTAAATTAACCAATATGGGATCCCAATCCTCCGATGCTACTCCGAACGAATGCAACATGGATAAACAGTGGATTCTTTGTAGGGATTCACTGTCTTCGACAATTGCAACAGGGATGTTAAAAAGATTTCTTATTTGGTTGTCTACCAGAACTCTTATATTTTCATATCGGGACTTTAGAGTTTGCTACGCAAGATTGAAATTATCTTCGGTCAGGGGAAATCTATTCACAATTTGTCCTGCTGTTCCTGTAGTTTTGTTGCGGAGATGATATAGTTTTTCCGCGAATGTCAATCTTGGGTGATTGATATAGACCGCTGTGAACATGTCACGAAAAACAGGCCATTCCTCATAACTTCCCGAGAAAGTTTGAGTGTCGCACGGAGGTAGTTTAAGGCATGTGTTAAATGTTTCTTCTGGAATATTGGAAATCATGGAGGTTGTACTTGTACGAGGGTTAATGCTTTCCCTTCGCGGTTTCACGAGATCAAGAAGCTTTGAGATTGTTAAGTAATACATCTCGACACATGCGTCATACTGTTCTTGGGCTGTGCTTTTAATTTCTTCGCTCTGATCGGAAAGCATTAAATCCTCATATGATTTTTCCACTTTATTCCAGCGACTGTCAAGATCTTTCATCTTGAGATCTACAAGAGCCTCGGATTGGGCTGAAGAATCTTGTGCGTCGCTTCTTTTGCAAAATGCAATTAAATTTTTGGAATCGAATGTAAATCTGTCTTGTGGTGAAGCCATTTTGAGGATAGAATTTGAAGTTTGTATAAGGGAAAATCACGGGTTGAAAATATTTAAAAAAATTTTTTTTTTTTTTTATATAGATCGAGAATCTATTAGATTTTCTTTTACGTAAAAAAAAGAAAAAAAATTAGCGGTGTAAAAATTATAGATCGTTAATCTGTAGTATTTTCTTTTATGGACGAAAAGAAATTATTTAGCGTTTTGAAAAAATAAAGATTGAAAATCTATAATATTTTCTTTTATGGATGAAAAGAAAATAATTAGCGTTTTTTAAGAAATAAAGATTGAAAATCTTTAATATTTTCTTTTATGGATGAAAAGAAAATAATTAGCTTTTGAAAAAATAAAGATTGAAAATCTTTATTATTTTCCTTTATGGATGAAAAGAAAATAGTTAGCGTTTTTGAAAAATAAAGATTGAAAATCTTTAATATTTTCTTTTATGGATGAAAAGAAAATAATTAGCGTTTTGAAAAAATAAAGATTGAAAATCTTTAATATTTCCTTTATGAATGAAATGAAAATAATTAGCGTTTTGAAAAAATAAAGATTGAAAATCTTTAATATTTTCTTTTATGGATGAAAAGAAAATAATTAGCCATTTTGAAAAATAAAGATTGGAAATCTTTAATATTTGCTTTAATGGATGAAAAGAAAATATTTAGCGTTTTTGAAAAATAAAGATTTGAAAATCTTTAATATTTTCTTTTTTCGATGAAAAGAAAATAATTAGGGTTTTGAAAAATAAAGATTGGAAATCTTTAATATTTTTTTTTTATGGATGAAAAGAAAATAATTAGCGTTTTGAAAAATAAAGATTGAAAATCTTTAATATTTTCTTTTATGGATGAAAAGAAAATAATTAACGTTTTGAAAAAATAAAGATGGAAAATCTTTAATATTTTCTTTTATGGATGAAAAGAAAATAATTAGCGTTTTGAAAAAATAAAGATTAAAAATCTTTAATATTTTCTTTTATGGATGAAAAGAAAATATTTAGCGTTTTTGAAAAATAAAGATTGGAAATCTTTAATATTTTCTTTTATGGATAAAAAAAAAATATTTAGCGGTTTGATACAAAATAAAGATTGAAAATCTTTACTATTTTCTTTTATGGATGAAAAGAAAATAGTTAGAGTTTTGAAAAATAAAGATTTGAAATCATTAATATTTTCTTTTATGGATGAAAAGAAAATATTTAGCGTTTTGAAAAATAAAGATCGGAAATCTTTAATATTTTCTTTTATGGATGAAAAGAAAATAATTAACGGTTTGATACAAAATAAAGATTGAAAATTTTTACTATTTTCTTTTATAGATGAAAAGAAAATAGTTAGCGTTGTAGCGTAAGTTCTGTCCAAATGGCTTGGAATTTTTTCTCGCAAAGCCCTGTTGATGATATCGAATAGTAAATGCGTAAACTGGCCGGAATTTTAATTCCTAAAGCCTTTTAATTGCGATCAATAATAAAAGAACTTAGTTTTCCTTTATTTTGTTATAGATTGTTTATAATGAAGCGTTTGATTTTAAAATGTGTTATTTTGAAATTTTGTTGTCAAAATTTTATTAATTGTTTTTAAAATTGTTAGTAACTTTTACAAATGATTTGTCTTCGTTTATTTTAAATTTAGAACTTAATTTATACCAAATTGAAACAAATTTTTGCATCGGATTTTTGCGTGTTTGTACCCACTGTTTTATTGTACACACGATATGACATTAATTTTTGTTTTAGTAGAAATACGCAAAACAAATAATTTTGACTTAATACAAATTACCTTGAATGATTGTATTTAGATATTTTTCCAAATTTGTTGCCAAATAGTTTTTTTTTTTTTTGCTTTTACTTGAGTTTAGAAAATATTTGCTTTATGGTAACCAAAAAAATTTTTTTTTGTTTCCAATTGTATCCGTACCCACTGTTCAATAGGTTTTAAATGTAAAATGCTTTTGTATGTTTTCTTTGTTTATAAGCCACAATATTTAATTTGAATCGGTCCAATTTTATAGTTTTCAATTCAAATTAAAATCAATAAATTTGTTAATTGTTTACTATTTCCCAATTATAGGGTGAAATGTGATTTACTCAATATAAAAAATGTTAATTTTATATTATTTTTCATTAAATTAATTTTGTTGAAATTTTCCGTATAATTATCCCAGTGTATTTTAAATAAAAGAAAATGTGTGTTTGAATATGTGAGCTAATAATTGTATGTATGTTAAGAGGTATGTATTGTGCATGAAAAATGTTAATGTTAAAGAGATGTGTATTGTGTTTGTTAAAGAGACAATGTGAAATGTGTTAAAGAGATGTGTGTTGTCTTTGTTAAAGAGACAATGTAAATGTGTTAAAGAGATATGTGTTGTCTTTGTTAAAGAGACAATGTAAAATGTTTTAAAGAGATTTGTGTTGTGTGGAAAAATGAATGTGTATTTGATCAGAAAGAGCCAACACAATATACTCACACAAGGCGAATTCATGTATACGGTGGTGTCGATACTACAACAAGTAACAACACCAAAAACAGAGCAATGTATTTTTTTGTTGCTTTCGTTGATTGATATGTCAAAAACACAAGTAACTTTTGACATTTCTCTCTCTAAGTAAGAAAAAAAAGTAGCACAGCTGTGCTTTCAACGCCACCTGGTAAATGAATTCGCCTTGTACTCACATTTTACTTTTTATCAAGAGCGTATCCAGATTTTTCTCTTTGCTTGCGATGCAATGCACAAACAGGGGTGCCAGATAATTTTGATGAAAAATCGGCATATTTTCAAAAAAAAATCGGCATTATCGGCACTTCAATTAAAAAAATCGGCAAATTGAAAATATCCATTTTAAGAACAATAAAACATATTTTTATTAACACAAAAAATAACAAAAAAGAACAATTCAGGATTAACTTACATATAAACCACATACGAACATAACAATTAACAAAAAAGAATATTTTTTTAAATAAATTATGTATAGTTTGTTTAAAAACATTTTGTTTCAACATTTAATATTAACAAATATTTTATAGATACATATTTGAGTTTAATAGTTTAACTAAATCCATTTTAATATCAATATCAAAACAGTTTGCATTATTAAATTTTAAGTAATCTTTAGAAAAAAGAATTCCTTCCAAGGATTCATTTTCCAGGGAACATCGAAATTTGGTTTTATTAAGGTTGACTTGGCTAAAAATTCTTTCAACATTTGCGGAAGAATGTGGAAGTACCATAATTTGTTGTACAAACTTTGACAGCACTGGAAATGCATCCGTAGAATCCCCACGTTTTAAATCTGAAATTTTTTGCCAAAAAGTTTGCAAATTTACTTCAATTCCTTCTAAAACATCTTCAAAATTTACAAATTTTAACTCTCTAAATTCAGAATCTAAAATTTGTTTTTCTTTTTCAGAAATAAAGCTGGGGAACTCTTTCAAAATTTCCATAAAAGAAAAATGTCCCTTTTTCATAATTTTGTTAGGGTTAATCATATTTAAAGATTTATAAGAATTTGGTTCAAAATCAAAACGTTTTAATATTTGATTTGCAAGTTCTATATAAAAATTAATACAGTTATTAACAATTTTGTTAATTTCGCTCTTGTTGAGCTTTGATTTTGATAGCAACTCATTAGCAAATAAGCCCAAATACACCTCATCAAAGTTCAAAAAATTCTTTGTGTTCATAAATTCCGTTAAGTAAATTTCATTTTTTAAAATATCATTTTTAATAAAATTGCTTAATACAGTTTTAAGAAGACTTTCCATTTGGTTGTATAGGTTATGTATTTCTGTTGACTCACTTTGAAAAGTTCTGTTAATATTGTTAACAACTTCAAGAATATATTTTAAAAAAGATAAATATATTTTATTTGACTCGTTTAAGTTGTACATAATAGTTTTTGCGGTATCAATTTGATCAACGTTTGCAGCAAATGAAAAGTAAATTTTCAACGCTTCATACAAATCTAGTATTCTAACGACTACTGCTTCAAGCGAAAGCCATCTGGTTTGACTTGGATGCAGTAATTTTTTTGGTTTTATTTCTAGCAGTTTTTGAATGTTTTGAAATTGATCAAATCTTTTTGGACTATTTGAAACATAATTGTAAATTTCTCTGGCTAGAGTTTCAACTTCGGAAGGTAATTGAAGACAAGCGTATGATGAACATAATGCAAGTGAGTGGCAAATACATTTCATAACAAATAAATCTGGTATATCGTTTTTTAAAAGTTTTGCAACGGAATTATTTTTGCCTGTCATAACGGCAGCACCGTCCGCAGCTAATCCTATCAAATTTGACCTGTAGTTTACACGGTTTTGTGTAAAATAATCTACAATTAGTTTGTACAAACCTTTGGCATCGCATTGTTTCACTTTCAATAATCCGAAGAAATAGTCCTGTATTTTAAAGTTAACACATATACGTACAACCAAACACAATGACTTGGTGTTAGATAGATCGGTTGATTCATCTACGCACAGGGAGCACTTGTTATTTTTTAATAGTTCACATACAGCTAGGAACTGTTTTTTTCCAACAATGTTTTTTATAATGGCATTTGCCTTGGTTCGTCCCATCATCATATTGCTAGCACATTCAGAGTCAGAAAAAGAACGTTGACACACTTTAGTTAAATGGTCCGCAACCATAAATGGCAGGTTGTGCTCAACAATGAAAAGGGCCATTTTGATTTCCGCCTTTTTTGTAGCATATTGCTCCTTATTAAAGACTTCGTCTATCTTCTTTTGAGCTGATATGGCATTTGCAGCGGCTAAATGTTTTTTCGTTTGGGAATGTGCTAACAAATCCGTTTTTCCGGAGGAAGCTTTAAGCTGAACGTTACACAATTTGCAAAAAAAAAAAATTGTTTCTTTTTTCAGCCCAACATTTAACGTCATCATCAATCCATTCTTCTTTTAGCTTACGCTTTTTCTTTTTATCCACCTAAAGTTAAAATAATATTATGTTATTAATATTTTTGTACCTTTCTTGTGTCTGAACATTAACAATACTAACATTACATTGGCTATTTGCTGTACTAGCTGCATCATCCTTATTTGCATTATGATCTATAAGAATAATTTTTTGAAAAAAATTTATTGCATTCATAAAGTGAATATAAATTTATCTTACCTTTGATCTGTTGTAAGTATCTATCCATTTTTAAATATTAAATATTTAATAATTTAATTAAGTTGTATTATTAGGTTTAAATAATTTTTCCTTCTTTGCTTTAGTAAAAACCGTTGGCTTTTTTCTTCTATTTAGTTCTTTCAAATTTTCTTATCCAACACACACATACAAACACTGCATTATATTTTAAATGAACTCTTTTTTTCTTTTTAGTAAAAGCGCTGTCTTATTACCAGTTGTCTCTTTTTAATATGACAAGTGTTCCAAAGTTGCCCAAAATTAATAAATTACACTATAACAAACAAAGTTACCGTGGTTTAAGTGGTTATCAAAAAATCAGCATTTATGGAGCAAAAATCGGCAAATCGGCACTTTGCTAATTTTAAGGCAAAAAAACGGCAAAATGCCGATAAATCGGCAAATATGGCAGGCCTGTGCACAAATGTTGTGGATTTCTTTTACACTTGTTTCTTTCACATTTTTTTCCAATATTAAATTTGAATTTTGATTTTTTCTTCTTTTGTTTGACTTTACTTTAACCTTGAAGTCAGCGTTACCGTTGGTGCTACTAAAGTAGCAATTTGCCACTTTTTCGACTGCTTGGATACTATTTTGCTACTTATACAAAATGCACCCAAATGTGATACTTTTTGTAATTCTTGCCACTTTTTTGGTACTTTTTACTTTTTGAACTTTCTGTTTTATTATAACTCCCAGCTTTAATATAAACTGTAATTGTTTTAATATATATGTATGTGAGCAAGCTTATCTGATATAATTTTTTTTGTAAATCGTAATAAGCCTATTCATTTATTGCGAATATATTATGTAACATGTGTACATATTAATTATTCGCAAGTAAGTGCTCTTGGGAAGTACCAGTTGCTTTTGTGCGTATGCGGTATACCATGATGAAATAAATACTTATACCATGGCGTATACTTATGCATGTATAAATCAGGGTTGTCAAATTTTTTCACCTTCGTGACTAATTATACACCGAAAATCGCCAAAATTAGACATATTTAATTTTCTTAAGAATTTTGTTAAAAAAATTCGCCAATATCGGCAATATTTGATTTTTATATAACATTTAAATAAACATACTCAATGTTTATGGCTTATTTTATTCGTAATATACCTAGCTTCGCTAATTTATAAAAATGTAAGATTTTTGCTTTTATAATTTTTTTTTTTGTAAATGTTTGAAAATGTTTATTTATTTTTTTTTAATTTACCCATTATTTTTTAATATCTCCGAAACTGTTGAAATAAAAAAAACTATTGGTAAGATGCTTAAAAGGGAATTTAATTTCAAATCATTGGGTAGTAATAGCATCCAAATCGGACATATCGCTCCCAAGTCATGATGAAATATACATATTAACATCATGCCCCCAACAATGAATAATACATAAAATTAACATTTGTCCTACGATTTTATTTCATACACTTGGCTGTTAGATTAATGATAAAAATTTTAAAATTTTTGTCCTTATAACTTTTGTATGAATTTTTAAAACCAAAAATAATATCTAGTAATTTTGCAAAAAATATATTACCACTAATTTGTGAATAACTTCGAAACAGTTGAAAATATAAAAAAATTTATATGGATGACTCAAAGATAGAGCCAATCATTGAACAGATTTGTATTCAGCAAGCTAAGGTCAATTAAAATCACATAAAAAAAGTTTTTGCTTACATCTGATATTATCTTTTCTGGATTTTTTTCCCATTTAAAAATGGTATTGGAATTAAATTAAACAAAGCACGTGCAAAAACATTATTTTGTGTACCTCTTTATATTTTAAAACATGTGCCGCCTTTTTTTTCTTAAATCATCTTTTTGGTGCCACTTTTTTTGTAAAAATCCCCTTTTTTGGAACTTTTTGAAAATATCCAACGGTAACGCTGCTTGAAGTAACTATTGCAAATAAATGTGTAACTATGTATGACCCTGAGACTAAATAACGGATCAATCCGCTATTTGTTTTTGTTGTTATTTTGTTTGCAACACTTTTAGATTTTAAAATTAAAATTTTGAAAAGAATTTGTTTGTTTTTGTTTTTTGAGATATTTTTACTTGTTTTTGTGTTGAGGTGACCAGCTTTCGTCGGCGAAGGACCATGAATAGAAAGTGGTGTACATATGTGATGAGTGAGTAGATTAGTATGCAGGAATAGGGGTGAGTTTTGTGTAGGTAGTTAAGAGTAATATTCCCTGTTGACTTATTGAAGGTAAGCTTGAGGTAAAGGGAATGTATTAGAAAAGTAATCAAATTTAAGAAGTTAAATTTGGAGATTGGTTGGGTGACCAAAAATAAAGGGTGTGGACTGTATTTTTTATACTTGCGTGTATGTTAGCAGGAATGATGCAGATGATGGTTGACCAGGTTGATCAACTCCAAGAGGTACCACTGTGGAGCCAAGGCAGATGCAGGGAATGCAAACTTAGTATTTCCAGAAATAAGTAGAGCAAGATGGTACGGTTTAAATTCAAAAACAAGTTTATTTTACAAATTCTGATTAAATGTAAAGCGTTACAATAAATATGAAAAGTGTTGAAGTTGAAATGTTAGCGGGGTTTTATTAAAAGATGTTTTCACTAAGGCTATTAAACAGTAAGTAAGTTTAGAATACAATAACGACCAACCACGAAACTTGGGCATAGAAAAAAGATAGCTCTCGTATGAGGAGGCAAAAATGACAATTGTAGATGTTATTTTTTATCCGCGTACTAACATTAGTTTCAAGCTTGTTCAGTGGCTTTTAAACTGTAATATTAATAATTAGGAAATTCATTTACCGGACGGTTATAATTCAAATTTCAGAGCAAATTAATTCAATAGTTAAGATAATATAACAAAGTCAATAAAAATACAATTAATAAGGATACGGTTTAGCAACCCTTTGTGCTAGTTTAAACAATAATATTACTATATAAAAAACAAGATAAAGTGCTATATTCGGCTGTGCCGAAACTTTGATACCCTCCACCGACAGGAGTGGGCTCTATATGGTAAATACATATATATTATTAACTAAGCTTCACAAAAACGAACAACAGCATTAAAATTGGTTGCGGCTTAGACCTTTATTAAATTATTGACCGACAATAAGCTTTTTGTAATAGTTCTAATTCTTAAATTTTTAGGAATGACTTTATACACTACCAGACTATTATCTTGTATCTTCTTATTACATTTTACCTCAGGCATCCTTTGGATAGCAATGAAGTATATTGTATGTGAAGAAAAATTTACAGTTATTAGACACCAGCAAAATGTAATGCATTTCCTGGCCCGCTACGGCCTTCGTCAGCGTTCTTTGTGTCACACTGGATAGTGATACTTTATAAATTAGGTGGAGTATTCATGTAACTTTTACAAAGGAAAGGAAACTTGGCCCTAAGTCGCATTAACAACCAGTATGTACCCCAACATTATAAAGTAAAATACCTGGGTATTTACCTTTATCGCCGTCTTACAAGAAAACCCCAGATAAGGACAAAATTTGCACATTTTTTCCTGATAATCTTTATAATAATAAATTCTAATTTGTCAAAATGTTTAATGTTTAAATTAGATATTATTAACATTATATATACTTACATATTTTATATTATATAATCTTATTTTGAATTTTATATGTAATTCTTACAAACAACAAATTAACCTGTTTAGCTTTATAAAATCCTATGCTGTAATTATAAGATTTAATCTTGTTG
Source organism: Pollenia amentaria (assembly GCA_943735925.1). Classification (NCBI taxonomy): domain Eukaryota; kingdom Metazoa; phylum Arthropoda; class Insecta; order Diptera; family Polleniidae; genus Pollenia; species Pollenia amentaria. The sequence continues at coordinate 75,851,916 of OX031010.1, forward strand.
CATAGGACAGTCGATGAAATAAAAATAAATAAATAAATAAAAACTTACTCAACATTCAAATACACCTGCGAATGAGGGAGGCTGCAGACATCGCTGTTCGGCCCTTTTTGTGAGTAAACGGGTAAATCCAGTATTTAGAAGTTTTTTGTCTCCCCTTCTATATTTGGTACTTTTTCAACATTCTAGCATTTAATGGGTGAAAATCGTTCCTATTTTTAGTACTATTTTTTACAAAACATTTTTCTCCATACATTGACATCTACGTTTTAAATTATAAGCTCCCACTACAATGTTGAAATTTTTGATAATTTTATGGGTAGAAAAAAAGTATCAAAAAAGGAAAATACGGATTTCTTTTTTTTTTTCTTTTCCGTTCTACATGCGGTATTTTTTGAATTTTCTAAAATACTAGGTTAATCCATGCGTTTCGCTACACCCATCGAAATAAAATAAGTAAAATTTATCATTTAAACAAAATGTAGTTATACAAAGCAATTTGTACACATATTAACAGAAATGTATAGTGTCTTTGTATGGAACTATACCTACTTTTCCAATTGAACATACTTTTTGACAGATGTTGGATATTAATATCTAAGATATTTGTTCAAAATTCTCCACACATATATAGAAATCTATGTTGTCTTTGTATGGGAGGTACCACGCTCATTGACCTATCCCAGTCCGTTTTTTAAAAGATTTTATGTATTTATAACACTCTAAATTTGGGCAATTTAACTTATACCGTTCTCAAAATAAAGAAAAATCTAATTTTGGCCGCGCCCACCTTACCAAAACCTCCCACTTACTTATAACAAAGCCATAGCTTGAACCGTTCCCCAAGTATACGGAAACCTTTATTGTCTTTGTATGGAAGGTTCTACATCCACTTATCCAATAAGTAGTACATTATAGTATTAATGGCAATATTGACTCTTAGTTGTATTCTTCATTATTTATTTAATAATATTCACATGTAAAATACTTCTAATAACACATTGTAGTGTACACATAAATTGTAGTGTGCACATAAAGTTTAATATGCACATAAATTACAAATGTGCATGAGTGCAATTTGTGATCATACATGTTTGTCCATTGGTTGAATGAAATATCAAGTGCATTAAACTCAGTGTTGCCACTTTGTGGGTAATTACCCGAATTTGGTGCAATTTTTACACTCGTGGCCAGAGCGTGGGTAATTTCTTTGAGGTGTAGATCAGGTGTGATTTCAAATTCTTTCGTTTTAAAACAAATAATATAAGGATTTATTTAAAAAAATGTTTCCAAAGTTTATGAAGCAAAAGATTGATAGTGATTGCCGCCAAATGGACAATTAGATTTCGATATATATAAGCTTCATACTGATTTAGAACCTGGATAATATTCGACGTTAAGAATTCTTATGTTATTAGCCTTGCACTCATAACATAACTTTATTTTAATAGGTCCATAGTTGCATATGGCACCCAATAAGGGAACACTCTTAAAAATTTGTCTTTAAATATAGTGATGTAGGGCTTAAAATGTTCGGAATGGACCGACTATGAACTTTCAAATTTGTTTTTTTTTTGCAAGAGTTTTTTTGTAACTAAACGTTAATTATATATCAGGTGTAATTTCATACAAATTGGGTAATTTTGCCTCATCTCAACTGTATTTTTGTATTTTGCTGGAGGTGACACTAATTAAGCTAAAGGTTGTAGCGACACGTCTACGCTAACCTGCTGGGGTAGACTCAGCGGCGGACAGGATCGTAAGGGAGCGAAATAAAACACGCGTCTCTTCACCACGTTTTAATACATATAACTTTATTAACTACTTTCGTCGGTTGCTCAGTAGCGCCACCTGGTTCAGGGGAGCAGAGCCAGAGACCAGCACGATGTTTACCACTCGGGTGTTGACCAAAGATTCTGCTACCGCTCTGTGAATGCTAAGAAAGCACACTGGGACAGCACAGGGTTTACCACTCGAGAGTTGCAAATAATACTCACACTACCAAATATGCCATTGAGTGCGGTCGAATATTTTAAAAACTACTTTGACTGTGAATTCGCCACTGGCCTAAGTAGTTCTTACCTTATGTCGATCTCGTCGCCGACTAATGCATTAAACACAATCGAGACAGCAGGCAACACGAAGGCACGACTACAAATGCTGCAGGTTGCAATTGTAGTCGCGTAATCAGCTACTGAATTATTTTGAAGACGACAATACACCGATAAACCGCATGAGAATTATTATGCTAGCTTTGTAACAAACAAACACTGGCTAAACCAATGCACCGTCAATGCAGCAATGTGTGTTCGTGTGTAGTGTGTATGTAATAATAAGAACTGGTAATACGATGTGTGTTTGTGTGTAGGTTGGTGTCACAGTAGGGTACTCAATAAAATAAAATAATAAAAATAAACTAAAACTAAAAATAATGTAAAATTATATAAATACTTATATAAATACTTATGTACGTGGAAATATACTTATGTGCATGGGAGCATAAATTATATTTCCACGTTACATCCCCCTCCCACTTCAGAGAGCGATGCTCTACTCGGGGATCCGAGCATTTCCTTCCTGTGGGGGCGAGTTTTGGTCCGAAGACCCGCACTACCTTGAAGGTAATATTAACCATCCCATGTGGGAGGCTCAGCCCCTTACTTACAATAAAAACTAAAAAAATAAGGGATAATTATAGAAATATAATAATGGCTATCCTACAGTCTTGAATATTTTTTTTTTTTTTTATAATTCTAAATCGTCGGTATGGATGAGGCTTCTTGTTGTAGCGTTGTCGTTTCACCCCGTTGGGGCCCTGGTTAACCCCTGTTTTGGGTGCCGTAGAGGTATATTGCTCATCGGGAACCTTTGTCGGTACGACTGCTTGGGAGGTTGATGGTTCATCGGTTGACGAGGTTGGCGTCGAAGCTTTTCTCCCTGTGGTGATCACCGGTATCGGGTTGCCGATCATGCCTTTGTTTTGGCGCAGCTGTAGACTAGGGTCTGGGGCCACTGCATACTTCGGGTGGACGTCGTGGGCTTCACGTACCCGCCGCCGGGCCGTGGAAATATATGCCAGCGGTGGTGGTGGCGCGGAAGATGACGGGGCTGGATCAGTATATCGGTGATCATTCTAGGCCTGGCATCGGTTGGTGGAACATAGGCCGAAGGCTTAGAAGCGGGGACTCGGAATTTTCTCGGCATGTAGCTTTGTATAATCGGCTTGGAATGTTTTAGTCGGATCTCGTGCTTAGCAATGGTACATAACCCTTTAACTTCACTGACCTTACCCTAATGGTGCTGCAACACCGCCGGAAGTTCGTTATTTTCTCTTTTTTACATGAAGTCTCTATTCGTTAGTGTATGTAGATGTTCGGTGCCGTGGTCGACACTCTGCCGGGTGAGTAGCTCGCCACTTAGTCTTAATTCGAAATTTAACGCACCCAAGAAGTCAAGACCAAGAATTATCGATTCTGCTAGTGTGGGTACTACGGAAGTGGTTAGGCATAGCATACTCGACTTATTAATTATCTCAATGGGGAAAGCGTCCATATACGTTACGAGGGACTGGTCAGCCATTTGGACGGTTCGCTCGGAGCAAGTTGGACTGACGTTCAGACTCACTAAATTATTCTTCAAAGACTCGCCAATGTATGTTCGTGAGGCCCCTGTGTCAATGAGTGCTTGGGTGATCTTCCCGTTAACCTCCACGAGTATGTAGTAGCGACCATCGTATGTCGGAATTGTTTGTTTTACCGTACTAGAACAGTGATTTTGGCAATCGCATGCTCGTGATAAAACGCCCTCTCGTCCACAATACGAGCAGAATAGTCTGAATGGGCTTATGCTCCCCTTCGGGTATGTCCTGGCCCCTTGCATCTCCAACAACTCGTGGCGCGCTCATATGGTGCCTCCCCTATCATATGCGAGGTATGTGGCCGCTTATCGCGCTTAAGGGCCTCAAACTCATCCGTGAGGCAAATAAGTTCGTCTAGGTTTGTAAAATCATTTCGGCGGACGTAATGCCTGTACTCGGTGCGCAGGCCGTCGCAGATTCTGTCAAGGTGGTTTTGTTTCCGGAGATGGGGGTGCTGCCTTGAAAGGGTTAACATTGTGAGTATGTAGTCCTTGGCACGCTCCCGGCCATTTTGCTTACGGTTATAAAAATTTTGTTCGAGCTGGACGAGGTATCGGTTTGGCAGAAAAAATGTTTGCATTTCCTCCTTAAAGGAGAGCCAGGTGCCGATTGATGTAATGCCTGTACTCGGTGCGCAGGCCGTCGCAGATTCTGTCAAGGTGGTTTTGTTTCCGGAGATGGGGGTGCTGCCTTGAAAGGGTTAACATTGTGAGTATGTAGTCCTTGGCACGCTCCCGGCCATTTTGCTTACGGTTATAAAAATTTTGTTCGAGCTGGACGAGGTATCGGTTTGGCAGAAAAAATGTTTGCATTTCCTCCTTAAAGGAGAGCCAGGTGCCGATTGAGTCTCGTTTTACACGATACCACTTGAGGGCATTACCGCGAAGCATACTTAGGATTGTGGGTAGCAGTCGGTCGAGCGGTAAGTGGTAACTTTCAGCAAGCGCTTCAAAGCGTTCTAGAAATTCCATGACATCGGTATCCCCCGAAAACGACAGATTCCATCGTTGGATGGCCGATATGATCTCGGCGTCTGAAAGATCACCCCTGTCTGGCTTCGGGAGTACCACTTACCGAATTTCTTCTTCCTTGACGATGCTTTCTTCTGCCGACTGTACTTCTTTTTCTAGCTCACGAAGTAAGTCTTCGGCGGAGGCTCTGAGCCGTTTATTTTGGATGTTGTCCGCCAGCTGCTTTCGTAGTTACTCCACGGTGTAGCCAGTAGTGGGTATGCCGATTTTTCGGCAGTGCAGCCGGTTGAGCTATGACTCATTGGCGGTCGCTCCTTTCTTTCCGCATTGCGACTCGGAATCGGGTCCCTGCTCGGGCGCCATTTGTAACATGGTTTTATTCTTCGGCTGCAGTAGCTCAGACGAGTCCAGGGTGTACTTACGGATCCACTAACCTTAAATGAGAAGACGATATATTTACCCTTTCGGGGGTTGAATTCAATATTTTCTTTATTGTTTTCTCTTAAATAATTTAATTACAATTCATGAAATACGATAACTACGACAACTTTGATAGGGATGTGTTCGGCCTGACGGATCGTGTGTTGATCGGCACCCGAGGTACAGCGTTCGTCTTCGGTAAATTCGGATCGGCGGTAACGTTCGGCGGGTTCGGTTGGCGGCGGGCTTGCTAGGTAAACGGTTAGGCTTTTCCCCCGGCTGCTTCTTCGGATCACACGTTCGTCGTATTAATGGTATATATAATACGTACAATGGTTCTTACAGCTAGTACCTAATTACTACATATTTTATGAAATAACTTATTCTACGAAGTTCTACGATAACAATACTACTAGTAGGAACAGGCGACACGAAGCCACTTGTGAGAACATGCGACACGAAGCCACTTGTGAGAACAGGCGACACGAAGCCACTTGTGAGAACAGGCGACACGAGGCCACTTGTGAGAACAGGCGACACGAGGCCACTTGTGAGAACAGGCGACACGAAGCCACTTGTTAGAACAGGCGACACGAGCCCACTTGTGAGAACAGGCGACACGAGGCCACTTGTGAGAACAGGCGACACGAAGCCACTTGTGAAAACTGCCAGCCGAAGCCGCAATGAAATTTATTTGATACCTAGCCCACAGGTTAAGTATCTTTAATAAAATATACAACCGAGTTCACCTTCGTGAGATCAGTCGGCTCGTCAATTGTACTTCCAACTTCCGAGACTTGTAGGGCGGTTTCTTGTCTTGTGAGAATCGCCCCTACTGTGACAAAACCTTTGCTACTTATGTCAATACACCGATAAACCGCATGAGAATTATTACGCTAGCTGTGTAACAAACAAACACTGGCTAAACCAATGCACCGTCAATTCAGCAATGTGTGTTCGTGTGTATGTAATAATAAGAACTGGTAATACGATGGGTGTTTGTGCGTAGGTTGGTGTCACAGTAGGGGGACTCAATAAAATTAAATAATAAAAATAAACTAAACTAAAATAAAAATAAACTAAAAATATGGAAAAATGTGGAAATATACTTATGTGCGTGGGAGCTAAATTATATTTCCACGTTACAAAGGTTTCAGAGCACTTTATCAATAGTATAGGAAGAAAAATATAATCTGAATCTTTAAAGTATTGGTATCATAATAAAGTCTTTCGAAACACATTTCATATGATGTATTAAATATACCGATTTATTAACCCCTTAAGAGGATTTATCTTAAAATTTTGTCGATATGTATAATAATATTTCCTCACATATATACACCCCAAGTTTTTGTATGCTATATTTTTAGAAACTTCATCATATAAAATTTTAAAGTTATTAGGGTTAAGAAAAATTTATTTATAAGTTTGAGTTAAAATATATAGTGGTAATAGTTTATGTACTTGTTACATATTGAAGTATAGTAATATGTAAATATTTGAAAAGTATTCCGGAAGGCTGAAAACCCGCAATACAGAAAAACTTTATTAATCAAAGTCCTAATAACTTTGGTAACATGTGTATATTATTGTTAAATAATTATTATTATATCGACATAATTTAAAGATAAAGCAAATTTAGTAAAAAAGTCAGTCAAGAAGTATGAGCATTTGAAATGGGCTCTTAATGGGTTAATAAATCGGCGTGCTTTAAACACCATGTGAAAAACACTTTCAATTTTTCAATGATACCCATACTGCTAAAACTAAGAGCGTTGGCGTGACAAACATCTTCCTATATAACTATTTTTAAGAATACTAAAAAGTAATAATAATATAGATTTGGTGGTGAGCCGCGCTTATATTCTTGTTTCATTTCGGTTCTTTGCTGTTTAACCAAAAAATTATTATTATATATTATAAGCACTAATTCTTCCAATTTTTGATTATATTAGCAGCACTTTTTCTGTTTTGTAGCGTACAAAAATAGAAATTAGTTTAATTTGACTACAACGACAAAATTAGCATAGACAACAACCTGCAGCCATTTAGCAGTGTCGTCGTTAAAATAATCATTTCCATATACACACATGTATTCTATTGTTGATATATTGAAGTCGGTAGTCTGCTGTCTCGAATGTGTTTAATGCATAACTCCTACCAGTCGATGCTCGTCCTTTTATAATGTTTGTGCCGATACACAGGCAAACACACACACATACCATCATATGAACCAAACAGCTGTGATTGCCCAGTGTCGCAGTGTTGTGTATGGAGACTGTATTCTCACAACCGTTAAATTCAGATTACAAATTCAAATAAAGCTAACATTAATTCACAGCACTTAGGTATTAAGTAAATAAAATAATACTTCAAATGTCTTAAATATAAATTCAATATAATTCTTACCTTAAATCTAACAAAACAAGCGCAACGTAATTAATTTATTTATAATTTTTACGTCGGTCGCGCTCATTGAAGATAGACGTGTTCTCTAAGCTCGGCATACGGTTTATTTTTTATAATAAATTTAAAAAAAAAGAAAATATAAGAAAAAGAAAAAATACATGTATGTACATACATAAACATACTCATTTTGAGCAAAAATATTTTTTTGTTTTTATTTTCGGTGTTGATAAACAATAAATAATAAGAAAAGCACAATTGTAAACAATAAAGTAAAAAAAACGCTTATGAGTGCAAATAATGCAAAAACAATAAAACAGAATGATAGAAACGCATATATTACAGTGAGTGTTAACGAAACAAATACAGAAATAAAAAAGAATCGATGATAGCAAATACCTTACGGCTAAGCCTATTACTCGCACGCGATCCCTCTCACCCTCTGTATTTAATAATTCGGTTGATACACTAACAAATATAAAACCTGCAATCGTTGCCTAAACTGCAAAAGCAATTTTAATAAGTGATGAAAAGATTACTCCCAAATCAGGCATAATGGAAAACTCAGTATTACAGATAAAAAGTGATCAAAAGCCTCAAGTACATGTTGGTATTGAAAGGTACATAACAGTGCTTAATCGGGGTCGCAGCTCAACCTCTTCTGCAGTTGCTTCACTCACAAAAGTTTTAATAAAGGGTACAGCTGATAGAATAAGTTCACAAAATCGTTTTGCAATTTTGGACGAGGAATCCTCGGAAGCACAAAACGTTATCAAATCTTCTAAGCTACCCCCGATATATCTTAGAGAGCAAAACTCAAGTGAATTAATAAAGAATTTGATCTCGGTAATAGGTGAAAATTCTTTTTATGTTGCCGCAATAAAGCGGGGTAGTATAAATGAGACAAAAATACAAGTTAATCGTAAAGATGATTTTCGTAAAGTAATAACTAAATATAAAGCACTTAATAAAAACTTTTATACATATCAACTGAAGAGCAGTTAAGGTCTTCAGGTAGTGATAAAGGGCATTGACTCATGCGTAGACCCAGGTGAGATAAAAACGTTTTTAGAGAAGAAGGGCTTCAAAATAAAAAATGTAATAAATATTAAAAATAGAGAAAAAAATCCGCAGCCACTACTTCGAGTGGAGTTAGAACCCGGCGACGTTAAGCTTAAAAAACGAAACGCTTCCCATTTACAGTCTGAAAAATATCCTGTATAGGAAAATAACGATAGAGGAGCCGCACAAAAGGAATGGTCCCGTGCAATGTTTAAACTGCCAAGAATTTGGTCACACTAAGGCATACTGCCATTTAACCCCTGTTTTCGTTGTATGTGGAGAATTACATAGTACAACTCTCTGCGATAATTTTAAAAATGCAGCAACTTGGTGGTAATCACACTGCCAACTATAGAGGATGCCCTGTATACTCTATAGTCAAGCGCTCGGTTGGACCGAAACCTAATGCCCCTCAAATTCAGGTAACAAATCAAGTTAACACTAATGACATTCAGGAACCACAGCCTAGTAATAACAAAACATCCTACGCTAATATCCTAAAATCAAGCCATATGCCAATGCAAGGTGATTTGCCAAATAATGATGAAACTCCAGTTTCTAATTTAAGTCGTGTAGAAAAAACCATGAAAACACTAGTGCAAACAGTAAATAACTTTACGAACAGAATGGGTAATATGATGCACGAAATGTTAAGAATGCAATCGATGTTATTGCAAGCTGTACTTAACAAGCCATGAATTGTTTAAAAATTTGTTTTTGGAACGCAAACGGCATTCGCCAACATAAAAATGAACTAGAATACTTTCTTAAAAGTAAACAAATTGATGCAATGATGGTTTCTGAAACTCATTTGACCTCAAGAAATACGTTTTTAATCAATGGTTATATATTATATGATACCAAGGACCGTCGAGATAGAGCTTGTGGAGGTTCTGTTATTTTGATAAAAGCCCGAATCAAACACTACTTAATGTGTGATCATCGTGAAGATAATCTGCAAGCTACGAACATTTGTGTTGAAGAGCTAAATCGAAACTTAGTTCGTTCATCTTTATACTCTCCACCTAGATTTTCAATATCAGAGAGCCAATATTATAAATATTATAAATTATTAGGACTTTTTTTCCTAGCCGCTGGCGATTACAACGCTAAACATACCTTCGGGGGGTCACGGCTCATAGCACCAAAGGGTCGTGTTTTGTATAATAAAATCTCTAAAATGGATTTAAATGTGGTCGCAAGCGGACAACGTACTTATTGGCCTACTGGTCAGCAAAAACTTACAGGTGCCATCGATTTGGCGTGGTTAGAAACATCCCCGCAGAAACGATTCATGTTGAAGCTTCCTTAGAACTATCTTCCGATCACTCACCTACAATTGTTACTTTAATGAACCCAAATAGAATTGTATCAACGTCTGGTTACTTGGCGACGTCAGCCACACAAATAAATTGGATAAAATATAATAAATATCTTAGTACCCATTGCACAGAAAATATTCCGCTTAGTACACCGGAGAACGTGGATCTCGCTATTGTTAATTTTGACAGTTATCTCAAACTAGCTGTTCAACATTCCAGCATAACCCTAAAAAAAACCAAAAATAATAACATTAATATTCTACAGATGTCGAGCGTCTCTTGACCGAAAAAAGGAGAGTTCGAAGAGAGTGGCAATTGCACAGATCCCCCCAACTTAAGACTTCATTAAAAGACTGCTCAAAAAGGCTAAGAAAGTTATTGCAGTCTCATAAAACGGCTTCCCTGGAAAAATATCTTAAAGAAACTCCACAATCAGACTTCTCATTATGGCGTGCAGCTAGAAGTCTCAACAGACCAGTTATATCTAAGCCACGATTAAGAAACTTGAATATAAGTTGGGCAAGAAATGACATTGAAAAATGAAATCTGTTTGTTAATCATCTGAAAAATGTATTTACCCTTAATATATCTCACGATATAGCAGTCGACTTACCGTCTGTAAATGTTAGAGCAGCTATTCGCCTAAGATTCGAGTTTAGAGAAATCGAAAAGGCTATTTGTGATTTAAACACCAAGAAGGCACCCGCTATTGATAATATCAGTAATAAAATAATTTTGGAGCTACCGAGTATAGCAAAGAAAATTATGCTTATAATTTTTAATACCATTTTACGCCTTCCATACTACCCTTAAGAATGGAAGGTTTTCTTAGTAACCATGATACCAAAGCGAGGAAAGGATCAAACAAAAGTTGAGTCATACAGGCCTATTAGCTTATTTTCCAATATCTCAAAACTATTTGAGAAACTACTAGTGTCAAAATTAACGCCGATTTTAAATGAAAATAGATGTATTCCAAACCATCAATTCGGTTTTAGAAGAAAGCACAGCACAATTGAACAAACTCATATAAAAGTAATTGTCATAAGAAAAGCCTTTGAATAAAAAAATATTGCTCAGCACTCTTCATCGATGTGTCCCAAGCTTTCGATAAAGTCTGGCATGAAGGATTCCTACTGAAATTGCAGCAAAACTTACCAGCAAACATACACAAGATTTTGCAAAGCTATTTAGTCAGTCGTCAATTTATTATTAAAGAAGGCGATTTTTTAAGATCTTCCACTTTACAACTCTATCTAAAAGCCAATTTGGTGCTACTGTTTTCCGTTATGGGGCACTGCCTCGGCTTCTAACATCGGAAAAATTCAAAGGCGCCAAAATAAACTTCTTCGAATAATCACAGCCGCCCCCTCGTACGTCAAAAACTCAAATATCCACAAGGATCTCAATGTGCCATTAGAAAAAACTATGATAACGAAATATGCAGTAAAATATTTAAAAATGCTGGAACTGCACCCAAATTCATTAGCTCGAAATATTTTAAATTATGGCGGCCACACTCTCTTAAGAAGAAGAGACACTGCAGCACTCACCCAATCAGATGAGCGATAACCAACTACATATATGAACAGAAACTGTGATGATGAAATCTTTTTTGTCTGGCACTGGCAGGACATAAAGTAATATTAGGATAAGATTTGATTAATTATTGTTAGTTCATATTTAATATATGAAGATTCAATAAATAAATACTGACAAAAAATTTATTATATTAAATTAAATAAAAATAATTCTGGTGTGGGCAAAACGAACCCGGTGACTTTGCTCGTCACATTACCTACTCTCTCTCCGGCCGGTTATTTTATCAGCCACAGGGCCCGCATAGTGCCATCTGGGTCTTCACGAATTCGGTATCGTCGTTGAACTGCCGCTGCATGGATCAAAGAAAAGAGAGCGAACGGGGTTTTCCCCCTTTTGTTTTTACTTGGCTTGTTGGAAAATGGTTTTAATTAACTGAGGTGGGCCGTGCTCACATCACGACTACCAAGTTAGCCGCGAAATTGTCCACGGCTCTCGATAACGGGTGCTGTCGCACCAGTACCTGCTCCCCCACGGTCGGATGCCAGCCACGCCTCCGCAAGTCATAATAGCGTTTTTGGTTCGCCGACGCTCTCGCCAGGTACTGCTTGTAGCTCACTCGCCCGCTCTGTAGGCGCCGGACTTCGGAGCACCTGTACCGACAGTGACATCATCATACAGGGCCTTCGGTAGTCGGGGTTCCCGGCCTTGGGTAAGATAGGCGGGGCTAAGCCATGTTGATTCTGACTGGCTCGTATTTATGGCCAGCATGATTTCCGGTAAGAGTTCTTCCCAGGTAGTAATGCGTTGACCCAAGAACTATGATGGGCCTGTTGGCTCTCTCGGTAGGGTTCTCCTGAGGTGTGTACGGTGCGGTGAATTGCTGGCTGATCCCAAGGTATGCTAGGGCCTTCTTGAACCCCTTGACCGTGGGCTGTGAGCCATTGTCCATGATGAGAACTTTCGGCACGCCATATCGATCCAGGATGCGCTCCCTGAATGCCTTGACCGCTTCTTCGGCGGTTGCCTTACGAAGGGGAATAAATTCCATCCATGGCTTTTCCAGGATGCGCGTTAAGATCCTGCCGGCCGGTGCTTGTTGAGGGACCTTATACTGCTGGCACTTCTGGCAACCTCGTACATAGGTTTTTACATTCCGGGTCATTCCGGGCCAATAACAGCGGCTGGCAATCTTATGGATGGTCTTTTTAATGCCCATATGACCTCTGGCTACCTGTTCATGGGTTTCATGTAAGACCCGTGGTTGTAACGCCTCAGGAACACACAACTTCCACTGGACGTCTTCTTGCAGAGGGCCCCCGGTGGTCACGTGGTGGTATAGTTGGTTGTTGATGATGGAATAGTCGGGGTGGGCCTCCGGGTTTTGGCGTAGTTGTGACATACGTTCCGTGACCCAGTTATGTGGGACGGGGCTCTCTGATTGCAGCAGTTTGAGTTCCGTGGTGGGCTGTCGAGGGCATCTGCCACAATATTTTGCTTGCCTTTCCCGTACTGGATAGAGCACTGGTATTGCTGCAGCTCTAAGGCCCATCTGGCCAGTCGCCCGGACGGGTTCTCAATAGAATTTAATAATTTTAGGGCCAAGTGATCGGTGATGATGATAAGCTGGTAGCTTTACAGGTAGGGACGCTTCTTACGGACCCCCCATGTTATAGCCAAACACTCCTTCTCGGTGGCCGAATAGTTTTTCTAGGCCTGGTTGAGTTGTCGACTGGCATACGCGATGACTCGCTCGGTGCCCTCAATTTCTTGAGTGAGAACTACTCCTAAGCCGTAATCGCTGGCATCCGTTTGGAGGACGAATATCTTACCAAAATCAGGAGAGGACAATACCGGAGCCTCGGCTAACTTCTTACGCAGAGTCTGGGATGTTTCCGCAAAGCTTAGGACAAACCGGCGGTACCAGGAAGTGATACCCAAAAAGCGCCGCACTTCTTTTAGGTTCTGGGGAACTGGAATGTTGGCGATAGCTTCAATCTTATCGGGGCCCGTCTTGATTCCTTCTGGCGTGATGAGATGGCCCAAGTCCTTGGTCTCGGCCTTGAAGAACTCGCACTTCTCGGCATTTATTCGTAGGTTAGCAGTCCGTAGTCTTCTGCATACTTCCTTCAGATTGGCCACGTGTTCTTCGAACGTTTTTCCGATGACAATAATATCGTCAAGATATGCGAGATATCGTTGCAAAGTGTGCTTTGTTGTGAATACTTGAATAATTAAATTTGATTTTGCAATATATATAAATATAATATAAAAAAAATTCCCGTTAGAAGCGAATGAACGCAATAAATAAATTTAACTTATTTAACATCAAAGTGAACAACTAAAGAAAGAAAAATAAAAAAAAAAATATATATATATTTATGTATGAATGAACATACATACCTATGTATACATACAGTGTAATATATAATAAAAACATTAAGAGGACAGCAAACGGTGAAAAACAACAAAAAAATAAAAATAACTATTTTTATGAGTAAAAACAGTGAAACAGCGCTAACTGAAAGAGATATTTATGTGACAGTGGAAGCTAACAATGTTGAAATAAATAAAACAAAAGAAAGCAATACGCCTGCAACTGTTACCGAAGCGGCAAATCTTAGTGGGAAATGATACCATCTGTGGAGAATTACATGGTAATCACATTGCCAAATATAGAGGATGTCCAGTATACTTCATCGTCAAGCGTTCGGTGGGACCGAAACCTAATCCCACTCAAATTCAGGTAACAAACCAAGAAAGCACTAATGTCATTCAGGTACCGCAGCCTGGTACTTACAGAATCTCCTACGCTAACGTTCTAAAATCAAACCATATGCCAATGCAAGGTGAGTTGCCAAATAATAATGAAACTCGAGTTTCTAATTTAAGTCGTCTAGAAAAAGCCATGGAAACATTAGTGCAAACAGTAAATTACTTTTCGAACACAATGGGTAATATGATGCAGGAAATGTTAGGAATGCAATCGATGTTATTGCAAGCTGTACTTAACAAGCCATGAATTGTTTAAAAATTTGTTTTTGCAATGCAAACTGCATTCGCCACAAAAATGAACTAGAATACTTTCTTAAAAGAAAAGAAATTGATGTAATTATGGTTTCTGAAATTCATTTGACCTCAAGAAATACCTTTAAAATCAATGGTTATATATTATATGATACCAAGGACCGTCGAGATAGAGCTTGTGGAGGTTCTGTTATTTTGATAAAAGCCCGAATCAAACACTACTTAATGTGTGATCATCGTGAAGATAATCTGCAAGCTACGAACATTTGTGTTGAAGAGCTAAATCGAAACTTAGTACTTTCATCTTTATACTCTCCACCTAGATATTCAATATCAGAAAGCCAATATTATAAATATAATAAATCATTAGGACCATGCTTCCTGCCCGCCGGCCATTATAACGGTAAACATACCTTCTATGGGTCACGACTTATAACACCAAGGGGGTCGTGTCTTGTTTAATACAATCTCTATAATGGATTAAAATGTGGTCGCGAGCGGGCAACCAACATATTACCTACTGATCAGCAAAAATTCCAGATGTCATCGATTTTGGCGTGGTTAATCATCCCCATAGAAACGATTCATGTTGAAGCTTTTTTAGAATTATCTTCAGATCACACACGTACGAATGTTGCTATAATGAACCCCAATACAATTGTATCTCTGTCTGGTTACTTGGCGACGACAACCACATAAATAAATTGGTTAAAATATAAAAACTATCTCAGCACCCATTGCACAGAAAATATTCCGCTTGATATACCGGAGAATGTGGAAATCTCTTTTGTGAATTTTGAGAGTTATCTTAAACTAGCTGTTAAACATTCCATCAAAATAATAAAAACTAATAATATATATTCTACAGATGTCGAGCGGCTCTTGAACGAAAAAAAGAGAGTTCGAAGAGAGTGGCAATTGCACAGATCTCCTTAGCTCAAGAAATTATTGAAAGAGTGCACAAAAAGTTTAAGAAAATTATTGCAGTCTCAAAAAGCGGCATCATTGAAAAAATATCTTTAGGAACTGGATGCAACTCCACAATCAGAGTACTCATTATGGCGTGCAGCTAGAAACCTCAAAGGCCACCTTTAAGAAACTTTAATAGAAGTTGGGCAAGAAATGATGCAGAAAAAGGAAATATATTTGTTGATCATTTGAAAAACGTATTTACCCCTCATACATCACACAATATTGCTGCGGAGTTACCACCTGTTGATGTTAGAGCAGCTGTTTCCCTAAGATTTGAGTTAAGAGAAATCGAAAAGGCTATTTGTGATTTAAACCCCAAGAAAACTCCTGGTTTTGACAAGAACAGTAACAAAATGCTTTTGGAACTACCTTACATAGCAAAGAAAATTATTCTTTTTATTTTTAATGCTATTTTACGCTTGAATACTTCCCTCAAGAATGGAAAGTTTCTTTAGTTACCATGATACCTAAACCAGAAAAAGATCACACAAAAGTTGAGTCATATAGGCCTATAAGTTTATTATCTAATATATCAAAGCTGTTTGAGAAACTCTTAGTGTCAAAATTTATCCCAATTTTAAATAAAATTATATGTATTCCTATGTATTCCCATCAGTTCGGTTTTAGAAAAAAACATAGCACAATTGAGTAAACCCTTCGGATAGTAAACGCCATAAGAAAGGCCTTTGAAGAAAAAAATATTGCTCCGCTCTCTTCATCGATATGTCTCAAGCCGAGACATATCAAGTCGAGATAGAGCTTGTGGAGGTTCTGTTATTTTGATAAAAGCCCGAATCAAACACTACTTAATGTGTGATCATCGTGAAGATAATCTGCAAGCTACGAACATTTGTGTTGAAGAGCTAAATCGAAACTTAGTACTTTCATCTTTATACTCTCCACCTAGATATTCAATATCAGAAAGCCAATATTATAAATATAATAAATCATTAGGACCATGCTTCCTGCCCGCCGGCCATTATAACGGTAAACATACCTTCTATGGGTCACGACTTATAACACCAAGGGGGTCGTGTCTTGTTTAATACAATCTCTATAATGGATTAAAATGTGGTCGCGAGCGGGCAACCAACATATTACCTACTGATCAGCAAAAATTCCAGATGTCATCGATTTTGGCGTGGTTAATCATCCCCATAGAAACGATTCATGTTGAAGCTTTTTTAGAATTATCTTCAGATCACACACGTACGAATGTTGCTATAATGAACCCCAATACAATTGTATCTCTGTCTGGTTACTTGGCGACGACAACCACATAAATAAATTGGTTAAAATATAAAAACTATCTCAGCACCCATTGCACAGAAAATATTCCGCTTGATATACCGGAGAATGTGGAAATCTCTTTTGTGAATTTTGAGAGTTATCTTAAACTAGCTGTTAAACATTCCATCAAAATAATAAAAACTAATAATATATATTCTACAGATGTCGAGCGGCTCTTGAACGAAAAAAAGAGAGTTCGAAGAGAGTGGCAATTGCACAGATCTCCTTAGCTCAAGAAATTATTGAAAGAGTGCACAAAAAGTTTAAGAAAATTATTGCAGTCTCAAAAAGCGGCATCATTGAAAAAATATCTTTAGGAACTGGATGCAACTCCACAATCAGAGTACTCATTATGGCGTGCAGCTAGAAACCTCAAAGGCCACCTTTAAGAAACTTTAATAGAAGTTGGGCAAGAAATGATGCAGAAAAAGGAAATATATTTGTTGATCATTTGAAAAACGTATTTACCCCTCATACATCACACAATATTGCTGCGGAGTTACCACCTGTTGATGTTAGAGCAGCTGTTTCCCTAAGATTTGAGTTAAGAGAAATCGAAAAGGCTATTTGTGATTTAAACCCCAAGAAAACTCCTGGTTTTGACAAGATCAGTAACAAAATGCTTTTGGAACTACCTTACATAGCAAAGAAAATTATTCTTTTTATTTTTAATGCTATTTTACGCTTGAATACTTCCCTCAAGAATGGAAAGTTTCTTTAGTTACCATGATACCTAAACCAGAAAAAGATCACACAAAAGTTGAGTCATATAGGCCTATAAGTTTATTATCTAATATATCAAAGCTGTTTGAGAAACTCTTAGTGTCAAAATTTATCCCAATTTTAAATAAAATTATATGTATTCCTATGTATTCCCATCAGTTCGGTTTTAGAAAAAAACATAGCACAATTGAGTAAACCCTTCGGATAGTAAACGCCATAAGAAAGGCCTTTGAAGAAAAAAATATTGCTCCGCTCTCTTCATCGATATGTCTCAAGCATTTAAAAAAGTCTGGCACGAGGGCTTATTACATAAATTGATGCTAAACTTACCAGTAAACACACACAAGCTGTTAAAATGCTACTTACTCGGTCGTAAATTCATTATTAAGGAAGGCGACTTTTTAAGTTCTCCTCAGCCAATTGTCGCTGGGATCCCAAAAGGCAGCATCCTGGGTCCACTATTATACCTAATGTATACCTCGGACATGCCAACTAACAACTACACTCAAACTTCAACTTTGCGGACGATACAGCTTTTCTAAGCGTGCATGAAAACCATCATGAAGCATCTCGTTACTTACAGGAGCATATATTTCAACTAGAAATATGGTTAAAACAATGGAGGATAATAGGCAACGAGCAAAAATGCGTACATATAACATTCACCTTGCGTCGGGATTCATGCCCCCCTATTAAAATCAATAATCAAATAATACCTCAGCATTCGTTTGTAAAATATCTCGGTATACATCTAGATCGCCGTTTAACGTGGAAATACCATATAGATGTGAAATTAACTCAAATGAAACTAAAAGCCATTCAAATTCATTGGCTTATTAAAAGAAATTCTGTCCTTAGTCTCGATTTCAAACTTCTACTTTACAACTCTATCTTAAAACCAATCTGGTGCTACGGTATTCAATTGTGGGGCACTGCCTCAGCGGCTAATATCGAAAAAATTCAAAGGCGCCAAAATAAATTTCTTCGAATAATCACAGCTGCTCAATGCTTTGTTAAAAACTCGAATATCCACAAGGATCTCAACGTGCCATTGGTAAAATATATGATTACAAAATACGCAGTACAATATTAAAAAGGCTTGAACTACACCCAAATTCACTAGCTCGAAATATCTTAAATGATGGCGGCCAAACTCGCTTAAGGAGAAGAGGAACTGCAGCACTCACCCAATCATAAAAGCGAAAAACACCTAAATATGTGAACAGAAACCGTGATAAAAAAATTTTTGACGGGCACTGGCACGACATGAATTAAAGTAATAGGATACGATTTGATTAATTATTGTTATTTAATATATGAAGATTCCATAAAGAATCACTGGGAAAAAAAAGATATGCGAAAGCAATCGGCTCCATGTCTGACCCTATGACCCCGTCTTAAGCTCGTTGAAAGGTGGCCGGGGCAGAATGCAGGCCGAAGGCATGACCCGCCACTGGAACAACCCTCTGCCGGCCACGGCAAAAGCGGTGTTTTTCTTGCTTTGTTCTTGCATTTGCCAGTAGCCGTCCTTTAGATCGATACTGCTGATGTACTGGGCATCTCGTAATCGGCCCAGTATGGTATCAATTAGGGGCAAGGGGTAGGCATCCGATATGGACTTGGCATTGAGTTGTTGGAAGTCCATACAAGTACGCCACGTCCCGTTCTTCTTTCTGACCAGTGTGATGGGGAAACTGTACGGACTCGAGGAAGGTTCAACGCATCCCTTCTCAAGCAATTTGTTGACCTCTTCGTCGATAATGGCTTGCATTGCGGGGTTGCGCGGGGAGTACCTGATTTTTATCGGACGTTCGTCCTTCATGACGATCTGGAGGGCGGCCAAGTTGAAAACCCCACGATTTTCTGGAATTTCGTCAATTCTTCTTCCAGAAATTGGTTAATCTGTTTCAGACGCGTAATCTGGGGCTTAGGCTGTAATAAATGAGACGGGCCCTAGACTGTACTGAATTGCTTACTTGGGCCCGAGTACTTGCTTCAACCCCGCGCATTCGATCCTGGAAATCTGGCCCTAGGATAATGCCTTCCGTTGCTGACTTCATGACAAAGAAGTCCGTGGCCACACTCGCTTAAGGAGAAGAGAGACTGCAGCACTCAGCCAATCAGAAGAGCGATAAACACCTATACATGTGAACAGAAACCGTGATAAGAAAAAATTTTTGTCGGGCACTTTGCCGGCCACGGCTGTACTGAATTGCTTACTTCGGCCCGAGTGCTTGCTACCAACCGCGCGCATTGGATCCTGGGGTCGAAGGTGCGCATGAAATCTGCCCCTAGGATAATGCCTTCCGTTGCCGACTCCATGACCAAGAACTCCGTGGACACGGTCTTATCGCCAAAGGTTACCTCATATGTAACTGCTTGCGTAATCACTTTACTGGAACCATCAGCCAGCACTACCTTGATGTCGACATCGGTTTTCGTCGGGTTGGCCGGCAGCCCCTGGATCACTGCTGTTGTCAGGAAGCTTCTGATTGCCCCTGTGTCCACAATGCCGGAATAAAGTTCTCCTTGAATGAGAATATGGGCGGTGAGTTTACTTTCCACCCACCCTAGGGCAGTCCGGTCAGTTGGGCGGAACCGCCCAGGCCGTCTTCTAGCACATCGTCGCGAGGTGACGTTGGTGATTGCCCGATGGTGCTCGTTCGGATGGTTCAGAATATACTCTAGGTCACAGGCTAGCCTAATAAGGTCTCCAAGCGCGACGAAGTCCGGTCTTCGAATGTACCATTGGTAGTCGGCCAGCGGGCTCCGAAGGATCCGCTCCACCTTCTGAGCATCTGTCATGTCGGCGTGCCGCATTAAGTCCTGCAGCGCGACTACATATTCTTTGAACCGTTCGCGCGGACGCTGGATACTCTTCCGAATTTCATCGTCTAATGTCTCGAAATATCGTGGGGCAGTAAGACGGTGAGAAAGTCCTGCTTGAAGGCACCCCACTGCTGCCAAGCCTTGCGATTATTTCGGAGCCATACCAAGGCCTTTTCTTTGAAAAATTTGGACAGTACCGGCAGGATATCATTTAACGGAATTTCGTACAAGTCCGCCAATTCCTCTATACGTTTAACGAAACTGAGTGAATCATCTCCGACAGTGAAGTGACTCCCCATTTGTGTACCATCTCTATCACTAACACACGGCCTTCTTTTCTCTCCTTGGAAAGGCTCGTGCCACTTGGGGGTCGCACGGGCTCCTCTGTCTTGGCCGGACTGGCTTGGTTATTCATCCCAGTCTCGGGCAGCTGAAGCAGCAGATTCGGGGACGCGGGAGGAATTTCGTGCTGTGCCTGCAACCGCAAAAGTTCTGTTCCGGCCTTCTCGTCGTTGGCGAACCGCTTATCCATTTCCTCCACGGTGCCCGTTGGGGTTTCTTGGAATTGTTGGAGATAGCCAGCCAGCTCATCCGTCTGAATAGTATATCCACGCTGAGGTGTTGTTGTGTTGTGTATGGAGACTGTATTCTCACAACCAGAAGGCGCTTTTTCTAACCATTAAATTCAAATTAGAAATTCAAATAAAGTTGAAATTAATTCACAGGGCTTAGGTATAAAATAATAATACAAATGTCTTAAATACAAATTAAATATAATTCATACCTTAAATCTAACAAAACAAGCATTTATAATATTAAATTAAATAAAAATAATTCTGGTGTGGGAAAAACGAACCCGATGACTTTGCTCGTCACAAGGTTTAATGACACTAGGTAATTATTTAGAAGTCAGCATAATTTTGACTTCTGCATTTTTTATAATTTTATTAAACAAAAAGTTTAACGACAGAAACAAATTATCAAGACATCAGCATAATTTTGATTGCTGCATTATATTAGACAAACACACAAACATCCTAAAAGGAAAGGAGGCCAGGTATAGAAGCTTCAAAGAGTAGCGTTTTCTGTTGAAAAGGCTGGTAAATTCGCAGCCACCAATATCCTGGATATCCACAACGAGGATGTGGCAGCAGATAAATGAGGAGTTCCTTATAAAGGAGCAGCTGGAAAGACGCTAAAAACGGCACAAAACTAAACATTAATAATTTTTTTAAAGAAAACAAAAAAAATCAGTAGTGCATTGTATTCGCACACATAGGCCAGTAAGCGACTATTCGCTCGTGGCACAGTAGGAAAAAAACTAAACATTAATAATTTTTTAAATAAGAAAACAAAAATAATTATTTACAATTATAAAATAATTATATAAATTTTGTAAATTGTGTTTGCTTGTTAGGAAAATAATTTTGTATTAATGTTGTCCTTTTATTATTTTTATTTAAATAGACCCTTGAAAAAGTCACCAAAAAAGTGACGAAACGTCGCATGAAATGTAATAAATTTGTTTTATTTACATCAATATCATTAGGTCTTATTAGCTTAAAAAGAAAAATAAACTGAAAATAAATAATTAATTGGCCAAAGAAATATATACGAAAAAATAATTATTGTTAAATACATTTTACTATGTAAGCCATTACAAAAAAAAAAAATTATAAAATATACACTAGATGTCTAAATAGAAGATAAAAAATTAAACTGGAACAATAAAATTATATTTTTATATGCAAGGATATATGCTTAAACTATAGATAATCAGTTATTTCATAATGGAGAGGAGAGAAAAAATCATAAAACTTAAGAATCCAATAGATTTCAATCCTAGGGAAAAAAGAAAATTAAGCTTAGAAGAAAGATTAGAGTGGTTAACAGAACGCCGGAAAGCAATAGGTATTCGGTCGAATAATATCCAATAATGACTGCTTGGTTTCAAAATGGGTTATGGTGTTGCGAATAGTACGCTCAGTAAGCTGAGCGAAGTGCACGTAACACATTCCTCACATAACGTGAATTTTCGTAATAAAGTTGAACGATTTGTAAACGTTGTTCAGGCGTATATCAATACCGTTTTTCGATAGCCAAATTGTCGCAAGTGGTCTAAAAGAGCTTCCAGGTAGTATTTTGATAACACGTGCAGAAGCCTTATATATTCCTTTAACAGTATTGTTTAATACATCAATTAAATTTGGGTATTTTCCGAAAATTTGAAAGGAATCGTTTATTGTTCCATTCATCAACGTCTTCAAAATTATCTAGATTGTTTTTATGGATGGTGTGAAGCAAACCTAATGGAGCTAAATTTAAAGAAGTGTAAACTTATGCGTTTTTCAAGAAATAATCCAGCTACAGTAAATTACTTCCTAGGAAGTATTCAAGTTGATACAGTGGATAACTTCCTTGATCTTGGAATACTACTTGACCCTAAACTGAGCTTAAATTCGTATATAATGTTTATAATAAATAAAGCTAGAGGCACACTTAGCTATATAAAATGCTGGGCATTACAAAAACCTTATATATGTCACTTGTTAGGCCGATTCCTGCGTATGGATCAATTATATGGGACCCCATTTACCAAACGTATTCTAATTCAATCGAATCGGTACAGAAACAATTCCTGCTCTTCTGTCTTTGTGGATTACATTTCAACCCACTAACCATGTCTTCATACTCAGCTCGATTGGCTCTGATAAAACTCCCTACTTTAAAAAGTCGTAGAACAATGCTGAATGTGATGTTTATTTTAAACATTATTAATGGTGATATCTGCGCTGGTTTCTTAATTAATGAGATTTCATTTAATATTCCTCAACGTTCATCTCGAAATTTCATCCCGTTATCTGTCAAATTTTTCAGATCGAATTATGGCGATGCTGACCCTCTTAGAAGAATATGTAACAATTTCAATCAATTATATAGATTTACTAGCTGACCCGGTCCGCGTTGCTGGCCCTAAGCAAACATTAGTGTTGTATTACCAGACGATTTAAATTGATCTTTAAACGAAATTTACGGCCTTTAAATAAAAATCCATGAAATACCTATCATAAAGTTTTTTTGCAGAATAACTTACATATGGTGTAGATATGGGTTCAATGAAAAAAGAAACACATGTATTTAAGGCAAATTGGAAATTATATTTATTTACTTCATCTTAAGGCTAGCGGATAGACAATGTTTTTTGTTTTTTTATTTGATGTAAAAACGTGGGGAGCCAACTCGGGAGCAAGCCACATACAACTGGCCGTGTGAAAAACATGAATTTTCCAAAATTAAGCCAGCAATAGTCAATGATTGGCCTTGTGCTTTGTTGATGGTAATAGCAAAGAAAAACAAGACGCCAAGGGAATTGGAGCCGCTTGAATTCAAATGGTAAATCGCTGGAAATCATCGGAATTCGTGGAATAAGTACGTCTTCGCCTTTGAATTTGTCACCGATTATAGATAAATTAAAATGTTGTTCATATACATATGTTTGATTTACATTTGATTTGAAAATACATATGGTTGTATGTATGTATATATATGCTGTGAATCTTACGAAAAAAGTGAGCATAAAAGTGGGCGGGGCAACAATTTCTTTCCGCAAAACCTAAGGTAGACCATGGGGATCATTTAAAAGAAAAAATCGTCCAAATCGGTCAAGCCGTTCTCCAGTTATGCGCTTAATAGAAAAAGTGGGCGTAAAAGTAGGCGTGGTAAATTTTTCGTTCGATGAAAACTTAAAGTTGATTAATACGAACATTTGAAAGAAAAATTAGTCAACTCGATGGAGCCGTTTTCTGATTTTAGGTAAGTCGAAAAAAGTGGGAGGGGCAAAATTTTCTTTCCGTAAAACCCTAAGTTGGACCATGGCGATCATTTAAAAAAAAAATCGTTCAAATCGATCAAGCCGTTCTCAAGTTATGGATTTTGCCACGCCCCTCCGCCCCCAGACCGAAAATCAGAAATCAGACTTCACAGTGTCACCCGCCTGAATATTCTGAAGATTCCCTGAAAATTTCATCAAAATCGGCCCAGCCGTTTTGGAGTCCATACGTTACATACACACATCCTATTTTATATATATAGATTTTTCATTGAAACTAAAGTCAAGAAGTAGATTAATAATTGATTTTCTTAATTGCTATGCAGTAAAATAAATGTAATCTAATCAAATGTTAGTTGATAGTCTATTTTATTAAAGTGTAAATTTAAATTTGTAAAATGTCTGTAAGGAAAAATCCATAGACAATTAATCAATAAATAGTAAGACTTTCCATTATGAAATTGCAAACCATACTAAACAAAAACAAAGTTAGAGTGCTATATTCGGTTGTGCAGAATCTTTGATACCCTCCGCCGACAGGAGTTGGCTCTATATGATAAATACATATATATTATTAACTAATCTTCACAAAAACGAGCGTCAGCATTGAAATTAGTTGCGGTTTAGACCTTTATTAAATTATTGACCGACAATAAGAAAATTTTATGCGTTTATTGTTACAACTTTGAACTGGCTTGAGTAAAATATCATGATTCGTAAAAGTTTTAGACGAACTAAAATAATTTTTAGAAGCGTAATCTGGACCTATGGTAAATTATGGACCAATCATCCCAAAATTCTGAAGACTAATTTCTGGTATTACAAAAAAATTTTGGAATAAATTTCAATACAGCAGTGTAATTAGTCTTAGCGTTTATAGTATATTTCACAAATTTGCATGATATTTTTTCTGGCCATATGAATTTAAGTAAGAAATTTTACCGCAATATCTATATCTGTAATAGCTTTAGGCGAATTTAATTATTTTCCCAAAGTGGGTTTTAGGAGCAATAAACTGTTTTCCGATAGTAGGGTTTGTATGGGTCCTAGAGTAAAGTATGGACCAATCTTCACGAAATTTGGTAGTATAATTTCTCATCCTGTTAAACTGTGACGTCAATTGATAGCTTTATTTATTACGATTTTAGGCGTACTAAACGGTTTTCCGGGAGTAGGGTTTATAGTGTAAATTATGGACCGATCTTCAAAAAATTTGACAGTGTTATTCCTGGTCCTATAAAACTGTTACGACCAAATTTTAGTTTGCTAGCGTTCATTATTGCGGTTTTAGGCGTACTAAACTGTTTTCAGCAAGAAGGGCTTATATGGGGTCTATGGTCAATTATGGACCGATCTTCACGAAATTTAACAGTTACTTTGTTGTCGTATAGCGCGAATTCGTGCAAAATTTTTTGTCATTCTGTGTATTATTCCATCATTTATGTTAGTTTTTGTATCAAATTATCAATTGTTTTAGGGTAGTGGTTCCACATTTTGATTCCTAGTTCTGATGCTACTGAACCGATGTTGCTGGATTTCAATCCCAAACTGCTAAGGATAACTACAAGCAATTTGCTCTTTTCTTCTGCGTTTTTCGAATGTGAGCGTGTTTTCAACAGACGGACATGGCAAAATTAGCTTAGAATTACTCAAGGAGCCAGAATATATATATATATATATATATATATATATATATACTTTATGGGGTCTTAGATGTATTACAAAAAAAGTTTCACACGGAATGACAAACTTAGTATACCCAGTGGTGGTGGAGGGTATAATAACATGACAGAATGACACGACTCACACGTGATCTGTCAAAAAAAAGGCTATTGAAAAAAGTATCTCTACTTGAATCACCTATTATAAACTAAAATCAAAAACAATTTATACTCTATAAACTATTTTAAACATTTTTCATTTTTCGAATTTATTCTATGAGTTAAATTTCAGTTATGTATTTTATAAAGCTTTTTGTAATAGCTCTATTCCTTAAATTTTTTTAGAAATGACTTTATACACTACCAGACTATTTTATTGTATTTTAAATTAATCAATATTAGTAAAAATTTCTTCTAGAGAGATTTGGGTTTAATTTTTCAGAAGTTGTTTAGCTTCTTCCTATAATTCGATTGAGGTTTATTTCCATTTTTGTCGAATACTGGACATATATGGATCTGATGTGCGCAATAAAATAGTAATAAGATCTTCATTAGTACAACATCTGGACATTTTTCTTGTATTATACTCGCGGAAGAATCTGTAGTCTTTGTTCCTTTTTTCTTGCGCTTTTCATATTGTGTTCAACAATTTGTTCACCGTGGTACTAAATTTTATGAACTGTGGATGGCATATGTCTCCAAGAGTATTTTTTGCTATAAAGAATTGCTGTTTCATTTGCATACTGGCCAAATTTTTTTGCATTTATTTTTCTGCGACATGTTTTAACTTGCAAAATGATCTGGAATCGTCTTATTAATTCAAAATTAACTTCTGTGATAGATGCTACAATTTCTGGATCGGTAAAGAATCTCCTTGCAGTGTTTCCATCATTTGAATTTCCTTCTTCTTGTTTTGGCTGATCAATTATAAGGCCTATCTGAAGGTATTTTTTTTGAATTTGTTTTTTTTTTTGTTTGCTCTCTTTCTCCACATTTTCTTTGTTTTTTCTCACTGTTTCGCCTAACGGGCCAAATTCCAAATCATAACCCAATTTAAGAATATGCTCCATAAAACGAATTCAGTTATGACTTAAGCCTATAGTACACGGCATGTAAAAAGCCACATGCGCATGTGGTTCTGACGTAATTTTGACGTCATCACACAACCCGCAATGTTTATTGTGGCTTTGCATTGACGTCAAAATTACGTCAGAACCACATGCGCATGTGTCTTTTTACATGCCGTGTACTATAGGCTTTAGTCTCCTTTTTGTAAACCAACTTTATTGGTCTGCAATACTTTGTTGAGGAGGGAATTTCATTTGTCCATACATCCATTTCTGTAGCTCTACTGGTTGGCGGCTCTAAGCCAATATAAGATACTATGAATAAGATAGCATCAGATGAATTTTATAAATTACATTGCTTGTATTGTTTCTGACCAGAGCTTCCATCACATCCCCATTTAGAAATTAAAGTGATGCTGCAATTTTTTAATTTTTTTAAACAATCAGCATCATGTGTATTTAATAATCGTTCTGCAATTTTACTTCTGCTGAACTTGAAGTTACACTAATAGCCGTTTGTAAAGGTAAGCACTCTTTTTTGACAGAAACTATATATTCTGGAAAGATTTCACAATTTTGTTTATTGGTTAGCTTTCGCAGTTCTGTATACTGATTTTTTAGTCAGTTTAAAATCCAAAAATAGTGCAAATGCTGCTCCTGGAGTAAATTAAATTTCTTCAGTTGGTATAGGCATACTTTTTAAAATCCTCTTTGTGCGTCTAGGGCTCACTTCCACTATTTTTTCAATTACTGCCATTTTTGTTTTCTTATTTTGAGTTGGTTGCAATAATGAATCCTTTATCATACTATGAGAAATTTCTTCATTGATATTTGAAAGCTTGCGTCTTCGTGATCTTTCACTGCAATTGTCAATTTATTTTGCGGGTTGACCCACTTATCCAGTTTCCTTAGCGGTTATCGACGGGTTCTTAAAAATCAGATCATTTGTTAGCCATTTTTGGTTGCGTAAGCAAAACATTTTCTTCTTTCTAGACATTTAAGGTAGCGTTTTCTTAACGTTAATGAAAATTTTTAATTTTTATCTTATGAATTTGATTTCTTGTTCGTTGCATAATTTAAAGAATGGATTGTTCATGATGTGTAACACAAAACCTTTTTCATCCTTCTGTTGAAAATATATATCAGCGAGAACTTTATAACTGAAAATAGCCATTGCTTAAACAATAATGAAGAAAAAAATATGAATCCATGGATCTTATACTCTAGATGGAAGTTCTTTGAGATAATCTTTTATTACCACTTCTTTAATACAAATTTTATCCTTTTTTTAAATTAAGCTGAAACTTTCAGGTAATTAAACTATGTAGTTTATGTTGCGGCTATTTACTAATGTTTGACCGTTTTACATAAATTACTCAGAAATCTAACGTGTTATTCTATTTATGTCACCTATTCGTTTTGCAGCATCCGTTCACCCACAATAAGTTCATTACGATTGCAATATATTTACCTTTTCCTAATTAATTGATAACCTGACGTGCTACATAATTTAAGTGGCCGGAACGGCTTTAATCGTCGAACATTCTTTAAGATTCACCTTCTTTAATTTCAGTAATGTTTTCTTGCAGGGCTTATTTTTTCAACTGAATATCTTAGGTCACAAAAATTGCTGCAGTTCGCAAGATCGGAACCAGATGGGTGTACAATGGGGTATAGAAATATAGGTTAGAGTCCAGACTACAAAAGAGTACAGATTTTTTTGATGTGTTTTGATGGGCAGGACTTATGCTCTATAAAGTAGGAAATTTACGGGAAATTTTGACTTTTAAATAAAAATTAAATAGTTTTACAGGTCGCAGAGTCAAAAATCTTGAAAAACAAAAAAGTTATGTGCATTTCAACTTCAAAAATTCCCCGGACTGGGCCACCAATAACCAATGGCTCCAGCAGAAATGAAAGACACATATTTTCTTCGGAAAATTTCGTGTATAACTTGGCCGACGCCCATTTGGCGTGGTGCAGGTTTGCATGTAGGACCCTAATGGTGCTCATCGCTATTCCTGATGGAGCGCTGCACTAGATCCCCCAACCAAATGCGTCGGGTAGCCTCCCCTCGTGAACCTTTGGTCGGTTGTTCCACATTTCCAGAGGGTTGGATGTGCTGCTTTTCGCCGGAGGTTGACCTCGGCGGGCGATTTTCGCCACAGTCCCTTTGTCTGCCCATTTTTGTCGAGAGCACTAGCCGCTTGAAGGGCGAGTTCGTTTCTTCCTGACTGGGATAATTCGTCGCCCTCGGCTGTCATAGCGACTGCAGGTTACTCGCACCTTTGACCAATATCCTTCGAACCAGTGTTCTTAAGGTGTTGCATAACTTACTCGAAACAATAGCTGACCTTACCACCCAGTTTTACTAGCTTGTGGTCAGAGCAGCCATCCACTGCCAGACGAAGATGAGTAAATTCCCATGCGTCTGCCTTTGTACTACCGACCATTGTGCCGTAGCTAAGTTGTTTTGAGCCGTTATGAAGACCGACACCTTTTCGTTCGGCAGCGCTAAACTATGTGGGATGTACCCCCGCACAAAGTCCGTGCAAGGGAATTCTTCTTCAGGGACTATCTTGCAGTCCACACCTGAATGTGCTTGGATGAAGCCAAGGTTGGGCTTCGTCCACTCCGATGTCTCCTTGTTAACACACACAAACATCAACCAGTCAATACGTTGCAGACAGCTCTTAAACTGGGTTATAAATACTCCAAATTTTTAAATAACCGCACAGGTTCGCTTAGCAGTAGCTCCATTTAAGAGATTTTTCCGAACGTCCCCTTTTTAGTATTGCGACTGTTGCAGCCCTTGTGGCTTCGTTTAGGCTTCCTAAACTTGAGCTTCACGAAACCCACTCCGTATTCCAGCCTAAGTCCCAGAAGGATAACGCCGCGTACCATGCTGCCAGACCCCAACGAGTCTTGGCTGCAGGCAGCGCTTGCCTTCGCGTTCCGGTCACGACACTGGCTGTGCGGCTCTTGTCCTTCGCCATCAAGTTGGTGCCTCCATAGGCTTGCTCAGTGGCGCTGCCGATGTTATCGGCCACCAAGTCACTCTGTAGTATTGTCGAGCTGTATAGCAGTGTCCTCTGCTGCGGATATCTGACAGTTAAGGTCGTTGCTTAGCTACTACAATTACGGATCACTTGTCCGCTTTATGGAGCTTGGTGCTAGCATCAGCGTGCCCAATGGCTCCGCTAATGTTGGTGATGGTTTGAGAGTCTCATCCAACTCGTTATTTTCTTTAGATTTATTTACTTCCTTGTTTGTTTTAAATAAATAGCGATGAGGATGGTCAGCCATGGCAAACCCTATGTTCCATGGGAAGTCTTAGTTAAAACTGGAGGTCGACCAGTATCCAAAGTCCGCTTACTAGAGACAACACTTCCCTCTGAAGATTGGATTTGACCATAGAATACCATACCACATCATCCCATACCACACAACACATTAAACAATATCAGAGCATACAATTCAATACCAAATCATACCATTCAATTCCATACCATAACAACCCATAAAATACTATAGAGTACCATACGAATTCAACCCATGTTACGGACTAGTTGACTTGGCAAGGATTCCGTCTAGCTTACATTAAACTCCCAGGAGGTTCCAAGACTCTCGCCTACAGGTATCCTAACAAAAAAAATCAACAGGAAATCAAAACAACCGGAAACTACAAAAACAACAAACGATACCACATTTAACAAATCACGGAGACAGATGTTATTCCTTACATTCCCTCCCAACCTTATCGCGAATACGTTCCTTTTATTTATACAGCGACCCAAACTCCACCAGACGCCTTATCCACTTACCTTTCCCTCACATCCGGTTCCCCTAATTTAAACTTAAGCCATCATATTTTCCTTTTATTTTACTATAAAAAACACAAAACACAGTATGACGCCAGCCATGTGTAAAAGCCAGTAGCATTCGAATAAAAACTCAGTGTTTATAATATATCTAAGCAATAACAATCTAAGTTTTAAATATCTGTAAAAATGTAGAGCTTCAGCTATAAAGAATTATCCGAAGACTATTAAAAAAAGTAGGAAGATGTTTTAAGTTACATTGAATGAAAACTAGATTTATTTACTTGCAGCATGAAATACGATCGGAACTGCAAAATAAAATAACTGATTTCGTCAAAAACTTAAAAAAGCGCTTCAAACAAGTTGGATGGAGTAAACCTAGATTTTACAACAGTTTTGCAAACTAGTTAGATGGCGAACTCAATGTCAAGAAGCTTTGCTATATCCATTGCGATCACAAAAAGAACTCACGAAAGTCCATATTATTCTAAACCACCAAGGGACACTATTGATATCACACCAATTTCGGCAGAGGTAAAACTTCAAGGTCTACTTAATCATACATCTCAGCGTTTACTACCATCCCCTAAAGGAGATGATCTGAAGCAATAGGGAACTGCAAGTTAACTATTTTTTGCAAATGGGAATGTGATTGTTCTTCTGGACAAAAACAATAAAAGCAATCTATATGTGAAAATACTTCAGATAAAGACATGTTCATGGTATCATTTGTTCTATCGGAGCGTTCGACCAGTACGATGGAAACAAAGATATTTGTAAAAATCTCACACCATCTTCTACAAATTACTGCAGACAAATTAAATTTGAATTTAAAAAGGAAAATTTTGATAACATTAAAAATGACACCAGTTATATAGAGCCCAAAGTGCAACACTACGGCCATTAGTATTAGCAATTGATGGCCAGACAAATAAAGTTAGCTATCAGTTAGTGCTAACGATGATAGATGGAAAAGTAGGCCAGGTTTTGACACAAACGCTTCATCCAGCTGCATTAAATTGCACCAAGTCCCGGAAAAAACATAAGCTAATACTAATGCATATGAAGTGGTGATAAAGGGCAAGTATGTCTCGAGAAAATGTTAAGGACAAAAAACTAATTGATATCGGTCATACAAAATATCCCACTAGGGGCGACTCTTGGGCATTTACAGCACTTTTTCTTCAATATATTTCTAGTTTGTATTAAACATTATGTTTGGGTGCGCCCTTAATGAATGGAGATAGCGGGTGGGCTTGTTAGAAATAACTGATTGATATGCAAAATAAAGTGGCGTTGGTTATATATTTGATCCATTTAGGGGCATCCTAGGCACTGCAGGGTCAAAATTTAAGAATTTACACCAGACTAAACCGTTTTGAGTTACGCGAACATATGTTGTGCAACCTCCTCCATTTTGGAAATAACGGTATATTTCGAAAACCAGAGCTGACCTAAAAAACGGTTAGCACCACTGGATTCAGCGTACCCGAACTATGTTAAAACGCGAGGTGCCCAGCTTGTCGTAAAAAAGTGTCAATTTCTAGCACAGTGTTATTGTTAGTTCATATTTAATATACGAAGATTTAATAAATAAATAATGAAAAGGAAAAAAGCTAAATTTACCCGTAGACACATAAACTGTTAGAAAACTGCTTGGTCGGGCGAAAGCTTATTGTAAAACAAGGTGATTTTTTAAGTTCATCCCAACCGATCATTCTGGAGTCCAGGAGGGAAGTAATTTAGGGCCTATATTGTATTTAATATATAATTCAGACTTGCCAACCAACAACAACAGCCCCACATCAACTTTTACTGATGATATAGCTTTTCTAAGCATATACGAAAACCGCTACGAAGCATCTAGATACATAGAGGACCATATATATTAATTGAAAAAATGGTCAAAGCAATGGAAAATACATTTAGATCGACGTTTAACGTAGAAATGCCATATAGAGGCAAAGCTAACTAAACTGAAACTGAAAGCAATTCAAATAAATTGACTCGTTTGTAGAAATTCGACCCTTAGTCTAGATTGCAAACTCCTACTTTACAGCTCTATATTAAAGCCAAAATGGTGTTATGGTAATCAGTTATGTGTCATCAACATACGTCCGCTCCCTGATGTCTAAGAAAGTCGAACATTCACCAAGACCTCGATGTAACATCAGTAAAATCTATGATCACAAAATCGCACCCAAACCCACTATCGCGAAATATTTTAAAAAATTAATGATCACACTCGGATAAAGAAGAGATACTGTAGCACTTATCCGATCAGAAAAGCGCTAGACACCGATGTGAACAAGAACCGTTCTAAGAAGAACTGTCGTGTAGCATTGGCATTATTATTAGTTCATATAATTTATAAAGATGCAATAAATATAGCTCTATAAAAACACCCTTTACAGATAAGTATCTTTCTTTTGTTTATTCGATAATGTTTGTCAAGTAAATCTTTCTTTAGATAAGATGATAAGTAATACAATCTTATAATTTATTCCAAGAAACGTTTAGATAAGAGACGTTAGGGCTACTACAGAATCAGGATAATAGCAGCAAGGCGGAGGGGTATAGAAAATCGAGAGCCTATAGGGTATTTAAAACATCTGTTCTTTTTATTCATCTTCGTAGTATTTGCAAACATGACTAGTAAAACTTAAATTTAGTTCCTTCCTTTTTTGATTTTTTGATCTGAATCGATAGATACCTATTAATTAATTAAATATTTATATATATATATATATATATATATATATATATACAGTAGACTCGCGATAACAAAAACACCGCCTTACGTGAGCACCGGCTGGCATCAACATAATTTTTTTTACACTGACTACTCTGTAGCGTGAACAACACAGTAAGAAAGCCCTATAACGTGAACGAATGTAAAATTCATGGAACATAGAAAACGTGGTTTTCTTTTGAACATTTTTAAGCAATCACTACTTTTTTTATTCTGGCATTTTGTGTAACGCGAGCTGTTGATTTGCTTATTTTGTTTTTAGTTTAATATAAAGAGTGTCGTGAAAAATGTCGCAAAAACTACCAAATTTGTTAACGTTAAAGGAAAAAGTGGATGTAATAGAAAAAATAAAAAGAGGATCCAGCGTGACTAGCTTAGCAAAGCAATACAATGATAGATAACGCTCCATCTCTTCCTCCAGAAAATGAATTGAGATCAGACGACGGGTTCATAAATGTAATGTATATGCCACCCAACGTCACGTCACTCATACAGCCAATGGATCAAAATGCCATAAGACTTACAAAGCTTTTCTATAGAAACAGTCTCTTGGCATCAATTGTAGCTACAGGAAATGATGTTATTGAAGATCTAAAAAATTAACGTTAAGGGACGCTGTTGGATATACATATAGATTCAGCTTGGCAACGTCTTGAAAAGGAAACAATACGAAATTGCTGGACGAACATTTTAGCCTCTATAGGAGATGAAGAAGACGTTGAAGAGGATATCCCATTGGCTATTTTGAGAGAAAGAATTTGTGCACCAATTAACACCCAACAAGAACGCGCAATAGAACTTCTTAATGCAATTAATCCAGAGGTTTGAACATTTTAACATGTCTAGTAATTCGCTTAACTTAAATTGTGTCTTTGAAGGTTAGTTTTTCATTTTATGATATCAGTGAATGGACTGAAGATCTTCAAAACATAACTGAAACGAACGAAATCTTGAGCAGTGATGAAAGTGAAAGCGATGATAGTATTTTGGAAACAGCACGGACCAAAGTAGAAGCTAGTGAAGCAATCAACATTTCAATAAAGCTTTAGAATGGGCAGAAGATGAAAATGTAAGTCCAGCAGATATCAGCGTACTTAAACGTCTCCGAGAAAAGGCGGTGTTCAGCTTTTTGCAAAAAAAGAAAATCCAAAAAATTATAACCCATTTTTTAAATAATTTTAATGTAAATTGATTTTCTTAACAAAGCATCAATAAAAAAATATATGAATTTGAGTTAAATATATGTCTATTTTATTTTTAAGATATAAAAAATTACACCTTCGTAAACATGAACAACTTCGCAAACGTGAACACGCTTAGATTTTACAAAAAACCTTTACACATTTGCAAAATCAATTCAATTCAAATGAATCGGAAATTAAATGCAATTCACTTTGAAAAATTCATTTGAATTAGAAACAAATTGCAATTCATTTGAATTAGAAATGAATTGCAATTCATTTTTACCAAATTCATGTGAAGTCACTCATATTTCATTCAGTTCATTTTTTTTTTTTTTTTGTGAAAAGAGTTAATTGAAAATTTCATTATTCAGTGCATAAATGATTCGCGAATTAATTAAAAAATGAATGACTCATTTACAGCTCTGACCAATACGTAACGGCCGGCTAAAATGCATGGGCTTAATGTATTGTATTAATTCTAATGTTTTAATCCTAAACTAATCTGGGGGCTAAATTTTTAATGTTAAAATTTTTTATGTTGAAATTTATTTATGTTTTAAATTGATTTCGTTTTCTTTTCTTTCTTTCTTTAAATTTTTTTATATTTAATTTTTATTATAAAATGTTTATAAACGTATATTTTTTTTTTTAAGTTTAACTTTATTAAATTTGGAAAATAATTTGTACACATACACAATCCTGCACTGTAATTATAAGACTTAGTTCTGTTGTGCAGGAAATCATAATCAATAAATAAATAATATAAAATAAAATAATTCTGCAGTCTTATTGGCAATTTCACCAATTTATTTATATATCAATTTATGTTTAAAATTCGTTTTTTATGTCAAATAAAAATAAAATTATATGAAAAACTATATTTAAATATGAATTGTTATTTAAACAGAGTTGGGGAATTTGGCCATTATACGGCGTACTTAACAAAATATTTTTGCATTTCCGTAAATTTGTATTCTTAAGGTACGGTCGCATATGGGCATTTCCATGAGAATGTCAACCACGACTCAAAAAATAAAAAGCCTTAAAACTTATTTTCAAATATGATAGAAGGGAAATAAAAACTCAAACTTTTCTATGCAGAGGTACTTACAGCTTATTATTATTTTTAAAAAGCAAAAAAATAAAACCTTAAACTGACTATCTCTTTGATTAATTTTTAAGTCAATCAAAAATTTTCAATTTTCTGCCGATTAAATACAGACTGGTAACTGCGGAATTGTAAGGGTTGTATAATGTGTTTAGGTGTAGAGGATGTTTTCCATATAGCACTTAAGTTTATTTAAAGCTCAAGTGAGCTACTTTGTAGGCTGCTACCAGTGAGCCTGAATCTGAGAGTCAAAAGCTGTATTCAATTGCCAGAATGATTCTGCCTTTATTTGCCATTAATTTTGCTATTTATACAATTTTTGTTAACAAATTCTAACTCTTCTATTATACAATTTTTAACATACTTAGAAAATATCTTATTACTAAAATTTCATTTGTTTGATATAGTTGGTAAATTTTAAATTAGTTCAGTGCTCGTATTTATTTAATTGTTTTTTTTAGCTCAATATTCAATGCTCGTATTTCATTTCATTTAATTTTTTTGCGTTTG
Organism: Pollenia amentaria; assembly: GCA_943735925.1. Lineage (NCBI taxonomy): Eukaryota > Metazoa > Arthropoda > Insecta > Diptera > Polleniidae > Pollenia > Pollenia amentaria. The sequence continues at coordinate 75,888,043 of OX031010.1, forward strand.
CTTTCTGTTATATTTGTTGTTACTTTTTTTTCTTTGTTTTTTTTTTTTACTTAATTTTTGGTGACTAAGTATCGGTACTTTACAGAATTATACTTTAACATTGATATTATATTTGAATTCATGACAATATTAATAAAAAATAAAACATTTTTTCAATATATAAGTGTCCAACTAAACGCACTTTTACAGACCGAACCCTAACCCAAACTTCGGTATATTTTGCAAAGTACGCCCGCACTTGAACGGTTTGTCATTAGATCTGAACAATGTATTTTTTTTAAATTTATTTATTTAAAACAAAATAACATTTCAGGTAATACTGAACAAATCGGAATTCTTTTCTCAGTGTTGTAAGGCATTAACTAAAGTTTTCAATAAAAAAATAAGTTTTTAGTAAAAAAATTAGAAAATATAAAAAAAAGTATAATAAACGTACAGAATATACCAGAGCTGTAAATGAATCATTAATTTTTGATTTCAATTAGTTACGAATTACATAAATTTTGAATTAGTTCTTTTCACAACAAAAAAGAATTGAATGAAATTTGAATCAATTCAAACGAATTAGGCAGAAATGAATTTCCATTCGTTTCCAATTCGAATGAATTTGTAAAATATATTGCAATTCGTTTTCAATTCAAATGAATTTGTTAAAGTGAATTGCACTTCATTCTACAAACTCGTTTGAATTGAATTGATTTGAATACATTTAAATGAATTATAACAATGAATTGCAATTTAAATGAAGGAAATCAAAAATGAGTTGCAATCAATCAAATTCAAGAGCAGATCTAGGGGGAATGAATAATGAAAATTCTCCTACCAAAATTAAATTTTCCACAATATACAAATATGAGATTATTTAAACAAAAAATGATTGTTATAATAATTCAAAAAGGAGGAACTATGACAAATTTTTAAATTGTACCAAATAAGTCACGTTAGTACCGCGGTACTTTAGCAGGTCAAAATGTACCTAAAAAGTACAGTTGTACCAACTTTAACATCCCTGGTTCAAGGTAGAAGCACTACGAATCTAGCTGTCCCTGTTTTTTGTATGAAGTTATATGGATTTTTATATTAAAACCTGTAGCCCTTTTCTATATTTCTCGCATCGTAAAATTTCCCTCAAGTCAATTATGACAAAAACAGTGCAATATGAAACAAAAAATGGTTTTCCTCACATAAGTGTTTTTGTAGCTTTACTTTGGGAGAATTATCTGTCATTTAAATAATTTTCCAGCAATTATTAGAAGGATGTGAGAAAAAGTTTTTCTGTATCAATATTTTGCTAAAAGTTTCTCACAAGAACTGTCAAAACAAGTCACATTTGAAATTGATGCGACAAAAATAAAATTTCAAAAAATCACAAATTATGTATGTATGTACACAAGAATGTGTATTATTTTTTTTTTTTTTTGAAGAAAAAGAATTTAAATGATGAAAATAAACAAAACACAATTGTTAATAAAATAACTTATTTTGAGCTCGAGATGTCTGTACACTCTCGTCAACAAACGAAAATAGCGCAATTTTTTCTTGTGTAAGCTCAGTTCATAATTAGACGATGTTAACACAACATAATAATAGTTAAGTTTTTTTTTTTCTTTTTAATAATTTTTCAATGTAAGAGTTTTGTTGTTTTTATATACATACGCGTTTGAATTTTGTATTTATATATTTGTTTGTTTATTTTTGTTACTTGTAATTTCTAGATTATAGCCCAGAAGATGTTTTTCAATGAACAATGAAATATCGGCAAAATTTAATAAATTATTTTAAAATAAAAAAAATTAAAAAAGACCTCGAGCTCAAAATAAGTTATTTTATTTATATATTATAAAGGTCGAATAAAATACAATATAAATTTATAAAACACAATTGTTATATATTGTTATTTTAATTTTTTTAAGCCCTTCATTGTTTTCGTTTTATGCAGGGCTGCCAGATAAATTTGTGAAAAATTCGTTAATTTCCTAAGAAAAAATAAAAAATCGTCTATTTTGTTTTAAAAAATTGGATTAATTTAGAAAAATTTTGTTCGATTATTATTAAAACATAAACAAAAAAAAAAAAAAAAATAGTTAAAGTTCATGGGTAAAATACATATTTTATACATACATACATACTTGAGCGACTGAAAAATGGGGTAATAGTGTAATGTTTTGATCACATAAACAAATGTATTAAATAATCTAAGGAAATAAAAATTAAACAGTCTTCCTTCGAAATTTTGATTTTGCCGATAAATTTTTTAAGCTGCCTTGTTTTTAAAGATATCGTTTTTCTGTGGTGCCTAATATACAAACATATTAAACTATTCAAAACTATTTTATTTCGAAGACTGAATAATATCGTCACTAGAAAAAATCAGCAAATGTGCACTTTGCCAATTTTGGAACCAAAAAACGTCAAATCTGGCAGCCCTATTTTTATTATATCTATTTCTTTCGTTAACGTTTCGCTTGCATTTGACACTTAGGCCCTAATCATGTACAACGCAGCGCAACGCCAAACAATAACATTGAAAGCACAAACAATGTCATAAATATTTTGTAATTTTGTTGTTGCTTTCAACAGAAATTCATGTACCGCTTTAAAATTTTCAACGACGCAAGCAATGGAGCGTTTGAAATTTTAACACGCAATGTGAATTTCTGTAGAAAGCAACAACAAAATTACAAAATATTTATGATATTGTTTGTGCTTTCAATGTTATTCTTTGACGTTGCGTTAGTTCTGTGGCGTTGCGCTGCGTTGTACATGATTAGGGCCTTAATTACTGAAAGTATTCCAGTTAAAACAGAATCTGTGTTGTCTATTCTCGCATTCAAATACAGAAACACTTTTTTCTCACAAATCGAGAAACGATGGAATTTTTTGTTTCACACTTGATGTGAGAAATTTTGTGATGCGAGAAATACAGAAACGAGCTGCTGGATTCTAAATATAAATATAAGCTACATATAAAAAAGGGACATTCAGTAAGCAATCAAGTAAATTTTGTTTCAAATACACTCTTACCGATAGTGCAGGTACATTCAAATTAAATATATGTACAGGGTTATTTTCATTGGTAATAAAAAATGTAATATGAAATATATTAACCACTCATAGAATATTTTCTGCATACATTGCAAGTTATATATTGTTATATCTACTAAACCTTGTACGTAAGTGAATGCTAATTACGCCAATGAATAACAAATGTGTTTTTTTAGAAATTATGGTAACTAATAAATTACATATAATTTAATGAATTACAAATGTTTTTTTTTTTTAGAAATTATGGTAACACACAATACATACTTGCAAAGATAACATAATTGAGTGTTTTTGTCATGTCAACTCTCCAAGCAATTGGTAGAGTGTTTTACGGCTGTCTAAGAATTTTAACTACTTCGTCAGATTTGATAGTTAAACAGTAGATTTTTCGGAATTTAGCAACAATAAAATACGTTAGAATCGAGTTATGAGTTCTCAAATTATACTTTTCCGTCACTTGAATGAGTTGTTCAGATAATTGTAACAGTTATATAATTACAACAATAGCACAACTGAATAATTCCCATACTATATTGACTTCTTTGCAACGATTTGCTGTTTAATAGTGAATACTACAAAAGGAAAATGCGTAAAAGAACACAGTTTGTATTTAAGTTGCCATGTGATCGGTGCTACGTGCGTGTGAAATAATATAAATTTATAAAATTATGTAACAAAAAGTGGAATTTTTAATATTTGAAAAATGAAATAGTTATAGTACCGTATGTACTTAAAATTAGGACTCCGCGGAATCCAAATGTTACCGAAAGGCATTCTAGTTCACGAAAGTTGTATAAATAAGTGCACAAAAGAGCCCAAACTTATTCTTCGGTTATTCTTGGGTGAATTTTTAATAATTTCTCATACATATTTTTTTAGAGCAAATGAAAATGAAATTAAAAAAATAATTTTATAATTATTTTTTTTTAAAGTATATTAGCGATTTTTTAAACTGTTTGTTTATTTAATGACTTTAAAAATTTTTGTGTGAAATTTAGTGTTTTTGTTTAATTTTTCTAGTGAAGATCAACGTTATTAGTGAAGAAAATTTGTAAAATAAAATTTGTAAGGCAATAAAAAGATATGATTGTTGTAATATGATGAAGGTTTACAAAGTTAGTGTTTGAACGAATTTGTGATTTTCTGTAAATTCCTTTAACAAAATTTGTCCACATTAGGTTTTTAATTTTATAGCATTAACAGCTACTTTGATTAAATGTACTGTAAATTTTTAAATATTTGTTTAACTTTGAGCTCATTTATTTTATATTTTACTAAGATTACCCTTACAAAATCAAACAAAGATAAACAGTAAAATGGCCCACTTTATATTATAAAGAACAATAAGAAAAAATTTAACTTCATAAGAGTGCTTTTTGGAGCCAAAAGCGATTCTACTTAATTTAACTGATATTAAACAACCAATGCGCACTTATTCGTCATAAAATGTAGACACTAAGTGGATTCTTGAAGTTAATATTACCATAGTGGGACATTTCTTCCCGAACGATGTAACTACATCAATAATAATTGAATAGCAAAAGCGATAGATTTTTGCTAAATGGGGAAACTATTTAGATTATTTTTCGATCGAAATTGTTTGCAGGGTACATACCTACACACATACATACATACTGCCGTGTGTACCCTTAAGAGGGTTAAGTAGTAAGTATTAGTTGGCAACGCCAGCATTGGAAATAAGAAAGGGACTTAAATAAAAAAAGAAAGAGAGAAAGGAATATTGGTAAATAAAGATAAATTATTTGAAAAAGAAGGTAAACAAACAGACAAACAATTGCAAATTTAATAGCTGAAAATTGTCTGGTTGAAAAATAAAGAAAAATGTAAAAATCCGACATTTTGCTCGACCGAGGTTTCTTGGCCGCCAAAGAGCAAAATGTCGACCCTTTTTATTTTTCTCCTTGGCGGTCGAAAGATGTGGTAAGTGGTGACATAAGTGGTTGAAGTGTCAAGAGCAGATAAAAAAACGAACAATTGTAATTAATATATGGTAACAAAAGTGCACAGAAAAATTGTTTTCAAATAAATTTTATTTTATTATTTTAAAAGTGAGCTGTTTCGCAACAAAAAAAAACTATTTTGCAATAACTTTAAAAATTAAAGAATAATTCTCAATTTACAAGTTTCATCTTTTGATGCTCCACTTCTTTTCAAATCCCTTTTGAAGATGCCATTATGTTCACACGCAGCAACTGGTTTCAACTTTTTTTGCTCTAAAACAACAACACTTTTATTCAAAGCGAACCAAAGAGAAAAAGAAAAGAAAACAATTTACATGCAGCCATTGTTGTGCATATACCTACGAATGAGAACACAGAGCGTACTGCCCGAGTAAAAAAAAAATAGATCGTATATATATATATTGTTGTTGTTTGTTTGAAATAAGACTTACCCAAAACAGGAATTATGGAGGACACGTGATGGACGAACGGCAGATCCTGTCATCCGCAAACACCCGGAGGTGAACACCTGAATATAAATAAATAAATATATAAATAAATTTATCTTTCTTTGGAATATATTTATTTTGTGTTAGATGGTTCTTTTTCATTAAGTTTATTTTATTTATGATTGTGATATAATGGTTTTAATTTAAAGTCAAAAAAATTAAAATATTATATATGTTACAATGGATTTTTTTTTCGAAATTATGAATCGTTTTGTTTTAAATAATTTTTTTTTTTTCAGTATTTGTTTATTGAATCTTCATATGTATATTAAATATGAACTAACAATAATTAATCAAATCTTATCCTAATATTTGCTTTATGTCCTGCCAGTGCCAGACAAAAAAGATTTAGTCATCACGGTTTCTGTTCACATATTTAGGTGTTTATCGCTCATCTGATTGGGTGAGTGCTGCAGTGTCTCTTCTTCTTAAGCGAGTGTGGCCGCCATAATTTAAAATATTTCTAGCTAATGGATTTGGGTGCAGTTCCAGCCTTTTTAAATATTTTACTGCATATTTCGTTATCATAGTTTTTACTAATGGCACATTGAGATCCTTGTGGATATTTGAGTTGTTGACGTACCAGGGGGCGGCTGTGATTATTCGAAGAAGTTTATTTTGGCGCCCTTGAATTTTTTCGATGTTAGAAGCCGAGGCAGTGCCCCATAACTGAATACCGTAGCACCAAATTGGCTTAAAGATAGAGTTGTAAAGTAGAAGTTTGCAATCGAGACTAAGAACAGAATTTCTTCCAATAAGCCAATTAATTTGGATTGCTTTTAGATTAATTTGAGTTAATTTAGCTTCTATATGCCATTTCCACGTTAAACGCCGATCTAGATGTATACCGAGGTATTTTACATGCGAGTGTTGGGGTATTATTTGATTATTTATTTTAATAGGGAGGCATGTTTCCCGACGCAATGTGAATGTATAAATTAAGTATAAAAGAGGGCCCAGGATGCTGCCTTGTGGGACTCCAGCGTTAATTGGCTGAGGAGAACTTAAAAAATCACCTTCTTTAATAATAAATTGACGACCGACTAAGTAGCTTTCTAACAGCTTGTGTATGTTTGCTGGTAAGCTATGCTGCAATTTCAGTAGTAAACCTTCATGCCAGACTTTATCAAAAGCTTGAGACACATCGATGAAGAGTGCTGGGCAATATTTTTTTTCTTCAAAGGCTTTTCTTATGACATTTACTATTCGATGAGTTTGTTCAATTGTGCTGTGTTTTCTTCTAAAACCGAATTGATGATTGGGAATACATCTGTTTTCATTTAAAATCGGCGTTAATTTTGACACTAGTAGTTTCTCAAATAGGTTTAATATATTAGACAATAAGCTTATAGGTCTATATTTTTTTTTTTCCCAGTATTTATTTATTGAATCTTCATATACTAAATATGAACTAACAATAATTAATCAAATCTTAACCTAATATTTGATTTATGTCCTGCCAGTGCCGGACAAAAAAGATTTCGTCATCATGGTTTCTGTTCACATATGTAGGTGTTTACCGCTCATCTGATTGGGTGAGTGCTGCAGTGTCTCTTCTTCTTAATCGAGTGTGGCTGCCATAATTTAAAATATTTCGTGCTAATGGGTTTGGATGCAGTTCCAGCCTTTTTAAATATTTTACTGCATATTTCGTTATCATAGTTTTTACTAATGGCACATTGAGATCCTTGTGGATATTTGAGTTTTTGACGTACCAGGGGGCGGCTGTGATTATTCGAAGAAGTTTATTTTGGCGCCTTTGAATTTTTTCGATGTTAGAAGCCGAGGCAGTGCCCCATAACTGAATACCGTAGCACCAAATTGGCTTTAAGATAGAGTTGTAAAGTAGAAGTTTGCAATCGAGGCTGAGAACAGAATTTCTTCCAATAAGCCAATTTATTTGAATTGCTTTTAGTTTCATTTGAGTTAATTTAGCTTCTATATGCCATTTCCACGTTAAACGCCGATCTAGATGTATACCGAGGTATTTTACATGCGAGTGTTGGGGTATTATTTGATAATTGATTTTAATAGGGGGGCATGTTTCCCGACCCAAGGTGAATGTTATATGTGCGCATTTTTGCTCATTGATCTTTATCCTCCATTGTTTTAACCACCTTTCCAGTTCAAATATGTGATCCTGTAAGTAACGAGATGCTTCTTGACAGTTTGCGTGTATGCTTAGAAAAGCTGTATCGTCCGCAAATGTTGAGGTATGGGTGTAGCTGTTTGTTGGCAAGTCCGAAGTATAAATTAAGTATAATAGAGGGCCCAGGATGCTGCCTTGTGGGACTCCGGCGTTAATTGGCTGAAGAGAACTTAAAAAATCGCCTTCTTTAATAATAAAATGACGCCCGACTAAGTAGCTTTCTAACAGCTTGTGTATGTTTGCTGGTAAGTTTTGCTGCAACTTCAGTAGTAACCCTTTATGCCAGACTTTATCAAAAGCTTGAGACACATCGATGAAGAGTGCAGAGCAATATTTTTTTTCTTCAAAGGCTTTTCTTATGACATTTACTATTCGATGAGTATGTTCAATTGTACTGTGTTTTCTTCTAAAACCGAATTAATGATTGGGAATACATCTGTTTTCATTTAAAATCGGCGTTAATTTTGACACTAGTAGTTTCTCAAATAGCTTTGATATATTAGACAATAGGCTTATAGGTCTATATGACTCAACTTTTGTGGGATCCTTTCCTGGTTTAGGTATCATGGTAACTAAAGATACTTTCCACTCTTGTGGGTAGTATTCAAAGAGTAAAATAGCATTAAAAATTAGTAGAATAATTTTCTTTGCTATGCGGGGTAGCTCCAAAAGCATTTTGTTACTGATGTTATCAAAACCAGGGGCTTTCTTGGGGTTTAAATCATGAATAGCCTTTTCGATTTCTCTTATCTCAAATCTTAGTGGAACAGCTGATCTAACAACAACAGGTGGTAACTCGACCGCAGTATCGAAAGATGTATGAGGGGTAAATACGGTTTTCAAATGATTAACAAAAAAATTTCCTTTTTCTATATCATTTCGTGCCCAACTTCCATTTATGTTTCTTAATGGCGGTTTAGTGATAACTGGTCTTTTTAGATTTCTAGCTGCACGCCATAATGAGTAGTCAGATTGAGGAGTTGCATCAAGTTCCTTAAGATATTTTTCCAGAGAAGCCGTTTTTTGAGACTGCAGTAAGATTCTTAGCCTTTTTGTACACTCTTTTAGTAAATTTTTAAGTTGAGGGGATCTGTGCAATTGCTACTCCCTTCGAGCTCTCCTTTTTTCAGTCAAGAGACGCTCGACATCTGTAGAATATATTTTACTATTTTTGATGTTTTTGCGGGCTATGCTAGAATGTTGAACAGCTAGTTTGAGATAATTGTCAAAATTTACAATAGAAAGATTCACATTCTCCGGTGTTCTAAGCGGAATATTTTCAGTGCAGTGGGTACTGAGATATTTTTATATTTTAACCAATTTATTTGTGTTGCTGACGTCACTAAGTATCCACACGGAGATACAATTCTATTAGGGTTTGCTATAGTTAGAAGTGTAGGTGTGTGATCAGAAGATAATTCTAAAGAAGCTTCAACATGAATCGTTTCTGCGGGGATGTTTTTAACCACGCCAAAATCGATGACATCTGGAATTTTTTGCTGATCAGTAGGCCAATAAGTTGGTTGACCACTCGCGACCACATTTAAATACATTTAAGACATTGTATTGTACAAAACACGACCCTTTAATGTTATGAGCCATGACCCCCAGAAGGTATGTTTAGCGTTGTAATCGCCAGCGGCTAGGAAACAGGGTCCTAATGATTTAAAATATTTATAATATTGGCTTTCTGATATTGAAAATCTAGGTGGAGAGTATAATGATGAAAGTACTAAGTTTCGATTTAGCTCTTCAACACAAATGTTCGTTGCTTGCAGATAATCTTCACTATAATAACACATTAAGTAGTGTTTGATTCGGGCTTTTATCAAAATAGCAGAGCCTCCACAAGCTCTATCTCGAGGGTCCTTGGTATCATATAATATATAACCATTAATTTTAAACGTATTTCTTGAGGTCAAATGAGTTTCAGAAACCATCATTACATCAATTTGTTTACTTTTAAGAAAGTATTCTAGTTCATTTTTATGTTGGCGAATGCCGTTTGCGTTCCAAAAACAAATTTTTAAACAATTCATGGCTTGTTTAGTACATCCTGCAATAACATCGATTGCATTCTTAACATTTCCTGCATCATATTACCCATTGTGTTCGTAAAGTTAGTTACTGTTTCCACTAGTGTTTCCATGGTTTTTTCTAGACGACTTAAATTAGAAACTGGAGTCTCATCATTATTTGGCAAATCACCTTGAATTGGAATATGGTTTGATTTTAGGACGTTTGCGTAGGATGTTCTGTTATTACTAGGCTGCGGCACTTGAATGTCATTAGTGTTAACTTGATGTGATACCTGCATTTGAGGGGGATTAGGTTTCGGTCCAACCGAGCGCTTGACTATAGAGTATACAGGGCATCCTCTATAGTTGGCAGTGTGATTACCACCACAGTTGCTGCATTTTTTTACATTGGGGTGGTTTTTAGACTTATCGCAGAGAGCTGTACCATGCAACTCTCCACATACAACGCAAACAGGGGTTAAATGGCAGTATGCCTTAGTGTGACCAAATTCTTGACAGTTAAAACATTGCACGGGACCGTTCCTTTTGTGCGGCTCCTCTATCGTTATTTTCCTATACAGGATATATTTCAGACTGTAAATGGGATGCGTTTCGTTTTTTTTAAGCTTAACGTCGCCGGGTTCTAACTCCACTCGAAATAGTGGCTGGGGATTTTTTTCTCTATTTTTAATATTTATTACGTTTTTTATTTTGAAGCCCTTCTCTTCTAAAAACGTTTTATCTCACTTGGGTCTACGCATGAATCAATGCCCTTTATCACTACCTGGAGACCTTTACTGCTCTTCAGTTGGTATGTATAAAAGTTTTTTTTAGTGCCTCTAATTTCGTAATTACCTTACGAAAGTCATCTTCACGATTATCTTGAATTTTTGTCTCATTTATACTACCCCGCTTAATTGCAACTACATAAAAAGAATTTTCACCTATTACCGAGATCAAATTCTTTATTAGTTCATTTGAGTTTTGCTCTCTAAGATATATCGGCGGTGGCTTAGAAGATTTGATAACGTTTTGTGCTTCCGGAGATTCCTCATCCTGAATCGCAAATCGATTTTGAGAACTTGTTTTATCAGCTGTACCATCTTTTAAGACTCATGAGACCGAAGCAACTGCTGAAGAGGTTGGGCTGCGACCCCGTTTAAGCACTGTTATGTACCTATCAATACCTACTTGTACTGGAGGCTTTTGACCACTTTTTACTTGTGGAGCTGAGTTTTCCATCATGCCTGATTTGGGGGTAATATTTTCATCACTTATTACAATCGTTTTTGCCGCTGAGGCACCGCTTGCAGGTTTTATATTTTTTATTGTATTAATATCAACCGTATTATTAGACACCGAAGGTGATACTGAGTTTTCTATTATGCCTGATTGGGGGTTAATATTTACATCACTTATTAAAATTGTTTTTGTTGTTGAGGCAACGCTAGCAGGTTTTATATTTGTTATTGTAGCAACCATGTTACCAAATACAGACGGCGAGAGGGATCGCGTGCGAGTAATAGGTTTAGCCGTTAGGTATTTGCTATCATCGATTCTTTTTTTTATTTCTGCATTTGTTTCATTAACACTCACTGTGATATATGCATTTCTACTGTTTGCACTCATAAGAGTTTTTTTTTTTTTTTTTTTACTGTTTACAGTTGTGCTCTTATTATTATGTTGTTATTGTTTATCAACACCGAGAATAAAAAAATGTGTGTTTATGTATGTATGTACATACATGTATTTTTTTTTTCTTTTTCTTGTATTTACTTTTTAAATACACAAATCAATAATCACGTTTTAAAAATTAAAAAATAAACCGTATGCCGAGCTTAGAAAACACGTCTATCTTCAACGAGCGCGAGAGACAGTATGTCTATATGACTCAACTTTTGTGGGATCCTTTCCTGGTTTAGGTTTCATGGTAACTAAGGATACTTTCCACTCTTGTGGGTAGTATTCAAGGCGTAAAATAGCATTAAAAATTAGAAGAATAATTTTCTTTGCTATGCTGGGTAGCTCCAAAAGCATTTTGTTACTGATCTTATCAAAACCAGGGGGGCTTTCTTACGGGTTTCAAATGATTATCAAAAATATTTCCTTTTTCTATGTCATTTCGTTAGGCGCCCTATGCTCCAATGGGAGTTAGAGGAACACATATATATATATGTCATTTCGTGCCCAACTTCCATTTAAGTTTCTTAATGGCGGCTTAGTGATAACTGGTCTTTTAAGATTTCTAGCTGCACGCCATAATGAGTAATCAGATTGAGGAGTTGCATCAAGTTCCTTAAGATATTTTTCCAGAGAAGCCGTTTTTTAAAACTGCAGTAAGTTTCTTAGCCTTTTTGTGCACTCTTTTAGTAAATTTTTAAGTTGAGGGGATCTGTGCAATTGCCACTTTCTTCGAACTCTCCTTTTTTCAGTCAAGAGACGCTCGACATCTGTAGAATATATTTTACTATTTTTGATATTTTTGCGGGCTATGCTAGAATGTTGAACAGCTAGTTTGAGATAATTGTCAAAATTTACAATAGAAAGATTCACATTCTCCGGTGTTCTAAGCGGAATATTTTCAGTGCAGTGGGTACTGAGATATTTTTTATATTTTAACCAATTTATTTGTGTGGCTGACGTCACTAAGTAACCAGACGGAGATACAATTCTATAAGGGTTTGATATGGTAAGGATTGTAGGTGTGTGATCAGAAGATAATTCTTAAGAAGCTTCAACGTGAATCGTTTCTGCGGGGATGTTTTTAACCACGCCAAAATCGATGACATCTGGAATTTTTTGCTGATCAGTAGGCCAATAAGTTGGTTGTCCACTCGCGACCACATTTAAATCCATTTTAGACATTGTATTATACAAAACACGACCCTTTGGTATAATGAGCCGTGACCCCCAGAAGGTATGTTTAGCGTTGTAATCGCCAGCGGCTAGGAAACAGGATCCTAATGACTTAAAATATTTATAATATTGGCTTTCTGATATTGAAAATCTAGGTGGAGAGTAAAGAGATGAAAGTACAAAGTTTCGATTTAGCTCTTCAACACAAATGTTCGTTGCTTGCAGATAATCTTCACGGTGATCACGCATTAAGTAGTGTTTGATTCGGGTTTTTATCAAAATAGCAGAACCTCCACAAGCTCTATCTCGAGGGTCCTTGGTATCATATAATATATAACCATTAATTTTAAACGTATTTCTTGAGGTCAAATGAGTTTCAGAAACCATCATTACATCAATTTGTTTACTTTTAAGAAAGTATTCTAGTTCATTTTTATGTTGGCGAATGCCGTTTGCGTTCCAGAAACAAATTTTTAAACAATTCAGGGCTTGTTAAGTACAGCTTGCAATAACATCGATTGCATTTTTAACATTTCCTGCATCATATTACCCATTGTATTCGTAAAGTTTGTTACTGTTTGTACTAGTGTTTCCATGGTTTTTTCTAGACGACTTAAATTAGAAACTGGGGTCTCATCATTATTTGGCAAATCACCTTGCATTGGCATATGGTTTGATTTAAGGACGTTAGCGTAGGATGTTCTGTTATTACTAGGCTGCGGTACCTGAATGTCATTAGTATTATCTTGATGTGTTTCCTGAATTTGAGGTGGATTAGGTTTCGGTCCAACCGAGCGTTTGACGATAGAGTATACAGGGTAGTGTGATTACCACCACATTTGCTGCATTTTTTTACATTAGGGTCGTTTTTAGACTTATCGCAGAGAGCTGTACCATGCAATTCTCCACATACAACGCAAACAGGGGTTAAATGGCAGTATGCCTTAGTGTGACCAAATTCTTGGCAGTTTAAACATTGCACGGGACCGTTCCTTTTGTGCGGCTCCTCTATCGTTATTTTCCTATACAGGATATATTTTAGACTGTAAATGGGATGAGTTTCGTTTTTTTTAAGCTTAACGTCGCCGCATTCTAACTCTACTCGAAATAGTGGCTGGGGATTTTTTTCTCTATTTTTAATATTAACTACATTTTTAATTTTAAAGCCCTTCTCTTCTAAAAACGTTTTTATCTCACCTGGGTCTACGCATGAATCAATGCCCTTTATCACTACCTGAAGACCTTTACTGCTCTTCAGTTGGTATGTAAAATAGTTTTTCTTAGTGCTTCTAATTTAGTTATTACTTTACGAAAATCATCTTCACGATTAACTTGTATTTTTGTTTCATTTATACTACCACGTTTTATTGCAGCTACATAAAAAGAATTTTCACCTATTACCGAGATCAAATTCTTTATTAAATCACTTGAGTTTTGCTCTCTAAGAAATATCGGGGGTGGCTTAGAAGAGTTTGTAACGTTTTGTGCTTCCGAGGATTTCTCTTCCAAAATTGCAAAACGATTTTGTGAACTTATTCTATCAGCTGTACCCTCTTTTAAAACTTTTGGGACAGAAGCAACTGCAAAAGAGGTTGGGCTGCGACCCCGTTTTAGCACTGTTATGTACCTATCCATTCCAACTTGTACTTGAGGCTTTTGACCGCTTTTCACCTGTGATACTGAGTTTTCCATCATGCCTGATTTGGGAGTAATCTTTTCATCACTTGTTAGAATCGTTTCTGCCACTGAGGCACCGCTTGCAGGTTTTATATTTTTTATTGTATTAAAATCAACCGTATTATTAGACACCGAAGGTGATACAGAGTTTTCTATTGTGCCTGATTGGGGGCTAATATTTTTATCACTTATTATAATTGTTTTTGCCGCTGAGGCATCGCTTGCAGGTTTTATATTTTTTATTGTATTAAAATCAACCGTATTATTAGACACCGAAGGTGATACAGAGTTTTCTATTGTGCCTGATTGAGGGTTAATATTTTTATCACTTATTAAAATAGTTTTTGCCGTTGAGGCAATGCTGGAAAGTTTTATATTTGTTAGTGTTTCAACCGTATTATTAAATACAGAAGGTGAGAGGGATCGCGCACGAGTAATAGGTTTAGCCGTTAGGTATTTGCTATCATCGACTCTTTTTTTATTTCTGCATTTGTTTCGTTAACACTCACTGTGATATATGCATTTCTATCATTATGTTTAATTGCTTTTGCACTGTTTGCACTCATAAGAGTTTTTTTTTACAGTTTACAGTTTAGCTCTTCTTATTTGTTATTGTTTATCAACACCGAGAATAAAAAATGTGAATGTTTATGTATGTATGTATGTACATACATGTATTTTTTTCTTTTCTTTTATTTACTTTTTTTTGTATACTTTATTTGTTCACGTTTTTATAAAAAAAATAAACCGTATGCCGAGCTTAGAAAACACGTCTATCTTCTACGAGCGCAACAGATAGAATCGCTATGTTCATGAATGAAGTTATTCATGCAGCCCTTTAGTATGTATGTATGTATGTATGTATTTATGTATGTATGTATGTATGTACGTACGCATGTATGTATGGATGTATGTATGTATTGTAGCAGTAGTAGCTGGTGTTTGATGCGAAAAAACACACAAAAGTAAACCATAAGGTCCGGTGTGGCCATATTGTTGGCGGCGCTGTCATGCTGGCGTAAGTCCGGCTAGGGCTCGCCGTTTTGGGGGTGGTTCTTGCCAACCAATCGATGCCAACTGCTACTACACAAAAAATATCATGCCAGCCAATCAAACGAACGAAAGAAATATCGTTATAAAACAAAAAAAAAAAAAACAAAAAAAAGGAGCCCGATGTGAACCTGCAACAAAAACTATTGTACTAAAACATTTTCCACCCAGTCCTCACCAATGTCTGCACCTTTTACCTTTAGGAGTGGTATTGGCAGGTGTTCTACCAATTTTTGCCCTCCCACATGAAATCCATTCGGACCTCGCCGTGATGATATAAAAAAAAAATGTGATAGTCCCCCTCCTATTGTTAGTACCCTGTGAGTTTATCTACTCATTATTCAAAAAAAAACGATTCATAATTTTGAAAAAAATTCATTGTAACATATATAATGTTTTATTGAAAAATCTGTTGACTTCAAATTAAAACCATTATTTAACAATCATAAATAAAAATAAGTTAGAGTGCTATATTCGGCTGTGCCGAATCTTTGATACCCTCCACCGACAGGAGTGAGCTCTATATGATAAATAAATATATATTATTAACCAAGCTTCACAAAATCGAGCGTCAGCATTAAAATTAGTTGCGGTTTAGACATGAATTAAATTATTGGCCGACAATAAGAAAATTTTATGTGTTTCTTGTTAGAACTTTGAAATAGCTTGAGTAAAATATCATTCCTAACAGTTTTAGTCGAACTAAAATGATTTTTAGGAGGGGGATTTGTATTGGACCTATGGTAAATTATGGCCCAATCATCCGAAAATTCTGAAGACTGATTTCTAGTATTACAAAAAATAAATTAGAATAAATTTCAACATAGCAGTGTAATTAGTTTTAGCGTTAACAGAAAATTTCACAAATTTGCATGATATTTTTTCTGGCCATATGAATTTAAGTAAGACATTTTACCGCAATATCTATATCTGTGATGGTTTAAGGCGAATTTTATTATTTTCCCAAAGTGAGCTTTATTTGGTTTTAGGCGCAATAAACTGTTTTCCGAGAGTAGGGTTTATATGTGGCCTAGGGTAAATTATGGACCAACCTTCATGAAACTTGGCAATGTGATTTCTCGTCCTATAAAACTGTGACGTACCGAATTTAAGTATGATAGCGTTATTTATTACGGTTTAAGGCGTTTTAAACTGTTTTCCGGAAGTAGAGTTTATATGGGGCCTAGTGTAAATTATGGACCGATCTTCAAAAAATTTTACAGTGTGATTTCTGGTCGTATAAAACTGTGACGTACCAAATTTTAGTATGATAGCGTCATTTATTACGGTTTTAAGCGTACCAAACTGTTTTCCGGGAGTAGGGTTTATATGGGACCTAGTGTCAATTATGGACCGATCTTCAAAAAATTTTACAGTGTGATTTCTGGTCCTATAAAACTGTGACGTACCAAATTTTAGTATGATAGCGTCATTTATTACGGTTTTAAGCGTAACAAACTCTTTTCCGGGAGTAGGGTTTATATGGGAACTAGTGTAAATTATGGACCGATCTTCAAAAAATTTTACATTGTGATTTCAGCTCCTTTAAAACTGTGACGTACCAAATTTAAGTATGCTAGCGTTATTTATTGCGGTTTTAAGCGTACTAAACTGTTTTCCGGGAGTAGGGTTTATATGGGACCTAGTGTCAATTATGGACCGATCTTCAAAAAATTTTACAATGTGGTTTCTGGTCCTATAAAACTGTGACGTACCAAATTTAAGTATGCTAGCGTTTTTTATTGCGGTTTTAGGCGTACTAAACTGTTTTCCTCGACATGGGTTTATATGGGGCCTATAGTAAATTATGGACCGATCGTCCAGTATGATTTGCAGTCGTATAGACCAAATTCGATTTTATGTCATTCCGTGCATTAATAAACAAGTTATGTTAGTTTTTGTATCAAAATTATCAATTTTTTCAGGGTGGTGGTTCCAAATTTTGATTCGTAGTTCTGATCCTACTGAACCGATGTTGCTGGATTTCAATCCCAAACTGCTAAGGATAACTACAAGCAATTGAGACCAAGTTTGTTTTTTTCTTTTGCGTTTTTCAAAAGTGAGCGTGTTTTCAACAGACGGACAGACAGACGGACATGGCTAAATCGACTTAGAATTACTCAAGGAGCCAGAATATATATATTATATGGGGTCTTAGATGTATAATAAAAAAGTTTCACACGGAATGACAAACTTAGTATACCCTCATTCACCACAGTGGTGGTGGAGGGTATAAAAACTCAATGAAAAAGAATCATCTAACACAAAATAAATATCGCGCTTAAACTTAAAAAAAGCAAAGTTATATTCCAAAGAAAGATAAATTTATTTATTTTCAGGTGTTCACCTCCGGGTATTTGCGGATGACAGGAGCTGCCGTTCGTCCTTCGCCTGTCGTCCGTAATTCCTGTTTTGGGTATGTCTTTTTTTTAAAACAAACAACAACAGTATATATATGACCTTTTTTTATTCTAATCTTTTTTTCTCTCTAGGGTAAGGAAAACAGATTTTACACATGGGCAACTGGCCCTACGATGTCTACCAGGCCTGAGATCAACCCCTAACCTAACCCGCACCTGCTGTAAATAGTCAGCCAGGGACTGACTTTTTCGGTAACGCGATTATCTTGTTTTCCCTATGAACAAAACAAAAAAACATATATATATATATATAATGTATTATTTGTCAGTTTCAGTTGTCCGTCGTATACGTTTGTGTCAAAGGAATTGGCGGAATACCTGACCTCGGAACGTGCGATGATGCGCCAAAGCAATAGTGGTGGTTCCCACGATGGATGTGGCAGCGATGATGTGGTGGCTTTATAGTATAGTTTATTTTTACTTTATACTGGTGTGAAATTGTATAGCTCGTTTCTTGTTTCTTCGTTTTAAGATTAAGAATTATTCTAATTCTTGTTTTAACTTTTAATTTTTGTTGCAAATTGTTATGCTGTCTAATATTTAGGTTTGTAGCTTTAATTTTTACTTCTTTTAGTTCTGGACTCTGTTTCACCTTTAAATTTTAATAATTAAGTGTTCTTAAAGTTTTTTTCTTATTATTTAATTTTTAAACATATTGCAAAATAGTTTTTTTTGTTGCGAAACAGCTCACTTTTAAAATAATAAAATAAAATTTATTTGAAAACAATTTTTCTGTGCACTTTTGTTTCCATTTATTTATTACAATTGTCCTTTTATTATCTGCTCTTGACACTTCAAACACGTATGCAACCACTTACCACATCTTTCGACCGCCAAGGAGAAAAATAAAAAGGGTCGACATTTTGCTCTTTGGCGGCCAAGAAACCTCGGTCGAGCAAAATGTCGGATTTTTACATTTTTCTTTATTTTTCAACCAGACAATTTTCAGCTATTAAATTTGCAATTGTTTGTCTGTTTGTTTACCTTCTTTTTCAAATAATTTATCTTTATTTACCAATATTCCTTTCTCTCTTTCTTTTTTTATTTAAGTCCCTTTCTTATTTCCAATGCTGGCGTTGCCAACTAATACTTACTACTTAACCCTCTTAAGGGTACACACGGCAGTATGTATGTATGTGTGTAGGTATGTACCCTGCAAACAATTTCGATCGAAAAATAATCTAAATAGTTTCCCCATTTAGCAAAAATCTATCGCTTTTGCTATTCAATTATTATTGATGTAGTTACATCGTTCGGGAAGAAATGTCCCACTATGGTAATATTAACTTCAAGAATCCACTTAGTGTCTACATTTTATGACGAATAAGTGCGCATTGGTTGTTTAATATCAGTTAAATTAAGTAGAATCGCTTTTGGCTCCAAAAAGCACTCTTATGAAGTTAAATTTTTTCTTATTGTTCTTTATAATATAAAGTGGGCCATTTTACTGTTTATCTTTGTTTGATTTTGTAAGGGTAATCTTAGTAAAATATAAAATAAATGAGCTCAAAGTTAAACAAATATTTAAAAATTTACAGTACATTTAATCAAAGTAGCTGTTAATGCTATAAAATTAAAAACCTAATGTGGACAAATTTTGTTAAAGGAATTTACAGAAAATCACAAATTCGTTCAAACACTAACTTTGTAAACCTTCATCATATTACAACAGCATTGCTATTTAAAGCATTAACAGAACATTCGTTTATGTACGATGTTTTATTGTTAATGGGAATAGTCAAATGCTCCAGTGGGGTATGGCTTTGCATATCCAGTGCGTAATTTTTGTGCTATTGTTGTAATTATATAACTGTTACAATTATCTGAACAACTCATTCAAGTGACGGAAAAGTATAATTTGAGAACTCATAACTCGATTCTAACGTATTTTATTGTTGTTAAATTCCGAAAAAACTACTGTTTAACTATCAAATCTGACGAAGTAGTTAAAATTCTTAGACAGCCGAAAAACACTCTACCAATTGCTTGGAGGGTTGACATGACAAAAACACTCAATTATGTTATCTTTGCAAGTATGTATTGTGTGTTACCATAATTTCTAAAAAAAAAAAACATTTGTAATTCATTAAATTATATGTAATTCATTAGTTACCATAATTTCTAAAAAAACACATTTGTTATTCATTGGCGTAATTAGCATTCACTTACGTACAAGGTTTAGTAGATATAACAATATATAACTTGCAATGTATGCAGAAAATATTCTATGAGTGGTTAATATATTTCATATTACATTTTTTATTACCAATGAAAATAACCCTGTACATATATTTAATTTGAATGTACCTGCACTATCGGTAAGAGTGTATTTGAAACAAAATTTACTTGATTGCTTACTGAATGTCCCTTTTTTATATGTAGCTTATATTTATATTTAGAATCCAGCAGCTCGTTTCTGTATTTCTCGCATCACAAAATTTCTCACATCAAGTGTGAAACAAAAAATTCCATCGTTTCTCGATTTGTGAGAAAAAAGTGTTTCTGTATTTGAATGCGAGAATAGACAACACAGATTCTGTTTTAACTGGAATACTTTCAGTAATTAAGGCCCTAATCATGTACAACGCAGCGCAACGCCACAGAACTAACGCAACGTCAAAGAATAACATTGAAAGCACAAACAATATCATAAATATTTTGTAATTTTGTTGTTGCTTTCTACAGAAATTCACATTGCGTGTTAAAATTTCAAACGCTCCATTGCTTGCGTCGTTGAAAATTTTAAAGCGGTACATGAATTTCTGTTGAAAGCAACAACAAAATTACAAAATATTTATGACATTGTTTGTGCTTTCAATGTTATTGTTTGGCGTTGCGCTGCGTTGTACATGATTAGGGCCTAAGTGTCAAATGCAAGCGAAACGTTAACGAAAGAAATAGATATAATAAAAATAGGGCTGCCAGATTTGACGTTTTTTGGTTCCAAAATTGGCAAAGTGCACATTTGCTGATTTTTTCTAGTGACGATATTATTCAGTCTTCGAAATAAAATAGTTTTGAATAGTTTAATATGTTTGTATATTAGGCACCACAGAAAAACGATATCTTTAAAAACAAGGCAGCTTAAAAAATTTATCGGCAAAATCAAAATTTCGAAGGAAGACTGTTTAATTTTTATTTCCTTAGATTATTTAATACATTTGTTTATGTGATCAAAACATTACACTATTACCCCATTTTTCAGTCGCTCAAGTATGTATGTATGTATAAAATATGTATTTTACCCATGAACTTTAACTATTTTTTTTTTTTTTTTTGTTTATGTTTTAATAATAATCGAACAAAATTTTTCTAAATTAATCCAATTTTTTAAAACAAAATAGACGATTTTTTATTTTTTCTTAGGAAATTAACGAATTTTTCACAAATTTATCTGGCAGCCCTGCATAAAACGAAAACAATGAAGGGCTTAAAAAAATTAAAATAACAATATATAACAATTGTGTTTTATAAATTTATATTGTATTTTATTCGACCTTTATAATATATAAATAAAATAACTTATTTTGAGCTCGAGGTCTTTTTTAATTTTTTTTATTTTAAAATAATTTATTAAATTTTGCCGATATTTCGTTTTTCATTGAAAAACATCTTCTGGGCTATAATCTAGAAATTACAAGTAACAAAAATAAACAAACAAATATATAAATTCAAAATTCAAACGCTTATGTATATAAAAACAACAAAACTCTTACATTGAAAAATTATTAAAAAGAAAAAAAAAGCTTAACTATTATTATGTTGTGTTAACATCGTCTAATTATGGACTGAGCTTACACAAGAAAAAATGGTATCATGTCATAACGTCCAGTGTCATAGTGTCCATGGACGTTATGACACTCTAAAAAGTGTCATAGTGTCCATGGACACTGCGACACTTTTGAAAGTGTCATAACGTCCATGGACACTATGACACTTTGCAAATGGACATTATGACACTTCCAAAAGTGTCATTAGGTCCATAATTACTAAAGAAGTTAAATACCAAAAAATGATCTGCATACACGCAGAGAAAAACATGTTTCATTATGGTCCCAACCAACAAAACTATTTTTAAAGAAACTAATTTAACCATAATATGGTTGTCGGTGACAATGATTTGGTTAAATGAAACATAATATGGTAAAAATAAATTTTTTAAATGGTTTTGCTGCTTTTTCTCTGGGTGTTTATATTAAATATATAACGAAAACACTTTTGGGCGCAAGGATTTTCTCCTCTATGGTATAACAAATACCGGCTTCGCTAACTAAAGCTTCTCTGCACAGCCGGCCTTCGGCCGGGCGCAAGGATTTTCTCCTCTATGGTATAACAAACACCGGCTTCGCTAACTAAAGCTTCTCTGCACAGCCGGCCTTCGGCCGGGCGCAAGGATTTTCTTCTCTATGGTATAACAAATACCGGCTTCGCTAGCTAAAGCTTCTCTGCATAGTCGGCTTTCGTTCGGAAACAAGGCATATATTAGAAGCTTTACTTAGCGAAGCCGGTGTTTGTTATACCATAGAGGAGAAAATCCTTGCGCCCGGACGAAGGCCGGCTGTGCAGAGAAGCTTTAGTTAGCGAAGCCAGTATTTGTTATACCATAGAGAAGAAAATCCTTGCGCCCGGCCGAAGGCCGGCTATGATCCCAAATTTGTTTACATTCTTGCTTGTTGTGGACATTATGACACCTTCCAAAGTGTCATAACGTCCGCGGACGCTACGTCATAATGTCCATGGACACTACGACACTTTCAAAAGTGTCATAACGTCCATGGACACTATGACACTGGACGTTATGCCATGCCACCGAAAATTGCGCTATTTTCGTTTGTTGACGAGAGTGTACAGACATCTCGAGCTCAAAATAAGTTCTTTTATTAACAATTCTGTTTTGTTTATTTTCATCATTTAAATTCTTTTTCTTCAAAAAAAAAAAAAAAAAAAATAATACACATTCTTGTGTACATACATACATAATTTGTGATTTTTTGAAATTTTATTTTTGTCGCATCAATTTCAAATGTGACTTGTTTTGACAGTTCTTGTGAGAAACTTGGTGGCATGTCATAACGTCCAGTGTCATAGTGTCCATGGACGTTATGACACTCCAAAAAGTGTCATAGTGTCCATGGATACTGCGACACTTTTGAAAGTGTCATAACGTCCATGGACACTATGACACTTTGGAAATGGACATTATGACACTTTCAAAAGTGTCATTAGGTCCATAATTACTAAAGAAGTTAAATACAAAAAAATATCTGCATACACGCAGAGAAAAACATGTTTCATTATGGTCCCAACCAACAAAACTATTTTTAAAGAAACTAATTTAACCATAATATGGTTGTCGGTGACAATGATTTGGTTAAATGAAACATAATATGGTAAAAAAAAATTTTTTAAATGGTTTTGCTGCTTTTTCTCTGGGTGTTTATATTAAATATATAACGAAAACACTTTTGGGCGCAAGGATTTTCTCCTCTATGGTATAACAAATGCCGGCTTCGCTAACTAAAGCTTCTCTGCACAGCCGGCCTTCGGCCGGGCGCAAGGATTTTCTCCTCCATGGTATAACAAATACCGGCTTCGCTAACTAAAGCTTCTCTGCATAGTCGGCTTTCGTTCGGAAATAAGGCCGATATTAGGAGCTTTACTTAGCGAAGCCGGTGTTTGTTATACCATAGAGGAGAAAATCCTTGCGCACGGCCGAAGGCCGGCTGTGCAGAGAAACTTTAGTTAGCGAAGCCGGTTTTAGTTATACCATAGAGAAGAAAATCCTTGCGCCCGGCCGAAGGCCGGCTATGATCCCAAATTTGTTTACATTCTTGCTTGTTGTGGACATTATGACACCTTGCAAAGTGTCATAACGTCCGCGGACGCTACGACATTTCTTTGATGGACGTTATGACACTTTTGAAAGTGTCATAATGTCCATGGACACTACGACACTTTCAAAAGTGTCATAACTTCCATGGACACTATGACACTGGACGTTATGACATGCCACCGAGAAACTTTTAGCAAAATATTGTGTAGTTCTTTGGCTGAGTGACACAAAGAATATTAAACAATATTCCAACTTAGGGTGCAGAACTGCAGGGCACTGCAAGATTCGAGATGATCTTGTTGGTTTTAGAATATTGTATACTCCGGGGAGTGATTATAATTGTAGCGATGAAATAAAAGCAAAGAAAAAAGAGAGAAGTTAGTTATTTCTTTTCTAGCTAAGAGTAAATTGTAAATGCTTGGGTTGGAATTACCTTTACTTTGGGGTTGAGTTTCCACCGTGGGTTAAGGGGATGAGTACTAGAGTAAGTACTTGATGGGTTATGGTTCCAAGTTCAACAAAAGATTAGCAGGTGTAGTTGTATTTAGGTATAGTAGGTAGGTATTTATTTTATATTCAATTTAGATTTAATAGGTGTTCATTAAGTATTTAATTGTATTTATTTTGTATTTAATTTAGATTTAATATTCATTTAGTATTTAATTTTAAGGTTAACAATTTTTAGGGTAATCACTTGTTTAGGTTAAGCCACTTTAAGTAACATTAATAAAAAAGGAAAAGTTCAACTTATTTTCACTGTTGCTAAGGCGCAATTGAGGTATACATATTTTTTACTTTGAATCTTAACCTGTCTTCGGTTTACATATAGCCGAAGAGGGTTGGAATAACCCCGTAAGTACTAAGTACTAAATCCAGATACTTATACTACAGTGACTTTCAAACTACAATGCAACTGATATCAATTAGAAATTACAATTCATCCATTAAAATTCAGTTATAATTCAAATATTAATTCTAATTCATGTTACATTATAATTTCTTCAAGGTAACAAATTTAAATATTACTTTTTAATTCAGTTTATACGATAATCTTATTTATGTTTTTTAATTCTGCTTTCAATTCATAGTGTTCAAATCACATTTGAACATGGTGCGGGCCCTCGCTTTGGCAATCGTTTACTGGTTATCCCTTAGGCACAGAACTTGCGCCAACGACTTTATGGCCTCTGCCAATATTTTGGTGTCAGGCTGCACAGCTGGCTGTGATGGTGGTTCCACGGTGGGCTGCTGCGGTATTTGCGGTTGCTGCTGTCGTTGTTGATGGTGACGATGTTGTTGTCTCTGCTGCTGACGGTGCTGTTGTCTCTGCTGCTGACGGTGCTGTTGTCTCTGCTGCTGACGGTGTTGGTGTCTTTGGTGCTGACGACTTTGATGACTTTGAAGACGATCTTCTCTTCGTCGGGATCTGGGGTTCGTCCTTCCGCTACTGCTTGACGTTTGCTGCCGTTGTGGACGACGTGGCAGATGCAGCAACGTGTGATGCAGTTGATCGCATCTTTTGCAGGCCTCCATAGACGTGCAATAATTCAGGGTATGGCTTCTTGCCAGGCAATTAAAACAGTACCCCAGATTTCCGACCACTTCTCTTCTTCTCTCTACCGTCATCCTCTTGAATTTCCGGCATCCCATTAAGCCGTGGTATCCTCGGCAGAGATCACAATAGTATACCTCCAAATCTTTAGGCGGGCAACTAGGATCGCGACTAGAATCACGACTTGGGTCCGGTACCCGAGTGGCGGTTAGCCTGCGATTGGACCTATGACTAAATGGGAAGACAACAAAGAGACAAATACAATTTTATTAGTAAAGGATAGAATTATTATGGAATGTGGGCAAGGAATCGATTGAATGTAAGCGGGACATTTAAAGATCGGATTCGCGGAGTAAAAGGTTAATGGAATATGAGCAGAGGCTAAATTAAGGGTAGAGTAAAAATTCATGTTTATTAAATCATGCTCTATTTTCCTGAGATGATCCATAAACAACAGGAACCAAAAAAATGGAATCCCACCGATATTAATAATAGTAATGGCAGGGTAGTCGTTGACCGGTGTACATTTTCCTCGTACAGTTTCAGTTGCCCAAGAATGGAAGGTAGCATAGCTTCACTATGGGTCGAGTTACTAGCCCAGAGGATGTACGAATCTCTGCAATACGAGCGTTTTTGTCAGAACCAGAAAAAATTCTCTCGATTCTACCCAGACGCCATTCATTGGGCGGTAATAAGTCATCCATTATGACTACCAGGTCGCCGACTTGTCGGTTTGGAACGGTGTTCTGCCATTTATATCTTTTATGTAATGCCTTCAAATACTCTTCCCTCCATCGTATAGAGAATTGATGATGTATAGCCTTCAACTTTTCCCATCTGTTTATGACCGATATGTTTTGGCAGGTTTGTTCGGGAAATGCCATTAATGGAGCACCTCTTAAAAAATGCCCGGGAGTTAGAGCTGTCAAGTCCGATGGGTCTTCTGTGATGGCAGAGATTGGCCGAGAGTTCAGAACACCCTCAATTCGAGCCAGTATTGTTGCAAATTCTTCGAAGGTGAATTTGTGAGCGCCTGCTATCCGCTTGAAATGAAACTTAAAACTCTTTACCGCGGCTTCCCATAAGCCGCCCATGTGCGGAGCGTGGGGGGGTATGAATCTCCATTCAAATCCATGAGACATATATTTTTGCGCTATATCTTCAGCTGCTCCTCGCAGAAATGCCGCAAATTCGCGCTCAAGAGCCCTACTGGCGCCAAGAAAGTTCTTCCCGTTGTCTGACGTAACCCTATGAGGGAGGCCCCGCCTCCCGACGAAACGAGCAAACGTGGCCTGAAACGCCTTCGAAGATAGCTCAGAGCATGCTTCCAAATGAATAGCTCGCGTACTAAAGCATACAAAAACGGAGACGTACCCTTTTACGTATGTTGATTTGCGCAATGAAGAGACTTTGAGCTCAAATGGCCCAGCAAAGTCAACGCCTGTTGTGTGAAATGGTGGCGATAAAGTGCACCGTTCAGGTGGCAATGGAGCCATAATTTGCGTACATGGTTGCTGTCTCTGTATAATGCAAATTTTACAATTGCGAATTATACCCTTTACCCGAGGTTTAAGTCTCGCTATAAAATATTCAGTTTGTATCATTCTGCACATTTGGCTGCACTCTGCATGGTACAGGAGTTCGTGCAAGAATTTCAAATACAGAAAACAGAAGTGCGAATTACCTGGTAGTATTACAGGGTAACGCTCATTGTATGGAAGAGTTGACTGAACTAATCTACCGTTTGCTCTTATAATTGAATCTGAGTCCAAAAATGGATTTAATGGTTTTAGGGTACTTTTACTTTGCAAACTTTGAGAGGCTTTCAGACTTTTATAATCTTCGGGATAAAATGTTTCCTGTGCCATAACTATTAGTCTGATTTTTACAAATTTCATTTCCGCCTGTGCCAGATTTACCCGATGCCCAGTTTGAGATTCTCTCCCCTCACTTTTCTTGCATCTGTTATAAAATCTGAATATGTAGCCTATGACTCGTAACGCTTTGCCATACGAAGAAAATCTACTCAGAATTTCACTATCCTGAATTTCTGCATGCAAAGTTTGAGTTTGCTTTTCAGGTATTTCGGAGTTTTTTAGAGGATTTCTCTTTGGCCATTCTGGCGGGGGATTAATAAGCCATGATGGTCCATGCCACCAGAGTGAATTATGAGCTAATTCTTGGGGCCTGCAACCTCGAGTTCCAAGATCCGCAGGGTTATCGTGAGAGGGAACGTGATGCCATTTTGCATTGTCCACTAAGCTGTGAACTTGAGCTACTCTATTGGCGACATATGTTTCGCATTTCGATGGCGTTTTCGATAGCCACCCTAAAGTTATGGACGAATCAGTCCACAAATGAATCTCCTCTGGATTAAAATCCAGGGATGAAATAACATAATTCACAAGCTTAGCAAGAAGAACCGCTCCACTGAGTTCCAGACGAGGCAGAGAAACCGTTTGAATAGGAGCTACTTTACTTTTTGCCACTAATAAATTGGTGAACGTGGTATAAGAACTAGTCTGACAACGAATATAAACTGTAGCACAATATGATGTTTTAGAAGCGTCTGAAAACCCGTGCAATTGAATCTTGTCTGAGGGATCGTATTGTACCCAACGATTTATCGAGATTGTGTCCACTTGTGACAGATCCTGAACCAGCTCATTCCACTTTTGCATAGACCCCTGAGACACTTCCTCGTCCCATTCTAGGCCTTCCAACCAAAGTTGTTGAATTAATGTTTTAGCTCTTATAACAATAGGCGCGAGCCATCCAGCAGGATCGAATAACTTTGCCACAGATGACAGAATTTGACGCTTAGTACTCCTTGTCGCTTGATCAATTGGATCAAACTTATAAGAAAATGAATCTGATAACGCATTCCACTTTATACCAAGGGTTTTGGTAGAGCTGGCATCATGAAAGCGTAGAAAATCAGAATCATACAAGTCTTCTTTTGGAATGTGGGAAATCAATTTGGGATCATTGGCAGTTATTTTCTTTAGAGAAAATCCAGCTGACCGCAACACGACCATAAGTTGTTCTTGAGCTGAGAGAACATCTTCTAACGAGTAACCTCCAGAGAGAATGTCATCGACATACGTTTCTGTGCGCAGAATTGAAGCTGCTTTAGGGTACGCAGATTCAGAATCAGATGCGAGTTTTAAAAGTGTCCGAATGGCTAGATACGGGGCACAGTTTACTCCGAAAGTTACTGTTTTTAATTCATAATCCTTAATCGGGCCGTCATCTTGAGGTTGAAATAAAATCCTCTGAAAGGGTATATCAGCAGGATGTAATAATATCTGGCGATACATTTTTTGAATGTCGCCATTAAAAACGTATCGATATTTCCTCCAATTGAGTATTATGGAGATCAAATCGTTTTGCAGTGTGGGGCCTGTGTATAGAATGTCATTAAGAGAGAATTGCGATTTTGACTTTCTAGAGGCATTAAATACAACTCTTAGTTTGGTTGTTTTGTGTTCTGGGCGGACTACGCCGTGATGTGGTAAATAAAATGAACCATATTTGCCGTTCGAGTGAATTTCCGTCGATTGCGTTTCAACCATATGACCTAGAGTGAGGTATTCATTTATAACAGCCTTATACTGTGACTGAAGGTCGGGATCTTTGGCAAGAGTCTTTTCCATGCTCGTGTACTGAGCTAAGGCTATGAATCGAGATGATCCAAGATATATTGATTCGGGATACTCAGGTTTAAATGGTAATCGCACGACGTATCTACCATTTTCATTACGTGTAGTTGTTTCATTATAAAACTTTTCACAAAAGTCATCTTCCACTGACCTTGAGGGAGCTACTGGAATTTCTTCCTGTTCCCAGAACTTTTTCAACAGCGTATTAAGTTCAGAAACTTCAGTCGGAACAACCGTAGTTGTGAATGTCTGAATCGACTGAGTTTTTATAGGACCACTGAGTACCCAGCCAAAGATAGTATTATAAGCTGAAGTTTGACCGCAAATATTTTTTCTCATACCTTCAATATTTAAAGAGTGTTCGTAATCATTTCCTAAGATTAGATCTATCTGCGAAGATTTGTTGAACGTCGGATCCGCTAGATCTAATTCAGCCAAATCGGTTGAATAAGGTATTTCAAAAGTGCATGCTGGAAGTCTATTTGTCACTTTTGGCAGCACTATGGCTTTAATGGGAACTCGCAAGTCATACCTTTTGGCGTATAAAATGAATTCGCATTCTTTGGTTGCCGTTTGCCTTTTCCCGCCAATACCGATTATTTCGAAATGTGACTTTCCGTAGGGTAGCTGTAGGCGATTACGAACTCTTTCTGTTAAAAAGGTTCTTTGGGAGCCGGGATCAATTAACGCTCTAATAGTAAAAAGTTCACCCCTGTGCTCTATTTGCATTAATGCAGTGCGCAGCAATATATTTTCGTTGCTCGTAGCACAATTAGCTTGATACTGCCTTGAGGTGCTAGGAGCATCATCCTGGCTATTTTTTCTAGAGATTTGAGTACTATTTTGAGAAGAGTTTTGAATTGTGTTGTTGGGAATTGTGTCAGATTGTTTATATTGTGAGCCTTGTGCCGAGGGATTAGGGTTTTGTGGCCTTTGTCTCATATGCAATAGGGTGTGATGAGGTTTTTTGCATTGAAGGCACGTATGTTTACTCTTACAATTCGATTTAAAATGAGAAGAGGCCAAACAATTATTACAAAATTTATTTTTGAACACATAATCCACTCTTTGTTGTACCGTGAAGGCTCGAAATTTTGGGCATGTTCTCAAAGAGTGATTTTCTTTGCACAATTTGCATGACAAACTTAAGTTGTCTTGTGATACGTATGTGTGTATATCAGGGTTGGGTGTGTCCTTAAGTGTGAAACAATCCTTTGTAATTTTTATACTATTGAGCCGTTCTACTGCTTCATACCTGTCCACAAGGAATTGGGACATTTGGGTCCACTTGGGAAGTTCACGAGGTGAAGTGAGGGATTGCTCCCATAACGACAGTGTTACATGTGGCAGTTTAGTTGATATGAGTCGAATCAGAATAGGGTCCCAGCTCTCCACGTCGACGCCGAGCGTTCTGAGAGTTGCCAGGGAATCATTAACCGAAGATTGAATTCTTCGAATTGATTCGCTTTCTTCACTTTTTGCCGATGGTATGTCAAATAGGATTTTAATTTGGTTGTCAACCAAAACTCTTTTATTTTCATATCGTGTTTTAAGGGCATTCCACGCAAGATCGAAATTGTTATTTGAAAGAGGGTATCTTTTAACGATTGCACCAGCTTCACCCCTTGTTTTATTCCTAAGGTGATAGAGCTTAGTGACTGGGGTTAGCTTTGGGTGGCTTATATACACGGCCGTGAACATGTCACGAAATGATGGCCACTGTTCATAGCTGCCTTTAAAAATCTCGGTATCACATGGTGGCAGCTTCACGTAGCTAATTGAGCTATCAGGGAGTAAGTTCTGATTCGGTTGAGCGTAGTGTGATGTCGATTGAAACGCTGGGATTCGGGAACTTTCAATTCGACTTACTTTTAACAAATCATTGATTTGAGAATTGGTATGAAAATATGCCTCTGAACACGTATTATATTCCTCTTTGGATTGTGTCTTAATTTCAGTATCTACTGATCCATCCTGAGAAAGCATAAGTTTCCTATATGAATCCTTTAAATTCACCCATTCCGAATCTAGCTCTCTTAATTTAAGCTCAAGCATGGATTCATTGTGATCCTCAACTGGAGTATCATTCAACGTCTCACAAAATTGTAGCAAATTACCACAATCAAACATGAATTGTTCCCTGTATAAAGGGTTAAAAGCCACGCTAGAAGCTTCGTTTGTAGAAGTCATTTTGTGAATAAAAAAAAAAAATGCGCAAAGGTGGCTGACTATATAAATATTATGCTTTTATTATTAAAAATTATGGGTTGATATATATGATACCAAACAGTAATTGGTTGTATATTATCTTTATATATTTTTTTCTATATTATTTGTATAGTTTTAGGGGCTACGAAGTAGCACTAGGTATCTCTCACCTAGGTTAAATTTAAAGATAATATAAATTACTGATTCTCTAATAGATATTACTTTTATGCAATAGGGGCTATAAAATAGCACTAGATAGTGATAACCTAGTCTCCAATGAGAATTTATACAAATTTTGTAAGGGGCTATAATTTAGCACTAGATATTAACTATCTTGTTTCCTATGTAGGCGTACTTTAACCTGCCTATTAAACTATTGTAGGGATCAGGGGTTACGAATCGTACTAGTTGTTAAAACTCTAGTTTAATTATAGGATTAAATAGGGTGCCATGGGCTTGGGTTCATACTTGCTTTATAGAGCTTAGGGCTAGAGCATACTCTAGTTATGTTGTCTAATTTTACTGTAAAATTACAACATACAATCGAATAAAAAGTGATGAAATTAGACTGCAAATCTTCAGTTAATGTTGAAGTTAAAATTGCAAAAAACGGCAACCCTTTATTATTTGAGGTACAAAAATTTGCTATTATACATTTGGCATATGGGATTCTATCTTATTATGTGAATATCTAGCTTTTTATGTATGAAATTAAAGAAAAAAAAAAATTTTTTTTTTTTCGAAAAATTTGGGCTATCTAAGCATAGTACTAGACTTCAAATTATAGTTTCAAATTCTTCTTAGATATTTCCGAGGCTATGAGCTTATAGCACCGCTAGTAACTTGTGAGAAAAAAAAAACCAATTAAAAGTTTAATATTAGGTATTCAATAGGGCCTAATGAATTTAGGGAGTTATTTTCATTCGAATACCGATTTTTTTTTTTTTTTTTTTGATAATAAGTCTACATAAAATTAATTGTTCTCCGATATTAACCTCCTCAATTATAATTTATTTTCAAACGAATTGCTTAATTTTTGAATAAGTAGAGATAATTTTAACTTAGTGAAACACATACTATTATTTTTTTCTTTTAACATCAACTTTATTTTATTCAATAGGTTTGGGGTTTAATTTAATAAAATTTCAATTAATTATAATTCAATATCTATCATCCAGTTTGAGTACAGAGAAAAGGTTTTTTTTTTTTTATTTTCTTTTCAATAGTGTGCCATAAAAGGTGTAAGCGAGTGTATGACAAACCTTTTACTTATGGGAACCAAGTTATGTATTCCATGAAACTTCCCAACAACCGGTCTGTTCGTGTATTAATATAAAATAATCTTACTGGAACTACAAGTTATGTATATTCCATGAAACTTCCCAACAACCGGTCTGTTCGTGTATTAATACAAAAAATACTTAATGGAACTACAAGTTATGTATATTCCATGAAACTTCCCAACAACCGGTCTGTTCTTGCGCAAAGAATGCACAATCGACAAAATAATCGAAGAAATTTGATTAAAAGAGCACACGTCTTATTAATTTAAGTGAGCAACAAGACCGCTTAAGCAATTATATTTTAAATTAATTTCGAGTTTGAAATTTCTTTAATATATTTAGTTCTGTTTGGTAAATTTGCAAACAGTTTATTAAAAATAGGTTATTTATAAATTATGCCATGCGCGGCCTTTAAATTATTTCGAAATTCATAAATTGTTCCATTCAAATGAGTAGGGATTAAATAATTTATTATGGGTAGCCTGTGACAACTTTTACCAAAAAATATGGTTTAAAAGTACTTGTAGAATTGTTGAAACGGCAGAGGTTTTTGGTAATAATTTTTTTTTTTTTTTTTTTTTTTTGTAAATTAAAATAACATTTATTGAAAGAAAATATATACAATTTTCCACTTTTTAGTAATCAATATAATTATTTTGGTAATATGCGCAAAATCAACAACTTGTTTGCATGATATTCTGAATTTGGCGCATATTTGGGTATAAGAGACAATTTTTTTTTTTTTTTATTTTCCTGTATTAAATGAAAACAAAATTAATTTATTTTAGAAAATTAAAATTTTTATTTTATTTTTATTATTTTATAACATTTTTATTGTTAACAAAGAGCAATGTTATTTCCGCCTTTATGAACCACCGCTTCTTTATATTTCTAGGCCTTTTCCTTATGGTTCCTTTTATTTGTGACCGACTGTTCTTTTTCCAGGTTAATTCTTCTTCTTGTTTATTCATGAAATTACTCTTGAGTTGAGTAATATGTAAGAGAATATTGTTCCAATTTCTCCTACTTTTTATTGCAGGCTTTATTTCAACTTTTATTCAACGTATTCACCAATCGATTAAAGAGTTTAAACACAAACTTCACAGTTTGCTGTTTAAGAGAACGCAATTAACTTTATTTTGGTCACTTTATTACTTTTTGGGTTTTTTCCCCAAGTTTACTTTAAACGAAATACATAATTCATTGGTTCAATTTTAAAGAGAACGCAATAACTTTCTCGGATATGTAAATAAGAGTACGCAAGTAATAATAAGTGATAATATTCGAGCGTGTGCAAATGATATGAATATACACTTGTTTTTAAGGGTGGGTTTAAAAAATTTTTTAAAGAGAACGTAATCAATCTTAAGCATAAGGTAATTCCTAAGAAACTAATAGTGTGAGTGCAATTTTAAATTATTTATATTAATCTTCACCTTCAACCTCAATTGTAGACCAGAAAAAAAATTTTCCATTAAATTTTTCAATCACCTATTTTAGGTTACCCTGTTATTTTGTAGCGGAGTGTAAGTGAGTTACTTTATTGCTCAAAATGTAAATATACAAAGCTATTATGCATGTATGAATGTGATTTAATTATTTGTTTGTAAGATCTTTTTTTTTTTCTTTATGGTGTTTGTTTTCTCTTTTCTGTGTAATTTAACCTATTGTGCGTCTGTTGGAAATAATTCTCTTATGAGTTCAAAGTGTATTTAAATAACTATTCTTTGAGTTAATTTTAATTTAAAGAAATTTTAAGAGTAAATATGTTCTATTATGTATTTTTAAATTTATACGGCACAAAATTAAGAAATCTATTCCTTTTAAAAACATGAGTTAACTTCTTATTTATTGTTATTTATTGCAAACCCAATAAAATATATTATCTTAAGAGAAAACGAACTTAAGAGCACCGCTCAAATTTCCAATATTAATATACGTATGGATGTATGTATGTACCAAGAGAAACTTAATGTTAAGAGCACTTACTTGCACAATCACTCTATCCAATGTATATGGGTACATATTCCAAACGATTGAATTTGGTGGTTGAAATTAAAAGGTAAGTACATATGTACGCCGGTTGTTTAATAAGGACTCACTCTCGATATGTACCACCTAAATAATGCACAATTAATCAATAAGCAATCTTTCACTCTCTTTTTTTGTCATAGGCTTTGCTTGCTTTTTTTTTTTCTTAACAGATTTCTTTTTTCTTATTCTCTTTCTAAATTTTTAAATATAAATATTTTTCAAGCCTTAACGAAAAGTAGCGGGATGTATTATTATGTATAAATAAATGTATGTATGTTTGCGTTTCGTTTTGTTATTTATTATTGGGTAGGGGAATTAGCAATTTATTGTCATTCTTTTTGTTTCCACTTTTCTATGTTGATATGAAACTAAGCCTTAACAAATTTATGTAAAAGTAGGTATGTATATGGATATACATACATACATATATCTTTTTATATGACGTGTATTATCCAAATATGACGATATTATATGCAATAATGCATTTTTTCCCGATTTTTTTTTCCAAAATGGCAGAACTATTTTTGCGCTTAATTTATTTAACCGCACTTTTCGTTTAACACATATTTATACATACATACATTTTTCACACATTTTTCTAATTTTTATCACTTTTTCCCGCACTTTTCTTTGAAATTCTTTATTTTTGTATTTTCTAATCTGATAGGTACCTAATTATTAACATGCATACATAATTATTCACTAATCAAAATGGGATATTTTATTGGATTATTGGGTTGAATATGTGTATGTACGTAGGCATGTTATTACTTTTTATTATTTTTTTTCTATTTTTTATTTAACCAATAGGTTCTTCTATACATTGGTGCACTGTGGTAAGTATTTGTAAATTTTTTTTTTTTTCAGATTCTGGGTAAGTATGAATTTGATTTCACAATTTAGATTTTTATTTTTATGTACCCAGGTATATTCAATATTTATGTACTTATTTAATTTATTTGTCTACTCACTTATTATTTGATGGTTTTGTTTGTACTGATTTGCTTGTGTCATTTATTCCTCATTTACCTCATTTTTTGCTTCCTTTGAGTTGTTGGGTATTGGTACTTGTTCCAATTGTCGATTATTGCTCTTTTGGTAATTTTTCTCTTCCTTATTTCCACTGGTTTAAAAGTCGAAGGACCATGTAGTTCTTTGGCTGAGTGACACAAAGAATATTAAACAATATTCCAACTTAGGGTGCAGAACTGCAGGGCACTGCAAGATTCGAGATGATCTTGTTGGTTTTAGAATATTGTAATTATAATCACTCCCCGGAGTGATTATAATTGTAGCGATGAAATAAAAGCAAAGAAAAAAGAGAGAAGTTAGTTATTTCTTTTCTAGCTAAGAGTAAATTGTAAATGCTTGGGTTGGAATTACCTTTACTTTGGGGTTGAGTTTCCACCGTGGGTTAAGGGGATGAGTACTAGAGTAAGTACTTGATGGGTTATGGTTCCAAGTTCAACAAAAGATTAGCAGGTGTAGTTGTATTTAGGTATAGTAGGTAGGTATTTATTTTATATTCAATTTAGATTTAATAGGTGTTCATTAAGTATTTAATTGTATTTATTTTGTATTTAATTTAGATTTAATATTCATTTAGTATTTAATTTTAAGGTTAACAATTTTTAGGGTAATCACTTGTTTAGGTTAAGCCACTTTAAGTAACATTAATAAAAAAGGAAAAGTTCAACTTATTTTCACTGTTGCTAAGGCGCAATTGAGGTATACATATTTTTTACTTTGAATCTTAACCTGTCTTCGGTTTACATATAGCCGAAGAGGGTTGGAATAACCCCGTAAGTACTAAGTACTAAATCCAGATACTTATACTACAGTGACTTTCAAACTACAATGCAACTGATATCAATTAGAAATTACAATTCATCCATTAAAATTCAGTTATAATTCAAATATTAATTCTAATTCATGTTACATTATAATTTCTTCAAGGTAACAAATTTAAAT
The DNA here is from genome assembly GCA_943735925.1 of Pollenia amentaria. NCBI lineage: Eukaryota > Metazoa > Arthropoda > Insecta > Diptera > Polleniidae > Pollenia > Pollenia amentaria. Next base: position 75,924,271 of record OX031010.1, read on the forward strand.
ATTACTTTTTAATTCAGTTTATACGATAATCTTATTTATGTTTTTTAATTCTGCTTTCAATTCATAGTGTTCAAATCACAGAAAAACTTTTTCTCACATCCTTCTAATAATTGCTGGAAAATTATTTAAATGACAGATAATTCTCCCAAAGTAAAGCTACAAAAACACTTATGTGAGGAAAACCATTTTTTGTTTCATATTGCACTGTTTTTGTCATAATTGACTTGCGGGAAATTTTACGATGCGAGAAATATAGAAAAGGGCTACAGGTTTCAATATAAAAATCCATATAACTACATACAAAAAACAGGGACAGCTAGATTCGTAGGGCTTCTACCTTGAACCAGGGATGTTAAAGTTGGTACAACTGTACTTTTTAGGTACATTTTGACCTGCTAAAGTACCGCGGTACTAACGTGACTCATTTGGTACAATTTAAAAATGTGTCATACTTCCTCCTTTTTGAATTATTATAACAATCATTTTTTGTTTAAATAATCTCATATTTGTATATTGTGGAAAATTTAATTTTGGTAGGAGAATTTTCATTATTCATTCCCCCTAGATCTGCTCTTGAATTTGATTGATTGTAACTCATTTTTGATTTCCTTCATTTAAATTGCAATTCATTGTTATAATTCATTTAAATGTATTCAAATCAATTCAATTCAAACGAGTTTGTAGAATGAAGTGCAATTCACTTTAACAAATTCATTTGAATTGAAAACGAGTTGCAATATATTTTACAAATTCATTCGAATTGGAAACGAATGGAAATTCATTTCTGCCTAATTCGTTTGAATTGATTCAAATTTCATTCAATTCTTTTTTGTTGTGAAAAGAACTAATTCAAAATTTATGTAATTCGTAACTAATTGAAATCAAAAATTAATGATTCATTTACAGCTCTGGTATATTCTGTACGTTTATTATACTTTTTTTTATATTTTCTAATTTTTTTTACTAAAAACTTATTTTTTCATTGAAAACTTTAGTTAATGCCTTACAACACTGAGAAAAGAATTCCGATTTGTTCAGTATTACCTGAAATGTTATTTTGTTTTAAATAAATAAATTTAAAAAAAATACATTGTTCAGATCTAATGACAAACCGTTCAAGTTCGTGCGTACTTTGCAAAATATACCGAAGTTTGGGTTAGGGTTCGGTCTGTAAAAGTGTGTTTAGTTGGACACTTATATATTGAAAAAATGTTTTATTTTTTATTAATATTGTCATGAATTCAAATTTAATTATTTGTTTTTTAAATCTTAATATGAATTTTAAATATTAATTATCTCTTTAACTGTAATTTTGCATATATTACAATTTACTATACTTGAGTCTTGTTAAATTTAACTTAAATTCAAATTCAATATCCGTATCGGTAATCGAACTATATATTTGGTCTTTCTTTTGGATCTTGTTCATTGTTGTTGTAATATCAATGTTAAAGTATAATTCTGTAAAGTACCGATACTTAGTCACCAAAAATTAAGTAAAAAAAAAAAACAAAGAAAAAAAAGTAACAACAAATATAACAGAAAGCAAACGCAAAAAAATTAAATGAAATGAAATACGAGCATTGAATATTGAGCTAAAAAAAACAATTAAATAAATACGAGCACTGAACTAATTTAAAATTTACCAACTATATCAAACAAATGAAATTTTAGTAATAAGATATTTTCTAAGTATGTTAAAAATTGTATAATAGAAGAGTTAGAATTTGTTAACAAAAATTGTATAAATAGCAAAATTAATGGCAAATAAAGGCAGAATCATTCTGGCAATTGAATACAGCTTTTGACTCTCAGATTCAGGCTCACTGGTAGCAGCCTACAAAGTAGCTCACTTGAGCTTTAAATAAACTTAAGTGCTATATGGAAAACATCCTCTACACCTAAACACATTATACAACCCTTACAATTCCGCAGTTACCAGTCTGTATTTAATCGGCAGAAAATTGAAAATTTTTGATTGACTTAAAAATTAATCAAAGAGATAGTCAGTTTAAGGTTTTATTTTTTTGCTTTTTAAAAATAATAATAAGCTGTAAGTACCTCTGCATAGAAAAGTTTGAGTTTTTATTTCCCTTCTATCATATTTGAAAATAAGTTTTAAGGCTTTTTATTTTTTGAGTCGTGGTTGACATTCTCATGGAAATGCCCATATGCGACCGTACCTTAAGAATACAAATTTACGGAAATGCAAAAATATTTTGTTAAGTACGCCGTATAATGGCCAAATTCCCCAACTCTGTTTAAATAACAATTCATATTTAAATATAGTTTTTCATATAATTTTATTTTTATTTGACATAAAAAACGAATTTTAAACATAAATTGATATATAAATAAATTGGTGAAATTGCCAATAAGACTGCAGAATTATTTTATTTTATTTTATTTATTTATTGATTATGATTTCCTGCACAACAGAACTAAGTCTTATAATTACAGTGCAGGATTGTGTATGTGTACAAATTATTTTCCAAATTTAATAAAGTTAAACTTAAAAAAAAAAATATACGTTTATAAACATTTTATAATAAAAATTAAATATAAAAAAATTTAAAGAAAGAAAGAAAAGAAAACGAAATCAATTTAAAACATAAATAAATTTCAACATAAAAAATTTTAACATTAAAAATTTAGCCCCCAGATTAGTTTAGGATTAAAACATTAGAATTAATACAATACATTAAGCCCATGCATTTTAGCCGGCCGTTACGTATTGGTCAGAGCTGTAAATGAGTCATTCATTTTTTAATTAATTCGCGAATCATTTATGCACTGAATAATGAAATTTTCAATTAACTCTTTTCACAAAAAAAAAAAAAAAAATGAACTGAATGAAATATGAGTGACTTCACATGAATTTGGTAAAAATGAATTGCAATTCATTTCTAATTCAAATGAATTGCAATTTGTTTCTAATTCAAATGAATTTTTCAAAGTGAATTGCATTTAATTTCCGATTCATTTGAATTGAATTGATTTTGCAAATGTGTAAAGGTTTTTTGTAAAATCTAAGCGTGTTCACGTTTGCGAAGTTGTTCATGTTTACGAAGGTGTAATTTTGTATATCTTAAAAATAAAATAGACATATATTTAACTCAAATTCATATATTTTTTTATTGATGCTTTGTTAAGAAAATCAATTTACATTAAAATTATTTAAAAAATGGGTTATAATTTTTTGGATTTTCTTTTTTTGCAAAAAGCTGAACACCGCCTTTTCTCGGAGACGTTTAAGTACGCTGATATCTGCTGGACTTACATTTTCATCTTCTGCCCATTCTAAAGCTTTATTGAAATGTTGATTGCTTCACTAGCTTCTACTTTGGTCCGTGCTGTTTCCAAAATACTATCATCGCTTTCACTTTCATCACTGCTCAAGATTTCGTTCGTTTCAGTTATGTTTTGAAGATCTTCAGTCCATTCACTGATATCATAAAATGAAAAACTAACCTTCAAAGACACAATTTAAGTTAAGCGAATTACTAGACATGTTAAAATGTTCAAACCTCTGGATTAATTGCATTAAGAAGTTCTATTGCGCGTTCTTGTTGGGTGTTAATTGGTGCACAAATTCTTTCTCTCAAAATAGCCAATGGGATATCCTCTTCAACGTCTTCTTCATCTCCTATAGAGGCTAAAATGTTCGTCCAGCAATTTCGTATTGTTTCCTTTTCAAGACGTTGCCAAGCTGAATCTATATGTATATCCAACAGCGTCCCTTAACGTTAATTTTTTAGATCTTCAATAACATCATTTCCTGTAGCTACAATTGATGCCAAGAGACTGTTTCTATAGAAAAGCTTTGTAAGTCTTATGGCATTTTGATCCATTGGCTGTATGAGTGACGTGACGTTGGGTGGCATATACATTACATTTATGAACCCGTCGTCTGATCTCAATTCATTTTCTGGAGGAAGAGATGGAGCGTTATCTATCATTGTATTGCTTTGCTAAGCTAGTCACGCTGGATCCTCTTTTTATTTTTTCTATTACATCCACTTTTTCCTTTAACGTTAACAAATTTGGTAGTTTTTGCGACATTTTTCACGACACTCTTTATATTAAACTAAAAACAAAATAAGCAAATCAACAGCTCGCGTTACACAAAATGCCAGAATAAAAAAAGTAGTGATTGCTTAAAAATGTTCAAAAGAAAACCACGTTTTCTATGTTCCATGAATTTTACATTCGTTCACGTTATAGGGCTTTCTTACTGTGTTGTTCACGCTACAGAGTAGTCAGTGTAAAAAAAATTATGTTCATGCTAGCCGGTGCTCACGTAAGGCGGTGTTTTTGTTATCGCGAGTCTACTGTATATATATATATATATATATATATATAAATATTTAATTAATTAATAGGTATCTATCGATTCAGATCAAAAAATCAAAAAAGGAAGGAACTAAATTTAAGTTTTACTAGTCATGTTTGCAAATACGACGAAGATGAATAAAAAGAACAGATGTTTTAAATACCCTATAGGCTCTCGATTTTCTATACCCCTCCGCCTTGCTGCTATTATCCTGATTCTGTAGTAGCCCTAACGTCTCTTATCTAAACGTTTCTTGGAATAAATTATAAGATTGTATTACTTATCATCTTATCTAAAGAAAGATTTACTTGACAAACATTATCGAATAAACAAAAGAAAGATACTTATCTGTAAAGGGTGTTTTTATAGAGCTATATTTATTGCATCTTTATAAATTATATGAACTAATAATAATGCCAATGCTACACGACAGTTCTTCTTAGAACGGTTCTTGTTCACATCGGTGTCTAGCGCTTTTCTGATCGGATAAGTGCTACAGTATCTCTTCTTTATCCGAGTGTGATCATTAATTTTTTAAAATATTTCGCGATAGTGGGTTTGGGTGCGATTTTGTGATCATAGATTTTACTGATGTTATATCGAGGTCTTGGTGAATGTTCGACTTTCTTAGACATCAGGGAGCGGACGTATGTTGATGACACATAACTGATTACCATAACACCATTTTGGCTTTAATATAGAGCTGTAAAGTAGGAGTTTGCAATCTAGACTAAGGGTCGAATTTCTACAAACGAGTCAATTTATTTGAATTGCTTTCAGTTTCAGTTTAGTTAGCTTTGCCTCTATATGGCATTTCTACGTTAAACGTCGATCTAAATGTATACCGAGATAGTTGGATCTTTACGCAAAGTAAATGTTATGTGAATGCATTTGTGTACAGTGACCTCTATTTTCCATTGCTTTGACCATTTTTTCAATTAATATATATGGTCCTCTATGTATCTAGATGCTTCGTAGCGGTTTTCGTATATGCTTAGAAAAGCTATATCATCAGTAAAAGTTGATGTGGGGCTGTTGTTGTTGTTGGCAAGTCTGAATTATAAATTAAATACAATATAGGCCCTAAATTACTTCCCTCCTGGACTCCAGAATGATCGGTTGGGATGAACTTAAAAAATCACCTTGTTTTACAATAAGCTTTCGCCCGACCAAGCAGTTTTCTAACAGTTTATGTGTCTACGGGTAAATTTAGCTTTTTTCCTTTTCATTATTTATTTATTAAATCTTCGTATATTAAATATGAACTAACAATAACACTGTGCTAGAAATTGACACTTTTTTACGACAAGCTGGGCACCTCGCGTTTTAACATAGTTCGGGTACGCTGAATCCAGTGGTGCTAACCGTTTTTTAGGTCAGCTCTGGTTTTCGAAATATACCGTTATTTCCAAAATGGAGGAGGTTGCACAACATATGTTCGCGTAACTCAAAACGGTTTAGTCTGGTGTAAATTCTTAAATTTTGACCCTGCAGTGCCTAGGATGCCCCTAAATGGATCAAATATATAACCAACGCCACTTTATTTTGCATATCAATCAGTTATTTCTAACAAGCCCACCCGCTATCTCCATTCATTAAGGGCGCACCCAAACATAATGTTTAATACAAACTAGAAATATATTGAAGAAAAAGTGCTGTAAATGCCCAGGAGTCGCCCCTAGTGGGATATTTTGTATGACCGATATCAATTAGTTTTTTGTCCTTAACATTTTCTCGAGACATACTTGCCCTTTATCACCACTTCATATGCATTAGTATTAGCTTATGTTTTTTCCGGGACTTGGTGCAATTTAATGCAGCTGGATGAAGCGTTTGTGTCAAAACCTGGCCTACTTTTCCATCTATCATCGTTAGCACTAACTGATAGCTAACTTTATTTGTCTGGCCATCAATTGCTAATACTAATGGCCGTAGTGTTGCACTTTGGGCTCTATATAACTGGTGTCATTTTTAATGTTATCAAAATTTTCCTTTTTAAATTCAAATTTAATTTGTCTGCAGTAATTTGTAGAAGATGGTGTGAGATTTTTACAAATATCTTTGTTTCCATCGTACTGGTCGAACGCTCCGATAGAACAAATGATACCATGAACATGTCTTTATCTGAAGTATTTTCACATATAGATTGCTTTTATTGTTTTTGTCCAGAAGAACAATCACATTCCCATTTGCAAAAAATAGTTAACTTGCAGTTCCCTATTGCTTCAGATCATCTCCTTTAGGGGATGGTAGTAAACGCTGAGATGTATGATTAAGTAGACCTTGAAGTTTTACCTCTGCCGAAATTGGTGTGATATCAATAGTGTCCCTTGGTGGTTTAGAATAATATGGACTTTCGTGAGTTCTTTTTGTGATCGCAATGGATATAGCAAAGCTTCTTGACATTGAGTTCGCCATCTAACTAGTTTGCAAAACTGTTGTAAAATCTAGGTTTACTCCATCCAACTTGTTTGAAGCGCTTTTTTAAGTTTTTGACGAAATCAGTTATTTTATTTTGCAGTTCCGATCGTATTTCATGCTGCAAGTAAATAAATCTAGTTTTCATTCAATGTAACTTAAAACATCTTCCTACTTTTTTTAATAGTCTTCGGATAATTCTTTATAGCTGAAGCTCTACATTTTTACAGATATTTAAAACTTAGATTGTTATTGCTTAGATATATTATAAACACTGAGTTTTTATTCGAATGCTACTGGCTTTTACACATGGCTGGCGTCATACTGTGTTTTGTGTTTTTTATAGTAAAATAAAAGGAAAATATGATGGCTTAAATTTAAATTAGGGGAACCGGATGTGAGGGAAAGGTAAGTGGATAAGGCGTCTGGTGGAGTTTGGGTCGCTGTATAAATAAAAGGAACGTATTCGCGATAAGGTTGGGAGGGAATGTAAGGAATAACATCTGTCTCCGTGATTTGTTAAATGTGGTATCGTTTGTTGTTTTTGTAGTTTCCGGTTGTTTTGATTTCCTGTTGATTTTTTTTTGTTAGGATACCTGTAGGCGAGAGTCTTGGAACCTCCTGGGAGTTTAATGTAAGCTAGACGGAATCCTTGCCAAGTCAACTAGTCCGTAACATGGTGTATATTGAATGGACTCTTTTGTCCTTCAATGAATTTGTGTTAGGTTTTTTATCGAGGCAGAATCACCAAGATAAAGTTTGGAGCAACTCAAGCACTTGAACTTGGTTGCAGCGGAGAAAAGGTGGAAAGAAGTCGAGACACTAACAAGTCGTGAATTTCTGACAATTTTATTGATAAATTTTCTTTCTTAAATACTAAATTATTGCTAAGTTTACAATTTGTTGTTGTTGTTTTTTTTATAGTGTGTTCCCTTTGGATAAATGGGAACGCTGCTTATTTAGTTAAACATACATACATACATGTGATATTTTTTTTATAATTAATTGCTTAGTTTACACTTTGCTAAGTTGCACTTTTTTATTGGTGCATTGACCAGTGTGGTTCATTGGATTATTGCGACAATTTTCTTTGGTTACATAAAGGTTTTATGCAAGCGTGTGTGTGTGTTTATTACTGGGCAAAAAGCATAAATTTTTGAGTCAGCGTAAATAATTAACAACAAAAGAAAACAAATAAAGAAAACAAAAACAAGCGATGTGAATGTATGAACATGCTCCCCGCCGTTGAGCTATGCTCGACAAATTACATTGTATTGATATTTGATATTTTCAATGGTTTGAATGTTCCTGACTTAGTCACTAGATGATATAAGTAAAAAAAAAAATGTTTTTTTTTTTTTGTTTTAATTTTATTTCTTTGTTGTTCAAGCTACTGTTACTGTAAATTCTGATGACGCTGCATGCTGGCAAATTGCTGCTGGTGAGGTTTGTTGACCTATTTTTCTTCTTCGACCTTGTAGCTTCTGGTAGATTGTCGCAATGATGACTCCGATTGTAAGAAGAAGGGCGGCGTAAGCTACTGCTGCATGGTGTCTTTTTATGTGAGTCAGTTGTTGGGGTAGATTAGTGAGTACCTGTTGGTGTAATTCTTGTTGGATATCCGATATATTTTTTATATGGTCTATGTACCTTTTGAGGTGAATACTGCTGACTTCTTCTTCGGTAGGGTAATTAATTTCACTCATGTTGGCAGTAGCAGTATATGATGTGTATAGGGATGTTGAATAGATTTCGTGTCCCTGAATGAACATAGCCTTGTATTTAAGTGTGCAGTCTGGGCTTATTTTTATTAGTCCAGTGCCCTGTAGGTTGAGTCGAATGTGTTCTTCGCTGCACACGGCGGTTATAGGGGTTGAGTGCGGCATGGTGTACATCCATTGATTGTTGTGGTTCAATTGGATGAGTGATGTGTTTTCTACAAACGGAGCTACGTTGCAGTTGGTACTAGTGACATTGTTCAGCAACGAAATTTCACATAGGCATTTGGCTGCATCTGAATTGAATTTAGACTGCATGCTTGAGCACAAGACTTCATCTTCTGTTAATGGTGTGCAAGATGCCCATTGCTGTTCAGTCAACGTGTAATATTCATCTTGGTGCGCGTTTATGGCGATGATTTGACTGCATGGCTGGATGGCTGTCATCGTGTTGTGGAGAAGAGCTGGTATCGGGTGCAGTTTAAAAAGTTCCAACGTCTCTGGATCACATAGAGGAATTGTTATATGGAAAATTATGTGATTGTTTGCGATTCCTCCCTTCACGTTCATGATTTTATAGAGCTGAAGCAGATTGTCCTGATTGACTGGTAGTTGTAGTGCTGAGGGTAAGTTATTTCTCACTTGTATCAGTTCGGCTTGAAGTTGTGATGGTGACAGCAGTAATGGGCTGATCTTGCCATGTTGAGAGTCAGACAATGCAGTGATTATTGCTGTTTGAGTTCGGTGTAGTCTTGCTGACATCAATGACAATTGTGTAGCTAGCAGAACAAAACCTTGTATTAACTTAAGTTCATGCTCTTGTTGTACGTTGTCGCGTAACCTGGAGTCAATTCTGTTTACTTGCTCGTCGAGGTTGTCGAATTTGCTCTGGATCTGAGTTTCATCTTGCTTAAAGATGTTGAGGGTTGAGTCTATGAATGAGGTCTGGTTTTTTAACAGTTGCATTAGATAAGTTTCATCTTCCTTGATCTGTTCGATGGTGTTCGACATTTGTTCAGCATAGGTTGAATCCAGTACCCCAAACAATGAGTTGGCAACATTTCCCACGATATCTACTGCACCACGTTTATTTCTTTTGTTCTTGAGTAAAGTGTTTCCATCTTTAAGATCTGAGAAGCCAAATTTGAGACTTTGGAGAACGTTTATACATGTTGTTTTTTGAGATACGAGGGTACATAGATGCTGTAGGGATGCCGTGCCCTTTGTGAAGGTCTGCATTTCTCGCCAGTACGGTTGTAATTCATAATATGTTATGATTTTCCATTCTGACCGTGAAATTCGTGTTGTGCCGATGCCTTCAAAATGTATGCCAATGTTTGGTTGAAACTTAGTTATTTCTATTTTATTCGCGTTGCAGATTAGTGGAAGAGCTAGTAATGCAACGAACATGGTCATCATTACACCGGAGGTGACTGTCTTTCGTTTTTTCCTGCTTGGACTCTCGTCTTTTGAAGTTAGCGAAGCTTGTTCCTCTTCCTCATCTGTATCAACTGGCTGCGACGTGGTTAGTTGTTCCTCGCTAGTGGTGTCTTGTTTGAGTCTCTGCAGTGGTGCCAAATAGTGGATGGCTCGTTTGAGCACACCGGAGGCTGTTTTTACATCTGCAACTCTAACTGTGTTGTCTTTTCCTCTGTATGTCTTTATGACGCGCCCTAGTGGCCACTGCATTACTGGAGCATTATCTTCTTTGATGATGACAATGGTTCCTGGTTCAAGATTTTTCGACTGCTCTTGCCACTTGTTGCGATACTGTAATTCATTTAGATAGTCTCGGGACCATCTGCTCCAGAAATTATGCTTAAGTTGGGAGACTAGTTTCCATCTAGTGGCCAGGCTCGACGCCGCTGGCCTTGCTTGTGCGTCAACTTGGGCCGTGAGTGGTTCACCGATCAGAAAGTGTCCCGGGGTCAGCGCGCCTATGTCATTTGGATCGTTTGACATTGGAGAGATGGGCCTTGAATTCAGTATTGCCTCGATTTCTACGATTAATGTTTCAAGTTCCTCATAAGTAAGGGAAGCATTTGCTGCGCTTCTTACCAGAAGATGTTTGGCTGATTTGACAGCCGCTTCCCAGAGGCCACCAAAGTGTGGTGCTCTTGGCGGGATGAAATTGAACTGGATACCCTTGTTGTTGCAGGCGTTTGTAATGGCTTCTTGCGCAGCAGGGGTGTGTATAACCTCTGACAGCTCTGGTAACTTATTTTTCGCTCCCACAAAATTTGTTGCGTTATCACAATATATTCTTTGGCAGCGGCCTCGTCGTCCAATGAATCTTTTGAGGGCACCTATGAAGGCCTCAGTTGTGAGGTCGCTCACTAATTCTAGGTGCACAGCCTTTGTCGCGAAGCAGCAAAAAACTGCAATGTAGGCCTTATGTGGCCTTTTTCCCCGCAGCTTGTAGTGGACTGTTAGAGGGCCACAGTAGTCAACTCCGGTATTAATGAACGGTCGTGCTGGTGTTACCCGTGTTGAAGGCAGGTTTCCCATGACTTGGTTGAGCAGTACTGGCTTAGCTCTGCTACATCTTATGCAACGGTGAACAGTATTTCGAGCCATGATTTTTCCTTTCAGTGGCCAGAATCGCTGTCGTACGATTCCCAGCAGAGTTTGCGCTCCACAATGCTTATTCTCCTGATGGACCATTTCAAAGATGAGTTTTGAAATTGGATCATTGTAGGGAATTAACAATTGATGTTTTGAGTCGAATGGCAACGATGATTCGTCAAGACGACCTCCAACGCGTAGTAAGCCGAAGTTGTCCAGGAATGGTGATAAGTTGCGTAAATTGCTTGTTCCGCGCAATTCTTGATATTTTTTTAGCTGGTCAATCTCTTCCTTGAAGTCCGAATCTTGCATCCCCCTGACTATGTACATCAGGGCAGTGTCTAGTTCGATTGTTGTTATCACCTTTGATGTTTGTCGCATCTGCCTTGTGCATCTGGTGTGGGTAATGAAGCGCAGAACATATCCAACAATCCGTTGAAGACGGTGAAATGAATTTTTTTGGTTAATTTTGTATATGAATTCTGCGTCCGTACACGTTATTGTTAGAGACTGTTTAACTTTTCTCTCCAGATCAGTTGAAATGGCATGGGCTGGATTATATTTGGGAGGCCAAGCGTGCTCTTGGCCATGTAAAAAGAGGGGGCCAAAAAACCATAAAGAGCAGTCCTTGAGGCGTCTGGGTGCGATCCCTCGTGATAAGATGTCTGCGGGATTGATTTTTGTGCTGACGTGTCGCCATTGTGTAGCTTGCGTTGTTTGTAAAATGCTTGACACTCGATTGGCTACAAAGGTGTTGAGTGATGCTGGTGAATTTATCCATGATAATACAATTTCTGAGTCTGTCCAGAACCAGACTTGGCTTGTTAGTTGAAGGTCCATAGTGATTCTTGCGGCTAGCTGTGCTCCCAATGTCGCCGCGCAAAGCTCCAGTCGAGGTATGGTTTGAGTTTTAATTGGAGCGACCCGGGATTTCGCGCACAGCAGTCGTGTTATAATTGAACCGTTTTTCTCAGTGGATCGAATGTAAGCCGCTGCTCCATATGCCTTTTCTGACGCATCTGTAAAAATATGTAGTTGGACGGATTCAGGGATTCCTCCATTGAAGATATGCCTTGATAGCTGCAATGTCTTTAACTCATTCAATTCTGTGCGGAAGTTAATCCACTTAGTATGCATGTGTTCAGGAAGTGATTGATCCCAATCGAGTTTTAGTTTCCACAATTCTTGGATGAATATCTTGGCGGTAACGGCTATAGGCGATAGGAGGCCTAAGGGGTCGAAGATTTTTGCAAGATCCGATGTGACGGTGCGCTTGGTAATTCTTCTGATGTTTTCAATGTTTACCTTCATTCCTAACTTATCATCTTTTGGTAGCCAAATCATCCCTAACGTGGTTACCGAGTCATTCTTGGTACTCTCGAAGTCTAGATTGACCTCCACATCTCCTTGTGGTACATTGTGGAGCAATTTTGGGTGATTGGCGCACCATTTACGTAATGTGAATCCACGTTCCTTTAGAATTTGCACGAGCTGTTCTTGTATATGTAGTGCGGTTGTTAAGCTATCAGAACCACCCAGGCCATCATCTACGTAAAAATTCTCTTGGAGAAACTTGGAAGCAAGAGGGGATCTGAGAGCATTTTCTTTTGCTATTTGCTGTAGGCATTTGGTTGCCAAATATGGAGCGGCTCTTGTGCCATATGTCACTGTGTTGAGTTTGTAATATGTGATAGGGTCCGAGGTGTTCTTTCTCCACATTATTAGTTGGTACTGGCGATCGTCGGGGGCCAGTAAGATCTGTCTGTACATTTTTTCAATGTCAGTGGTAAAAACAAATTTCGGCATTCGGAATCTTAGTAAAATAGACAGTAACTCACTTTGTAACGTTGGCCCTGTGTACATTAGGTCGTTTAAAGAGTATCCTGAAGAGGTTTTTGCTGAAGCATCAAATACGACCCGAAGCTTTGTGGTTGAGCTTTCCGGTCGTTGCACGCAGTGATGTGGAATGAAATAGTTTGGAGAGCGAATCGCTTCTGCTGGTATCTTTGTCATGTGTCCCAGCCTTTCGTATTCTTCCATGAAATTAGCATATTGAGCTTTTAATTCCGGGGTTTTCTGCAATCGCCGTTCCAGAGAAAAGAAGCGATTGATTGCGATTCCGTGTGAGTCACCTAAAGCCTCAGGACCTTGATGAAAAGGAATCTGTACCACAAATCGATTTTGATTATCCTTTATGGTGTGTTGTTCGAAGTGATTTTCGCATTGTTTATCTTCGATGGACATTGGTTTACTGGATGTTTTGATCTCTTCTAGTTCCCAAAGTCGGGCGATGGAAGCATCAAGTGATTCATCATTTGTTGGGTTGTTCCTCCTGTATTTTTCCAGAAACTATCCATCCGAATACAGTGTTCTGCATTGTTGGAAGCTGATTTGCCAATTTTATTTGTCCGATCGCTAGCAAGTCGTGATAGTGCTCTGCGCCCAGCAGAATGTCGATTCTACCGGGGCAGTTGAAAGCTGGATCAGCGAGTGCCACATTTTTGGGTAGTGGCCATTTGTCAGTATTGATGAACTGTGATGGTTGTGGTGACAATATACGCGGCAGAACAAAGGCCTCAAGTCGCGTCGAATATTTGTTAATTCGGGATTTGAGTCCTACATTTACTCGGTGCCTTGTCTTTGTATTTGTTGAACCGATTCCATTGATGCTTATATTCGAAATCTGTCTGGAAATGCCGAGACATTTTACTAGACGTTCCGTGATGAAATTGACTTGTGATCCGGAGTCGAGTAAAGCACGGCATTCCACTTCTGTTCCATTTGCTTGTATTTTCACAACTGCTGTGCTGAGTATCACGTACGAACTTGCTTGTTGAATATTAGATGCTGCTAATGAGGTAGCTTCTATGTCGTTGGTCGCCTGAGATGATGACGTTGAAGATGAAGGCCCTGCGCCCCCCGCTGTTTTAGTTGATGCGGCTGATGATGCCTTTTGATTGTCCTTTTTGTTTGAGGACTCTTGCTTGTTGTCCAAATGCAACAGTGTGTTGTGTTTTTTATTGCACTTCATGCAACATCGTGAAGTGCATTGGTTTGCTGAATGTCCCTTACGTAAGCAGTTCACACAACATTTTTGCCTTTGTGTGTAGTTAAGTCGCTCCGTGGGTTTTAATTTCAAAAAGGTCTGGCACTGAAATAGTTTGTGAGTGCCATTGTTGCATAGCGTGCATGCCCAATTGCCTTGGTGTGTTGAAGCTACTGAAGCGCACGACTTGGCTGACCCTTTTTCCTTCTGCCCCATGGCTTCCATTGATTGAAACCGGGTTTCTAGAAATTCTAGGAATTGGCTCACATGCTGCAATTCCTTTGGATTTTCTATTGTTTTTTCATATTGCGAGTGAAGACCCCGATCTAACTTTTTTATGAGAAGATGAAGCAGCATTGGACTCCATGAAGAAGTGTCCACCCCTATATTGTTGAGGGCATGCAGACACTCTTGAGTGACATCATGTAGCTGTTTTATGGAGGCTGCTGACGTCCCAGATGACGGCTGATCGATTAGTTTCTGCATTAGTGTTGATACCAGTACACGCTTATTGTTGTACCGGTCTTGTAATGCTTTCCAGGCTGTCTCATAATTATCAGCTGTTGCGGAAAGATGGCTGATGAGTTTTTCAGCTTCACCGGTTACGTTCGCCTTGAGATACCATATTTTCTGCACAACGGGAATGTTTTGGTTGACTACCAGCTGTGAAAAAAGATCAGCGAACGAAGGCCATTTCAAATAATCCCCGTCGAATTTCGGAATTGTAATTTTGGGAAGTGGCAATGCATTCGTCTGTGCACACTCTGCCCCATATTGTGCTGTAGGTACTGTTGTATGTTTGAAGTTTTGTATCACCATTTTTTCTAGATCCGTGTACGAGTCCATGTCATATCCTTCTTCGAGTGGGTTGACACAGTTTTCCCAAATTGAGAAATGTAGCTCCTGGATCTGTTCCCATAGCTTCTCTTTCAATTTCATGTTTGTTACTGTTGGGTCCGTTGTGATTACCCGTTTTAGAGACGATATCATTACGTTTTGTCTTCTAATGGATAAGGTAATTTGCGACGCTCTTACGGGTGGAGTAGGTGTTGGGGAAGCCATATCCTGCTGTTGAATTTGTGGAGGCTGATGATGAGCTTGTGTCCTTGCCATTGTTATAGTTGACTTAGCGGCGGGCAGTTCTTGATGTTGATACTCTGCTTCTGGATTGGTTGGACCTTTTTGCTGGTTAACCGGTGTTTGCATCATTGCCGACTCAAATTCCTGCCTGTATTTTTCCACGAGCACCGCTATGTCAGTGTAGTAATTACTGACAAAATAATCGTGGTTTAATGGTGGATTTTCAAGACAACGTATTTTGTTGTCAGTTATCTCGAAATCCGCCCATGCGCTATTCAACCTCCTTAGGCGTTCCTTATAGTACTCTAGGGTCTTCCTGGACTGGGAGTCCTTCTTATAATTTTTTATGATTCCCTGTATGATGTCACCCGTTTCGCGTTGGGATTGAGCCAATACGTCCATACTGATTTTTTGTTCTGTCATCTTC
Organism: Pollenia amentaria; assembly: GCA_943735925.1. NCBI lineage: Eukaryota > Metazoa > Arthropoda > Insecta > Diptera > Polleniidae > Pollenia > Pollenia amentaria. The sequence continues at coordinate 75,939,858 of OX031010.1, forward strand.
GGAAGCTAGCACAATGCTCTGTTGATTGGTTCTCTGACTGCGGTTGCGAGTTGTTTTGTTGATCCTGATAAGGACTATTGCTGAATGTATATTGATGATTGCTGTGTGGACAACTATCCAATTTTTGCAGCAAATCGATACGTTGATCCTGTTTAATGTTGCAGGATCTGACGTAATTCGCGAGGTTGCGTGTTTTGTATGTTCTATAAAAGAACTAGGGGTCACCAAATGTATATTGAATGGACTCTTTTGTCCTTCAATGAATTTGTGTTAGGTTTTTTATCGAGGCAGAATCACCAAGATAAAGTTTGGAGCAACTCAAGCACTTGAACTTGGTTGCAGCGGAGAAAAGGTGGAAAGAAGTCGAGACACTAACAAGTCGTGAATTTCTGACAATTTTATTGATAAATTTTCTTTCTTAAATACTAAATTATTGCTAAGTTTACAATTTGTTGTTGTTGTTTTTTTTATAGTGTGTTCCCTTTGGATAAATGGGAACGCTGCTTATTTAGTTAAACATACATACATACATGTGATATTTTTTTTTATAATTAATTGCTAAGTTTACACTTTGCTAAGTTGCACTTTTTTATTGGTGCATTGACCAGTGTGGTTCATTGGATTATTGCGACAATTTTCTTTGGTTACATAAAGGTTTTATGCAAGCGTGTGTGTGTGTTTATTACTGGGCAAAAAACATAAATTTTTGAGTCAGCGTAAATAATTAACAACAAAAGAAAACAAATAAAGAAAACAAAAACAAGCGATGTGAATGTATGAACACATGGGTTGAATTCGTATGGTACTCTATAGTATTTTATGGGTTGTTATGGTATGGAATTGAATGGTATGATTTGGTATTGAATTGTATGCTCTGATATTGTATAATGTGTTGTGTGGTATGGGATGATGTGGTATGGTATTCTATGGTCAAATCCAATCTTCAGAGGGAAGTGTTGTCTCTAGTAAGCGGACTTTGGATACTGGTCGACCTATCCAAACTAAGACTTCCCATGGAACATAGGGTTTGCCATGGCTGACCATCCTCATCGCTATTTATTTAAAACAAACAAGGAAGTAAATAAATCTAAAGAAAATAACGAGTTGGATGAGACTCTCAAACCATCACCATCATTAGCGGAGCCATTGGGCACGCTGATGCTAGCACCAAGCTCCATAAAGCGGACAAGTGATCCGTAATTGTAGTAGCTAAGCAACGACCTTAACTGTCAGATATCCGCAGCAGAGGACACTGCTATACAGCTCGACAATACTACAGAGTGACTTGGTGGCCGATAACATCGGCAGCGCCACTGTGCAAGCCTATGGAGGCACCAACTTGATGGCGAAGGACAAGAGCCGCCCGGCTGCGACAGCCAGTGTCGTGACCGGAACGCGAAGGCAAGCGCTGCCTGCAGCCAAGACTCGTTGGGGTCTGGCAGCATGGTACGCGGCGTTATCCTTCTGGGACTTAGGCTGGAATACGGAGTGGGTTTCGTGAAGCTCAAGTTTAGGAAGCCTAAACGAAGCCACAAGGGCTGCAATAGTCGCAATACTAAAAAGGGGACGTTCGGAAAAATCTCTTAAATGGAGCTACTGCTAAGCGAACCTGTGCGGTTATTTAAAAATTTGGAGTATTCATAACCCAGTTTAAGAGCTGTCTGCAACGTATTGACTGGTTGATGTTTGTGTGTGTTAACAAGGAGACATCGGAGTGGACGAAGGCCAACCTTGGCTTCATCCAAGCACATTCAGGTGTGGACTGCAAGATAGTCCCTGAAGAAGAATTCCCTTGCACGGACTTTGTGCGGGGGTACATCCCACATAGTTTAGCGCTGCCGAACGAAAAGGTGTCGGTCTTCATAACGGCTCAAAACAACTTAGCTACGGCACAATGGTCGGTAGTACAAAGGCAGACGCATGGGAATTTACTCATCTTCGTCTGGCAGTGGATGGCTGCTCTGACCACAAGCTAGTAAAACTGGGTTGTTTCGAGTAAGTTATGCAACACCTTAAGAACACTGGTTCGAAGGATATTGGTCAAAGGTGCGAGTAACCTGCAGGGGCTATGACAGCCGAGGGCGACGAATTATCCCAGTCAGGAAGAAACGAACTCGCCCTTCAAGCGGCTAGTGCTCTCGACAAAAATGGGCAGATAAAGGGACTGTGGCGAAAATCGCCCGCCGAGGTCAACCTCCGGCGAAAAGCAGCACATCCAACCCTCTGGAAATGTGGAACAACCGACCAAAGGTTCACGAGGGGAGGCTACCCGACGCATTTGGTTGGGGGATCTAGTGCAGCGCTCCATCAGGAATAGCGATGAGCACCATTAGGGTCCTACATGCAAACCTGCACCACGCCAAATGGGCGTCGGCCAAGTTATACACGAAATTACCCGAAGAAAATATGTGTCTTTCATTTCTGCTGGAGCCATTGGTTATTGGTGGCCCAGTCCGGGGAATTTTTGAAGTTGAAATGCACATAACTTTTTTGTTTTTCAAGATTTTTGACTCTGCGACCTGTAAAACTATTTAATTTTTATTTAAAAGTCAAAATTTCCCGTAAATTTCCTACTTTATAGAGCATAAGTCCTGCCCATCAAAACACATCAAAAAAATCTGTACTCTCTTGTAGTCTGGACTCTAACCTATATTTCTATACCCCATTGTACACACATCTGGTTCCGATCTTGCGAACTGCAGCAATTTTTGTGACCCAAGATATTCAGTTGAAAAAATAAGCCCTGCAAGAAAACATTACTGAAATTAAAGAAGGTGAATCTTAAAGAATGTTCGACGATTAAAGCAGTTCCGGCCACTTAAATTATGTAGCACGTCAGGTTATCAATTAATTAGGAAAAGGTAAATATATTGCAATCGTAATGAACTTATTGTGGGTGAACGGATGCTGCAAATCGAATAGGTGACATAAATAGAATAACACGTTAGATTTCTGAGTAATTTATGTAAAACGGTCAAACATTAGTAAATAGCCGCAACATAAACTACATAGTTTAATTACCTGAAAGTTTCAGCTTAATTTAAAAAAATGGAAGAGCTGGTAAATGGTAGAAAAAAACTAGCACGCAGTTATATTTTACATGTAAATTAGCTACATGTTACCTGTAAAAAGTGTGAAAAACAGGAGTTTTTTATGTTTCAAAGTAATGCTAATAAAAGATAAAATTTGTATTAAAGAAGTGGTAATAAAAGATTATCTCAAAGAACTTCCATCTAGAGTATAAGATCCATGGATTCATATTTTTTCTTCATTATTGTTTAAGCAATGGCTATTTTCAGTTATAAAGTTCTCGCTGATATATATTTTCAACAGAAGGATGAAAAAGGTTTTGTGTTACACATCATGAACAATCCATTCTTTAAATTATGCAACGATCAAGAAATCAAATTCATAAGATAAAAATTAAAAATTTTCATTAACGTTAAGAAAACGCTACCTTAAATGTCTAGAAAGAAGAAAATGTTTTGCTTACGCAACCAAAAATGGCTAACAAATGATCTGATTTTTAAGAAGCCGTCGATAACCGCTAAGGAAACTGGATAAGTGGGTCAACCTGCAAAATAAATTGACAATTGCAGTGAAAGATCACGAAGACGCAAGCTTTCAAATATCAATGAAGAAATTTCTCATAGTATGATAAAGGATTCATTATTGCAACCAACTCAAAATAAAAAAACAAAAATGGCAGTAATTGAAAAAATAGTGGAAGTGAGCCCTAAACGCACAAAGAGGATTTTAAAAAGTATGCCTACACCAACTGAAGAAATTTAATTTACTCCAGAAGCAGCATTTGCACTATTTTTGGATTTTAAACTGACTAAAAAATCAGTATACAGAACTGCGAAAGCTAACCAATAAACAAAATTGTGAAATCTTTCCAGAATATATAGTTTCTGTAAAAAAAGAGTGCTTACCTTTACAAACGGCTATTAGTGTAACTTCAAGTTCAGCAGAAGTAAAATTGCAGAACGATTATTAAATACACATGATGCTGATTGTTTAAAAAAATTAAAAAATTGCAGCATCACTTTAATTTCTAAATGGGGATGTGATGGAAGCTCTGGTCAGAAACAATACAAGCAATGTAATTTATAAAATTCATCTGATGCTATCTTATTCATAGTATCTTATATTGGCTTAGAGCCGCCAACCAGTAGAGCTACAGAAATGGATGTATGGACAAATGAAATTCCCTCCTCAACAAAGTATTGCAGACCAATAAAGTTGGTTTACAAAAAGGAGACTAAAGCCTATAGTACACGGCATGTAAAAAGACACATGCGCATGTGGTTCTGACGTAATTTTGACGTCAATGCAAAGCCACAATAAACATTGCGGGTTGTGTGATGACGTCAAAATTACGTCAGAACCACATGCGCATGTGGCTTTTTACATGCCGTGTACTATAGGCTTAAGTCATAACTGAATTCGTTTTATGGAGCATATTCTTAAATTGGGTTATGATTTGGAATTTGGCCCATTAGGCGAAACAGTGAGAAAAAACAAAGAAAATGTGGAGAAAGAAAGCAAACAAAAAAAAACAAACTCAAAAAAAATACCTTCAGATAGGCCTTATAATTGATCAGCCAAAACAAGAAGAAGGAAATTCAAATGATGGAAACACTGCAAGGAGATTCTTTACCGATCCAGAAATTGTAGCATCTATCACAGAAGTTAATTTTGAATTAATAAGACGATTCCAGATCATTTTGCAAGTTAAAACATGTCGCAGAAAAATAAATGCAAAAAAATTTGGCCAGTATGCAAATGAAACAGCAATTCTTTATAGCAAAAAATACTCTTGGAGACATATGCCATCCACAGTTCATAAAATTTAGTACCACGGTGAACAAATTGTTGAACACAATATGAAAAGCGCAAGAAAAAAGGAACAAAGACTACAGATTCTTCCGCGAGTATAATACAAGAAAAATGTCCAGATGTTGTACTAATGAAGATCTTATTACTATTTTATTGCGCACATCAGATCCATATATGTCCAGTATTCGACAAAAATGGAAATAAACCTCAATCGAATTATAGGAAGAAGCTAAACAACTTCTGAAAAATTAAACCCAAATCTCTCTAGAAGAAATTTTTACTAATATTGATTAATTTAAAATACAATAAAATAGTCTGGTAGTGTATAAAGTCATTTCTAAAAAAATTTAAGGAATAGAGCTATTACAAAAAGCTTTATAAAATACATAACTGAAATTTAACTCATAGAATAAATTCGAAAAATGAAAAATGTTTAAAATAGTTTATAGAGTATAAATTGTTTTTGATTTTAGTTTATAATAGGTGATTCAAGTAGAGATACTTTTTTCAATAGCCTTTTTTTTGACAGATCACGTGTGAGTCGTGTCATTCTGTCATGTTATTATACCCTCCACCACCACTGTGGTGAATGAGGGTATACTAAGTTTGTCATTCCGTGTGAAACTTTTTTTGTAATACATCTAAGACCCCATAAAGTATATATATATATATATATATATATTCTGGCTCCTTGAGTAATTCTAAGCTAATTTTGCCATGTCCGTCTGTTGAAAACACGCTCACATTCGAAAAACGCAGAAGAAAAGAGCAAATTGCTTGTAGTTATCCTTAGCAGTTTGGGATTGAAATCCAGCAACATCGGTTCAGTAGCATCAGAACTAGGAATCAAAATGTGGAACCACTACCCTAAAACAATTGATAATTTGATACAAAAACTAACATAAATGATGGAATAATACACAGAATGACAAAAAATTTTGCACGAATTCGCGCTATACGACAACAAAGTAACTGTTAAATTTCGTGAAGATCGGTCCATAATTGACCATAGACCCCATATAAGCCCTTCTTGCTGAAAACAGTTTTACAGGATGAGAAATTATACTACCAAATTTCGTGAAGATTGGTCCATACTTTACTCTAGGACCCATACAAACCCTACTATCGGAAAACAGTTTATTGCTCCTAAAACCCACTTTGGGAAAATAATTAAATTCGCCTAAAGCTATTACAGATATAGATATTGCGATAAAATTTCTTACTTAAATTCATATGGCCAGAAAAAATATCATGCAAATTTGTGAAATCTTCTATCTTCTATCTTCTATATATATAAAAATGGATTATGTATGTTTGTTTGTTTGTCGCTTTATAGACTCCGAAACTACTGAACCGATTTTCCTGAAATTTTTACAGTAACATCACGTGAGCCCTAAAAATAAAATAGGCTACTTATTTTTTCGATAGGGGCAGGGGAATTGGTACCCCCCATAGGATGCCAATGTTAATTATCGCACGATTTTCCTGAAATTTTTACAGTAACATCACGTGAGCCCTAAAAATAAAATAGGCTACTTATTTTTTCGATAGGGGCAGGGGAATTGGTACCCCCCATAGGATGCCAATGTTAATTATCGCACGATTTTCCTGAAATTTTTACAGTAACATCACGTGAGCCCTAAAAATAAAATAGGCTACTTATTTTTTCGATAGGGGCAGGGGAATTGGTACCCCCCATAGGATGCCAATATTAATTATCGCACGATTTTCCTGAAATTTTTACAGTAACATCACGTGAGCCCTAAAAATAAAATAGGCTACTTAGTTTTTCGATAGGGGCAGGGGAATTGGTACCCCCATAGGATGCCAATATTAATTATCGCATATCTTAAGAGCCGCTGCACGCATTTTGCTGAACTTTTTGTAGTAGGATCTTCTGAGCCCCGGAATTGAAATAAAATAGCAGCGGGGGTATAGGAATACCCCATAGGACGCCAATGTTTAACATCGCATATCTTAAGAACTGTAATAGTGAGAATGTTCAAACTTTCTAAAAGTCACTCTTATGGTATACTACACTTTTGAAAATAAAAATAAAGCGGGTAGGCGCAGGGGGGGAAATACCTCCCATAGGATGACTACATTAAATATCGCTCAACTGAAGAACTATTAAAGGGAGAGTCTTCAAACGTGGTTAAAGCTACTATTATAGTAAACTATAAATTTCAATATAAAAATGCGCGGGGTCAGTGTAGCGAAGCGCACCGGGTTAAGCTAGTATACTATAAACGCTAAGACTAATTACACTGCTGTATTGAAATTTATTCCAAAATTTTTTTGTAATACCAGAAATTAGTCTTCAGAATTTTGGGATGATTGGTCCATAATTTACCATAGGTCCAGATTACGCTTCTAAAAATTATTTTAGTTCGTCTAAAAGTTTTACGAATCATGATATTTTACTCAAGCCAGTTCAAAGTTGTAACAATAAACGCATAAAATTTTCTTATTGTCGGTCAATAATTTAATAAAGGTCTAAACCGCAACTAATTTCAATGCTGACGCTCGTTTTTGTGAAGATTAGTTAATAATATATATGTATTTATCATATAGAGCCAACTCCTGTCGGCGGAGGGTATCAAAGATTCTGCACAACCGAATATAGCACTCTAACTTTGTTTTTGTTTAGTATGGTTTGCAATTTCATAATGGAAAGTCTTACTATTTATTGATTAATTGTCTATGGATTTTTCCTTACAGACATTTTACAAATTTAAATTTACACTTTAATAAAATAGACTATCAACTAACATTTGATTAGATTACATTTATTTTACTGCATAGCAATTAAGAAAATCAATTATTAATCTACTTCTTGACTTTAGTTTCAATGAAAAATCTATATATATAAAATAGGATGTGTGTATGTAACGTATGGACTCCAAAACGGCTGGGCCGATTTTGATGAAATTTTCAGGGAATCTTCAGAATATTCAGGCGGGTGACACTGTGAAGTCTGATTTCTGATTTTCGGTCTGGGGGCGGAGGGGCGTGGCAAAATCCATAACTTGAGAACGGCTTGATCGATTTGAACGATTTTTTTTTTAAATGATCGCCATGGTCCAACTTAGGGTTTTACGGAAAGAAAATTTTGCCCTTCCCACTTTTTTCGACTTACCTAAAATCAGAAAACGGCTCCATCGAGTTGACTAATTTTTCTTTCAAATGTTCGTATTAATCAACTTTAAGTTTTCATCGAACGAAAAATTTACCACGCCTACTTTTACGCCCACTTTTTCTATTAAGCGCATAACTGGAGAACGGCTTGACCGATTTGGACGATTTTTTCTTTTAAATGATCCCCATGGTCTACCTTAGGTTTTGCGGAAAGAAATTGTTGCCCCGCCCACTTTTATGCTCACTTTTTTCGTAAGATTCACAGCATATATATACATACATACAACCATATGTATTTTCAAATCAAATGTAAATCAAACATATGTATATGAACAACATTTTAATTTATCTATAATCGGTGACAAATTCAAAGGCGAAGACGTACTTATTCCACGAATTCCGATGATTTCCAGCGATTTACCATTTGAATTCAAGCGGCTCCAATTCCCTTGGCGTCTTGTTTTTCTTTGCTATTACCATCAACAAAGCACAAGGCCAATCATTGACTATTGCTGGCTTAATTTTGGAAAATTCATGTTTTTCACACGGCCAGTTGTATGTGGCTTGCTCCCGAGTTGGCTCCCCACGTTTTTACATCAAATAAAAAAACAAAAAACATTGTCTATCCGCTAGCCTTAAGATGAAGTAAATAAATATAATTTCCAATTTGCTTTAAATACATGTGTTTCTTTTTTCATTGAACCCATATCTACACCATATGTAAGTTATTCTGCAAAAAAACTTTATGATAGGTATTTCATGGATTTTTATTTAAAGGCCGTAAATTTCGTTTAAAGATCAATTTAAATCGTCTGGTAATACAACACTAATGTTTGCTTAGGGCCAGCAACGCGGACCGGGTCAGCTAGTAAATCTATATAATTGATTGAAATTGTTACACATTCTTCTAAGAGGGTCAGCATCGCCATAATTCGATCTGAAAAATTTGACAGATAACGAGATGAAATTTCGAGATGAACGTTGAGGAATATTAAATGAAATCTCATTAATTAAGAAACCAGCGCAGATATCACCATTAATAATGTTTAAAATAAACATCACATTCAGCATTGTTCTACGACTTTTTAAAGTAGGGAGTTTTATCAGAGCCAATCGAGCTGAGTATGAAGACATGGTTAGTGGGTTGAAATGTAATCCACGAAGACAGAAGAGCAGGAATTGTTTCTGTACCGATTCGATTTAATTAGAATACGTTTGGTAAATGGGGTCCCATATAATTGATCCATACGCAGGAATCGGCCTAACAAGTGACATATATAAGGTTTTTGTAACATACGGGTCATCGAACTCTTTTGCCCAGCATTTTATATAGCTAAGTGTGCCTCTAGCTTTATTTATCATAAACGTTATATACGAATTTAAGCTCAGTTTAGGGTCAAGTAGTATTCCAAGATCAAGGAAGTTATCCACTGTATCAACTTGAATACTTCCTAGGAAGTAATTTACTGTAGCTGGATTATTTCTTGAAAAACGCATAAGTTTACACTTCTTTAAATTTAGCTCCATTAGGTTTGCTTCACACCATCCATAAAAACAATCTAGATCATTTTGCAGACGTTGATGAATGGAACAATAAACGATTCCTTCCAAATTTTCGGAAAATACCCAAATTTAATTGATGTATTAAACAATACTGTTAAAGGAATATATAAGGCTTCGGCACATGTTATCAAAATACTACCTGGAAGCTCTTTTAGACCACTTGCGACAATTTGGCTATCGAAAAACGGTATTGATATACGCCTGAACAACGTTTACAAATCGTTCAACTTTATTACGAAAATTCACGTTATATGAGGAATGTGTTACGTGCACTTCGCTCAGCTTACTGAGCGTACTATTCGCAACACCATCACCCATTTTGAAACCTAGCAGTCATTATTGGATATTATTCGACCGAATACCTATTGCATTCCGGCGTTCTGTTAACCACTCTAATCTTTCTTCTAAGCTTAATTTTCTTTTTTCCCTAGGATTGAAATCTATTGGATTCTTAAGTTTTATGATTTTTTCTCTCCTCTCCATTATGAAATAACTGATTATCTATAGTTTAAGCATATATCCTTGCATATAAAAATATAATTTTATTGTTCCAGACAGAGGAGCCCGTGCGACCCCCAAGTGGCACGAGCCTTTCCAAGGAGAGAAAAGAAGGCCGTGTGTTAATGATAGAGATGGTACACAAATGGGGAGTCACCTTCACTGTCGGAGATGATTCACTCAGTTTCGTTGAACGCATAGAGGAATTGGCGGACTTGTACGAAATTCCGTTAAATGATATCCTGCCGGTACTGTCCAAATTTTTTAAAGAAAAGGCCTTGGTATGGCTCCGAAATAATCGCAAGGCTTGGCAGCAGTGGGGTGCCTTCAAGCAGGACTTTCTCACCGTCTTACTGCCCCACGATATTTCGAGACATTGGACGATGAAATTCGGAAGCGTATCCAGCGTCCGCGCGAACGGTTCAAAGAATATGTAGTCGCGCTGCAGGACTTAATGCGGCACGCCGACATGACAGATGCTCAGAAGGTGGAGCGGATCCTTCGGAGCCCGCTGGCCGACTACCAATGGTACATTCGAAGACCGGACTTCGTCGCGCTTGGAGACCTTATTAGGCTAGCCTGTGACCTAGAGTATATTCTGAACCATCCGAACGAGCACCATCGGGCAATCACCAACGTCACCTCGCGACGATGTGCTAGAAGACGGCCTGGGCGGTTCCGCCCAACTGACCGGACTGCCCTAGGGTGGGTGGAAAGTAAACTCACCGCCCATATTCTCATTCAAGGAGAACTTTATTCCGGCATTGTGGACACAGGAGCAATCAGAAGCTTCCTGACAACAGCAGTGATCCAGGGGCTGCCGGCCAACCCGACGAAAACCGATGTCGACATCAAGGTAGTGCTGGCTGATGGTTCCAGTAAAGTGATAACGCAAGCAGTTACATATGAGGTAACCTTTGGCGATAAGACCGTGTCCACGGAGTTCTTGTTCATGGAGTCGCCAACGGAAGGCATTATCCTAGGGGCAGATTTCATGCGCACCTTCGACCCCAGGATCCAATGCGCGCGGTTGGTAGCAAGCACTCGGGCCGAAGTAAGCAATTCAGTACAGCCGTGGCCGGCAAAGTGCCCGACAAAAATTTTTTCTTATCACGGTTTATGTTCACATGTATAGGTGTTTATCGCTCTTCTGATTGGCTGAGTGCTGCAGTCTCTCTTCTCCTTAAGCGAGTGTGGCCACGGACTTCTTTGTCATGGAGTCAGCAGCGGAAGGCATTATCCTAGGGCCAGATTTCCAGGATCGAATGCGCGGGGTTGAAGCAAGCACTCGGGCCCAAGTAAGCAATTCAGTACAGTCTAGGGCCCGTCTCATTTATTACAGCCTAAGCCCCAGATTACGCGTCTGAAACAGATTAACCAATTTCTGGAAGAAGAATTGACGAAATTCCAGAAAATCGTGGGGGTTTCAACTTGGCCGCCCTCCAGATCGTCATGAAGGACGAACGTCCGATAAAAATCAGGTACTCCCCGCGCAACCCCGCAATGCAAGCCATTATCGACGAAGAGGTCAACAAATTGCTTGAGAAGGGATGCGTTGAACCTTCCTCGAGTCCGTACAGTTTCCCCATCACACTGGTCAGAAAGAAGAACGGGACGTGGCGTACTTGTATGGACTTCCACCAACTCAATGCCAAGTCCATATCGGATGCCTACCCCTTGCCCCTAATTGATACCATACTGGGCCGATTACGAGATGCCCAGTACATCAGCAGTATCGATCTAAAGGACGGCTACTGGCAAATGCAAGAACAAAGCAAGAAAAACACCGCTTTTGCCGTGGCCGGCAGAGGGTTGTTCCAGTGGCGGGTCATGCCTTCGGCCTGCATTCTGCCCCGGCCACCTTTCAACGAGCTTAAGACGGGGTCATAGGGTCAGACATGGAGCCGATTGCTTTCGCATATCTTTTTTTTCCCAGTGATTCTTTATGGAATCTTCATATATTAAATAACAATAATTAATCAAATCGTATCCTATTACTTTAATTCATGTCGTGCCAGTGCCCGTCAAAATTTTTTTTATCACGGTTTCTGTTCACATATTTAGGTGTTTTTCGCTTTTATGATTGGGTGAGTGCTGCAGTTCCTCTTCTCCTTAAGCGAGTTTGGCCGCCATCATTTAAGATATTTCGAGCTAGTGAATTTGGGTGTAGTTCAAGCCTTTTTAATATTGTACTGCGTATTTTGTAATCATATATTTTACCAATGGCACGTTGAGATCCTTGTGGATATTCGAGTTTTTAACAAAGCATTGAGCAGCTGTGATTATTCGAAGAAATTTATTTTGGCGCCTTTGAATTTTTTCGATATTAGCCGCTGAGGCAGTGCCCCACAATTGAATACCGTAGCACCAGATTGGTTTTAAGATAGAGTTGTAAAGTAGAAGTTTGAAATCGAGACTAAGGACAGAATTTCTTTTAATAAGCCAATGAATTTGAATGGCTTTTAGTTTCATTTGAGTTAATTTCACATCTATATGGTATTTCCACGTTAAACGGCGATCTAGATGTATACCGAGATATTTTACAAACGAATGCTGAGGTATTATTTAATTATTGATTTTAATAGGGGGGCATGAATCCCGACGCAAGGTGAATGTTATATGTACGCATTTTTGCTCGTTGACTATTATCCTCCATTGTTTTAACCATATTTCTAGTTGAAATATATGCTCCTGTAAGTAACGAGATGCTTCATGATGGTTTTCATGCACGCTTAGAAAAGCTGTATCGTCCGCAAAGTTGAAGTTTGAGTGTAGTTGTTAGTTGGCATGTCCGAGGTATACATTAGGTATAATAGTGGACACAGGATGCTGCCTTTTGGGACCCCAGCGACAATTGGCTGAGGAGAACTTAAAAAGTCGCCTTCCTTAATAATGAATTTACGACCGAGTAAGTAGCATTCTAACAGCTTGTGTGTGTTTACTGGTAAGTTTAGCATCAATTTATGTAATAAGCCCTCGTGCCAGACTTTTTTAAATGCTTGAGACATATCGATGAAGAGAGCGGAGCAATATTTTTTTCTTCAAAGGCCTTTCTTATGGCGTTTACTATCCGAAGGGTTTACTCAATTGTGCTATGTTTTTTTCTAAAACCGAACTGAAGGGAATACATGGGAATACATATAATTTTATTTAAAATTGGGATTAATTTTGACACTAAGAGTTTCTCAAACAGCTTTGATATATTAGATAATAAACTTATAGGCCTATATGACTCAACTTTTGTGTGATCTTTTTCTGGTTTAGGTATCATGGTAACTAAAGAAACTTTCCATTCTTGAGGGAAGTATTCAAGCGTAAAATAGCATTAAAAATAAAAAGAATAATTTTCTTTGCTATGTAAGGTAGTTCCAAAAGCATTTTGTTACTGATCTTGTCAAAACCAGGAGTTTTCTTGGGGTTTAAATCACAAATAGCCTTTTCGATTTCTCTTAACTCAAATCTTAGGGAAACAGCTGCTCTAACATCAACAGCTGGTAACTCCGCAGCAATATTGTGTGATGTATGAGGGGTATATACGTTTTTCAAATGATCAACAAATATATTTCCTTTTTTTGCATCATTTCTTGCCCAACTTCTATTAAAGTTTCTTAAAGGTGGCCTTTGAGGTTTCTAGCTGCACACCATAATGAGTAGTCTGATTGTGGAGTTGCATCCAGTTCCTCAAGATATTTTTTCAATGATGCCGCTTTTTGAGACTGCAATAATTTTCTTAAACTTTTTGTGCACTCTTTCAATAATTTCTTGAGCTAAGGAGATCTGTGCAATTGCCACTCTCTTCGAACTCTCTTTTTTTCGGTCAAGAGCCGCTCGACATCTGTAGAATATATATTATTAGTTTTTATTATTTTGATGAATTTGATGGAATGTTTAACAGCTAGTTTAAGATAACTCTCAAAATTCACAAAAGAGATTTCCACATTCTCCGGTATATCAAGCGGAATATTTTCTGTGCAATGGGTGCTGAGATAGTTTTTATATTTTAACCAATTTATTTATGTGGTTGTCGTCGCTAAGTAACCAGACAGAGATACAATTGTATTGGGGTTCATTATAGCAACAATCGTACGTGTGTGATCTGAAGTTAATTCTAAAAAAGCTTCAACATGAATCGTTTCTATGGGGATGATTAACCACGCCAAAATCGATGACATCTGGAATTTTTGCTGATCAGTAGGTAATATGTTGGTTGCCCGCTCGCGACCACATTTAAATCCATTATAGAGATTGTATTAAACAAGACACGACCCCCTTGGTGTTATAAGTCGTGACCCATAGAAGGTATGTTTACCGTTATAATGGCCGGCGGCCAGGAAGCATGGTCCTAATGATTTATTATATTTATAATATTGGCTTTCTGATATTGAATATCTAGGTGGAGAGTATAAAGATGAAAGTACTAAGTTTCGATTTAGCTCTTCAACACATATGTTCGTAGCTTGCAGATTATCTTCACGATGATCACACATTAAGTAGTGTTTGATTCGGGCTTTTATCAAAATAACAGAACCTCCACAAGGTCTATCTCGACGGTCCTTGGTATCATATAATATGTTATGCTTGTATAAATAAAAATACTTTATTTACTATTTTATAAAAAACGAATGCTAGTTTATTTAATTCCTTTTAGAAAACTTCTGTTTCTAGCACCATGTATCCTATTATAGTCATGTTCCATTTCTACGTTTCTTAGATATTCAACGTCTTCCTTCACCTTCAAAAGATCCATTTGCAATTTCAAATTTCTACCAACAAACCATTCGGCCGGTGATTTATTTTCAGGCACATTTGGATTTGGCGTTGAACGATATTGGCCTAGAAAAATCAATAAATTAAGTTTATCATTTTTGGAATTAGTCTCATAAGCTTTTTGTAACGATCTTTTAACCGTGTCCACAAACCGTTCCGCCTGCCCGTTTGATTGTGGGTGATAAGTAGGTGTAGTCAAATGGTTAATACCATATATTTCACAAAAATGTTTAAATTCAGTACAAACAAATTGTGTACCATTATCGGACACTATTGTATTGGGGGCGCCATACCTACTTACAAATTCCTCCATTTGTATAACTACAGATTTTGCTGAAATTGAAGATAATTGAGCGACCTCCGGCCATTTGGAAAATGCATCTACCATAATTAAATAATAATGTCCTCTCACTGGTCCGGCAATGTCTACATGAAGTCTCTCCAAAACTTTTTGTGGTAATGGCCAGGAACTGAGTTCAGTTTTCGTTGGAGATTTAGCAGCGGAACAACATCCAGAACATTGTTTTACGTAAACAGAAATATCAGCATCAATAAATGGCCAATATAAAAATGATCTTGCTATTGCCTTCATCCTTTCAGTGCCCTGGTGGCCTCGATGAAGTTGTTTTAAAAGTCTCGCCTTAAATTCCAAAGGCACAATAACACGTTCTCCGAACATTAGACAACCATCCGTCATGCTAAGGCCATTTCGTCTATTGAAAAATTGTAATAACTCTGGTCCAAAATCTTTGGTACTTGAAGGCCAACCTTCCAGCGTATATTTATAAACCATCTGTAACGTTGAATCAGCTTTCGAAGCAGCACGAATCATATCCCTTGTAACTGGTAGTTCCTGCAAGTTCTCTTGTAAAATTGCTTTAACGTCTGCCTCAACAGATATTGATGCAATTATGAAATCTTCCACGTCTGCTTGTTGATCACTAACAAGTCTAGATAATACATCTACGTTGCCAAATTCCTTTGTGTTAACATACTGAATATCAAAATTATAGTTCATCATTGTTAAAGCCCATCTTTGTAATCTATTGGCGGTATGCGTTGGAATTCCCTTTTTTGATCCAAAAATAGCTAGTAGAGGTTTATGATCCGTCAGCAAAGTGAATTTTCGACCATAGATCATTTTGTGGAACTTAGTGCATGCAAATATTATAGCCAACGCCTCTTTCTCTATTTGGCTATAACGCTTTTCAGTGCTTGTTATGGCTCGAGATATGTGATAAATTACTTTATTAGAACCATCTGGCATTGAATGATAAATTTGACCACCAATACCCACCATGGAAGCATCTGCAGCTACTGTTATTGGCAAATTGGGATTATAATGCGTGAGTAACAAGGGTGAACTTAAATTTTTCTTAAAGTCTTGAAATGAGCTTTCACATTTATCATTCCATTCCCATTTAACACTATCTTTCAAAAGCTCGTCCAATGGGTGACGCAGTTGTCTCATTTTAGGCAAAAATTTTGAATAATAATTTACAGCCCCAAGAAACGATCTAAGTTCTGCAACATTGTTTGGTCTGGGTAAATTTTTAATGACTTCAATTTTCATTGGATCTGGATGTAAACCATTAGAGTTTAAAATGTGACCCAAGTATTTGATGGAGGTTTTAAATAGTTCACATTTATTCCAATTAATAGTTAAACCGTTATCATTAAAACGACTAAAAACGTCCATAACTAGCTTATAATTTTCTTCAATGTTTGGAGTGGCAATTATGATGTCATCCAAATATGTCACAACACCATTCAGACCAGATAGCACGGTTTCCAGTGCTTGCTGAAAAGCACCAGGGGCAGACATAACACCAAAAGGTAATCTATTATATTCAAATAATCCCTTATGCGTGTTCACCGTCAATATCTTTTTGGAATTATTATCCACTTCGAATTGAAGATAAGCATCTGATAAATCTAAAGTGGTAAATATTTTGCAATTCGCCATTTTCGAAAAAATATCATCCACATGTGGAATTGGATACTGATTTTTCTCAATACATGAATTTAAACCTGTAGAATAATCTCCACAAATACGAATCTTGTCATTAGGTTTACGTACTACAACAATAGGTGCAGCCCATTCTGAGTGTGTCACAGGTGTTATTATATTAAGTGCTTGAAGACGATTTAGCTCTTCTTCCACCTTATGCAACATAGCATAGGGAACAGATCTTTTTGGCTTAAAAACTGGCTTACAATTTTCCTTTAACTCCAGATGAATTTTAAACTTTTTGCAATGGCCCGTTGATTTATCTAAAACTGCTGGAAATTGTGTTTTAATTTCATTGAAAATAATCTCTTTATTCAAATTCGTTGGAATGTTTAGACAAACGTTACTGATTGGTGTATCCCAATACCCAAATCTTTCTATCAAATCGATTCCAAAAACGTTCAGTGTGGTAGAATTTGCAACGTAAATCGTCGAGGAAACAGCTTTCCCCAAATGGCAAATAGTCGTTCTCAGTTCACCAATAATAGAAATATCATTATCTGATGCACACGTTGCACTACGTAAACAGTTAGTAAGCTTTGGTTTTCCAATCTTAATCCAGTTTGTCTTCGATATAATGGTTATATCTGAAGCGGTATCAAATTGAAGCTGTATTTGATTATCATTTATATAGACAGTGATAAATTTTCTGTACGAAGTGTGGTCCCGTACTTGATTGATTTGTGGACCTGAAACAATATTTACTTTTTTTGAAGTAAAATTTTTACTGAAATGCGACTGACTTGTGCTGTGTTTGTCCTCTTTATCAATGTATTTGAAACATGCACAATACCCATCCTTATGGCCGATATTATCACATATTTTGCATTTGTGGTTAGAATAATTGCAATTTTTAACAAAATGCATAGCCCCGCATTGCCAGCACGGTCTGTTTGGGGAAGCATTTTTTTTAGTAGGTTGAAAATTTTTTTGTTTGTATATCTTTTGAACTTGAGTATCATCAGATGATACCACGCTGACAGATAGAGATGGAATTTCCATCAGCTTTACGTCTTCCTTCAGCGATTTAAATCGCTGCGCTTCCGCTACTAGAACCTCAAGTTCCAGATTATCTGAAGATGTCTCTAAAGTAGACAAAAGCTTACCACGTAGTTCGGCGTCTTTAGGTGAATTGAGACCAATTATGAATATTAAACATTTAAGTTCATCTGTTGTCATTTGACCATGAACGAAATGTTCGCATTGTTTGTTAACTCTGGCAGAATAACTAACAAAATCTTCCAAATCATTTTTTTGTGTCTTCAAACATTTGTACCGAAGACTAAATAAAGATTCCTTTTTATCAAATAAACTTCTAAGTTGTTGTACGGTTCGCTCAAAATTTAATTCTTTGGGTTTTTTCGGTAAAAGGAAATCGGCATACTTTGTATAAACATTTTGATTTAACTTTCGAAGAAGCAACCGAGTTTTAGAACTGTCATCAAGACTCCTGGCATCCACTAAAAAATGTTCTTCAAAGCGGCTAAACCAATTTGAAAATGTTAAATTATCATCCGGATCATATCGAAATTCTTGAACGTTCCTTGCAATTATATCCATTAGTGTTTCCTGCTGTTGTGACTGCGAGGAATCTGGATGCACGGTTAGTGAATCTTCAAATTTCTTAGCAAGATGTTCCATTAACCCTTGTTGACGAGACGCAGCTTGTTGCTGCTGCAAAAGCAGTTGTGTAAGTACGTTTTCCAACGTAGTCATCGCGTGTATTCTAATAATCCTCGTCGCCAATTGTTATGCTTGTATAAATAAAAATACTTTATTTACTATTTTATAAAAAACGAATGCTAGTTTATTTAATTCCAATTACTAGCTTATTTAACAAAACCTTAAAATTCAAAAAACGTGTTCTTCTCCTCTTTTTGCATAACCTACTTCTTTTCTCTAGCTGTCAAATCGGGTTGCCACCTATTCACATCAATCACTTATATTAAATCGTGTAGTCAATCAAAGTATTGTTCCAACATAATATATAACCATTGATTTTAAAGGTATTTCTTGAGGTTAAATGAATTTCAGAAACCATAATTACATCAATTTGTTTTCTTTTAAGAAAGTATTCTAGTTCATTTTTGTGGCGAATGCAGTTTGCATTGCAAAAACAAATTTTTAAACAATTCATGGCTTGTTAAGTACATCTTGCAATAACATCGATTGCATTCTTAACATTTCCTGCATCATATTACCCATTGTGTTCGAAAAGTAATTTACTGTTTGCACTACTGCTTCCATGGATTTTTCTAGACGACTTAAATTAGAAACTCGAGTTTCATTATTATTTGGCAACTCACCTTGCATTGGCATATGGTTTGATTTTAGAACGTTAGCGTAGGAGATTCTGTAAGTACCAGGCTGCGGTACCTGAATGACATTAGTGCTTTCTTGGTTTGTTACCTGAATTTGAGTGGGATTAGGTTTCGGTCCCACCGAACGCTTGACGATGGAGTATACTGGACATCTTCTATATTTGGCAATGTGATTACCATGTAATTCTCCACAGATGGTATCATTTCCCACTAAGATTTGCCACTTCGGTAACAGTTGCAGGCGTATTGTTTTCTTTTGTTTTATTTATTTCAACATTGTTAGCTTCCACTGTCACATACATATCTCTTTCAGTTAGCGCTGTTTCACTGTTTTTACTCATAACAATAGTTATTTTTGTTTTTTTGTTGTTTTTCACCGTTTGCTGTCCTCTTAATGTTTTTATTATATATTACACTGTATGTATACATAGGTATGTGTGTTCATTCATACATAAATATATATATATTTTTTTTTTATTTTTCTTTCTTTAGTTGTTCACTTTGATGTTAAATAAGTTAAATTTATTTATTGCGTTCATTCGCTTCAAACGGGAATTTTTTTTATATTATATTTATATATATTGCAAAATCAAATTTAATTATTCAAGTATTCACAACAAAGCACACTTTGCAACGATATCTCGCATATCTTGACGATATTATTGTCATCGAAAAAACGTTCGAAGAACACGTGGCCAATCTGAAGGAAGTATGCAGAAGACTACGGGCTGCTAACCTACGAATAAATGCCGAGAAGTGCGAGTTCTTCAAGGCCGAGACCAAGGACTTGGGCCATCTCATCACGCCAGAAGGAATCAAGACGGGCCCCGATAAGATTGAAGCTATCGCCAACATTCCAGTTCCCCAGAACCTAAAAGAAGTGCGGCGCTTTTTGGGTATCACTTCCTGGTACCGCCGGTTTGTCCTAAGCTTTGCGGAAACATCCCAGACTCTGCGTAAGAAGTTAGCCGAGGCTCCGGTATTGTCCTCTCCTGATTTTGGTAAGATATTCGTCCTCCAAACGGATGCCAGCGATTACGGCTTAGGAGTAGTTCTCACTCAAGAAATTGAGGGCACCGAGCGAGTCATCGCGTATGCCAGTCGACAACTCAACCAGGCCTAGAAAAACTATTCGGCCACCGAGAAGGAGTGTTTGGCTATAACATGGGGGGTCCGTAAGAAGCGTCCCTACCTGTAAAGCTACCAGCTTATCATCATCACCGATCACTTGGCCCTAAAATTATTAAATTCTATTGAGAACCCGTCCGGGCGACTGGCCAGATGGGCCTTAGAGCTGCAGCAATACCAGTGCTCTATCCAGTACGGGAAAGGCAAGCAAAATATTGTGGCAGATGCCCTCGACAGCCCACCACGGAACTCAAACTGCTGCAATCAGAGAGCCCCGTCCCACATAACTGGGTCACGGAACGTATGTCACAACTACGCCAAAACCCGGAGGCCCACCCCGACTATTCCATCATCAACAACCAACTATACCACCACGTGACCACCGGGGGCCCTCTGCAAGAAGACGTCCAGTGGAAGTTGTGTGTTCCCGAGGCGTTACAACCACGGGTCTTACATGAAACCCATGAACAGGTAGCCAGAGGTCATATGGGCATTAAAAAGACCATCCATAAGATTGCCAGCCGGTGTTATTGGCCCGGAATGACCCGGAATGTAAAAACCTATGTACGAGGTTGCCAGAAGTGCCAGCAGTATAAAGTCCCTCAACAAGCACCGGCCGGCAGGATCTTAACGCGCATCCTGGAAAAGCCATGGATGGAATTTATTCCCCTTCGTAAGGCAACCGCCGAAGAAGCGGTCAAGGCATTCAGGGAGCGCATCCTGGATCGATATGGCGTGCCGAAAGTTCTCATCATGGACAATGGCTCACAGCCCACGGTCAAGGGGTTCAAGAAGGCCCTAGCATACCTTGGGATCAGCCAGCAATTCACCGCACCGTACACACCTCAGGAGAACCCTACCGAGAGAGCCAACAGGCCCATCATAGTTCTTGGGTCAACGCATTACTACCTGGGAAGAACTCTTACCGGAAATCATGCTGGCCATAAATACGAGCCAGTCAGAATCAACATGGCTTAGCCCCGCCTATCTTACCCAAGGCCGGGAACCCCGACTACCGAAGGCCCTGTATGATGATGTCACTGTCGGTACAGGTGCTCCGAAGTCCGGCGCCTACAGAGCGGGCGAGTGAGCTACAAGCAGTACCTGGCGAGAGCGTCGGCGAACCAAAAACGCTATTATGACTTGCGGAGGCGTGGCTGGCATCCGACCGTGGGGGAGCAGGTACTGGTGCGACAGCACCCGTTATCGAGAGCCGTGGACAATTTCGCGGCTAACTTGGTAGTCGTGATGTGAGCACGGCCCACCTCAGTTAATTAAAACCATTTTCCAACAAGCCAAGTAAAAACAAAAGGGGGAAAAAGCCGTTCGCTCTCTTTTCTTTGATCTATGCAGCGGCAGTTCAACGACGGCGCAGGTGCAACCAGGCGAAGTCGTGTGCTACTACTACACCAGGGGCAACGATACCGAATTCGTGAAGACCCAGATGGCACTATGCGGGCCCTGTGGCTGATAAAATAACCGGCCGGAGAGAGAGTAGGTAATGTGACGAGCAAAGTCACCGGGATCGTTTTGCCCACACCAGAATTATTTTTATTTAATTTAATATAATAAATTTTTTGTCAGTATTTATTTATTGAATCTTCATATATTAAATATGAACTAACAATAATTAATCAAATCTTATCCTAATATTACTTTATGTCCTGCCAGTGCCAGACAAAAAAGATTTCATCATCACGGTTTCTGTTCATATATGTAGTTGGTTATCGCTCATCTGATTGGGTGAGTGCTGCAGTGTCTCTTCTTCTTAAGAGAGTGTGGCCGCCATAATTTAAAATATTTCGAGCTAATGAATTTGGGTGCAGTGTCAGCATTTTTAAATATTTTACTGCATATTTCGTTATCATAGTTTCTTCTAATGGCACATTGACATCCTTGTGGATATTTGAGTTTTTGACGTACGAGGGGGCGGCTGTGATTATTCGAAGAAGTTTATTTTGGCGCCTTTGAATTTTTCCGATGTTAGAAGCCGAGGCAGTGCCCCATAACGGAATACAGTAGCACCAAATTGGCTTTTAGATAGAGTTGTAAAGTGGAAGATCTTAAAAAATCGCCTTCTTTAATAATAAATTGAAGACCGACTAAATAGCTTTGTAAAATCTTGTGCATGTTTGCTGGTAAGTTTTGCTGCAATTTCAGTAGGAATCCTTCATGCCAGACTTTATCGAAAGCTTGGGACACATCGATGAAGAGTGCTGAGCAATATTTTTTTATTCAAAGGCTTTTCTTATGACATCCTAATATTCTATCTTATCCTAATATTACTTTATGTCCTGCCAGTGCCAGACAAAAAAGATTTCATCATCACGGTTTCTGTTCATATATGTAGTTGGTTATCGCTCATCTGATTGGGTGAGTGCTGCAGTGTCTCTTCTTCTTAAGAGAGTGTGGCCGCCATAATTTAAAATATTTCGAGCTAATGAATTTGGGTGCAGTGTCAGCATTTTTAAATATTTTACTGCATATTTCGTTATCATAGTTTCTTCTAATGGCACATTGACATCCTTGTGGATATTTGAGTTTTTGACGTACGAGGGGGCGGCTGTGATTATTCGAAGAAGTTTATTTTGGCGCCTTTGAATTTTTCCGATGTTAGAAGCCGAGGCAGTGCCCCATAACGGAATACAGTAGCACCAAATTGGCTTTTAGATAGAGTTGTAAAGTGGAAGATCTTAAAAAATCGCCTTCTTTAATAATAAATTGAAGACCGACTAAATAGCTTTGTAAAATCTTGTGCATGTTTGCTGGTAAGTTTTGCTGCAATTTCAGTAGGAATCCTTCATGCCAGACTTTATCGAAAGCTTGGGACACATCGATGAAGAGTGCTGAGCAATATTTTTTTATTCAAAGGCTTTTCTTATGACATTTACTTTTATATGAGTTTGTTCAATTGTGCTGTGCTTTCTTCTAAAACCGAATTGATGGTTTGGAATACATCTATTTTCATTTAAAATCGGCGTTAATTTTGACACTAGTAGTTTCTCAAATAGTTTTGAGATATTGGATAATAAGCTAATAGGCCTGTATGACTCAACTTTTGTTTGATCCTTTCCTCGCTTTGGTATCATGGTTACTAAGAAAACCTTCCATTGTTAAGGGTAGTATGGAAGGCGTAAAATTGTATTAAAAATAATAAGCATAATTTTCTTTGCTATACTCGGTAGCTCCAAAATTATTTTATTACTGATATTATCAATAGCGGGTGCCTTCTTGGTGTTTAAATCACAAATAGCCTTTTCGATTTCTCTAAACTCGAATCTTAGGCGAATAGCTGCTCTAACATTTACAGACGGTAACTCGACTGCTATATCGTGAGATATATTAAGGGTAAATACATTTTTCAGTTGATTAACAAACAGATTTCATTTTTCAATGTCATTTCTTGCCCAACTTATATTCAAGTTTCTTAATCGTGGCTTAGATATAACTGGTCTGTTGAGACTTCTAGCTGCACGCCATAATGAGAAGTCTGATTGTGGAGTTTCTTTAAGATATTTTTCCAGGGAAGCCGTTTTATGAGACTGCAATAACTTTCTTAGCCTTTTTGTGCAGTCTTTTAATGAAGTCTTAAGTTGGGGGGATCTGTGCAATTGCCACTCTCTTCGAACTCTCCTTTTTTCGGTCAAGAGATGCTCGACATCTGTAGAATATTAATGTTATTATTTTTGGTTTTTTGAGGCTTATGCTGGAATGTTGAACAGCTAGTTTGAGATAACTGTCAAAATTAACAATAGCGAGATCCACGTTCTCCGGTGTACTAAGCGGAATATTTTCTGTGCAATGGGTACTAAGATATTTATTATATTTTATCCAATTTATTTGTGTGGCTGACGTCGCCAAGTAACCAGACGTTGATACAATTCTATTTGGGTTCATTAAAGTAACAATTGTAGGTGAGTGATCGGAAGATAGTTCTAAGGAAGCTTCAACATGAATCGTTTCTGCGGGGATGTTTCTAACCACGCCAAAATCGATGGCACCTGTAAGTTTTTGCTGACCAGTAGGCCAATAAGTTCGTTGTCCGCTTGCGACCACATTTAAATCCATTTTAGAGATTTTATTATACAAAACACGACCCTTTGGTGCTATGAGCCGTGACCCCCCGAAGGTATGTTTAGCGTTGTAATCGCCAGCGGCTAGGAAAAAAAGTCCTAATAATTTATAATATTTATAATATTGGCTCTCTGATATTGAAAATCTAGGTGGAGAGTATAAAGATGAACGTAATACGTTTCGATTTAGCTCTTCAACACAAATGTTCGTAGCTTGCAGATTATCTTCACGATGATCACACATTAAGTAGTGTTTGATTCGGGCTTTTATCAAAATAGCAGAACCTCCACAAGCTCTACCTCGAAGGTCCTTGGTATCATATAATATATAACCATTGACTTTAAACGTGTTTCTTGAGATCAGATGAGTTTCAGAAACCATCATAACATCAATTTGTTTATTTTTAAGGAAGTATTCAATTTCATTTTTATGTTGGCGGATTCCGTTTGCGTTCCAAAAGCAAATTTTTAAGCAGTTCATGGCTTGTTTAGTACAGCTTGCAATAACATCGATTGCATTCTTAACATTTCCTGCATCATATTACCCATTGTGTTTGTAAAGTTATTTACTGTCTGTACTAATGTTTCCATGGTTTTCTCTAGACGACTTAAATTAGAAACTGGAGTTTCATCATTATTTGGCAACTCACCTTGCATTGGCATATGATTTGATTTTAAGACGTTAGCGTAGGATGTTCTGTTATTACTAGTCTGCGGTACCTGAACTTCATTAATGTAAACTTGATTTGTTGCCTGCATTTGAGGGGGATTAGGTTGCGGTCCAACCGAGCGCTTGACGATAGAGTATACAGGGCATCCTCTTTAGTTGGCAGTGTGATTACCACCACAGTTGCTACATTTTTTTACATTGGGGTCGTTTTTAGACTTATCGCAGAGAGCTTACCATGTAATTCTCCACATACGACGCAAACAGGTTGTAGTGTATTCATACATTTCATTTAATAATACATTCGTTTTAATAATGCATTCTTTCGTTTGTTAATACATTCTTTCATTTATAGACAAAATTATTTTCAAAACATAAACATATATTATTAAGACAGGTCAGTACCAATATTGAATCATCGTACGTTGTCGTACGAAATTTTTTTTTAAATATCCTTTCCATATAAAGATAATTTTTTTAATGAACGAGACTTGGGAAGAAATCCTTGAAAATCTAAAGGAAGCCGAAGCACGCAGGGCTCGGTTATTGGAAGAAGGACGTACCAATGAGAAGCCGGAAATCCTCTACGCAGGACCAAAGCCTAAGAAGATAAAACCTCCACAGCAGAATGAAATAGCAGTGCCCATATTCCCGCTGCCGAACATAAAAAAATCAAGGGGAGGATTAATAAATAGAAAGAAGAAGGAACTGACGATATTCCAGGACATGATCAAATATGAGAAAAAAAAATAAACAGCAATTACTTTTAAAAATAGCAAATTTAAAAATTGAACTGAAAGATCTAAAAAAGAAAAAAAAATAGAACGTAAATGTTTGAAAGCTTAAAACTTTTTATACTATCATTAATAGCAGTCATTCTGTCTGTCGCGGTCGTTGAAGATAGACGTGTTTTCTAAACTCGGCATACGGCTTATTTTTTTTTTTTTGAACAAATAAAGTATAAAAAAAGTAAATACAAGAAAATAAAAAAAAATTACATGTATGTACTTACATACATAAACACACATTTTTTCATTCTCGGTGTTGATAAACAATAACAAATAAGAAGAGCACAACTGTAAACAGTAAAAGAAAAAAAAAACTCTTATGAGTGCAAACAGTAGAAATGCATATATCACAGTGAGTGTTAGCGAAACAAATACAGAAATAAAAAAAAGAATCGATGATAGCAAATACCTAACGGCTAAACCTATTACTCGTACGCGATCCCTCTCGCCGTCTGTATTTAATAACACGGTTGATACAATAACAAATACAAAACCTGCTAGCGTTGCCTCAACAACAAAAACAATTTTAATAAGTGATGTAAATATTAACCCCCAATCAGGCATAATAGAAAACTCAGTATCACCTTCGGTGTCTAATAATACGGTTGATATTAATACAATAAAAAATATAAAACCTGCAAGCGGTGCCTCAGCGGCAAAAACGATTTTAATAAGTGATGAAAATATTACTCTCAAATCAGGCATGATGGAAAACTCAGCTCCACAAGTAAAAAGTGGTCAAAAGCCTCAAGTACAAGTTGGTATGGACAGGTACATAACAGTGCTTAAACGGGGTCGCAGCCCTACCTCTGCAGCAGTTGCTTCGGCCTCAAAAGTACCATCTTTTGATAAAATAAATTCTCAAAATCGATTTGCAATTCTGGAGGATGAATCCTCTGAAGCACCAAACGTCATAAAATCGTCCAAGCCTCCCCCGATATATCTTAGGGAGCAAAACTCAAATGAGCTCATAAAGAGTTTGATATCGGTGATAGGTGAAAATTCGTTTTACGTAGCTGCTATCAAGCGTGGTAGTATAAACGAGACAAAAATACAAGTCAATAATGAGAATGATTTTCGCAAAATTATAAACAAATTTGAAGTACTTAAAAAAAACTTTTATACATACCAACTGAAAAGCAGTAAAGGTCTCCAGGTAGTGATTAAGGGAATTGACTCATGTGTGGACCCAGAAGAGGTAAAAACATTCCTCGAAGAAAAAGGCTTCAAAATAAAACATGTAGTAAATATAAAAAATAGAGAAAAAAACCCCCAACCACTTTTTCGAGTGGAGTTTGAACCCGGCGACGTAAAGCTTAAAAAAAATGAAACGCACCCTATTTACAATTTGAAATATATTCTCTATAGAAGAGTAACTATAGAAGAGCCACACAAAAGAAATGGTCCCGTTCAGTGTTTAAACTGTCAAGAATATGGTCATACTAAGGCATATTGCTATTTACCCCCTGTTTGCGTAGTATGTGGTGAATTACATGGTACAGATCTTTGCGATAAGTCTAAAACCGACCCAAACGTAAAAAAATGTAGCAACTGTGGCGGTAATCACACTGCCAATTATAGAGGATGCCCTGTATATACCATCGTCAAGCAGTCAGTTGGACCGAAAACTAATCCCCCTCAAATGCAGGTAACAAATCAAGTAAGCACTGGTGACATTCAGGCCCCGCAGCCTAGTAATAACAGAACCTCTTATGCTAACGTCGTAAAATCAAACCATGCGCCAACGCAAGGTGCTGCGCCAAGTAATGATGAAACTCCAGTTTCAAATTTAAGTCGTCTAGAAAAAACCATGGAAACATTAGTGCAAACAGTAACTAATTTTACGAACACAATGGGTAATATGATGCAGGAAATTCTTAGAATGCAATCGATGTTATTGCAATCTGTACTTAACAAGCCATGAACTGTTTAAAAATCTGTTTTTGGAACGCGAACGGCATCCGCCAACATAAAAATGAATTAGAATACTTTCTTAAAAATAAACAAATTGATGTCATGATGGTTTCTGAAACTCATTTGACCTCAAGAAATACGTTTAACATCAATGGTTATATACTATATGATACCAAGGACCCTCGAGATAGAGCTTGTGGTGGTTCTGCCATTTTGATAAAAAATCGAGTCAAACACTACCTAATGTGTGATCATCGTGAGGATTATCTCCAAGCAACGAACATTTGTGTTGAAGAGCTGAATCGTAGCATTGTAATCTCATCTTTATACTCTCCACCTAGATTTTCAATATCAGAAAGCCAATATTGTGAATATTATAAATCACTAGGACCCTGTTTCCTGGCCGCTGGCGATTATAACGCTAAACATACCTTCTGGGGGTCACGACTAATAACACCAAAGGGTCGTGTTTTGTTTAATACAATCTCTAAAATGAATTTAAATGTTGTCGCGAGCGGCCAACCAACATATTGGCCTGCTGACCCGCAAAAAATTCCAGATGTCATCGATTTTGGCGTGGTTAAAAACATCCCCACAGAAACGATTCAAGTTGAAGCTTCCCTAGAATTATCTTCCGACCACACACCTACAATTGTTACTATAATGAACCCCAATAGAATTGTATCTCCGACTGGTTACCTAGCGACGTCAGCCACACAAATAAATTGGTTAAAATATAAAAAATATCTCAGTGCCCATTGCACAGAAAATATTCCACTCAGTACACCGGAGTATGTAGATCGCTCTATTGATAATTTTGACAGTTTTCTGAAACTAGCTGTTCAACATTCCAATATTGCCCCCAAAAAAACAAAAACTATTAAAATATATTCCACAGATGTCGAGCGTCTCTTGTCTGAAAAAAGGAGGGCACGAAGAGAGTGGCAATTGCACAGATCTCCTCAACTTAAGAACTTGCTAAAAGAGTGTACAAAAAGATTAAGAAAGTTATTGCAGACTCAGAAAACGGCTTCTCTGGAAAAATATCTTAAGGAACTTGATGCAACTCCACAATCGGACTACTCATTATGGCGTGCAGCTAGAAACCTCAAAAGGCCAGTTGTCTCTAAACCACCATTAAGAAACTTGAATGGAAGTTGGGCAAGAAATGATGTTGAAAAAAGAAATCTGTTTGTAAGTCACTTGAAAAACGTATTTACACCTAATATATCTCACAATATTGCGGTCGATTTACCACCTGTTGCTGCTAGAGCAGCTATTCCCCTAAGATTTGAGATGAGAGAAATCGAAAAGGTTATATGTGACTTAAACACTAAGAAGGCACCTGGCATTGATAAGATCAGCAATAAAATGCTATTAGAGCTACCTCGCGTAGCAAAGAAAATTATTCTTTTTATTTTTAATGCTATTTTACGCCTTGAATACTTTCCTCAAAAATGGAAGGTTTCCTTAGTTACCATGATACCAAAGCCAGGTAAAGATCATACGAAAGTTGAGTCTTATAGGCCTATTAGCTTATTATCAAATATGTCAAAGCTATTTGAGAAATTATTAGTTTCAAAATTAACACCGATTTTAAGTGAAAATAGATGTATTCCAAACCATCAATTCGGATTTAGAAGAAAACACAGCACAATTGAACAAACTCATCGAATAGTAAATGTCATAAGAAAAACATTTGAAGAAAAAAAATATTGCTCAGCACTCTTCATCGATGTTTCGCAAGCTTTTGACAAAGTCTGGCATGAAGGCTTATTACACAAATTGAAGCAAAATTTACCAGCAAACACACACAAACTGTTAGAAAGCTACTTAGTCGGTCGTCAATTTATTATTAAAGAAGGAAATTTCTTAAGTTCACCTCAGCCGATTGGCGCTGGAGTCCCACAGGGCAGCATCCTGGGCCCTCTATTATACTTAATTTATACTTCGGACATGCCAACAAACAACTACACCCAAACTTTAACATTTGCAGACGACACAGCTTTTCTAAGCGTCCACGAAAACCGTTATGAAGCATCTCGTTACCTACAGCATCATATATTTCAACTAGAAATATGGCTAAGACAATGGAGGATAATGGTCAATGAGCAAAAATGCGTACATATAACATTCACCCTGCGCCGGGAATCTTGCCCCCCTATTACAATCAATAATCAAATTATTCCTCAACATTCGCATGTAAAATATCTCGGTATACATCTGGATCGGCGATTAACGTGGAAATGCCATATAGAGGCAAAATTAACTCAAATGAAACTAAAAGCCATCCAAATTCATTGGCTTATTGGAAGAAATTCTGTTCTTAGACTCGATTGCAAGCTTCTACTTTACAACTCTATCTTAAAGCCTATCTGGTGCTACGGTATTCAACTATGGGGCACTGCCTCGGCCTCTAATATCGAAAAAATTCAAAGGCGCCAAAATAAACTTCTTCGTATAATCACAGCCGCCCCCTGGTATGTTAAAAACTCAAACATTCATGAGGATCTCAACGTGCCATTAGTAAAAACTATAATTACAAAATATGCAGTAAAATATTTAAAAAGACTTGAACAACACCCAAATCCTTTAGCTCGAAATATTTTAAATCATGGCGGCCACACTCGCTTAAGGAGAAGAGACACTGCAGCACTTACCCAACTAGATGAGAGATAAACACCTATATAAGTGAACAGAACCCGTGATGAAGAAAATTTTTGTCTGGCACTGGCAGGACATAAATAAAGTATTAGGTTAAGATTTGATAAATTATTGTTAGTTCATATTAAATATATGAAGATTCAATAAATAAATAACGAAAAAAAAAAAAAAAAAAATTAATAGCAGCGTATATTTTGCTTAAAATAAGTAAAATAGTATTAGCAGTAGTACTTACAGTGTCAACTTTAACAACCATAGCATATTCATTTGTACTATGGATAAAAATATATATAACTGATGTAATAGAGTATGAATAGGAAAAATAAGCAGAATTGTTCAAAACCAAAGTGAAAATATTGTAAAGATAAAAGAAATTTTTTTTTCTACCAAAATTTATATGTAAAATCCAAACGTTAATATAATTAAAATAAAATAAAAACAATTAAAAAAAAAAACATTAAATGTATAGAAGAAATAAAATTAAACCAAAAAACCCGGTAAACTGGGATTATCAAGAACCTGCTGAGCTAAGTGCAGAAAAGAAAGTAAAATTACTAACAGAAATTTGGAAGAGAATAGGTATAGAAGGAACTCCGACAATAGAAGATTGGTATGATATGAACAAGACTCTTTTGGAAATGAAACTCAGTATAAAGTGGGCAGATAAGCATTATAAGAGCACTTTTGATAAATAAAAATGGAAAAATTTTGTGTTACGCTATTAGTATTAGGATTAGTTGTCACATTGATATGTTTTTGGATTAAAGTTAGCATTGTTAGTGCAATAGAACGAGATGTACAAGAAATTCAAAATTTTATAGGAAGACAAATAGAAAGAATTTTCTCAATAAAAAATATACTACCGTTCTAAGTTTAAAATAAATAATGAATGTTTTAAAAGAATTGTACAATAGGTATATAGGCTGGATAGTTATATTTGTAATCTTAGCCCCTATAATCGTAGTTTTGGATATGAAAATATTAAAATTTGTGAAATAAGTCATAAGAGATTTTTCTAAATGGAATTCATAGAGCAACTGAATCAGATTATAATTAATGCAAGAAAATCAATAGGAAGACCCTATACTGCAGATACTATTAATGAAAAAAAGCTAGAGATAGAAGCACTCAATTTATTAAAAATACATTTAGATAGGAAATCTTTAATACAGAAAAGACGAGTCGTAGTCATGGCATCCTTAGATTTAAATGAGCTTTCAACTATCACAAAGTTAATACCAATATTTTCGGGTAAAACTAATGAATTGCAAACATTTTTATCAAATTTGGAAATGGTATTTGCATCTATTTCATCAGATAAGCATATTTCTTTTTTCAATTTTGTTTTCAAATCAAGATTGGGATTAAATGTACAAAACCGAATTAAACAAATACAACCATAGAAGAACTAATTAGAATTTTGAAAACAACATATAAATCATTAAAGACCTCAAACACTTTGCTAAATGAAATAACACGGATATCACAAAAGGATAACAACATATTGGGTTTTGCTGCAAAAATAGAGAAACTCATTACATAATTAAACGAGATGCAGGTATTAGAACAAGGTGAATCTAGTAGGAGCACTATAGTAAGCACAAACAATAAAATAGCTTTCAATGCATTTTTGAATGGGTTAACTGACCCACAATTAATATCTACTATCTACGCAAGCCAAGTAACGACATTTTCTGAAGCTTTGAAAATTGCCGAAAGCGCTTCATCTCGTGTAGAACAACAACGGATACTACATTACAAAACACAACAGAATCAAAATTCGTTAAACAGAAACTGTAGAAAATGTGGAGGAAACCATAATGGTAAATGCCCCGCAGATGGAAATAAATGTCATAATTGTGAAAAATTCAACCATTTTGCAAAAAAGTGTTTGACCAAAACACCAGGCTACAACAACAGAAATTATAACAACAACGGTAACAATAATAACAGAAATCATAACAACAACAGTAACAATGGTAACATACATTTTAACAACAGCAATAACAGAGGTAATAACAATAACAGAAATCATAATAACAGAGGCAATAACAACAACCAAAGAAGCCAAAACACAAACAACAGAAGTTATAATATAAATCACATGGAAGATCAGGGAAACTTCCAAATCCCGGAGTCAACCCGCACAGAGACTCCATTGGGAATGAACTAGACACGAAAAGAATCTATAGCATATCATCTAACCTCAGAAATTATGTAAATTTACATATCGCTGGCGTTAAGAACAGCCTTACGTTTTTGATTGATACAGGAGCGGATGTCTCGCTGTGCAAAGAACAATTTTTAGAAAGTTATGAGGAAAATCAAGATGATTATTGCAACTTAACAGGAATCACAGAAAATGTAATTAAATCACTGGGTTCCACAAAAATAAAGATGAAAATAAATAACGATGTAATTAGTCAAAAAATACAATTAGTAGAAAGTAAATTTCCAATAAAGACAGATCGAATTCTTGGCAGAGATTTTTTAATAAGATATAAATGCAATATTGACTATGACAAGTATGTGCTAACATTTAACATCAACAACGAAACAGTAATTATCCCGATACATGACAGTACTTACAAAATAAATGAAATTAGAATACCACAAAGAAGTGAAATAGTTTTACCATTCACAATTGAATTAGAAGAAGATGCCGTTGTTATAAACAGAGAAGTTACCAAAGGGGTATTTTTGGCAAATGTAATAGTACCCAAATATGGAAATCAACATATAAAATTATTAAACGTTACCGATAAAATAGTAATCATAGAGAATCTGAAGATAGAAACCGTCCCATTAAAATATTACGATATATGTACCATTAATGAAAAGGAGAGTGACAAACAAAGTTCAAACAGTCGTTTTACAAAACTTTTAAATACACTTAATCTGGATGAAGTAAACGATGAGAACAAGAAACAACTAATAAATATATTAAAGGAATATCAGTCAATATTCCATACTGAAGACGAATACTTAGGTATCAATAATTTTTATAAACAGACAATAAAATTGAACGACAGTAGTCCTGTTTATATAAAAAATTATAGGTTACCACAAACTCAGACAGCAGAAATAAATTCGCAAGTGAAGAAACTCTTGGAAAGCAACATTATTGAACCATCTTTAAGCCCATATAACGCACCACTGCT
Source organism: Pollenia amentaria (assembly GCA_943735925.1). Lineage (NCBI taxonomy): Eukaryota > Metazoa > Arthropoda > Insecta > Diptera > Polleniidae > Pollenia > Pollenia amentaria. Next base: position 75,973,393 of record OX031010.1, read on the forward strand.
GCTAGTTCCAAAAAAAGGACAAAAAGATTTAAAGAAATGGAGATTAGTTGTCGATTTTAGAAAATTGAACGACAAAGTTGTTAACGACAAATTTCCTTTATCTCGTCTAGATGACATTTTGGATAAATTAGGAAGAGCAAAATACTTTTCAACATTAGATATGACAAATTCATTTCACCAAATTGAACTTGATCAAAAATCTCGCCCGTATACAGCTTTTTCAACACCTGATGGGCATTATCAATATACAAGATTACCATTTAGTCTAAAAATATATTCCAACAGCTTTCAGCGAATGCTAACAATAGCTTTATCTGGGTTGGAATCCGAAGCTTTTATATACGTAGACGATATAATAGTATTCGGATGCAGTCTAAAACATCATAACGAAAGTCTCGTAAAAGTATTTGATAGGTTAAGAAAATACAATTTGAAACTTAATGCTTAAAAATGTTGTTTTTCGAAACCAGAGGTAATATATCTAGGACACTTAATAACTTCAGAAGGAATTAAGCCAGATCCGGAAAAATTTGATGCTATAGCTAAATATCCCGTACCCAAGAATGCTGACGATGTAAGAAGATTTGTGGCATTTTGTAATTATTACAGACGATTTATTGAGAATTTTGCTGATATAGCGAATTATTTAAACAAATTATTGAAAAAAGGTCAAAAATTCGAATGGATTGAAAGATGTCAAAGAGCATTCGATACGCTAAAAAATAAACTTATTAGTCCACCTATTTTGCAATATCCAAATTTCGAAAAACCGTTCGTCCTAACAACGGATGCATCAGAATTTGCTTTAGGCGCTATATTATCGCAAGGAGAAATTGGTGAGGATAAACCAATATCATTCGCAAGTCGCTCACTTAACAAATACGAAAGGAATAAATCGGTAATCGAAAAAGAATTACTGGGAATCTATTGGGGTATACAATTTTTTAGACCTTATTTATACGGCAGAAAATTTATCGTAGTAACAGACCACCGTCCATTAATTGCATTATTCTCACACAAAAACCCAAGCTTAAAATTAACCAGAATCCGATTGGAACTATCTGATTATGATTTCCAAATAGTTTATAAAAAAGGAAAAAATAATACTAACGCAGACGCACTGTCAAGAATACAAATAGACTCAGATATATTAAAAACAATGGTACCTCAAACAATTGACGAAAATATAAAGAAAACGCTGGTGATCACATGAAATATGAAAAAGAAAATGATACAAAATGAAGAAATACAAAATGAGGAAATAAGAAATGAGGAAAATAAAAACAAAAACAAACAGAGAAGAGATCGATCCAAAGAAAATGGTAATATAAATCCTGAAGAGTCTGATCAACTCAAAATATGGGATTGTACATCCATAAAAGATATAAAACTTGCAAGAAAGATAAAATTTATATTAGAAAAGTCGACCAAAGAATTCGTAGTGGAAAACAATCATGCATTAAATCAAACGGCCGTCAGATGTAGCGATAATCCCTATTATTTAGATAATATGTTGGAGAAACTACCTTCTGTTTTAAGCAGATTGAATTGTGTAAAGTTCGCACTAGAAAAAAGTGACGAGATATTTAAGAAAATAAGAATAGAAAGATTGAAAGAAATCATAAATAAAGGTAAAGAAAAAGACGTCAGAATTCTACTGTATAAAAATCCTCAAAGAATTAAAAATGAAAATAAAAAACATGAATTAATTAAATTGTATCACAGCACACCATGCGGAGGACATTTCGGAGTTAGAAAAACTTTAATAAAATTAAAACAGAAATACATATGGAAGAATATGTTCAAAATGGTAAAAAATTATGTATCAAAATGTGACCTTTGTCAAAGAAATAAACAGGTGAGACACACCAAGGAACCATTATGTATCACAGACACACCAAAGGATAGTTTTTCTACTATAGTCATAGATACAGTTGGACCTCTACGACCATCAGGAAACTACCGGTATATACTAACTATGCAATGTGAACTAACCAAATACATAATAGCCGCACCAATGGAAACCAAGGAAGCAAAGTCAATAGCAAAATGCTTAACAGAAAACTTGATATTAAAATATGGTATATTTAAAACACTAAAATCAGATAGAGGAACAGAATTTGCAAACGAGTTGCTTAAGGAGATATGTAGTCTGTTGAAAATAGAACAAAAATTATCAACACCATACCATCATGAAACTCTTGGTACTGTGGAAAGAAACCACAGAGTTCTGAATGAATATTTCCTATCATTTGTAAATGATGATAATTGGGAAGAGTGGATTCCTTACTATGCATTCGCATACAACGTAACACCCCATGTAGACACAGAGTACTCACCTTTTGAGCTAGTTTTCGGAAAATAACCAAGTTTGCCAGGGGATGAAGTCATGAATCATCCAAAGGTTTACAATTTAGAAAACTATGCTAATGAATTAAAGACAAGGTTAAAGCATTCTTTAGAAAATGCTAGAAAGTTAATAGAAATAACAAAAAAAAATAGAAGTATAGAATCGTACAATAAAATGAATAGGATAGATCTTAGTATAGGAGATTTAGTGTTAGTAAAATTAGAAAATAGAAGAAAAAATGAAGCACCATATATTGGTCCTTATGAAATAATAAATATAGATAATGTAAATGTAGAAGTAAGAATTATTGGAAAAACCAAAATTGTACATAAAAATTTATTAAAAAAATATGTAACATAAAAAATGTTTCATTGTAATACTTAATAAAACAAAAAAAAAAATACTAGGACATAGCAATTACAAAAAAAAAAAAATTTAATAAAACATATAAGTATTGTACCACGCAGACAGCACATTAAATACACATAAAATTAAAATTTTAGAATTTCAAACAAAATTGTAAAATTTTAACTGAAAGATTGGGGGTGTAATGTATTCATACATTTCATTTAATAATACACTCCTTTTAATAATGCATTCTTTCGTTTGTTAATACATTCTTTCATTTATAGACAAAATTATTTTCAAAACATAAACAAATATTATTAAGACAGGTCAGTACCAATATTGAATCATCGTACGTTGTCGCGATCATAAATTCTTTTTGTGCAATTTGATATTATGAAATAAACAACAGTCAACGTTCGCTTACTTATGTTGACAAGACAAGTTCAACGTACATTTTTACAGTTATGCTGAACTAGCAAATTCTTGACTACATAGCAATACAAATTAATGACTCAAATTGTTCTGCCTGATACAATACTGTATGATTGCATGTAAGTTAATACTAAGTTCTAGAATAAGTGATTGAGTGAACTTTTGTAAAGACACTCAATATTAGGTTAAGTTTTATTCTCATAAGTAGTATTTAAGCAAATAAGTTTTGTAAATAAAATTAATCAATTATTATCCATCAATCAACTCGCTAATGTTTTGCTTCAAAGAATTAAAATACTACAAGTTGTTAGATGACAGTATGCCTTAGTGTGACCAAATTCTTGGCAGTTTAAACATTGAACGGGACCATTCCTTTTGTGCGGCTCCTCTATTGTTATTTTTCTATACAGGATATATTTCAGATTGTAAATGGGGCGCGTTTCGTTCTTTTTAAGCTTAATGTCGCCGGGTTCTTACTCCACTCTAAATAGTGGCTGGGGATTTTTTTTCTCTATTTTTAATGTTTATTACATTTTTTATTTTGAAGCCGTTCTCTTCTAAAAACGTTTTTATCTCACCTGGGTCCACGCATGAGTCAATGCCCTTAATCACTACCTGAAGACCTTTACCGCTCTTCAGTTCATATGTATAAAAATTCTTATTAAGTGCTTCAAATTTTGTTATTACCTTACGAAAATCATCTTCACGATTAACTTGTATTTTTGTCTCATTAATACTACCCCGTTTTATTGCAGCTACATAAAAAGAATTTTCACCTATTACCGAGATCAAATTCTTTATTAATTCATTTGAGTTTTGCTCTCTAAGATATATCGGCGGTGGCTTAGAAGTTTTGATAACGTTTTGTGCTTCCGGGGATTCCTCATCCAGAATTGCAAATCGATTTTGTGAACTTGTTTTATCAGCTGTACCATCTTTTAAGACTTTTGAGACCGAAGCAACTGCTGAAGAGGTTGGGCTGCGACCCTGTTTAAGCACTGCTATGTACCTATCAATACCTACTTGTACTGGGGGCTTTTGACCACTTTTTACTTGTGGAGCTGAGTTTTCCATCATGCCTGATTTGGGGGTAATATTTTCATCACTTATTGAAATCGTTTTTGCCGCTGAGGCACCGCATGCAGGTTCTATATTTTTTATTGTGTTAGAATCAACCGTATTATTAGACACCGAAGGTGATACTGAGTTTTCTATTATACCTGATTGAGGGTAAATATTTTTATCACTTATTAAAATTGTTTTTACGGTGAGGCAACGGTTAAAGGTTTTATATTTGTTGGTGTATCTACCGTATTATTAAATACTAAAGGTGAGAGGGATCGCGCGCGAGTAATAGGTTTAGCCGTTAGGTATTTGCTATCATCGATTCTTTTTTTTATTTCTGCATTTGTTTCGTTAACACTGCATTTCTACTGTTTGAACTCATAAGAGTTTTTTTTTTTTTTACTGTTTACAGTTGTGCTCTTCTTATTTGTTATTGTTTAGCAACACCGAGAATAAAAAAAATGTGTGTTTATGTATGTATGTACATACATGTATTTTTTTTTCTTTATCTTTTTCTTGCATTTACTTTTTTTAATACTCTATTTGTTCACGTTTTTATAAAAAAAAAAAAAAAAACCGTATGCCGAGCTTAGAAAACGCGTCTATCTTCAACGAGCGCGACAGACAGAATGTGGTTCACTGTTGCTCGTTTTTTTATTGCTTAATTTTTTTCACTTTATTTTCATCTCGGCACGAAATCGTGTAATGATTGTATAAACCTAGATGGACACGAACCCCCCATTCCCGGCGAGCTATAGCCGAATACACCAGCGTGCCAACGTCCATCGCGAAACAAAGGGTTTTGGAAAAATTTTAAAAATTTGTTTTTCCCCCAATCAAACAATTTATTACATTACAGCTTCAACACCAAAAGAACTGAATGAAGTAGTTCAGTTAGCCCAAGAGTTAGAAAAAGAAATTTTTAAAGTTGCATGTACATGACATGTTTTTTACTTCTGACCTGTCAAATTTCCCACTGCAAAATACATACATACATGTCGTGTGTTACCTTTAAAACATTGCATCTGTTAAAGTCAGACGCAGTCATCTGACAAAATTTCAATTAGAGCGTTCTCTATTTTCTTCTGACAAGCCATCTGACATCAGCTGTGTCAGAAATCTATTCCGGGAAGAAACCCACAGCGGCGGTGCATTGTTGACGGAATCATTAGCCGGCTTAAGTTAATATTTTACAATACCGATATATGTATAATAACTTCACCATTGAATAGAAATTATGTACATATGTATATACATAAAAACGCATCATTATAATATCCTTAATTGGTATATTCGAATTTAAAGAAAACAAATTTTTTGATGGCTGAACTTTTTTACGGCGCAAATAAAAAATTTTGTGGCGGCAGCACGCTTTTTTGAAACCAAGAACTACTTTGGTTTATTCCATAATGCTTTAAACACATTCGAGACAGCAGACTACCGACTTCAATATGTCAACAATAGAATACATGTGTGTATATGGAAATGATTTTTTTAACGACGACACGGCAAAATGGCTGCAGGTTGTTGTCTATGCTAATTTTGTCGTTGTAGTCAAATTAAACTAATTTCTATTTTTGTACGCTACAAAACAGAAAAAGTGCTGCTAATAAAATCAAAAATTAGAAGAATTAGTGCTTATTGAAAGAACCGGATTGAAACAAGAGTATAAGCGCGGCTCACCACCAAATCTATATTATTATTACTTTTTAGTATCCTTAAAAGAAGTTATATAGGAAGATATTTGTTAAAGTACTGCACAATTCAACATTTTATGTAAAAATGTCGTTCTCCATATTTTCATGCATTGACATGTTATGTTAACTCAGACAAGGTGTTATGCCATGTTTTGTCTACATTAACATACTGTCTTTGCATGCCTTTGCAATTAAGTTAAACTGTTGTAGGCTGTTATTTCAATAACATGTATTTTTATATGTTTAACCTGCAGCATGTTTTTAATACTGTTTGAACCTGCCTGCTTTGTATTAAAAATATTCATTATTTCTTATATAAATCTTTGAAATTCCTTGAAATCCTTGAAATTAATAACAATCATAATTAATAAGTTTTTCTATTTTATTTTTAGTTATATTGTTTATAATAAGCCATTCAAATGATGAATTGTAATTATTAACAACGTATGCTGCATATGTCGCATGTGTCGCAAGTTAAAGTTAATGTTGACATGTTAATTTTCCATGTTGATGTCTGTAAAGTCACTGTTAAAACTATGCATTGTTTTGTTTTCATTTAATTCGACAGTGTCTTATTATGTTATTGTCAAACATGCATGAGTGGCATAACATGAATTGACAATAACATTATGTGGCGATATTTACATGATTTATAGTTCAAAATTTGCAGGTCTTTAATATTTGTCACGCAAACGCTCTTAGTTTTAGCAGTATGGGTATCATTTAAAAAGTTGAAAGTGCTTTTCACATGGTATTTAAAGCACACCGATTTATTAACCCATTAAGAGCCCATTTTAAATGCTCATACTTCTTGACTGACTTTTTTACTAAATTTGCTTTATCTTTAAATTATGTCGATATAATAATAATTATTTAACAATAATATACACATGTTACCAAAGTTATTAGGACTTTGATTCATAAAGTTTTTCTGTATTGCGGGTTTTCAGCCTTCCGGAACACTTTTCAAATATTTACATATTACTATATTTCAATATGTAACAAGTGCATAAACTATTACCACTATATATTTTAACTCAAACTTATAAATAAATTGTGAAGTTTTCCAAAATAAAATTTTTTTAAAACTATAGCATACAAAAACTTGGGGTGTTCTCTATAACATATTATATTTGAGGAAATATTATTATATATATCGACAAAATTTTAAGATAAATCCTCTTAAGGGGTTAATAAATCGGTATATTTAATACATCATATGAAATGTGTTTCGAAAGACTTTATTATGATACCAATACTTTAAAGATTCAGATTATATTTTTCTTCCTACACTATTGATAAAGTGCTCTGAAACCTTTACGACCTATAATTCATAAACTTAGTGCGTTGAACCAAAAAATTACAGTAGAATCGCGATACAGTAATCTTGCGGTCAAGTTAACCAAATTTTAGCGCTTCTGTGCCGCTCTAAACGTTAACTCTAAGTTAACTTTTCAGATCGTATTAGTAAAAGTACTGATTTGCACAAACGATAACAAATTAGATTAAATTTTAAGCTGAAAGCTGAGAGTTTAAACAAAATTGAGAAATACATTAAAGAAAAACTATCGGCGTTGTATTATTGTATATCTGAAGTTGCCATCTCAAAAATAAAAACGAAACGTCACAAAATTTTCGAGGATTTGAAGAATACATAGGATAAAGCATACAGGAAAACATTACATAGACCAAGATATGCCGATCTTAAAGCAAGTTTGTACAAATGAGTATATGTATATAGCGGGTACTACTTCACTCGGATTTTAAGTCGTTAAAAGGTCAACTTCCTATAGGTTTAGTATGGGGGGAAGTAATAAAAGCCATTAAAAGGTCATCGTTGTTTTTTTTAGCCATTAAAATTTTTTTTAGCCATTAAAATTTTTTTTAGCCATTAAAATGTCATAAAATTTTTAAAAAAGCCATAAAAATGTCATAAAATTTTAAAAAAGGCAAAATTAGGGGGGAAATTCCTGAACACGTGTTAAAGTAGGTGAAATAAAAGGTCATCGTTGTTTTTTTTAGCCATTAAAATTTTTTTTTAGCCATTAAAATTTTTAAAAAAGCCATAAAAATTTCATAAAATTTTAAAAAAGGTAAAATTAGGGGGGAAATTCCTGAACACGTGTTAAAGTAGGTGAAATTTTTTAAAAAATTTCAAAACAAAGTAATAAAAAAGTCGTTAAATTTTATAGGAAAGCAATAAAGCTGAGATTTAGAAAAAAAAAATGTTGGGGGAGCAATGCAATGCACAAGTGTTGGGTGCATTGGTGAAGCCTTTCTTTTGTTGTGATCGATAGACGGACTTACTGTGTAGATGCACTTGAGAAAAGATGTGATTTATTTTTGTGTGTGTTTTGTGGAAGACAGACATACTGTGTACTTGTCGATGCACTTGATTTTGAAAAAAAATTTTGTGGACAATTTTTTCAAAGCGCTGATATTAAAATTAATAATTTATGGGGTGTGAGATGATAAGGGTATTATATTGGAGTGTGTCTTGAATATAGATAGATAGATACACAGACAGACCTTGAGGAAGAAATTGGAAAAATATTTGTGATCGATAGACGGACTTACTGTGTAGATGCACTTGAGAAAAGATGTGATTTATTTTTGTGTGTGTTTTGTGGAAGACAGACATACTGTGTACTTGTCGATGCACTTGATTTTGAAAAAAAAATTTGTGGACAATTTTTTCAAAGCGCTGATATTAAAATTAATAATTTATAATAATTTATGAGGTGTGAGATGATAAGGGTATTATATTGGAGTGTGTCTTGAATATAGATAGATAGATACACAGACAGACCTTGAGGAAGAAATTGGAAAAATATTTTTTTTTATTTTTGTGTGTGTTTTGTGGAAGACAGACATACTGTGTACTTGTCGATGCACTTGATTTTGAAAAAAAAATTTGTGGACAATTTTTTCAAAGCGCTGATATTAAAATTAATAATTTATAATAATTTATGAGGTGTGAGATGATAAGGGTATTATATTGGAGTGTGTCTTGAATATGGATAGATTTACAGACAGACCTTGAGGAAGAAATTGGAAAAATATTTTTTTTTATTTTTGTGTGTGTTTTGTGGATTGTTGGGAGAAAATACACATTTTAAATTTTTTTTATTTTTGTGTGTGTTTTGTGGATTGTTGGGAGAAATATAGATGCAATTGATATTTTAAAATTTGGTTTTTTTCTGAAAACTAGGTTTAGTTAAATTTTAACACTAAAGAAAACAACTTGATTTCCAGCCAGAATATATTTGGATTGGTGGACGAAAATTCTGTAGAGGAAAATACACAGGCACGCATAAATGCGTTCATCGACGCAGCTTTAGAGGATTTCCATTTCCTATCAAATGCAACTCCAAATATTGTAATCCCCAACAACCAGATGGCATATTTTGACTTCTTGTGGGAAATTGAAATTTTCCTAGATGATGAAGAGGGAGATGCCATCATCTTAAATGTAAATGATGGGTTTTATATAGATGAAGAAGGAGATCGTTATATTAAGGAATTAGATTTTTAGTTTTAATGAAAATATATAAAATTATTTTATAATAAAATTATTAAAATTTAAATTAAACCATTTTATTTTGTTTTACAATGGGTGTGGTGGGTAAAAATTTAATTTTGTTTTACAATGGGTGTGGTGGGTAAAAAATTGAAAAAAAAAACATTATCGATAACTTTAATGAATTATAGCAAATAACATATGTTTAGACTATGTGTAACCAAAAAATTTTTTTTTCTATAAATTGTGAATTTATTGAGTTATTTATTACATTTCATTATAAATTATCAAACGATGAATATTAAAGCGGAATTAATTGCTTCATTCAATAAATTAAATATGAAACATATTTTAAGTGTAAAAAATATGGTAGATGGAAAGGACTATCCTATTACAGGAGCTGAACGAGTAACTACAAAATATGGAGATGTTATAGTCTTAGAATTGGAAGGAGCTATGCTTTATCTTCCTAAAAGATTTAATGCCTTAACTGAAAACGATGTTGGGTACCTATCAACTGGCTCATATATCATTTCAAAGATTCCTTTAGATGATGAAAAGGATACCATTAATTATAAGCTGGAAATTAAGACGGCTCCTCCTACGAAAGGATATTATCCTTATACTCATTTTAATACATTTAAATAAAATAATTTTTTTTTTTTTTTTTTTTTTTCAATAAAAATGATTAAACAATAAAAATAAATTATTATAAATTCTTGTGTTGTTTTCTTTTATTAGTAAACAGATAAATATATATAATGTAGAATTATTAATATTTTCATAAGTTGTAAATGAAATCTTAATGTGGAAAGATGGAGGTTATTGAAACTTTTCTACAAGAATTCGGAAGTGTTATCTTTGAAGAACATTTGGAATTATTATGTACATTCAAAAGAGAATATACAGATTTTAATGTATATAGTATGCCTTGCTCTCACGAAAGTACAAGTGGAGATGTCGTGGGCTTATGTGGATGTTACTTTTTCTTTAAGAGAAAAAAGGAGGTTGTGAGAATTATAGAAAACTATAAAAAAATATTAAAATATTTTAAATGTCTTAATTTATGTGCAAGAAAACAAAATAATAAATATGATTAAACTTTTTTTTTTTTTATAAAAGCGCATTTTTTTTTCTTTAAATAGAGAGTTTCAAAGCAAAAATATTATTAGTTTACATTTAAAATTCATCGAGAATGTTCAATCTTGTAAGAAGCCCGAAAATATACGACTGTGTATTTGAGTTGGAATATTTTATAAATTTAAAATTAAAGATATCCTGCGGATTTTCCACAGCTCTTGGTTTTAAGCCTATTGTCTGGTTGCATTATAAGGATAGGAACTTCATTGGATTGGACCGGGATGAATGGATAAACCTTATGAGCTATAAGGAATATATTAAGGCAACACTTAATCAGTATGAATTCCAAGATTGTATGAATCTAATTAATAAGGATGAAAAGAAGGATGTTCAATATACATTTCAGTATAGGAATAATATTTGCTATCTCATCCTACAACAGGGAAACCATAAAATAAAAATTGATCCTGAAACTTGGAAATCTCTGACTCAAATTGGAATATTCTTGACGACATTTTTAAGCTGGAATACAATTCTTCGTAAGCAAATCTTATATTTTTATTATGAACATTATATTCCTAATTGCTCTATTTTAAATAAAACAAATGTACAATATTATGAAATTAAAAATATAAATGAAAGAGATATAGAAATTAATTTAACCAGACTTTGTTATGAGTTTGGAAAAAAAATGCAAAATAAAATTAAAACAGATGTTAAAATCTATAGATTATTATTAAGAATGGATAATAAATAAAAAACAAACAAAAAAAAAAAAATATATAATAAAAAAAAAAATATATAAAAACAAACAAATATTTGAGTTTTTTATTAATTCTTTATTTTGAAATTTATTAAAAACTTTAAACATAAATGACCACAAATAAATGTATTAAATTTTTGATATCTTAAATAGTTATATTTAATGTTTTTACCCAAGTATCTTAAAACTTCCATAGGTGGTTGGAGATTACCAAAACTATCAAAGTATTCTACATTATCATTATTTTTATAAAATGCTACCCAATGTGTTCCATATCCTCTATTTGAGTCCAAGTTTATAATTCCATTCTCTATTCGGTGTGGAGTTTTAGGAAGTTTATCCCTCATATATACTCCTCTAAAATATGGAATATACTTCTTCCCAAATGTTCTCAAGTCCACATCTGTTAGTGGTCTATTAGGTAGCTGTTTCAATAGTTTTTTGATGAGGTATAAAATATTCCATAGCCTTTCTTATAAGGTTTAAGATATAGACCTTTACCCATAACTATTGACTCTAATGTTTTGTTATGACGCTTACTTTCTTCGAGCTGTTGTCTACCATTTTTAGCTAAAGTAATAGTTTTAGCAATTGCTGACCCACCAGAAGCTATTGCTCCCAATGCTCCAAGTGCTGTTAGAATAGGAACAAGTGGTAGAAAACCGCCAAGTTTAGGTATGTTGATAATTCTAGGAATTTTTACTATAGATTTTTTTCCAAGAAAAGAATGTCGGATAGCTTTTTGTGCAGTTTTAATAGCGGTATTGATGTCATTTGGTTTTTCCTTTTTTAAAATATCGGTTGCTGATTTAACGGCATTCTTAAAAATATTTCGTCTACACTTTTTCTTTTGGTTACCAGTTTTTACTCCCAAGCCCAATTTAACTTTTGACTTCATTGCGTTAGTGACAAGGTATGCGTTGAGTTTTTCTCCAAATGTACTATCTTTAGCTTTAACTCTACTACAAGCTTTTTCTGCTAGTTCTTTATCTGCGTTATGTCGTTTATGAATATCAGTGTTCTGAGAATAAGCAATATCATGAATCTTGCAAGCTGCGTCCAAAGGATAGATACCTTTATCACCCCTTTGTAATCGTTTTTCCAATTTAGTTCCTGGTCCACAAAACTGATAACCCGGTAAATGAAGTTCAAGTGGTATTGAATTAATTAAGCTATTTACAAGTCCTTTTCCAAGGACGAATTGTTTTCTACTAAGTTCTTTATTTTTATACACAATCATTTATATATAAAATTGCTTTTTCTGAAATTAAAATAAAAAATTCGAAAGTAAATAAAACGTTACATTAAACAAACGTATGCTTTCAGTTATTAAGATGCGTTTGGTAAAACAACAATCGAATATTTCAGTAAGAAACTTGGATTTAACGGAAAACAGAAATGGTTTTAAACATAGCTGCCTTTTACCAAATTCTATTAGAGCACTAATAGTTGGTCCCTCAAACTGTGGCAAAACAAATATAATGCTAAGTTTAATTGAAAGTCCGAATGGTTTAAAATTTAAAAATATTTATATATACTCAAAATCATTAAATCAACCGAAATATAAATATCTGTCAAGATTAATTTCATCAGTAAAGGGTATGGGACTTTATACATTTTCAGACAATGAACATGTCATACCACCCGAAAAAGCTAAAGTAAATTCTATTATGATATTTGACGATGTCGCTTGTGAAAAACAAAATAATATAAGATCATATTTCTGTATGGGGAGACATGAAAATTTGGTTTTGCAATTAGGTCACCAACACCCAATTTATTGCGATTAGTTCGACCCCATTCACTAACCAATCGCACGTCTTTTCTTTTATCGACATTTTCCATAGTTTTACCATATACAGCATTGTTAAGCAATTTAAAGAAATCTTTTTCAAATTCATTCTTTGCTGCTGTTCTATATTGTGTATTTAGGTCTATGTATGTCTTTAACCACGGTTTTTGTTTAAATTTAAGAATTCGGTGAACTTTTTGCAAAACCAATCCATTATTTAAACATTGTTCTAATGTTTTATAATGGATAACATAACTCTTTTTATCTGCTAAATCAGCTACTAGTTTCTCGTGTTTACTCCCACCAATTATTTTGTTTTCCGAGCAAAACGGCAAGTCATTGTGATAGTCATGACAGCTAAAAGGGTAAGCCAAATCGACTTCATAAATATACCCAACTTCTGAATCATGGGAAATATTTTTGGGGTGAACAAAATCATTTGTCCAAGTAAAGCCTCCATACGGAAGTGCTTCTGACATTGCCCAACCATAAAGATTATTTACATCGAAATATAGTATATACTCTGAAGGCTTTGTGGAATCATAATCATTAAGATATTTATGATTAGCCTTACTATACCTTTTACTACATTGTGTAAGTCCACCACGAATTCCTCGTTTAACGAAATTATACATTTCTAGATCTGTAAACAGTTCGAGTTCAATTTTTGTATATTTCAACATTGCATCCCATGAAAGGCCTGGTATGGTATAGTAATGTGAAGGATCTAGCTGATAAATATTATTACAGAGTTTCCTAAAGTTTTCAAATACATCTGTTAGTAGAAGCACATCAGTTTTTAAATATAGTTTCATGTAATCCATAATTGATTTACAATCAAACTTTTTCCAAATTTTTCCTGCAAGTAAATAATCTTCCTCGGAACAGTGTTTATCAGTTAAACTGCTGTAAAATGATTCAATTGGTGGGAGTTTATTTTCTTTTAATTTTTCAAATGAATCTAAATATTCATATGGAAAAACACCCTTTCGTTTCATTAGAGAAAACTCTTCCTCATCTATAAAATTTTCTTTAATTGAATTTAAATCTCCATCACTTAAATTGCTAGCTAATGAATCTAATCCCGCTGCCATAAATCTAAAAGAGTCTAAAAACCTTAGTTCAATTTTTTTCCGGTTTTATACTTTCGTACTTTTTCAAGTTGTTCTTCAATAGTATGCTGAGGAATATTTTGCTTACGTTTTTTTAAATATAACCGATTTATATGATCATCGATTTCTTTATCAGTATATACCCGAACAGTATGAGATAAAGAAATGTATAGCTCCTTATTTATTGGAATTACATTTGTATCGCCTTTAATACTAAGTAATTCCTTAATAAATAAGTGACAATCATACTTTGAAAAATTGTGGAAAAAAATTGGAATGAAGTTTGGAATTTTATAATTTAAATTGCATGAATTATGTGCAGATCCTCTATATTTTCCTGATAAATGGCAGTGGTCTCTAACGACTAGTTCATCGCCTAGTTCTTTGTCGCAAATATGACAGATTTTGGAGTTTAAAAAATGTTCTTCTTCTAAGGGGGTTAATGGTATCATAGGTATAACCTTTTCAAAAAATTTCTTATATATATCCCTACACTCGTTAATTAAACTATCTATAAAATGTTGCCCTACATTAATGGTACTATCATTATTAGCAAACATTTGAAACTTATCTAAATCCTTATTAAAATTACACTTAATATTAAATCCATATGCACATGGCACATGTTTTCTTAAGAATCTAGAGTTAACACTATTACTACTTACATCTACTTCCTCTAGAACACATTCGAAATCTGCATACACTAAGAATGGAACTTCCATCTGCCTTTCATAATGCTGATATTTAATTATAGATTTTTCTCCCTCCGGCATCTTGGGAATGCATTCTCCACACTCTCTCTCCTTATGAATTACCATTCTCTCTGGTATATTTGTATGGTAGAGACAACTATTGCAAAAAATTAAAGCACCTTTATGTTTTGAAATTTGGGAACTTAGTAGTCTAAGAGAAAAAGAATTTTTGTTAATAAGATGTTTTGCACGATATATTTAAATATTTTGATAACTACCTTGAAATATTGTTTATTAGAATGTAGTGCATTTTATCACCACATTCGTCTTCCAGCAGCATAAGGTTTATATGCATATTTTTTTCCTTTTTGGTAATGTAGTATGGTCCAATAACAGCCTTGGATTTCCTATCAAACCCGAACACATTTACACTTATATCAGTATTATTTCTTTCAAATACTTTAATATCTTTCACATCAGTAGGAAATTGCATTGATGTGAAATTAAGTGTTCTACCGCAATCAAGCTTAATATTATTGTCAGCAATATTTGGTATATTGTAAATTGTCTGCCTATGTGTATTAATATTATCACCATTATAAAATGCTGCTATTACACTCCATTTAAAGCAAAATACATCATTGTTTTGAATGTTGACACAAGCTTTCTTCCTCGCCAGCTCTACGGGTGTAGGTATATATTGGGATCCTGATAATGTTGATGCTTTATTTATGTTCATTTCCAGCCATTTAATTTGGATAAGAGTCCAACCAGAATCTCTTTCTTGAAACTCTGACATTTTAGCTTTAATTTTTTCAATTTGTGTTGTCAAAGCTAAGTCTACGTCATCCGCTCTCGATATACGCATCATTTCCGTACAATGATACATATTTGTTTCTGGCTTATCAGGATGTGCTGGTAACTTGTATCGAGCAGTAAATTCCAAATTGAATTTCACCATTATGTGTTCGGCTAGACACATATTCAAAAGTTTTTGAATAAGTCTTTGACCCTCTTCCAAATACTTATTTAAATTAAGGTCTAGGTCTTCTTTTGGGAAACGGTATGTCTGAAGCCGTGACTTGAATGAATTTTTTATGCTATACATTTTGTTTCCAATTTCCTTTTGTATATTAATCCTGTGTGTGGGTTGTGAGCAATGTATAAACCATTGCTGGGATTGTATTAGAGTGTTACAATCCTTGCACATAATAACAGCTTCTGAACACGGTTCTAACTTTTGTTGTTTCGATGGTGTTATGAATGTGTCGGGTTCTACTAGTGATTGACGCTTCCTAGATGCAGCTGATGTTGATGGATGTTCATCCATTTCTTCTACTTGATGTTGTTGCGGTTGTTGTTGTTGCTGTTGTTGTTGCCGTTGTTGTTGTTGTTGTTGTTGCTGTTGAAGGAAATCTATATGGATTTCAACATGTTTTTTTTTTTCATAGATGTCATGGATATATGATTACATATATCACATGGCATATGAATTGTGCTATGTTTTTTTAAAATGTTTTTATTTTTGTATAGATTTTGGCAAATTTCACAAATTATTCCAGTTGCCATTATTAATTTTAAAATTTTTATTTCTTTTTATATTTTTAAAATCACAAACTTTCTTAAGCAAGTATACTTTAGAAACTAAATGAAAAGAATATATTTAAACCTTATATATACTTCAAATATCTATACAGTCGATCACCCAAACAAACAAAACAACAACATTCCTCCATCTGACTACTCATAAACACACAACAAAAAGGGCTTATCAGAAATGTGTATTTTCTCCCAACAATCCACAAAACACACACAAAAATAAAAAAAAAATTTATATTTTCCAATTTCTTTCACATCTATCCATCTACACATACACACACACACACACACACACAAAAAAGGGCTTATCATAAATGTGTATTTTCTCCCAACAATCCACAAAACACACACAAAAATAAAAAAAATTTAAAATGTGTATTTTCTCCCAACAATCCACAAAACACACACACAAATAAAAAAAATTTAAAATGTGTATTTTCTCCCAACAATCCACAAAACACACACAAAAAATAAAAAAAAATATTTTTCCAATTTCTTCCTCAAGGTCTGTCTGTAAATCTATCCATATTCAAGACACACTCCAATATAATACCCTTATCATCTCACACCCCATAAATTATTAATTTTAATATCAGCGCTTTGAAAAAATTGTCCACAAAATTTTTTTTCAAAATCAAGTGCATCGACAAGTACACAGTATGTCTGTCTTCCACAAAACACACACAAAAATAAAAAAAAAAATATTTTTCCAATTTCTTCCTCAAGGTCTGTCTGTGTATTTATCTATCTATATTCAAGACACACTCCAATACAATACCCTTATCATCTCACACCCCATAAATTATTAATTTTAATATCAGCGCTTTGAAAAAATTGTCCACAAATTTTTTTTTCAAAATCAAGGTCCGTCTATCGATCACAACAAAAGAAAGGCTTCAACAAGTGCATCGACAAGTACACAGTATGTCTGTCTTCCACAAAACACACACAAAAATAAATCACATCTTTTCTCAAGTGCATCTACACAGTAAGTCCGTCTATCGATCACAACAAAAGAAAGGCTTCAACAATGCACCCAACACTTGTGCATTGCATTGCTCCCCCAACATTTTTTTTTTCTAAATCTCAGCTTTATTGCTTTCCTATAAAATTTAACGACTTTTTTATTACTTTGTTTTGAAATTTTTTAAAAAATTTCACCTACTTTAACACGTGTTCAGGAATTTCCCCCCTAATTTTGCCTTTTTTAAAATTTTATGACATTTTTATGGCTTTTTTAAAAATTTTAATGGCTAAAAAAAATTTTAATGGCTAAAAAAAACAACGATGACCTTTTATTTCACCTACTTTAACACGTGTTCAGGAATTTCCCCCCTAATTTTGCCTTTTTTAAAATTTTATGACATTTTTATGGCTTTTTTAAAAATTTATGACATTTTTATGGCTTTTTTAAAAATTTTATGACATTTTTATGGCTTTTTTAAAAATTTTATGACATTTTAATGGCTAAAAAAAATTTTAATGGCTAAAAAAAACAACGATGACCTTTTAATGGCTTTTATTACTTCCCCCCATATTAAACCTATAGGAAGTTGACCTTTTAACGAGTGAGGTAGTATCCGAGTGAAGTAGTACCCGCTATATACATATACTCAAATGTTTTCTTGAAGCATCGAAAACGTAATTGCGCAATCACTGTTCTAATTTCAATATCAATAGCTAAGCGCAAGTTCGTGTAACTGCAACCTGAAAAGACAATAATGTCAGTAATGGATGGCTGGCAGATGTTTAGAAAATACCCAGAATTCGCTATCTGAAAATTTTTGAAGAACTAATTTTCTGACAAACGTCATATGTAGCACCTTTTTTTGCAGATTACCATTCTTACACTGTTTAAACATCAAATAACCCAAAATTATGCAACCGAACGCCGTCAAATTGCGGTACAAAGAGTCAGCCAGTGGAAGAAAGTTGTAAGTTACTAGCAAAATGATACAAACGAATTGGTTTTGCAAAGTGGAATAACGTTTTAAAAGCCGCTTGTGAAGTGGAAAAACGCTTTAAATGACATCGCGATTGTGGATATGAAACGTTTTTCCACTAAAAAAAAATTATAAACTGTAAATTTGCATGTAATATAAAATTAAAATTTCTTGATATTTTGCATACAAGTTTTTATTATCATTATTTTTGATAATCTACCAAAAAAATTAAAAAATAAATTCTCCTGCCTGTTAAAAACGTTTTTTTGCTCTCCTGAAAAATAATAATTTTGTAACCTACAACGTTATTCGCGGCTGTGCTTCAATTATAAATTGAAGCCGGTACAAATTAGATCTAAGTTTCTTTTTTGTACAGATGAAAACTAAGTCATTGCAAAAAATATAGGTACATATGTTTATTATTGCATTTTTTTACAATTAAGAAAAGTTAATAAATAAAACGAAAAAGATAACAACCCGTAGGACATTTCAGTTTACTTTTTCGCGATTATACTGTATATTAGGATTTTTTTATTCAACCTGCCATGAAAATGATATTCTTTATGAGTTCCAAAAACAATAAAATTAAAATATTTAAAATTTTTTTTAATAAATTCATTTGTTTTTACGTAAAAAAATTTATCATAAATAAGTATTTATATTTTTGTAGGCTTAAATTAAGTTTGTGTACGAGTCTGTAATTATGCATGTTGTTAAATTTATAAAAATTAAAAATGATAGTGGCACCACTGAAATGTAAATACATAATAAAAAACACAGCTGTTTATATTTGTTCAATTGTAGCTGTCGTCTTTAAAATAATTCAGTAGCTGATTACGCGGCTACAATTGCAACATGCTGCATTTGTAGTCGTGCCTTCGTGTTGCCTGCTGTCTCGAATGTGTTTAATGCATAACTACAGAGGAAAAACATAGACAATGTCAGAAGCAAATTACATGTACGTTTGTGACCAAATGTTATTAACCTTCTATAAAACAGCAATTTTGACAGACATTCACAATTACATATGACTTGAAAAGTTGACAAGTCAGATGTAAAAAACATGTCGTCTACGGGCACCTTAATAAGGATCAGGTACTTTATTTTGCGCATAACAGAATTAGGCAAAATAGGAATAAAAATAATATGATAGGAAACAATAATTATAGAAACAATACTAATAGAAATAATTACCATAGCAACAATAATAGGAGAAACAATTATAATCCTAATATCAATTCTAGTAGCCCAATGAATAATAACAACAATAACAAACGAATAATAATAACAAAAATAATTATAATAATAATTACAATAATAACAATGATAGGAGTTACAACAATCGTTATAATGGCAACAATAATAGAAACAACAATCGGAATAATAATGGAAATAATGATTTTAATAATTTGAAATTTTTTGGAATACAGTTGTTAAAACAAACATTTAAATTTCCCTTTAAATTTAACATAACAAATGATAAATATTCCTGTAACAGCTTGTTCAAACTTTACTATTGATTTGTTACTTTGTAATTTCTGTCATTAATTGTATAATTTATTCCTTATAATTAATTAATTATTTTATTACTTATTTGGAACTATGTATGTATTTATTAACAATATTTTCCCACTGCTGTTAAAGAGACTTGGTCTTATAGCATTGGCGTGCTAAATAAATAAATAAATAAAAAAATAAAAATAAAAAAATATACGTTATGTACAGGAAAACTCCGAAGGTCCGGAGATGAGTCAAGAAACTGTACAGGCCCACTTTCCGGAACAACAACAATAAGATTAAATAATGTTTTCCAAATATCAAATAATTTCACGAATCTTGTAAACTTGGACTTAGGCAAAAATTTAATACCTACATTTTCATTAGACACAGGAGCAGACATCTCCTTGTGCAAATTGAACAAATTAAATGAGAATTTAATAAACATAGATAAAGAACATCAAGTAGTTTTACAGAAATCAATACAGAAAAAATTAAATCTATAGGAACATTAGAATTGAATTTTAACATATACAATAAGAGAACAAAACATTAATTTCATATTATCGACGAAGATTTTCCAATACCAACAGACGGGATTTTAGGAAGAGATTTCTTTACGAAATTCTTATGTAAAATTGATTATGAGACATTTACAATAACACTTACCATAGAGAACGAGGAAATTAAAATTCCTATGAAATCATGCATAAATAGAAACTATTGCATAAAGGTAGAAAAAAGATCAGACTCCTATAAATTTGGATGTACAGGAAGATAACATTATTTTAAATAAGGAAATGCAACCGGTAGCTCGTTTCTGTATTTCTCGCATTGCAAAATTTCTCACATTAAGTGTGAAACAAAAAATTCCATCGTTTCTCGATTTGTGAGAAAAAAAGTGTTTCTGTATTTGAATGCGAGAACAGACAACACAGATTCTGTTTTAACTGGAATACTTCCAGCAATTAAGTGTCAAATGCAAGCGAAACGTCAATAAAAGAAATAGATATAATAAAAATAGGGCTGCCAGATTTGACGATTTATCGTCATTTTGACGCTTTTTTGTTCCAACATTGGCAAAGTGCCGATTTGCTGTTTTTTTTTGGTGACGATATTATTCAGTCTTCGAAATAAAATAATTTTAATTAGTTTAATATGTTTATATATTCAGCACCACAGAAAAATTATATCTTTAAAAACAAGGCAAAAATTTATGGGCAAAATCAAAATTTCGAAGGAAAACTGTTTAATTTTTATTTCCTTAGATTATTTAATACATTTGTTTATGTGATCAAAACATTAAACTATTACCCCATTTTTCAATCAATGGACTATAAGAAATTTTTGCCTTTATTTTGGCAAGTTCAATATGATATTTTGTCACGCCTTTAAGTGATCTTTTCAGGAAAAAAACAATCTGAAATTTTAAATTGCTATCGGATTAACCCATTCGTGGCCGCCGTGCCAATTTTGGCACACTTGATTATTGAGTGGTTATAAAAATATTGGCAATATTTAATAAAACATTACGTTATTTAGTAGTGGAGGGTGAAATGATTAAATATATTAAATAACTAATTAATGAAGTTTATTAGTTTTCTGGCAATGAGCTGTTAAACCACAGCAAAATTCCACCTGCGGAGGCAGGTATCGGTTATAATTATTATAACTTGTGCGTAAAGTAATTTGTCATGAATACTTCTAATTTTACAATATCAATATATAACGAAACATTTGCAATAATTTTTAGTTTGATAAACAAGATAAAACAGTTTTTATAACGCCTAAAATGTTACTGTGCCAATTTTGGTACAACGGCCACAAGTGTACATTGTACTCTCGTCAAAACGCAAATACACGAATGTGTAAACGACTGTATATTTCTTTGTTTTCGTCGCTACATAAAACAGGGAATCCCCAAATAAGAATGCAAAATCTCTGTTTGTTTATTTTACATTCACTAGCTTGATTTTTCAGTTGATATTTGGTATTGAATAGAGTTTGTTTTCAATTGTTTTCAATTCCCGCTTTCCCGGGAATTAATTGCGGGATTCCCGGGAAATTTTGAAGAAAATCTTTTTTAAAAACTTAGGTAAATCTATTTCGGACTCGTGTCGTTAGTTGTTTTTTCCAACTTAATTTCACCACAATATTTAAAATTGCTAAAGTTTAAGGCTTATTAAGCTAATTTTTGAGAATGGGCTTAATATAGGGCCTATGATAAATTATAGAAATATCTACACGAAATTTTATTTCTTGTCCTAGCAAACTGAAGTGTAAATTTTACAACAATATTATAATGTTTTACGGTTAAGGACGTAGTAAAGTGTTTTCCTAGATTGTGTTTTATACGCGGTATATCAAGCGATTTTGAGTATTATGAAAGTTGGTGCGCTATAAAATGAGTTTGTTGGAATTTAATGACAGTATGTGCATTTCACCACAAATTTATGTTAGTTTTTGTTGAGTTTTTAGGGAGGTAGTTCCATATTTGGGTGCGTAACGCTTTTCATACTGAAGCGATTCTGTAGGAATAGTATATGAAGTAAATAAAAGTTCTCTTTCCTGCTGAATTTGTTGAACGGTAAATATGTTTCAGAATTCCTACTTCGTAATGTTGAGCTTTCTGTTCCTAATCGTCCTTCCAGAAATGTTATTCCCCTAATGCTAGGAGTACAACTGGGTCGTACGTCGTAAGAACGTTGGACGCAACGCCGTAAATTTCTACAAACACGCTCTATTTACGCACAATTCCATCGTAGACGTACTTTGTTTTCCTTTGAAAATAATATTAGAAAAATCGAAATTTATTGTAATTGTTGATAGTTTTTTCTTCTTTTTATTTGTTTGCAAATATTCAATTTGAAAACACAAAAATAATTTAATTTTATATTATTAATTTTTCATTTTATATAACAATACGGCCGTAACCGGCGTATGAAATAGAATTAGATCTATGTCGACGTACCATATAGATACGTTTTTACATTTGCGCCAACTATTGTGTGCCTTTGTATTAAATATCACAAGTTTTTATTTGACAACGTATCTACGTTTAATGCTACTACGTTCATACGGTCCAATTGTGTTCCTACGATAAGACTTTAATACTTTCATTCTAATTATGCAAATGAGATCTGATTTTGACAATGTATATACTTACGTACATATATTGATTTTTATGATCTAAGTAGGGTTGCCATATTTGAAAAGTGAAAAAAAAGTACATTGACGAAAAAAAACAGTACTTTTCGGAAAAAAACAGTACATATTTTTCTTTATTGATAACATAAGTTTTACTTCAATACATCACATTTTTATTTAAATTAAGTTAATAAGAAACATAAAAACATTTAAAAACTATGAGAACATAACGGTGACATAACTTTTAATTCAATAACATCACATATTTTTTAAAAATTAATAATAAAAAAAAAAACATTAAACGCATATAAAAACTATGAGAACGTAACAAAAAAAATTGCATTTGTTTCAAAAGGCAAAGCATATATATTTCTATTCGAACTATAAATAGTATCTTAAGTTACTTACGTGATCAAAAACACAAATTAAACGTCGTTTTTCGAATGATATTAATATAAGTTTGAATAAACGAATTACAAATGCTTTAACATTTTTAACTATATATCAGAACTATCCATATATTTAAAAGTTATTAATTAAATTTCAAAAGTGGTAATTGAATTTCAAAAACTACGAATTGAATTTTAAAATTATATATAATATGTATGTATGTATTGGAAAATTCAATTTCTTTGTTTCTTAAAATTGCAATAATATTCAATTAATACTTGTGGAGTATTATTTATAACTTAAAGAATATCAATTGTATTTGACAAATTATCAATTTTTAAGTAGACTTCTACTCCATCATCCATAGAAATGGTTATTGTACTTAAAATCAATATTTAACAAAAATTAAATTATGATTTAAGAAAATAATATCTAGGCGCAACACAATGAAAATATTTTTTGTTAAAGTCGACTATAATTTTAATTTTAATAAATTTTTTGAAGTTTATTTTAAAGAAAATAATAATTTCTATGGACAATAAAGTAAAGTCTCCTTTAAAACTGATAATTTGTCAATTACAATTGATATTTTTTAAGTAATAAATAATATTCCAAAAGTATTAATTGAATGTTATTTAAAGAAAAAATTCAAAAAGAAAAAATTAATTGAATTTTTTAAATTCATACATTTTATCATTTTATAAATTCAATAAACAATTACTTACAAAAAAGTAAATTAAAAAAAATTATAAATATTTATCCCTTTTTTGTACACATTTAACAATACAATTTTTTCCTGTTTCAGTCTTCAAAAAATTATAAAATTCAATACATGTATATCCAAAATTTGTCTTTATAATCAACTCGCTTTCCAAATTTTCTATTAATAATCTATTTCTCTCTTTTCTCCAAAACGAAAACATTAAACTGAATATTCTTTCCGTACCAGCATTGGAATGTGGTATGGAAAAAATAAAATTGCATATTGACTCAAAATTCGGAAACGAGCCACTATTTAAAAACTCTTTCCATTTTTCGTCAACTGGTTTTTGTGTTTCTATGGTTTCAGAAAAAGTCTTTAATGATAGGAATTCATCAAAAAGTAAATCCATATCAATATTTTTAATAGAAAACAATTTGATTAAAACAGCAAAATCGTTAAATTGTATATTGGAATTTAAATTAAAAACACGTAGTTTTTCAAATTTATTATTACTTAAATCGAAACGATCTTCAATGTATTTTACTATCGAATCTAAAACCGCGTCAGCTCGCTTTTTAAACAATGCTACTTCCTGGAGATTATCACAACCACTACATACGGTTCCAGCTAAATAGCCATAAAACTCTTCATTTTTTTGTTGTATAAATTTATCGCGAAGACGTTTAATTATTTCAAAAATATCGATTACCACCAATCTGTTTTGTTCTTCTAACTTTTTTATACAGGATGATAAAGCTGTACCTACATTGTGAATAAATCCCAAATAAGCTTCAGCACTCTCTAGTTCAAAAAACTGTTTTAAAACAGTTGGACAATCTTGAGAGAGGAAATAAGTTTTTATTGCTGCATAATTCTTAAAAAGCCTTTCAATAGCTGGAGTCAAACTAAGCCAACGTGTCGGTACATGTCGGAGCATTTCACTCCATTCTAAATCACAAAACTCGAATATTTCTTTAAGGTTGGTAGTTTTTTTTGTCGAAGAGCTAAACTCATTAAAAACTTTGATAA
Organism: Pollenia amentaria; assembly: GCA_943735925.1. Classification (NCBI taxonomy): domain Eukaryota; kingdom Metazoa; phylum Arthropoda; class Insecta; order Diptera; family Polleniidae; genus Pollenia; species Pollenia amentaria. Next base: position 75,998,552 of record OX031010.1, read on the forward strand.
CAATATTTTCTAAATCATATTTTAAAAGCTTTAATGAATTTTTAAATGCGTTATTTAGGATATGACACAAACATCCCACACCGATTATATCTGGATTACTTTTTTTAAGTTCCACAAAAACACTTTTTTTACATCCAAAGTTAACGTTTGCATTATCAGCGCAAAAACTGGTTACATTCTTTAAGCTTAAGCCTCGTCCGTCTAATTTTGACTTTAAAGAGTTTGCGATATCGATCGACATTTCCGAGTTTGACTCATAAAAGTTGAACAGTTTTGTGTTTACTCCTGTATACTTTGAAAAATATCTTATTACTATAGGAAAAGTTTTGATATTTCCTTTGTTTGACGCGTCGGTTGATATAGAAAAAGGGTGGTTATTATCTAAGTCTTTAATAACTGTTTCGATAGAATATTTAGAAAGTATATTAGTTACAATTTTGGAACACTTTGTCCTACCACATGTAAAATTGGTAACAACATTTGAGTCAGGAAACAAATGTTTGAAAAGCTTACTGGTACAATCTGCCGAAATGAAGCTGTGGCTATGCATAACCGTATGATATGCAAAAGCAGCCTCTGCCATAGCGCTGCACTCACGATTACCTTCTGGGTTATCATTTTTTTGATTTAAAAAACTGGTAACGGATTTCTGCTGAATGCTAACTAAATTCCTCATGTGTTTGGCGGATTTCATATGACGTTTAACGTCACTAATACCACCATTACCAATTGAGAACGAAATCCCGCAAGCCGAACACTGAGCCATCGTTTCTTCCTTAGATTTCAACAACCAATTGAAATCCTTTGTCCAACAATCTTTAAATTTGTTTTTGCGGCGATTTCTGACAATATTTTGTACTCTTTTAGGCAATTGGCAGTTAATTTCTTCGACATCGGTAGAACTAGAATTGCATTCCATTTTTAACTAATCAAGAAAAATGCAATGTAAAAACAGAATATGTTTTTTATAATAAAGATCTTACCGTTTAGTTAAGGCCGTGTATTAATTTTTTCAAAAGAATATTAATTTAACTACACCTCAAAAGAACATAACAAGCAAAAACACAAAACTTTCTTAATTACAAACATAAAAGTTTTTGATTAAAAAGTAAACAAACCAAATTTGTATACAACTAAACGAAGTGGAATAAAAACAGGGCGATTCAAAATAAATTTTTATAGATAAATATCGTACACATGAAAAAATATTTTTCAATATATTCTTTTTGCACGCAAAAAAAATTTTTAATATAAAAAATATGTACTAAGTACAAAAACAGTACAAATTTAAAAAAAAAGTACTTTTGCGTACTGTTTTAGGTATTGTGAATAAAACAGTACATTTTACAAAAAACAGTACATGTACTGTTTAAAACAGTACGAATGGCAACCCTAGATCTAAGTGACCGCCTGGAAGGTATACTACTTTGTTTGTAAATGGCGTAAATGGTAGTGTGGAAGAAGCTCTTGTATCAACTGAATCTTAAATGGAAACAAATGCAAATCCTTGTGCAAAATTGTGGCCAAAGTTGTTCTTTGAAGACCAAGCTCCTGAGCACGGCGTCGAAATGAGGTTTATGGACTGTTTTGAACACTTTCTTGAGCAGCAGTAATGTTTTCAGCCGATCTTACAGTGCGTTGTGGTCCTTGCTTGGGCCTATCACCTACAGACCCTCTTTCTTCGAAATCATTCACTAAACGATAAATAGTGCGCTTTGTTGGCACGTTATTTCTCCCACGTGTCTACTTCACGACTGCCAAATATGAACTGTCAAGCCTAATGTTTACCAAAATGGCGGCAAAACAAATTAGTATACCTTCCCGGCGGACACCGTGTATAATAGATACTTGATTTAATTATTTTAAGCGTAATAGCCAGTAAGAAATAAATAAAAAAAATGTTGGGCGGGAATCCCGGGATCCCGGGAATTTGATTTTTATTTCCCGCTTTCCCGGGAATCCAAAAAGTGCGGGAATAAAAAAACTCTAGTATTGAAGCTTTTAACACGCGCTGTAAGTTTTTAAAAATGAATCGGCAACAACATTTTAGAGCCAACTTTTTCACAAGTTGCGACCTCTAAATGATTTACGCCACATAGGCTACCGTGCTACAGGAACCATTAGAGAAAATCGCACCAAGAAATGTCCACTACCAGATGCAAAGGAAATGAGTAAGAAACCAAGAGCGGAGTTGGATTACAGGTTCGATAAAAATAATGAGTTATTATTGGTCCGCTGGAAAGACAATTGTATTTGCACTATGGCTACCAATTATGATTCCTATGAGCCGGTAGGAAATGTAAAAAGCTGGTGTTCAGCTAAAAAGCAAAAAACTGATATGCAAATTCCACTCTTATTCCAAAACTACAATAAGGGCATGGGTGGAGTAGATGAAATGGACCAATCAATATCATTGTATAGAATTGCCATGCATGGCAAAAAAAGGTGGTGGGTTTTATTCACTTACATGATTGATATGGCCATATCAAATGCGTAGCGCTTGCATGTTCTTACTAATGAAAACCCCATGGATCAATCTAAAGCTAAGTTCATCAAAATGCGTTTTTTTTTAAATCGGAAGTAATTGACTTAGGACATCAAATAACAAAAGACGGCATACGTACAGATTTATCTAAACATAAAGCTATAAGCAATACCCAATTCCAAAAGACAAAGATGAAGTTAAGAGATTTGTTGCATTTTGCAATTATTACAGAAGTTTTATAAACAATTTTGCGGAAATAACGAAATGCTTAAATGACCAAACTAAAAAGGGAAAAGAATTTCAATGAACAGAAGAATGTCAACAGGATTTTGAAATATTAAAAACAAAATTGGTAAACGCACCAATATTAAGAAATCCAGATTTTGAACAACCATTCATATTGACTACTGATGCATCAAATTTTGCATTAGGAGCTATTTTGTCGCAAGGTACAATAGGAGAGGATTTACCGATTTCTTATGCAAGCAAAACATTAGGAAAACATGATTTAAATAAACCCGTAATTGAAAAAGAACTCCTTGCCATACATTGGGGTATAGAGTTCTTTAGGCCTTATTTATTTGGGAGAAAATTTATTGTAGTAACAGATCATAGACCACTTATTTCACTTTTTTCTCATAAAAATCCTTCATCAAAATTGACTCGTATAAGAATAGATTTATCAGACTATGATTTCAAAATTATTTATAAACAAGTAAGAGTGCTATATTCGGCTACGCCGAATCTTATATACCCTTCACCATGGTGCGATAAGAACAATATACATATATAATATATCTGTGGCATTAAATAATAATGGCTTAAGTCGGAATTTCTTGTTTTGAGATATTAAGGGTTTTGCCAAAAATAAATTGTTTATTTAGAACAAAACTCTAAATTTTATAAAATACAGAGTGTAAAGTAAAAATAGCAAAAACTGATATATTTTTATTTTATTAAAAATAATTTATAATACCAAGAGAAAAAAAAATTAATCGAAAGGGATTTGAACCCGCCAACACCCAGAAGTTTACTTGTGACATAACGGCTAGACCACTCGATCACTGGTACGCATGTGAAATTAACGTTAATATAAGAAAATAGGCCGTGTGTAAATTTTTTTTTATATAAACAAATATCTTTGTGTGAGTTTGTTGTTTGAGTATGAAAGGTGAATAATCTTTAAATCTGATAGAGGCACCGAATTTAACAATGAATTGTTAAAAGAAATTTGCAATTTACTTAACATAGATCAAAAATTTTCAGCAGCCTATCACCACCAATCCATAGCCTCTATAGAACGCAATCATCGAGTAGTAAACGAGTACATATTGAACTTTGTCGATGATTACGAATGGGACAAATGGATACCATACTACACATTTGCATATAATACAACTCCACACATCAACATTAATTATTCACCTTACGAATTAATTTACTGCAAATTAGCAGCATTACCGAAAGATAAAATACAAACCACAAGTATGTTCTATAACATTGAAAATTACGCCAATGAAGTTAAGCAAGATTAAGAAAATCTTTAGAAAACGCTAAAAAACTAATAGAATTAGCTAAACAAAAATCAAAATTAATCTATGATAGAAATATGAATAGTAGTAATTTTCAAGTAGGAGATTTAGTATTAGTAAAGTTAGAATCTAAAAAAAAAAACAAACCCCATACAAGGGACGTTATAAAATAATAAAAAGATTATTTTATCATAATAATATACTTAAGTTATACAAACCTAATATTACCATCTAATAAAACAATAATTCAAACATAATTGTAAACGAAAATAATTTACAAACAAATCAAAAAAACTCATTCAAATTATTAAAGCTGTAAGCTTAGAAGAATAACAACATAAACAAAAATTAAAAGAAACAAACTACATTTATTTAAATCAATAGATTATAAGAGAAAAAAACCTATTATAAGATTTAATTATTCTCTATTATATTTATCAAATTACAAATTAAATATTTCTTGGATTCAATTTACTTATTTTCAAACATATATTCAATCTTAAGGGCGATGGTGTAGTGTATTTGTTTTGTCACTCTGTAGAATAGAATGACACACTAACAACCGACCCACTTAGCTTAAAAAATTGAAATAATTATTAACGTAAAACAACACTCCTTTAAGGCTGAGTTAGGCGAACGTTGCTGTTCCCGTAACTTACTGTAAAGGCTGAGTTAGGCGAACGTTTCTGTTCCCGTAACTTACTGTAACGGACTGCTTGCACGTTGGTGAACTTATATAACATCTAAAAACGTGTCATATGTTTTTCACATAAATAAACAAAAAAGCAATAGTATACATAAAACAACACACACAGTGATGGGAAATTAAAAGGTTTAAATGTTGACCGTTGTGCAGACAAAGTACCAATTGATTAAAATGGTATTAGTGTAAGTATTTAGTGTAAGTAAGAAAACATTAATGATTTAATATCTGATATTTATATTATAGATTAACAATAAACAAGTATGTATTTTAGCATATACATACACATTTACATGTACTATTTTGTAAATATGCAAAGACAAAACAGTATTTTGTAACCATTTAAAGCCTTTTATATATATCTCATTTCTATTGTATGTACATATGCATTTCTTTATTTTGTACATCTAAGCATTTGTATATTTATATATATATATATGGAAATATGTTGTATTGTAAGTCGTTTTGTCAAAAGTCCATAGATATACTGGAAAAAAGTACCAAAAAAAAAGAGCGAAAATACCCGCATTCAATTTAATATACAAGCAGGCCATCACTGCTTTACAACTGTCACGTGAATACGGCATGAAATTCTAATTTTTACAGATTGAGACGTTCCGTTACGTGACATTTAAATTCGGTAAGCATTTACATTGTAAGCAAATAACAAAACGGACCAGACGTTTCGTTAGGGGACGTGGACGTTCGGCTAACTCTACCTTTAGTATGACGCACTTGAAAGTAAGGAAACCTGAAACAACTTAAGCCTCTAGTACACGGCATGTAAAAAGCCACATGCGCATGTGGTTCAGACGTAATTTTGACGTCATCACACAACACACAGTGCTTATTGTGGCTTTGCATTGACGTCAAAATTACGTCAGAACCACATGCGCATGTGGCTTTTTACATTCCGTGTACTAGAGGCTTTAGACCACACAAAACTTTAAACATGTGCATTGTGCAATTGCAATTAAAAAGGATCAAAGCACTTTAAATTTAGGATATATAACAGACATACATTATTTTAAACAACACAAAAGTAACTCAATTCAAATTGTATTAAGTGAAATTGAACTATGGAATTTAACCAATAGGAAGTACATGAATGAATTTAGATTGCCATGCTATGAGTAAGATAGAAATTGTAAGAATTGTCTACCATAATTAGTATATAAGCTAGTAATCCATATTAATAAAATCAGAATACTTTTTAGTTTCAACAGATTAACTAGTGTTTCTCAATATTCTACCCGAGTACTCAAAAGGTGCTTAGAAGAATTAAAACGTGCTGCAGCTAGAAGCAGCATTCAAAAAATCTAGCAAAGACTAATAGAATTACATAGCACATTTTGATAAATACATTATATATATATATAAAATTGTAACGTTACTGACTGACTGACTAATTCATCATCGCACAGCCTAAACGCCTGAAGCTAAAAACTTGAAATTTGGACCAGGGGTTGGTCTCTCCCCAAATCGATCCACTAAGACGGGATTTTTGGAAATTCGAATGTTTAGGGGGTAAAAAAGGGCAAAAAACGGGTAAATTCGGTAACCTTTGTTGTTCTTTAGAAAAATAAGCGGACAGGTGTCTGGTACTTTTTGGAAATTCAGCCCTTTAACGGAGTAAACGGGTAAAACCTGCATTTTGGTACTTTTTTGTCACCCCATCTATCTTTTAAACCCATAAACATAGAAATAAGGGTTATATCACATTTGAAACTTATCTAAAAAATCCAGATACCAATTTGGTACTTTTTCGAAATTCGGACGTTTTAGGGGTACAAAGCGTAACTATTTTTGGTACTTTTTTTATAAAACATTTTTTTTTTATTTATTGGCATAAACGTATTAAATTATGGGCTCCCAATACAATATTGAAATTTTTCATTCTTCAAAGGGGAGAAAAAAAGTACCAAAATGGGGAAATACGGAGTAAACGGGTAAAATCTGTATTTTGGTACTTTTTTGTCACCCCATCTATCTTTAAAACTAATAAACATAGAAATAAGGGTTATATCACATTTGAAACTTATCTAAACAATCCAGATACCAATTTGGTACTTTTTCGAAATTCGGACGTTTTAGGGGTACAAAGCGTAACTATTTTTGGTACTTTTTTTATAAAACATTTTTTTTTTATTCATTGACATATACGTATTAAATTATGGGCTCCTACTACAATATTGAAATTTTTTATGCTTCAATGGGGAGAAAAAAGTACCAAAAAGAGGAAATACGGGAAATTTTATTTCTTACTTTAGGGTTTTGGTTCCACAACTGACAATTTTTTTAATTATCGTTAATATTGGACCTAGAAACATAAACTTCAACATGCAATGTCCTGAGTGGATAAGAACCTCTGAGGGTACTTTTTGGTATTTTTAGATCTTCAACTAGTACTTTTTTAATTTCCGTTAGTATTAGACCTAGAAACATAAAACTAAACATGCAAAGTCCTGCGTGAATAAGATCTTTTTGGTACTTTTTCATTCTTTAACTGGTACTTTTTTAATTTTCGTTAAAATTAGACCTATTAACATAAAATAAAAAATGCAAGGTCCTGAGTGAATGAGAATTCGTTATTTAACTGGTATTTTTTTTTGATTTTCGTTAATATTGGACCTATGAACATAAAATTAAACATGCATGGACCTAAAATCATAAAACTCAACATTAAATGTCCTGAGTGGACAAGAACCTATAAGAGGGATCTTCTTGGTACTTTTTCGTTTTTTAACTGGTACCTTTTTTATTTTCGTTAATATTGGATCTACAAACATAAAATTAAAAATGCAATGCCCTGAGTGAGTGAGAATCTGTAAGAGGGGCTTTTTGGTACTTTTTGTTCTTTACCTGTTACTTTTTGAATTTCCGTTAAAATTGGACCTATAAACATAAAATTAAACATGCAAGTTCCCAAGTGAATGAGAATCTGTAAGAGTGGTTTTTTGGTACTTTTTCGAACTGTATTGTTTGCCAACAGGTACTTATTGAATTTTTGTTAGTATTGCAGCTACAAACATAAAATTAAACAAGCAAAGCGTTGAATGAGCATCTGTAAGAGGCAATTTTTGTACTTTATTTTGTGCTTTTATTGTTGTTCGTTAAATAAAAAAGAGAACAGGTGTCTGGTACTATTTCGAAATTCGGCTCTTTTAAGAAGTTAAAGTGTAAAACCTGAATTTTGGTTTTTTGTTTGTCCCCCATCTACCGTTTAAATCAATGCACATAGAAATAAAAATTATATAAAATTCGTAACTTATCTAAAAAATGCCAAGTGAAAATTTTGTACTTTTTCTGAATTCGAACGTTTAAGGGGTAAAAATCGTACGTAATTTTGTTACTTTTTCCAAGATATTTTTTCTTCATCTATTTATTTTCATCACACAGCCTAAACGCCTGAAGCTAAAAAGTTGACATTTGGACCTGAGGCAGGCCTCTCGCCAAATCGATCACGCTGAACTCATATCTGCTAAGCTAAAGGAGATACAAAAAAATTTAATACTTATTGTTGTTTAATAGAAAAAAGGCGGTAAAAACGGAAATTCGCTAACCTCATATCTGCTAAACTAAAAGGGATACAAAAAAATTTAATACCTATTATTGTTCATTTAAAATAAGCGGACAGGTGTCTAGCACTTTTTTGAAATAAGGAGTAAACGGGTAAAACCTGTATTTTAAAACTTTTTTGCTATGTCATCTATCTTTTAAACCAATAAACATTAAAATAAAAAATATATCACATTCGTAACTTATCTAAAAAATACAAATAAGAATTATGTACATTTGCGAAATTCGGGTTTAAACCTAGAAACTTAAACTTTGGCGTAAAAATATGTCCACATAAGAAAAAGGGGCGCTAACGAAGTAGCGGGTTAAATGCAAGTATTTAATAAATTTAAAAAAAACATGGTAACGTGAAGGTCCAAAAAATACATTTTGTTTTGGAAGTTGGAACAAAATTTAAAACCCCATTTAACATCCCTGGTATACATGTGCTACAATATTTGTAAATGTGTCTGGTTCGGCAATATGCGTCACATTTTAATTTTGGGACAAAATTAAATTTCGTGTACTATCAAAATTTCGTTGCATGTAATCACTACGTGCTATTAAAAAACTGTAACCGAAGTGCTAAACATTCTCGTGACGTCAGAGTCTCTTGAGCATGTGGCTTTTTACATGCCGAGTACTATAGGCTTAACAGTTTATGCCGAACTTAAATGATTTTCAGGAGGGGAATTTATATTAGATCCTTCTTAAATTATGGACTAATCCTCACGAAAGCCTGTAATGTGATTTCTTTTATTAAAAATCTAAACGGAACAAGATTCAATACAGTAGTGAAATTTGTGTTAGTGTTTCAAGTGGTTTCCAGAAGGCTGCTTAAGGTAAATATAGTCAGAAAATTGCATGATATTATTTCTGGCCATATTTACCAAAATTGGACCAAACTTTACCACAATATCTATATCTTTAGCATTATTTGTTACGGTTTAGACGTACAAAACTGTTTTCCGAGTGAAGTTATTGGAGATGAAGACAAAAGTAATTCTGAGAATGATGACAGAACTGTTGATGATGATAGTTATACAATTTTTTAGTAGAAGGTATACGTTCAAAGAAGAAGTGTCAAAATAAATATCATAAGGATGCAGTAAAAGTTCTTTAACAAATAAAAGAGAAATACAAAACGTCACAGAGTAGAGCTGAAAGAGTTTTTGAAAATATGCAAATCTTAAACACTTCATCAGCTACAATGAATTAAGTGTAAAATAGTTATGATGTTAAAGGATCTAATGTGGCTTAGAATTAATTTTATTAAATTATTTATCTTATTATTTTTATTGGTATTGTTAGATATTATTATTGTAATTATATATTAATTGAATTTTTATTACAAATAAATAAAAAAATTTAATTTGTTAACATTTCTATAGAAAAAAAGGGATTTTATTCCTGGGATTACATACCGTCGGAAAGGCTAATTTGTCACACAAAAAGGAAAAAAAAAATCAAAATAGTGCATATGCTAAAAAATTTAAAAACCCTCGTGTTGAGTTAGAAAAAAATTTTTTTTACATATCTCACTCGCAGCCCACTAAAGGAAAAAGATATAAGCTGTCTTTTGAGCAAAAATTTGAAAATCTGTGTCTATACTACTATCCAATAGGACTAACCTTGGTGCAAATTTCATCCAAATCGGAAGACATGGATTTCAAAAGTTGGATCACTTGACATGAAATCCCCCATATTCAAATTAAAAAAAAAAAAAAAATACTACAACCAAGGACTACAGACTTGAGAGCACTAGTACGTTTATACAGGTGTTTGCAATAAAATGTTTGTATTTATATAAATAAAAAATTTATATAAAAAAAATAATTTTCCAATTATTAATTTTCACACTTAGGGTGTCGCACGTAACCAACTTTATATAAGTACCAAAGCCACAATTCTTCTTACTATACCTTCCACCACCACTAGTGGTGAATGAGGGTATACTAAATTTGCCATTCCGCGTGAACCTTTTTTATTATACATCTTCGTATACGACTCCATAAAGTATATATATACATATATATGTTCTGGCTCCTTGAGTAATTCTAAGTCGATTTAGCCATGTCCGTCTGTCAGTTCGTATATTGAAAACACGCTCACTTTCGAAAAACGCAAAAGAAAAGAACAAATTTGGTATGAAATTGCTTGTTGTTATCCTAAGCAGTTTGGGATTGAAACCTGGCAACATCGGTTTGGTAGGATCAGAACGTTGAATCAAAATGTGGAACCACCCCCCTAAAGAAATTGATAATTTTGAACCAAAAACTAACATAAATGGTGGTATAATGCACGGAATTATATAAAACTGCAAGAATTCGCTATATCCGACTGCAAATCATACTGCTAAATTTCGTAAAGATCGGTTAATAATTGACTATAGGCCCCATATAAACCCTACTCCCGGAAAACAGTTTAGTACGCTTAAAACCGTAATAAATACCGCTATCATACTAAAATTTGGAACGTCACGGTTTTATAGGACTAGAATTCACACTGTAAAATTTTTTGAAGGTCGATCCATAATTTACACAAGGTCCCATATAAACCCTACTCCCAGAAAAGAGTTTAGTACGCCTTAAACCGCAATAAATAATGCTATTATAATTAAATTCGGCACGGTACAGTTTTATAGGATCACAAACCACACGTAAAATTTTCTGAAGATCGGTCCATAATTTACACAGTTTAGAACGCCTAAAACCGTAATCAATAACGCTATCATACTAAACTTTGGTACGTCACAGTTTTATATACCTTGAAATCACACTGTAAAATTTTTTTAAGATCGATCTATAATTTACACTAGGGCCCTGTTGAAGCCACATAAACCACTTGTGTAAAATATACTTGTCTTACGAAAATGAAACAACTCATAATTGTAAAATTTAATATTTTTATGTAGAAAATATTGCAGATGTGCAGCAACAGCCAGTATTTCCTGAAGTATCCTCTGTAGTTTTCCACGATTCTAGCCATAAATTATACGATTTGCCACAATTCTCCGGACTTGCAGAAGATTGGCCTTTGTTTATTACAAATTTTAAGGAAACCAGTAGTACGCATAAATACAGCAACCGTCAAAACTTGATGCGTATACAAAAATGCCTGCAAGGTCCCGCTAGAGAGGCTGTTATTTCAATGTTAATACATCCTGAAAGTGTTCCGAAAGTTATTGAAGAATAAGAATTTTTGTTTGGGAGACCATATATATTAATACGTTCACAACTTTTGAAAATACAGCAGTTTCCTATCATTAATCCTACGAAATTACATCAATTGGTTGAATTTTCAACAAAAGTTATTAATGTTGTGACATATCTTAATTCTGCAAACTGCGCCCACCACCTGATGCATGCCACATTATTAGATGAGTTAGTAAATAAACTTCCGGCAGATAAGTAATTTGAATGGGCTCGATATTCAATGCCGCTAAGACCCTATTCAACAATAAAAGATTTTGCGGATTGGTTAAGAGATGTTGCTAGAGTAGTTAGCATTATACCAAATAGTTCTTCAGAAATTGTATAGCCGAAACAAATGAGGGTTATTGATAAACCAAAATTGCCAAATGTAAAGAGTTTGAAAAGATGTATATACCAGCGCGATGTGATAGAGTAAAACAATTGAAACTTTGTTTTTCTTGTTTGTATAAGGTTCATGGAACAGCTTTATGTCGTAATAAGAAATCTTGTGGTATAGATAATTGTAATCGAAATCACCACAAAATGTAACATGACTCAAGGAAAGATATTGTCGGAAATCAGTTGAATTCTAGCCAGTTGCAACCAATATTAAACTGTAGGGCGCAACAGGCAAGTACACTTTTTAAAATTTTTCCTGTAACGATGTATGGCCCAGCTGGTTTTTTAAAGGCTTTTGCTATGATCGATGAGGGCTCATCTATATCTTTAATCGCTAAAAAAACTGCAAATCAACTTGGTCTTAAGGGCAAATCCTCCCCTCTTTCTCATTAGTGGTATAGGGACAATGTAGTTACCGAAAATACGTACAAGGTGCAGTTTGAAATCAGAGGTTTTCAAGCGTCCAAATATAAGTTAAAGAATATACATAATTTTCAAATTTAAATTTACGGCTTGATATTGATAAGTTTAAATATAATGAGCTATGTAAATTGCCTATCGAAAGCTATTTCAACGCATCTCCAGTACTAATTGGATTAGATTACTCTTACCTTGCTGTTAGCTCTCATGTTATTGAATGTATAGGCGTCAACTTAATTGCAGCAGAGACTAAGCTTGGTTGGATAATCTATGGACCAACGTATTCAGATACGCCTCATACACCCACCCTAATGCACTTAAAGGACAACAAAATTCATGATATGTGTTTTTCCTTAATATTTTTTAAGGATTTAAAAAATTTAATATACAATAATTTTTTTTTTTTAGGTTGTTTTTAAAGCTTTTTAAATCAAAAAATCACACTCGAAAATAAAACACTACCGGTCACTTTCAGTAAAAATACAGAATTAAACTTTATTTTAAAAATGGTTCTTCACAATTTGCCAATATAACAGTTGGGAAATAATTTCCCAAGCTGTTTGACGTGTTAAAATTTAGAATTAAAGTTACAAGTTATTTAAAATGATTAATTCATTAAAAAATTCAAAATTATATTAAACAAAATTCAAAGCAGAAAAAAATAAAATTCAAAAAACTGTTCTGGGGAAACAATATGGTTAAACAGTTTATTGCAAATGAGAATTTTGGATCCAATCCAAATGCCGAATTGTTACTTTCAGATGAAAATCAACATGACAAGAATATTATGGAACAAACTACGAAAAAAATTGGAAACAGGTTTGAAACTTGCCTTTAGTGGAAAAGTTATCCACCGAATTTTCCATCAGGTTTTGAAATGGCAAAGAAACGACTATTAACTGGATAAAAAGAGATTAGTCAAGACCCTCAATATGCGGCAAGATATATAAAGGAAATTGGTAAATATATAGAAAAGAGCTATGCCCGAAAATTAACAGAAAAAATTTTTGGAGTTGTGTCTCCACATAAGCCAATATACTGGGAAAAAGATGAATTTGTGTTTTGGTTTGAGACAAAATTCTCCCTTTAGAGGTTCTAACTACATTTCGAGCCCCTACAAAAAGAGAGCTTCTTCCCATGTAAATTTTTGACCCTTTGGGTATGATCGCTGATTTGATGTTTTATTCATAAACGTTTATATATAAAACTTGGAATGTGAATATAAATTGGGATGATCTGATTCCCCATGAGTTTAAAAAAAAATTGGATGGAATGGTGGGATGAATTTAAACAAGTTAAAGAATTTAAAATTCCTCGTTGTCTGTCACCTAATTTGCTACAAAGTAAAAACATACAGCTTCATGTATTTGTAGACGCTAGCCAGGAAGCATTTGATGCCGTTTGTTATCTTAGAGTAGTTTTTAATAGAAAAGTTGATATCTCTTTTGTTATTGGGAAAGTTCGCTGTGCACCGAAGAAGTTATTGAGTATACCTCGTTTAGATTATTTGGGCGTAAGATTGTAGAAACAAGTTATTCAAAATCATGAGGTTACGATATCGTCTATTAATTTTTGGACTGATACTCAAGCGGTTTTGAGGTGGATTTATTCCAAAGAACGGCGTTTCAAGGCATATGTGAGTCATGGAGTTGCTGAATTCTTCAATATACACGGACTCAATAATGGAACTGGGTTCCAACGCAACTCAATACGGCAGATGCAGGAACACGAGTTTCATTGAAATAGTAAATGGATAATGGGTCCTACTTTTTTGAAATGCAACCAAAGTGATTGGCCTAAAACAGAAATTGTTATTTCAAAGCAAAACATAGAGGAAGAAATAAGAGTTAACTTGGTAATTAAACGGAGCAGCTGTACAGTTTTTGAATAAAAAAGGGTTTCGTCATGAATTAAACTTAAAAAACGGCTGCGTGGTTAAATCGGTTTGTAAGTCAAGAATATCATATCATAAATGTTTAAAAAATAAGCAACAGATTTTAAAATGTAGTCCAATATATAAATAAATATTCCAATAGTTCATTCAGATGGATTATTACGAGATAATAGCTGCATCACTGAAGCCACTTACCTTCCTTTTAACGCCAGGAAACCTATAATTTTGCCACAAAATCATCGTGTTTCTGAATTGATCGTAAAGTATTATCATGAGAAGAATTTCCATCAAAATACTTCCTAAGCTATAAATGAATTACCCTAAAAATATTGGATACCTTGTGTGAAATCGGTTTGGAAAAAAGTTGTTTACAATTTCCTTATTTGCCAAAACATTCCGTACAACCAAAACAACTACGAATGGGTGAACTTCCATTAGATCGTGTAACGCCCTATGTTCGACCATTCAACGTAGCAGTTGGCCGTCGCAGGGAAAAGAGATGGGCAGTAATATTTACTTGTCTTACTATTCGGGCTGCACATTAGGGTGGGTCAAAAAATTGTTTTTCTCGTAACGACTTCTTATAGCGTAAATATGTAAATATATGTCTGCATTAGACCCCTGTAAAATATTATTAATTTATTTTTAGTGTAAGAGCCCGCGCTTTGATCTTCATTTTGTTAAATTTGTTATATAACAGCAATAGCATTGTATTTCAAAAAAGTATATTACTGTATCCTAACGATTCTTAAGTTCTCGAGGATTCAGACACAAGCAATACATTCATTGAAAAGTATATTCTTCCAGGAAATATTTTTGATAGAATACATATAAAATAATGCACAATAAAGAGATCAGTTTAGGTTTACTACGCGGACAATGAAGTTGTGTGTTTAATTTTATTATTTCAACTGTTTTACTTCTAACCGTTATTATGGAAAGCAGAAGCCAAGATTATTTCTGCAAGAGATTCGAAAATGTAGAAGATATTAATGATAATGTTTTACCAACTTACGAATAGGTTGCGAAATACTATGACTGGAATAGGGAGCAACTAAAAATAACAAGGAATACTACCAAAGAACCATCGTTTTTAGATATTGCAAAACTTGCAGCTCAAAGGATAGAATGCGTTTGGATAAAATCGTCTTTTCCTACAGAGTCAAATACAATAGTCATACAAGTAATAAACGGTTATCATATAAATTACAAAAATGTCATAAAGTCGTTGAAAAAAATATCCGTTTATTGGAAAGAAAATTTTCTCCGACGTAGTAGAATTTTGTTTCATATTTGTTCCTGTAGATATAAACAAATTGAGCTTTTTTTTATGTCCAAGGCAATATAAGTTTCCCAAAGAAGAACAGGAGTGTTTGAGTGAGATGCGAGGGCGAGAAAGATGCGTATTGGAGGAGTAGTTAGAGATCTTCCAACAAAATTGCAAAAAAGAGCAGCCCAAGTACCAAATACAGAAAAAAACGTAAATAAAAGTCACGACAAAATTAACTTAAAACAGCAGGATTTATCTGTAAGTAATTCCAGTGCTTCTTGTAGCGACTCTTTTAATTTACCTTTCACGTCAAAGGCAAAAAGAAAAAAAAATTAGTTTGCCTATATTGTCAAAAACTTGTTACCGTTACAGTGTTTTCGATAGCGCAGCGGCTGCTATTGCTTCGTCTGTATTGCAAGATATCCCTTCTAGCAGTGAACCAATTGATAAATCAAAAATAAGACGGGAAAGAAAAAAAGTACGTAATGAATGTATTTAAAACCAGAAGCTGCTAGAACTACTAGCTTTATACTTTAACGGTCGAAAAGATAAGACGCTTAATATTATTTAAAAGGGAGCTAGGAAATAAACACAAGCATGAGGAACATGTATCTTTTAAGGAGCCAGATTCAGTCTATATTATCTATGCAACACCAGATCGAAGTACTTCTAAAAATATTGAAAAGTCAATTACTGCCCTTTCTTCGTCTCAAAAAATGAATGAACAAAATTTGATTACAATTGGTTGTGATAGAACAGTCACTAACGCTGGGAAATTTAACGGATTACTAAGAGTATTGGCAAAAAGACTTCAGAGCCCACTGCAATGGATTATTTACATTTGAACGAATTGCCATTAAAACAACTATTTAACAAAGTATATGGTGTCACCAAGGGACCATATTGGCATGCTGGTCCTATTGGCAACTTATTAGAAAACTGCGAAAAACTTGCTTCTGTCGATGTTGTTGGGTGAAACATTGACGGAACTGGCAGCCAGACGTGTTCATGAAGCACGAAGCTCACATCATACCCGAAAGCAACCTCGCGTCCTTTAGGCCCCTTTTATCAATTTTGACGCAAGTAACTACTTTGAAGTTATAAATTGGAATCAAATGTTTTTCGATACACCAATTCTTCGGAACTTCACTACTGAAGAAATAAATGCGGCAGTTGAGTGTCAAGAAGTGACAATCTAATTTTTTGAAATGCACAGATTTGACAGTATACAAGCTTTTGTGACCAAAAAATATCTAATAAAACTTCGTGTTTTTATTGTTTTATGTTGTATAGGAACCAAAAATTTATTTTTTTTATGTGTAATTAAAAATGTGTTTAGTTTTAATTAATAATAAATAATTTATAGTAAATAAAATATTAAAATTTTAAATATGCCCTTTTTTAAATACTTAATTCTTAGGAACTCCGGCGCGGGCACAAAATGTCACTTTTTATGACTTTTTTTTTGCATTTTTTATTTTTTATAACGTAAGACAACAAAATATTGCTAATAGAATATGATTCGAGAAGTTTTATTTTTTCTCATACATCAGTGACCCACCCAACTGCACATATTGAAATTGCTGAGAATTTGTCTACAGATGCCTTTATACTTTGTTTACGAAATTTTATAAATCGCAGAGGAACACCAATTCGAATTAGAAGTGACAATGATACAAACTTTTTGGGTACACAAAAGGTGTTGAAAAATGAGGAACAGCTTTTGAATATTGATGGAATAAATAATGAATTAACAAAACGAAACATAGAATGGGGTTTTAATTGTCCAATAAACCCAACTGCTGGTGGTTGTTGGGAACGATTGATTCGTATAGTAAAACGTCTTTTACAAAAAACTTTAAATGAAGTTGCACCAAGAGTTGAAACCCAAAGAAGTGTTCTTATTGAAGCTGAAAAGTTTATAAATTCCAGACCACTAATAGAAATACCAATATCATCAGTGGATGAAAAACCTTTAACTCCGAAGCATTTTTTAATTCAACTCAAACGGGAAATACTTCAACCGAAGAAATATGTTATCGTAAGGCGGATTGCGCAAAATTTAAAAGATCGTTTGTGGAAGAGGTGCGTCAAGGAATACTTACCACAACTAATATGCAGATCAAAATGGTTTGACGAGGATGAAACTTTAAAAAAAGATTATGTGGTTTTGATTTGTGATTTCAATTTACCAAGACATAAATGTCCTAAAGGTATCGTCTAGGGAGATCGATTATTCGACTTTTTTCAATAACCGGTTTTCGAATATTACGAATAGTTGCTATTTTAAAAAACCCGGTTTTCGCTTAAGCAATTTTTAAATAACCGGTTAACCGGTTTTAATTCGAATACTTAAAAACACAAAAATCAAATAAGTTTTTAAAATAAAACGTTAATTTGAATAAAAACAAAACCATTTGCACAGGTAAGGAACCAACAAAATACATATATATGACTTAGATCAGACCTTACAAATATTTTACAATAAAATCCAAGAAAAGTGGGACCAGTCAATTGATCAAACTTTAGCTAAATTTCCACAACATTTTTTTATTGATTTACTAAACTTTATTTGTAAGAAGATATTTATTTTGAATGAGTTTTAATTTGTTGGTGGTTAAGCTATCTATATAAATCAATCATATTTTTCAAAAGTTGCAAACAAAACCTCTTAGCAAGGATTATCTATTTCAAATTACTTTGTTTCAGCATTATAGAAACGAATAGTGAACTGAACATTCTTTTTGTATAAAATATTCGTCAATTCGTCGACTACAATTAAAAACATTCCATGACATTGTTTGATTTCTTAAATTTTGTTTTTTAGTTCTTGGTGTTTTAATAAATAAAATTGGTGGACAATTTTCCCATATCGTTGATTCCACCGTAATGTTGTTGTTTTCACCTTGAAGAGATGCTAAAACTACATAAGAGTTGTTAGTGCCTTAACGGGCATTTCGTCCTCGGCAACACAACGGGCTAATATTTCACCCAATGATTAATTTTTGCAGCGTATTGTAGTAAAGTATTATTTGTCGTCTCCTTAAAACTACTTCGAACGGAGTTAAGTTTCATTTGGATCACATTAATGTCTAGCATTAAAGGTGATTAATAAGTCGTGACATGGAAGATCCTTTGAACTTATCATTTTAGGGCACTTCAAGCACCTAACTTTTTCTTTTACATCGCGTTCTATATCTAGAGATAATCTTTATATAAAAGTATATTTAATTTTTAGAATACTCTTGCACAAATTACTATTTACTTTTTAACTGCACACGTTTTTGTAATATTTTGAATAGTTTTTGGTTTTTTATTCTACAAGAACACACGCTTTTATAAGCGATTTGTAGTTACAGTGTTCATAATGTTTTTTGACCTTTGTTACATTTAGTTATGTCATTCTTCATAAAAAGTTTAAGTTTGGCAAATATTCAATAAGAAAATACTTAAATTACGGGTACATCTACAACAAGAGTAAGGAAAATGTATATAAATTACACATAACTAAAATAACCAGTTTATTATACCAAAATAACCGGCTTATTCGATATTCGAAAAATGGGCATTTTAAAATAACCGACTTGGGCAAAGCTAAAATAGCCGGTTAAAACCGGTCGAATAATAACCGTTCGATCTCCCTAGTATCGTCTTAAGAACATATCCCGCTAATGATGGTCAAGTTAGGTTTGTGGATTTGAAAACAGAAAATGGAATACTTCGACGTCCTACATCTAAACTTGATTTATTAAAGGTGAATCATAATTGTAAAATTTAATATTTGTATGTACTTTTGGTTTTTTGTCATATTGGTTTTTGAATGAATAAAAGATTGTTTGAAAAAAACGGAAAACGGATAAAATTTACAGCCCCATACAAACCCTATACCCGGAAAACCGTTTAGTAAGTTTTATAGGACCAGAAATAACACTGTACAATTTTTTGAAGAACGGTCCATAATTTACACAAGGCCTCATATAAACCCTACTCCTGGAAAACAGCTTAGTACGCCTTAAACCGTTATCATACTAAAATTTGGTACATCACAGTTTTATAGGACCTGTAGTGTATGCATACTTAGAACAAGCACTGTATCATTAATTGTTTACATTTTAGTAAGTTAAGTTTTTGAGCCAATGAACTTATTTTAATGTTGGTCAGCAGTAATAAGCATAAAATTTTTTTGTATCAAATAATGTGTGAAATAAAATTGTAATACTGTGTGGCATGCGAACGAGTTGTAATATGAATCCTAAATTGAATTATTTTCTTTTTATATTATTATTGTCGCATTGAAGTCTTTCACGTGCCTTGGAATTTTTTCTCACGGGAACAGCAAATCAATTAGTGTTTTGTTTGTAGCCAAATTAATGCTGACCTATAGAATAAATTTTGTATATAAGCTTGTACAATTGTCAAAATAAATAAGAATTGATTTCAACTTCAAAAGGTGACTTTGATTTTCAAAACAAAGGGCATTTTGATGCTCGTACCCATGACGGCAGTAGTGCTAAGACAATACTAAACCACACACACACATTTACACTTGCTATTTTTTTCGTGCTAAATGCTTATTTTGATCCTGCATTTTCAAAGGGATTTAGACAGAGACTATTGCCATTTTTGTTTGTTTTTGGTATCACCAACCCATGAGTTCACAAGAAGAAATAAATAAAATATTCCAAAAATGGGAGCAATTGCTGGAATATGTTCCTGCTGGTAACAGCATAGAAGAACTACCAGTCTATACTCCAACACCGATAACTGCGGGGCCAATACCTATTACTATTGAGGAATATAAAAGAAGGCAAATTAAGAAGAAAACAATTCAAATAACAACCCCAAAAAAGCGAGGAGGTTGGAAACGCCGTTTCCAAAAAGAGTGCCAAGAACTCCAAAATATTATAAATATAAGCAAAGGAGAGCAAAAAGGAATATTAATTAATAAACTAAGAAAGTTAAAAGAACAAGGTTGGACAAATTTTAAAAAAAAAAAGAAATACTATAGAAAACTTAACAATATAGGTAACGAGTCTAGAGCTACATACCTTTCAGATAACTGAGAAAGACAAAATATAACTAACATTAGAATAACTTAAAATGGGCATCGCAGATGCAAAAGTAGAAGGCCATGCGAGTGCCAACGCAATAAACCAAAACAAAATAACGTTAGATCAGGAAATGATAATAATTTTATTACTAATTTTCATAATAGTAGTTATATTTAAGTTTCTACAGCATTATATAAAAAACATATTGTAAGAAACTCTGTACAAAATACATAAATCTACAAAACAAATTTGAAATAAATAAGATATAGAATAGAAAATAAAGAAGATCTAAAAAAAAAAATTTTTTTACCACAAGTATGTAAAAATAAATAATATTCATGGAACAGATTATTGAAGAATTAGAAAAAATAATTGTAAATGCTAAAAAATCCATATCAAGAAAATACACAAAAGAAACAATACAAGAAAAACTAAAATCAATAGAACAGTAGCCCGTTTCTGTATTTCTCGCATCGTAAAATTTCCCGCATGAAACAAGTAAATTATGACAAAAACAGTGCAATATGAAACAAAAAATGGTTTTTCTCACATAAGTGTTTCTGTACTTTTACTTTGCGAGAATTATCTGTCATTTAAATAATTTTCCAGCAATTATTGGAAGGATGTGAGAACAAGTGTTTCTGTAACAATATTTTGCAAAAAGTTTCTCACAAGAACTGTCAAAATAAGTCATATTTGAAATTGGTGCGAGAAAACAAAATTTAAAAAAATGGAGCCCAAATTATGTATGTATGTACACAAGAATGTGTATTATTTTATTTTATTTTAAAAGAAAGAATTTAAATGATGAAAATAAGTACATAAAACACAATTGTTATATTTTGTTATTTAAATTTTTTGGCCTTTCATTGTGTTTGTTTTATGCAGAGCTGCCAGATAAATTTGTGAAAAAAACGTCAATATCCTAAGAAAAAATAAAAAAATCGTCTATTTTGTTCGGACAATTTAAAATTAATTTTGACGAATTTTGTTCGATTTTTATCATATAATCACAAATTGTTATCATATAAACACATAATCAAAAAAAAAAAAAAATAAATTAAGTTCATGGGTAAAATACATATTTTATACATACATAAGCTTGAGGTCTATTTAAATAAAATTATTTATTTTATTTTCCTTAATCCGATAAGATTTTAAAATTTCAGATTGTTATTTTTCCCTGCAGAAATTACACAAAGGAGTGACAAAATATCATAGTGAAATAAAATAAACACTTTTGGACACATTGAAAAATGAAGAAGAAGTGCAAGAAGCAATAAGCAAGTTTACAGATACAATTTATATCGCAGCAAATGTTTCTACACCGACTATAAATCAGACTACGAAAAAAGCACAATGCCCACAAAACGTTTAAACTCTGATCAGAGAAAAAAGAAACCTTAGAAGATTATGGCAGCAACATAGATCTCCAGCTTTAAAACTCCAACTTAACCAATGTCAAAGAGCACTCCGCAAAGTTCTCCTGGAAAACAAAGTATCATCCCTCCAAAGATATCTACAAAATCTTGATCCAACAGAAAGAACAAACTACAGCCTATGGAAAGCCACTAAAAATCTAAACTGTCCTACAAGTTACGAGTCTCCAGTTCGCCTTATTGACGGCAGTTGGGCCAGAAGTCCAAATGGCAAATCTAAAGCTTTTGCGGACCACCTAGAACAAGTGTTCACACCCAATAACACCAACTCCGACATAATTGTCCCACAGATAAATCAGAAAGTAGTTTCCCCCATGAAACTTCGATTTCCTAACATAATAACAGCTGTACGAAATCTAAACATAAAGAAATCTCCTGGTCAAGACAAAATTACAGCAAAAATGTTATGTGAACTACCTAGCAATGCCCTAAGACTTATGCTTTATATATTTAACGCAATTCTGCGTATAGGCTTTTGGAAAATATCCGAGATTATAATGATTCCAAAGCCAGGAAAAGATCCCAGTCAAGTAAGCTCATACAGGCCAATTAGTCTTCTCTCTATTTTATCAAAGCTTTTTGAAAAAATATTTCTAAATGCACTAACTCCATTCCTTAACGATCACCAAATCGTCCCCGCTCACCAATTTGGGTTCCGAAGAGACCACAGTACGGTAGAACAAATTCATCGAATAGTGACTCTTATCAGAAGAACATTTGAGGAAAAGCTATATTGCACTTCATTATTTATTGATATTTCTCAAGCCTTTGACAAAGTCTGGCACAAAGGGTTAATATATAAAATAGTTTCGCTGTTACCCCAAAATACACACAAACTTCTAAAAAGTTACTTAACCGACAGAACATTCGTGGTCAAGGTCAAAGACATAATCTCAAGCCCCAGACAAATTTCGGCTGGTGTTCCCCAAGGCAGTATTCTTGGTCCCCTTATGTATATACTATACACTGCAGATATGCCCACAAGTGCCCTTACACATACTGCAACCTTCGCAGACGACACCGCATTTCTTTGCATAGATAAAAATCCTAATATTGCTTCTTACAACTTGCAAACTCACATTTATGAAGTTGAAAAATGGCTCACTAAATGGAAAATAATGGTAAATCCCTCGAAATGTGCCCAGGTTACATTTACCTTAAGAAGAGAAAACTGCCCTAATATAACAATAAACAATGTCAATGTCCCTGAGAAGTCGCATATAAAATATCTGGGAATTCACCTCGACCGACGTCTCACTTGGTCTCAACATATTGACTCAAAATGTACACAACTAAAACTTAAAACTTCTCAGTTGCTCTGGCTCCTAAACTCTCACTCCACCCTCAATCTTGAACTTAAGGTCCTATTATACAAAGCCATCCTCAAGCCAATCTGGACTTATGGAATACAACTATGGGGAACTGCATCAGTATCCAATGTTGAAAAATTGCAAAGAAGGCAATCCAAAATATTACGCCTTATAACTGGCAGCCCGTGGTTTATCCGCAACGAAAACATACACAAAGATCTTAGCATCCCATACATCCGTGAAGAAATATTGCTCTAAATACGTGCGTAAATTGTCAACACACCCAAATCCCTTAGCACAGACCCTACTCCCATTAAGAGGACATAGTCGTTTAAATAGAGTATATACATTGGCTATAGCTCACCAGTAAAAAAAACACAAAACCTGTTAACACTCATTGGTCACTTATGCGCTGGCATCAGGGCCACAATATACATTTAGTTTAAGATATTAATACTTATTGTTATTTTTCTCAAAGAAAAGATCCAATAAACAAAATAAGAAAGCTTTAAAAAAAAAAAAAAAAAAAAACTTTTGGACCAAGTAAAAGGCAAAAATGGGGTAATAGTTTAATCTTTTGATCACACAAACAAATGTATTAAATAATCCAAGCAAATAAAAATTAAGCAGTTTCCGTTCGAAATTTTGCTTTTGCCGATACATTTTTAATCTGCCTTGTTTTTAAAGATATCGGTTTTCTGTGGTGCCTAATACACAAACATATAAAACTATTTAAAATTGTTTTATTTCAAAGACTGAATCGTCACTAGAAAAAAATCAGCAAATTGTCACTTTGCCAATTTTGGAACAAAAAAAAATCGTCAAAATGTGGATAGATCTTTAAATCTGGCAGCCTTATTTTTATTATATATATTTCTTTCGTTGACGTTTCTCTTGCATTTGACACTTAATTACTGGAAGTATTCCAGTTAAAACAAAATCTGTGTTGTCTGTTCTCGCATTTAAATACAGAAACACTTTTTTCTCACAAATCGAGAAACGATGGAATTTTTTGTTTCACACTTAATATGAGAAAATTTGCGATGCGAGAAATACAGAAACAAGCTACAGCTTAGTGAAAAATTCGGAAAACTTGTAGGGCATTTAGCACATCCCTTAAGAGACGAAAAAATAATTCAATTTAAAGATTTGAGAGAAACAGCAATTCAGTTATTGACAGAACATAAGGGAGAAGATTTAGAAAAAGAGGAAGAAAAACAAGAAATCATGTCGAACTTTGATAACAAAAAGGCTTCGGATATAATTCCTGTTTTCGCCGGAAAGACAAACATATTGATATTTTCTTTTCAATGATAGAAATGGTTCATTCTGAGCTAAATGAGCAGGGAAAAGGGTATCTAATAAAATATGTAGTAGCGATAAAGTTAGAAGACAAAGTTTGGGACATTTTGATTATAGAAAACACACCTGAGACTTTCGAGGAGCTGACGACAGTTTTAGTAAAACATTTCAAATCAACAAGAACGGCAAGTAGCATACATTTCGAATTAAAGAATACCAAACAAAAAGGAAGCGTACTTAATTACAAAGAACGGATTACCACTTTGATGGCAGACTTGACATTAGTACAAATTTCAGAACTAGAGAACAGTTCAAATCAGGTAGCTCGCACTACAATTAAGTCTATGAATGAAAACCTGGATCTAGAAATGTTTCAAGAAGGTTTATATAAAGACATAAGAACTGCTGTAATAGCTGCACAACCCAAGACCTTAGCACAGGCCTATGATGTTGCAAGTACACAGGAAAGATCACTAGAACTAGCAGAAACATTTACAACCTTACAAATAAACAATAATAGACGAAACTATTATAATAACATAAATAGGATCAATTCAGGATTTAAAAATAACAGAAATAGAAATAATCTAAATCCACAAATCAATAGAAATTTTAACAATAATAGAAATAACAGAAACTATAATAATAACAATAGAGATTATAACAATATCAACAGAAACTCTAATAGTAACAACAGAAACTACAACAACAATAGAAACTATAACAACAACAGACACTATACCAATAATAACAACAACAATTATTACAATAACAATAGCAATAAAGCCAATACAGGTAATAGATATGATATGATATGATATGATATTTATTATTGTTTTACCCATACAACAAGATATACAAAATCTTTTAGATTATAGTAGGGATGACTGGTAGTTATACAATAAAATGTTTATAACATGGTACTTATTATTTTATATAAAACATTAACCAAGGTGTTGAGAAAAAGAAAAAAAAAAGAAAAGAAATGAATAATAATAAATGAATTACAATAACATTTATGAATAATCTAAAAACATGCAAAAAAGAAAATTTTAAAACATTAAGTGATTGAAAAATTATTAATATTAATATTAAGAAAACAGTTTAATAATTTCATTTTTGAAAATATTCGCATTGCTGATTGTTTGAATTCTGTTTGGAAGTCTGTTCCACAAACGGATAGCATTAATGAAAAACTGCCGCTCTGAAACCTGACACTTGTATTTAATACTTGTTAGTTTACAGCCGCGGTTCGATCTTACAAATTGCAACCTGTTGTACAAGTATGATGGTGTTTTAAGATATATGATTTTGTGCAGTAGTATTAAAGTTCTGCTGTCAATTAGATTTGAGAAAGTCATGCCATACAATTGTTTCGAAAAAGGAGTTATATGATCACGTCTGCGAAGACCAAAAACGTATCTGGTAATGTTGTTAAATGCTACCTTTAACTTTCGTGTACTATCTGAGTTACAATGTCCAAATATTTCACTTCCGTAAAGTAAGCAGGGCATTACGCACGTTTTAGCAATAAGCATTCTTATGTTAACCGGTGTGCAAGAAATGGTTGACCATAGAGAACGTATCATGGATTGAGTTTTACATACAATAGAGTTAACATGATTCGACCAACTTAATGTTTGGTTGAATACAAGCCCCAGGTTTTTTGATGAGGTGACTATATCTATTTTTTGTCCATTTATCATTACGTTAATATTGGGAATCAGTAGATTGGTTTTTCTGTGAATTATTATACATTTTGATTTTCTGGGATTTAAACAAAGGCCGTTCTCAGATGCCCATGAAGAGACTTTATTCAGATCTATGTTTAGAGCATCAACACTTTGTTGTAGTGACTTAATTGGTGAACCTATGTAGAGCTGTACATCATCCGCATACATGTGAAATTTGCAGTATGAAATACAGTTAGGTAAGTCGTTTGCATACATCAAAAATAACAATGGTCCTAAGATTGAGCCTTGTGGTACTCCTTTAGTAACTGGTAGAGCAGCAGAGTAATTATTTCTTAGGAAGACAGTTTGAAAACGGTTTGTGACGTATGATTTCATAAGTGAAACCGTAGTACTGGAAAAATTAAACTGTTGTCTTAGTTTCTTACAAAGCACAAAATGATCAACTGTGTCAAACGCCTTTGAGTGATCTAGAAGAACCAACATCGTTACCATCCCATTATCTATAACACTGCGAATATCTTCAGAGACATCAATGAGCGCAGATACACAACTGTGTTTTTGACGAAATCCAGATTGCTTAACATTAAGAAGTTGATTTCTTTCCAGGTATTTGCACATTTGTTTATGGACAATTTTTTCAAAAATTTTGGAGAGATAGGAAAGTATAGCAATAGGTCTATACTCAGAGCTTGTCTTAGGCACAGGTATAATTTTAATATATTTCCAACGTGAAGGGAAAACTGATGTTAAGATAATTGTGTTTATTAAGTGAGTTAAGTATGGTAGGATTTGTGGCAGTAGTATCTTAATGAATTTCGGATTTATGTCGTCACACCCAATAGCATTTGATTTAATTGCTTTCATGCTATATAAAACATCAATTCCATCAATGCAGTGAAATTTAAATAAATCATAGTTTTGTAAGCCGAGTCTATTGCACTGGTATAAATGATGTGTATTTAAGTTTATTGGAGGTGTAGGCAAAGATACAAAAGCTTGATTAAGATCATCTGCATTAAGAATTAGTTCCTTATTATGATGCTTAATATTACATATTCCAATTTCACGGATTGTTTTCCACGTTCTTTTTCCATCTATTGCTCTGGTAAAACGTTCGGAAAAGTATTTATATTTTGCTTTTTTAATCAGGCAATTGACTTTATTACGCTCTGCACGAAAAACTTCCAATAGATACAATGTCTTAAATCGTTTCCATCGTTTGTAGGCTTTGTTTCGCGCTTCAATTTGATTTTTTATGGATGACGTAAAACATGGCCTCGTTGTTGGTTTTATAACTCTTGTTGTTAAGGGCACTGATGAAGTGTATAAAAACAGAATATTTTCTTCAAGAAAACGTAGCTGATCATCCACACACTGCATGCGAAATATACTGTTCCAGTTTATTGAAAAAAATTGATCTTCGAGTAGTTGAATATTTATTCTTCTAAAGTCACGAGATGTGATAGACTCAGTTTTACGAGACAAAGGGAAATCATAAATTGTATAAATCAGATCATGCCGAGAAAAACAAGGAGCCGAGAGCTGGTCATAGTGCAATATATTAGATTTATAGTTTACAAAAAACAAATCAAGAAGAGTACTGCAGGTGTTTGTGAAATGAGTAGGTATACTTTGATTAACAGGTACGAGACCAAGTTGTAACATATCATCGGCAAGTTTATTATTTTCCAATAAGTTTGAGTTAAAATCGCCAGCAATTAATAGTTCCGCATATGGTTCAGTTATATATTGCAGATTAGTTAAAAACGAAACTGTGTCAACGTTGCGGTTGGGCCTATAAACACACCCGACAAGAAATTTTCTGCCATATGATATTATTTCAACGAAAATATATTCAACTTCTTCTCCGGTTGTTGATTTGCATTTGAAATTTGACATTAAATTAGAATTTATAAAGATTGCCACGCCACCTCCACGAGATTTGCGATCAGCCCTAAACATATTGTAGCCTCTAATTTGAACTAAACCATCAGTTAAGTATTCATTAAGCCAAGTTTCAGTAACACATATTATGTCAATTTGAGAGTTTTAAAATATAAGTCTAAATACATCGATCTTATTGTTAAGACTCTGAGCATTTATATGGCAAACATGCACACCTTCTTTCTGCTTAGCGAGGATGCGGACCATAGTCATAACGCTATCACTGGAACAATAATTAATGCTACTCATTATGTTTATTAGAACAAGTTCTGAGAATAAACACAATTACAGCAATGCAATATATATTCAAAAAGTATAAATTAAATAATATTTTAAAGATAGTATATAAATAGACAATATTATGTTTTAATAAACTAGATAATATATATTTATCATTTATGTAAGTAATATTACAGTTCGACATTATCAATAGTAGAAACCATACATTATTAGAGAAAAAATTCATTTAGGTTTTCAAGGAATTCTATAAGAATAGGCTCATCTTCAGTCGCTTTTTTAATATAAACTTGCCCACGAAGTGAAAAGACGGATTTAATTTTCCTGGCTTTTTTAAGCTTAGTACATTCACCGAAAATTTTAAAATTATGCGGAGTTAAATTTTCATTTATATAAAAAGGATGATCACCGACTTCGTTTTCTTTAACAAATCCTATGTGTCGCAAGTGTAGTGTAGATTTGTTTTCTCGCTTAAATGCAGATAGCGACTTTAAAAGGTAATTTCTTTCGTATGAAGATTTTAAGGTAGCAACAATCACTTCATCAGTAGGATTATACGGTTTTCCGTTTTTATAAATTTTATCAAGTCTATATATATTTTCAATTTGAGGTGTGAAAATTTTTCAACTATCACATATATTATGAAAAATGTTTTTGAGGTCTTCATTTTCATATCGCGGTACCCCAACTATACGCAAACTACTGGCCACCACTGAATTTTCTTGTTTAAGAAATTTTCTTTTTAAATCTAGAATCTCTTCGCTAAGTTTTGAGTTTTTATGGCTTTTTTGTTCCAGATTGATTATCCGTTCTGTTAAGGCACTCAGCTCATTTTGTACTGTCGTGATTTTTTTGTCAATTTCAAAAAGTATTTTTTCTTCACTGTCTGATATAAGCTTTTTTATAAAATTATAATGATTTTCTTCACTTAGCTTTATAGAATCTTTTATAACTTGCGATGTAATACTTTCACTTTCTCGAATCAGATCGCAAATGAAATTTCTATCAGCGCTCGAAAAACTTAAAGTTGAACATCCGGCATCAGTAGGTGCATCTTGGAAGGACACTCTTTGCCGTTTAGATGATGATGTTGATCTCAATGTAGAAGGCATGATTTAATATATGAATAAGAAAGTATAAAATAAATTATTATTAAATTAAATTAATATTTTTACTTTATTAATTTTATTTTATTTTGACAGAATAGTTTTTAATTTGAACTTGGGGTTAATTATATCGCAGTTACTGTGTAATAAGGTATAGTGTCTACTGTCCAATAGATGGAGCTAATTGCGATTAATATTATTAGTTATATTCGCCTGGATTATCCAGCTGACTATTGACTTCGCCTTACTTGTTGGCGGTGTGTATTTGTTGTTGTGGTTTTCTTTTTTATAGAATTATTGAAATCTTTTGACTTGTTGTTGTTTCTTCAGGAAAATAAACAATTTTTCTTTGCACAGGATTCTGTATTAAACGAATATGTTTTAACACTAATTTTTTTCATTTATTATTTCATTAGGGTATCAATTAGTTATGAAGTGTGAAACTATAATTTGGCACTCGGTAATTTCACTAGAAATTTATGAATTATGCACCCGTATAATTACTTTACAGCCAATTCGAACCAGTGTTGCCGCGCAATAGTAATACAAGAGGAACAGGCTATTCAAATGTTCATACTATACAACAACAGTAAAACGTAGAAACCCTGGAGACTCATTACGAATCTCCGAACAGGGAAAACTAAGGTTATAAACAATAAGTATCGGAACATCAAATTTCCTTTTCCTATCAGTAAAAAACATTAACTATAAATTAACATTTTTAATAGACACAGGTTCAGAGATATCACTCTGTAAGGAAAATACAAAATACAACTATTACAAAAATACCGACAATATCTGCCGCTTGAGTGGCATTACGAATGAATATAAAGAAACGGTAGGAACTACTGATTTAAAAATAATACTTGGAGAACAGACATTAGCACACAAATTTCATTTAGTGGAAGAAGGATTTCCAATTATTACTGATGGAATTTTTGGAATCGATTTTTTCTGTAAATACAACTGTCAGATTGACTATGAAACACTGACTTTAAATACTTGCATAGAGAGAGAGAAGATAAGAATCCCAATATAAATTAACACACAGTCTTCGACTAACTCTTGCGCCGTACGGTTCGTTTTCTTCGATAATTCTAAGTGTTAGTAGTTTGATATTTTCTTTAAATATAACAAACAGAAAAAAATAAATAATAACAAAAAAAAAACACGTTCCAACCAAAGTATACTTGATGCCTTTCCCGAATTGCCTATCATACAAAGATCAGATCCTAAGTACGTTGTGATTAATGCTTCATCGGATAAAAAAAAACTTCAAGATTACTCATGCTTTGCTGTTTACCGTTCTTTAAAATTAATTTGTCCTGACATACAATCCATTTCGGAATTAAGAGACGGAGGTCTTCTACTCCTCATTGGAAGTAAATATAATGCAGATAAATTAATCTCAGCGAATAATTTACCAGGTATTTGTGAAATTAATTGCGAATATCATAAAAATTTAAATCAGTCCAAAGGAACCATTTACGCACCATATTTAAATTCTGTACCAAAAGAAGAAATTATTAATGAATTAAGCTCTCAAGGTGTATCCGACATATACAAATATGAAGAAAATATTGACGTAAAATCTTCCCTTTGCGGTGTCCTGCTCTTAACCTTTGATCGGTATTCTATTCCAGATAAACTAGACATTTCATGGCACAAAGTCAAAGTTAGGCAATACTTCCCAAGCCCCATGAGGTGTAAAGACTGCCAACTTCTCGGTCATACCAAAAAGCGGTGCAAAAACGGTGAACTATGTGAAAATTGTTCTTTACCACCCCATAATCCTACGGAATGCACCCGTACTTTTTGCATTAATTGCTCCGAAAATCACCCATCCTCGTCTAAAGAGTGTCAAGTGTTCAAAGAACAAAAAGAAATTCTCAAAATCAAAATAAAGCATAAATGTTCATTAAAAGTCGCAAAAGAGAAATATAAATCACAAACAACAACAGCAGAAACATTGGTGCAATCGTATTCAGAGGTAGCTCACAAACATAATACAAACAAAATTGTAACAAAAAATATCAATGAAACAACAAAAAACAACCCAAACAATTCTGCTTCAAAAAGTCCGTTACAAGCAAATAACAAAACTGAATCACCAAAAACCACAATTAAGAATAGTTCTCAAGTAACACAAAAACCACTCTCACAAGAAACAAATAAAAAATCAACAACAAACAATCCAAAAATATCAAACACAATAATCACTCGATCAATGACTAAAAGCTCAGCTAACAACCCAATATCATCTTGTTCAAGAAATAAATTAATAAAAGAAACTCTTAATCTTACTCAAAACAAAACAAATATCGCATTGCTTAAAGCTACAAATACATCTCACTCAAACAACTCTTACAATGTAGAAGAAGAAATAATGTTTGTAGACAACGAATAGTTTGTTTGCTATCTGTCACCATGGATTTTAAAATTTTACAGTGGAACATTCACGGTCTTATAAATAATTACCACGAATTACAGCTTTTAATAAAAAACATTAACCCAGACATTATTTCCACACAAATTAATGTATATCAATCCCGATATTGCTTCTATTGCTATCAAAATAAATATAGGAATGGAATTCACTTTTGTATGCTCATATATCCCTCCTCAACAACATTTTTCCGACCGCAGTTTGTACGCACTAATAAACCATATAACAACCCCTTAACTCATTACCGGTGATTTTAACTCTTGGAGCACTTTGTGGGGCTCTACTGAAAGTAATCTCCGGGGAAAATTTATTGAAAACGTTATTTTAAACGAAGATTTAGTCATACTTAATAATGGTTCCCCTTCCCATTTCAGTACCCATAACACATTTACAAATATAGATATTTCTTTATGTTCTTCTATACTTGCCCCTTTCTGCTCATGGAAAACTCTTAACAACCTACATGGCAGCGACCAAGTCCCAAGCTTAAAACCGATTTTGCAAACTGGAATTTATATCAAAAAAAGTGCGAGGAGTTTACTGCCAAAGAAAGAACAACTTCAAACATCAACCAGCAGGCAGCCTTCTTGGTAAAATCTATCAGATCAGCTGCAAACGAGAGTATACCGAAATCAAATAATAAAGCATACAAACGGCATGTAGTGTGGTGGAATGCTACCTTAGAGTCATTGAGAAATAAAAAGCAAAACCTTTGGCATTTTTTTTAAAAACTGTAGAACTGACACAAATTTGATCTCTTACAAAAATTCACATCCAACATCAACCCAAATTCCTCCTCCCAGCGTATATGGAATGACATCAAACGTATCACAGGCGCAAAAAGCTCAAGCTACATACAGTTCTTGCAGTCCGGCTCGACAATTCTTTCAACCTCAGTTGAAAATGCTAACTGTTTTGCTAGACACTGGTCAGAACAATCTGAGGATAAAAACCTTCACCCCAACTTTAACCATGAAAAATCAATTATAACAAACCTTCACTACAATCCTCAATCTTGTAATATTTATATTTATTTATAGCTAAAGGAAAAACACCTGGCGACGATCGCATATCATACCCAATGATAAAAAATCTTTCTGCATCCACCAAAAAACACGTGCTTAAACTATACAACAGCATTTTTACATCTAGTGTTTTCCCTCAAGCTTGGAAAAAGGCAGTTATTGTACCAATTCCCAAGCCAAACAAAGATCATTATAGCGTCACTGTGTACAGGCCTATCTCCCTACTCTCATGTGTTAGCAAAACCTTGGAAAAAATTATTGCTAGACGACTTATGTGGTTTTTAAAAACTAATAATTTCCTCACCTATAATCAAGTTGCTTTTATGAGAAAACAAGGTACTGCAGACGTACTTTTATACATACAGCATTTTACCTCTAAAGCACTATCCAGCAAAAACCACGTTAATATTCTTTCTACTGATTTCGAAAGAGCTTTTGATAGGATTGGTATTCACGTAATCCTTAAACAGCTAACTGAATGGCAAATCGGCAAAAAAATGTACCATATAATTAAAAGTTTTTTAAGCAACCGAAAGTTTAAAGTGAAAATCAACGACTTATTATCAACAAATGTTCCTTTACACAATGGTATTCCACAGGGATCCCCTCTATCAGTTGTTTTATTTGTTATTGCTTTCAATCAATTAAGTGTTATACTATCAAAACTAAAACATATTGAACACCCTATCTACGCTGATGATGCAGTAATTTTCACAAAAGCCAGTGATTATAACAAAGTGAAAGAAATTTTTTCAAATACTCTAGGAGCGATTGATAAGTGGTGCTTAATATCAGGCGCAAAGCTTTCAATAGACAAATGTAGTTTACTACACATAAGTAGAAAACACAATTGTAATATCTTCGACATCGATTATAAAAATACAAACATCAAGGGAGTAGAACAACTTCGTATACTCGGTTATCTTCGATAAAAGTTTTACTTTTCAAAACCACTGTTTACATCTCAGAAAAAGCCTATTTTCCAGATTAAACATAATTAAATTCCTCACATCGAAAAACTTTCTGATACATATTTCGACAATAATTAACATCACTCGTTCAATTCTCCTCTCAAAAATCGATTGCGGTCTTCCAATATATGGTTGGTGTGCACCATCCTATATTAAATTTATTCAAAGCCCTTATCATGCGGCAGTCCGCCGCAGCATTGGGGCCTTCCGTACAAGTCCAATTAAAACTATCTTGGCTGAAGCTGGAATGCCTTCAATTGAATACCGTACGTCATTTCAAACACAAAAAATAATACCCAAACTGTTTTTATGCAGAAACAAAATATTAT
Source organism: Pollenia amentaria (assembly GCA_943735925.1). NCBI lineage: Eukaryota > Metazoa > Arthropoda > Insecta > Diptera > Polleniidae > Pollenia > Pollenia amentaria. The sequence continues at coordinate 76,032,861 of OX031010.1, forward strand.
TTGATGAAGTCAAAAAAGCAATAAATTGCAAAAGGACACCTAAGCGTTTATCTACTATTTCTCGATGCATTCTTCTAGCACGTGAACTTGGATTTGATCTTCAACCAATACTTCTCAAACAACAATCTGAACCACCATGGCTTCTAAAACAGTCCTCTTTTATCCTATCAATGTTCGACCTACCAAAAACTTCAACCTCTCCCATCGTTTATAAACAGACTTTTAGTAACATAATGGATTACTACAATAGGCACAATTGGAACCTTTTGTTCACTGAAGGATCTAAGTCAAATGATTGCACAACATTTGCAACAGTGGATCGGCACGGTAAACTAATAAATATGGGCTACATCGACAGCTTCTGTTCCATCTTCACAGCCGAAGCTTCAGCAATACTCACAGCTATTGAATACGCCTCTACAAGTAACTCGAATTACATTATCTGTACTGACAGTCATTCTTCTATTCGAGCGATACGAAATTCAAACTAACTCATAATTATCTACTTGAAAAAACCACTCATCCAATATGTGAATCTTGCAATAGAGAACTAAACATCGTCCACATCCTTGATGAGTGCCCCACATACCACTCTTCCAGAATCAACATATTTGGCACCAGTTCTCCATCCGATCTCTTAAAAGTTGTCAACGAACAAAACATTAAATTAATTTGTAAATATGTTTTAGAAAATAACCTACAAAATCGTATTTAATTTTTTTTAACAATCAGAGTCGAAAGCCACTGCAGCTAGAACTCTTAGCTTAAGTTAGTTACAATAATTATATTAATGTAATTAATAAATAAATTAACACAAAAAGAATACATAATATAACTATACCCCCACGAACAGAGAAGATAGTACCTATAAACATTAACATAAATGAAGATAGTGTTACGTGTAGTAAGGAAATAACAAACGGAATATTTTTGGCAAACACTATAATACCCAAAGATGGCCAACGTTATGTTAAAATTTTAAATACATTAGAGGAACCAGTGCGCCTAGAAAGGTTAGGAGCTACAACAATACCATTAAAAAATTATACAATTTATAAAACTGGCATGCGCAGTAATATTAAACATTCAGAGCAAAGATTTAACAAATTACTAGAAAAACTAGATTTCAGGAACATTGAAGAAGAAAATAAAAGAGTCATATGCGATATTCTGAGGAAATGTCAAGAAATATTTCATCTTGAAGACGAACCATTAACGGTGAATAATTTTTATAAACAAAGTATTGAATTAAATGATAACACACCCACTTACATTAAAAACTACAGATTGCCACAGACACAACTAGACGAAATAAGTAAACAAGTGCAAGAGTTATTAGACAAAGATATAGTGGAACCATCTATTAGTCCATATAATTCTCCATTATTATTGGTACCAAAAAAAGGACAAGACGACATGGAAAAATGGCGTTTGGTTGTAGATTTCAGACGTTTAAATGATAAGATAGTAAATGACAAATTCCCTTTAACCCGACTTTAATATGTATTGGACAAATTAGGTAGAGCTAAATATTTTTCCACTACCTTTTGGTTTAAAAATATCATCTAACAGTTTCCAAAGAATGTTGACAATAGCATTATCTGGTTTAGAGTCAGAAGCATTTTTGTACGTTGATGACATTATTATTTTCGGATGCAGTTTGAAGCACCATAATGAAAACCTCATTACAGTGCTAGAAAGACTAAAACATTACGAGTTGAAACTAAATCCAGCCAAATGTTGTTTCTTGAGACCAGAAGTTTTGTATTTGGGACATTTGATTACAAAAAACGGTATAAAAACCGACCCGACGAAATACAAAGTAATTGAACAATATCCTATTCCAAAAAACGAACACGACGTTAGACGGTTCATAGCTTTCTGCAATTATTACAGAAGAATGTAGCTCTGGGAGCTATACTTTCACAAGGTGAGATCGGAGACGATCTACCCATATCTTATGCAAGCAGAACGCTAAATAAACACGAAAAAATAAATCAGTAATTGAAAAAGAGCTACTAGGTATTCATTGGGGAATACAATTTTTCAGGCCATTCTATATGATAGAAAATTTACCGTGGTCACAGACCATAGACCACTTATTGCTTTGTTTACCCATAAAAACCCATCTTCAAAATTAACCAGAATTAAACTTGAACTACCAGATTACGACTTTGACATAAAATATAAGAAAGGAGCGAATAATACAAACGCAGACGCTCTATCGCGTGTAGAAATAAACTCACAAATATTAAGAGACATGATTTCAATTTATATTGATGAAAAAGAAAAGAAAACCTTGGCAATAACAAGAAATATGTTTAACAACGAAATGAAGAATAATGAAATGAAGACTAAGTATGATAAAAATAAGGATAAAATGAACGTTCATAGAAAAGAAAATATTGTAAAAGGCTGCATATCTCGGAAGGAGACTGATCACCTCCGTATGTAGGAATGTACGTCAATAAATGATATTAAGCAGCTCCAAAAAATTAAATTTATATATGACAATAAGCTGCAGCAAGAATTGAAGAAATAATTGAAAAAAGAATTGAAAGAGAAAGATGATAAAATAACGCGCATAGTATGCAATAAAAGCGAAAATCCTATGTTTTAAGAAACATTTATGGAGAAACTTTTATTGAAACTGAAGAAATTGAAATTTAAAAAGTACGTACTATATGATAATGATGAAATATTTAAATATATAAAGGCCAAAGAATTGAAAGAAAAGTATAACAATATAAAAAAGAATGATATAGAAATAATTATATACAGAATGCCAAGACAAATAAATGACAACATAACGCAATATAGATTAATAGAGGAATTTCATGACTTACCACATGGAAGACACTTTGGAATTAGGAAAACACTTTCCAAATTAAAACAACGATATATATGGAAAAATATGAACAAAATGGTTAAAAAGTACATAACAACATGTGATTCATGCCAGAGGCATAAACAAATAAAAAATACAAAAGAACCTTTTTTCAATAACTGACACGCCATCAAAGAGTTTTGACATCATAGTAATGGACACAGTTGGACCTTTAAGACCATCTTACAATTTTAGATACATACTTACGATGCAATGTGAATTAACGAAATACTAGTATGGGCCAGCAGTCGACACAATCGACTGCAATCTAGAAATAACTTATTTGTACCGTTATTTCTAATATTTATTTAATCTAAAACTTTATTAAATATATATATACATATGTAGAAATATATTTATTTAATGTTAAAAAACTTATCGCACTTGATTATAAACAGGGTAGTAACTCAAAATGTAATAATTCTCAGTAGAGCAGAACAATTTTTAATTTTATGAGGCATATTTCTTTTAGGCGTATGAAATTTAGTGACAATTTTTCTAAAAATGTATATATATCATAAGTTCCCAATCTCAGTGTTTATAACAAAGCCTTTTATATATTTTCCATTTATATTTATTTCGTTGATGAATTATGTTGTTATAACCTCTCTCTCTATATATTTTTTGTAAATACATGATTATCATATAACAAATGACCATGATCGGTAGTGTCTGTTATATAAAATCGCAGCCCATCAAAAGATCGCACTTTATTAAAAAAAAAAAATGCAATAAACACATTCTTTACAATGTAACCATATTTATAATGTAACAATAACATTAAAATTAAATAAGCGCAAAAATTTAAGAAATCAACGGTAACATTTAAAAACAATAACTCTCCCAAAAAGAAAACAAAATATTTAAAATTGTCTTTCTCTTTTTTATTTCTTAATCTCTACTGTTCTCCAATTTAATGCATAGCAGAAAACTCTGTATGTTGTTGTTCTTTTTACTATGTAAACACAAAAACAAAGCATACTGCTTCTGTTATGTGTTTACATTGTTTTTGCTCACACGTATGTGAATTGTTTCAATGTATTAGTACCACTTTCTAACGCGTATAACTCGTGAAATACAGAACCGATTTTAACAAAGTTTAAATTAACATAATCTCCCAAAAAATATCTTTCGAATGATATATTATTTGTTAAAATACAATATATAGTTAATGCGTAAAAGGGATCCTAAGGAATCTACTTGCCTATGAATATATATTTGATGATGATGATGATGATATGATCGCATGTCTAATTGAATCTCAGGACGCAAAACGGTAGCACAGACATTAGTAGAACAGGTAATTTCAAAATACGGCTTATTCAACATTTTGAAAACAGATAGTGGCACAGAATTTACAAATGAATTAATGAAAGGGGTTTGTAAATTATTAAAAATAAAACAACATTTTTCTTCCCCATATCATCACGAAACGTTAGGTACAGTGGAACGAAGTCATCGAGTACTCAATGTGTTTTTACTAAATTTCGTAAAGGATAATGAATGGCATCTATGGATACCTTATTTTTCATTTGCCTTTAACACTACCCCAAACGTTGACACGGACTATACACCTTTTGAATTGGTATTCGGAAAATTGCCTAGATTGCCAAATGAAGAAATGCAATATTCTGAACGAATTTATGATTTGGAAAAATATTCAAATGAACTAAAAGCTAGACTTCAATTCTCATTACAAAGAGCACAGGAAATAATTTTAAGGATAAAAAATAAAAGAAGATTAGAATCCATAAATAGGCAAAATAAAATAGATCTTAGAATAGGAGATTTGGTTTTAGTTAAAGTTTTAAATAGAAAAAAGTATGAGCCTCCATACAAAGGCCCATACAAAGTATTAGATTTAAAAGACTTAAATGTACTCTTAGAAGTTGATAAAACAAAAACAAAACTAGTACATAAGAATTTGCTAAAAAAATATTTAATTTAACATATAAGTATATAGATAAGAAATATAATAGCTTAAAATCTATATATACAAATAAGTTCGAAATATAAGAAGTAATTACTTAAAATTTACTTTATAAATATAATCATACTTATATACATTTATTTTAATTATTAAATTCTGTTTTATATTTTTTATAATACCCAAACCTAAAAGAGCAATTTTGAAGAAAATTTCAATCGTGTAAATCTAGCTTTAGAACAAGCACTGTATCATTAATTGTTTACATTTTAGTAAGTTAAGTTTTTGAGCCAATGAACTTATTTTAATTTTATGTTGGTCAGCAGTTATAAGCATTAAATTTTTTTGTATCAAATAATGTGTGAAATAAAATTGTAATACTGTGTGGCATGCGAACGACTTGTAATATGAATCCTAAATTGAATTCTTTTTTTTTTATATTATTATTGTCGCATTGAAGTCTTTCACGTGACTTGGAATTTTTTCTCACGGGAACAGCAAATCAATTAGTGTTTTGCTTGTAGCCCAAATTAATGCTGACCCATAGAATTAATTTAGTATATAATCTTGTACAATTGTCAAAATAAATTAGAATTGATTTCATCTTCAAAAGGTGACTTTGATTCTCAAAACAAAGGGCATTTTGATGCTCGTACCCATGACGGCAGTAGTGCTAAGACAATACTAAACCATACACACACATTTACACCAAATTCCTCAAATCACACTGTTACATTTTTTGACGATCGGTGTATAATTTACACTAGGCCCAATATAGACCCTACTGCCGCAAAACCGTTTAGTACGCCTAAACTCGTAATAAATAATGCTATCATAATAAAATTCGGTACGTCACAGTTTTGTAGGACCAGAAATCACACTGTCATTTCGTGAATATCGGTCCATAATTTACCCTACGCCCCATATAAGCCCTTCTCTCGGAAAACAGTTTATTTCGCCTAAAACCAAATAAAGCCCACTTGGGAAAAATAATTAAATTCGCCTAAAACCATAACAGATTTAGGTATTGCGGTAAAATTTCTTTCAACTTAGATTCATATGGCCAGAAAAAATTTCACGCAGTTTTGTGAAATTCGTTGTTAACGTTATAACTAATTACACTGCTGTATTGTAATTTTTTATTTATTATTTTTTTGAAATACCAGATATCAGTCTTCAGAATTTGGGATAATTGGTCCATAATTTACCATAGGTCCAATACAAATTACCCTCATAAAAATCATTTCAGTTCGGCTATAACTGTTACGAATCATGATATTTTACTCAAGCCAGTTAAAAGTTCTAACAAGAAACGCATAAAACTTTCTTATTGTCGGTCAATAATTTAATATAGGTCTAAACCGAAACCAATTTTAATGCTCACGTTCGTTTTTGTGAAGCATAGTTAATAATATATATCCTTTGATTATATAAAGCCCACTCCTGTCGATGGAGGGTATCAAAGATTCGGCACAGCCGAATATAGCACACCAACTTGTTTTTCAGTAAGGTTTCTTTTTTTTTTTTTTATTTGATAAAAAACTATCTGCTTGTTCTCGATATTTGATGAGCTTTCTGCATTAGCTTGCGACGCACTGATGGCAAATGTTGTTTTTCAATGTCGCACATGATATCGAAATATGAAATAATACAAAGAAATAATAGCAGTCATTTGCATTGTACCATCCGAAAGATTTTAGAGAGAAAAAGTTCAATGTGCAGTGTCTCCCTTTAAGACCTTTTATCAACAAAACGTGCAATAAAAATATCCAAATGAGAAATATTTCACTGGTTCGACCTTGTATTCATAAATCTCGAAATGGGTTATAAATAAATATAAAATTTTTTTAGATTAATTGAATTTGATTATTTCCCTGGGCAAATATGATAAAAAGACGTCTATTCAAGAACTTATAATTTCTTTGTTGCAATGGACCTATTTGTGGAAATGTCAATATGCGAAACAAAAGCAAGGAAAATTTGCTATATGTGCCAACTAACTGTCGCATCAAATATCAGAAATATTCTTATTGAAAAATCTACGGATATTAAGTTAATTTGGTTTCCTGGCCACAATGGAATTCAAGGCAATGACTTTGCTGATTTCATTGCCAGAAACACAGAAAAACCGCCTCTACATTACTTTTATAATGAATAAGGAAAATGTGCATAACCCAATATCGTGTTCACAGAAAAAATTTTCATTGGTTTTTTATGAATAAAATAAAATTGTTAAAATATATAAAAATTTAATAAATATGGTAATTAAATGAATTAATTTTTTTGTTGAACAAAAATTAAAAATTTGATTTTCATTCAATTAATATTTTGATTGTTTTTAAATTAATATATAATTAAAACAATAATTAGATTAATGAAAAACTTTATTGTTTATTTCGTTTAAACTAAAATAATGCCAACGTGTAAAACTGAAAAAACGCTTAGTAAAGAGGAAAATGATTGTGTTTAATTTTGCGTATTGTCTTGGATAATTGGATAAACATGAGTTATGTATATTTACAAAAATATTTCGAAAATATTTGTTGGTTTTAATTTTGAAAATTGGTAAAAAAAAGTTCCGAATTTTGTTTTCATCTTTTCAATTTAAAAAATTAAACGATTTTTTTGTTAATAGTATACGATTAAATTTTAAACGTTATAGAATTTATGTGTCAATTTAGATTTGCTTTGTGTATTTATAAATTCATTCTTGGTTTTCTCTATTGCAATTTTTCATGTTAATTCTTAAATGTAATTGAACTTCAATAATATATTAAGCCAACAAAATAGAAACAAAATTTGCTTGTATTTTAAAGCTGCAAGCAAAATTGCCCAAAGAAAAATTGACCAAACGAAAAAATGATTCAACGTAAACGAAATATGGTCCAAAAAAATATAAATGGAAATTATATCCAAAAATATTGAAAAGAGGCCCCATAATTAATGAAAAATAGCCCAATTTTTATTTTCGAATTTTTATTTAATAATTTTTACAAAGTAGTCTTAAACTTTCATACTTATTTGGGCTTGGGTCATATGTCCGAAACTTAAAAACCCCAAATCCCGAATACCTATCAAATCCAGTGATTTCAAGTAAATTAAATAAGAATCATTCTCTGCAAATAAAGTTCTTTCTTTTAGAAAAAAGCTGACTCTCATAACTGTGAATTGCCAACAACGTTATATTTATATTTTTATTATTTTATACTTTCTTCATATTTTTTCGTTGGCCTTAAACTATAGTTGCAATTCTAAAGGGAATTGATTGAAAATACGTGATTTTAATTAAAGTTTGATTGCAATCGAAATGATTGCAAATAAATTGATTGTATTCAGTGACTTAAAAAAAGAATGATTTCAAAATGATTACAATCACAAAGTATATCATTCTTTCGATTATAATTTTTGTAAATCTGAAATCATTTTCAAATCAAAGAAAGAAATCAGTTTCATTGAATTTATTTTAATTGCAATCACAATTGATTGCAGTTTTTACAGCTCTGGTACATATGGGCATTTCCAGCGAAATGCCAGCAAGAAAATAAGCTTGTATTTTAGGCCCATGTTGCGGTAAACGCCAAAATATAAAAAAGTATATTATACATATCACTTTTTTTTTGAGAAACAATTTTAATTACTTGCTGGCGTTATGTTAAAAAAGTAGACTTTTCGCTGGGAATGCCCATATGTCCATAGATATTGACATATCGCTGTGGCTCTTCAAAAGGAGGTTAACTCAAAAGTTTTAAATTTTCAGAAAAGACAAAAAACTGTGTTTTTTATATACCTATATCAAACGAAGTGACCAATCATTTTTCTGCCGTCTTTGGATCAAAACTGAAAGTTGTAAGTTTTCCAATACAACCATAAAACATTTCTAACTGAAAATAAAGTTACATACAAGCTTCTAATATTTTATTTGTTTTCAAGGTCAAAATTGCTGCGCGTCTTCGGTAAACAACATATTAAGGAATCATAGGGGACTCTCTTTCACCTTTGGCCTGATTTCAAATCACCCTCTTCATGGCAGCTAGTAAGTTTTTTTTATTATTTAAAAAAAATATATCGCATCTAATCAACAAGAAGGTATTAACTTTAATTGAAAAATTTTCAGTAGAAACAAAACAATTTTATTTTAACATTGAAGTCATATGAAAAACACCCGTTTCATTAACCAAAAGTAGACAAAATAGCACGATATATTTACAGCGGGACGATATGAATATAACGTGTCGATTTTTTCGTAAAAGTAAAAAAATAAAAATTTTGAGTAAGCTCTTGATTAACTGCGATATGTATGTATTTTTTAGTCATCGACTTATCAAAATTATGGTTACTGATTAAATCATAAATTTCATTTAAATTCTTATATATTCGATTCATTTTATTTAATTATTAAACCGATAAATCGAGATGCTAATTAAATAACAATCCGAATAATCAAAATTTAATTAAACTTATTAATCGCACATCCGCAATATAATTAAATAACAATCTATTGGCAATGTAATGTATTTTTAAATTTCAATATCTTACATATTGATATTGTCTGCAAGTTGAAGTTTTCAACCACAACAAATTTATTTGAGTGATAGAGTCAACCAAGAGATAAACTGCTGTTATTACTTGAACAAAAAGTCCAAAGCTTATAAGAACTCGAAAAACATAATAAAAGTAAGTAAATATAAAAAACCTAGGAACCATACTTTTAACTAGTTTTTTATAGAATCTAAAACCTTTACGGTCTTGTGGTATTTGCATCACTTATTTCCTCCAAGCCTTAAAACCAATATAAATGCAAATCTGTTGTTTTTTTTCTATATCAGTTTATTTTGTAATCTCATTAGCATAATTTTTCATTCAATAAACATTTTGATTGAATCCAACAAAAAATTTAATTAATTAATGGCTTAATTCAATTACTATATTATTTATTTATTTATTTATTATGAATTAACTGAAATAATTGAATAAAATACTGATTTTTTGAAAATTATTTTTTTAATTAAAACAATCAACACATTGTTTGAAATCGTACAGTTTTTTGATCATATTTTTTATTAATATCAAAAATATCATTTATTGAAAGAAAAATCAGAATTTTCAATTATTACAGTTTTTGGTAATCAATATAATTATTTTAGTAATAGGTGCAAAATCAACAAATTGTTTACTTGATTCTACGAATTTGGTGATTAAAATCAATTTATAATTTTTTCTGTGTTCGTACCAAACAATTAATTTCGAAAGGAAAACTATACATGACTATGTGATGGAATATCAGAAATATTTACAGAGAATCGAACATACCGGAGTAACACATGGAAATCTATTTGATACCAATTTTAATTCATTTTGTAATTGCGACATCAATCTTCCCGCGACACATACGCCTTTTATGTGCGAATGCCCAGAACTTCCTACAGAAACTTCGTATTTTAAAGTTTCGACCCATAATACCCACTATTAACAATTTAACAGTATTAATAAAATATCTCAAAAACTCTAACTTGTATAATAAAATATAATCATTGTTTAATCTAATAATACAAAAATGATATCACATAGTTATTAGCAACATATTCATACATACATATGTATATTTATAACAACTAAAATTTGTTAAGCTGTGATCACACGATTGCCGCAATGTACAAATTTTCGCACTTTTTAATACCCCAATCGTGTGACTGCACAATTAAATGGGTCATGTACCAATCGAGCACAATATTGTGCTTTCTTTTACCAAAAATGCAACCGCGCGTCAAATATGCAATCGGGCGACTATATAAATATTTTAAATTAGTGCTAGTAACAAAATATGTTAATATGTTGCCAACCATAGGTGTTCAGCGTGAATATTTATATTCAGAATATTTTATAAAATTTAAATAAAACTAAAGGTACGGTCACATATGTTAAACATTTTTCTAATTTTTGTTTGACTGCGTTTTCCTAAAATTTGTTTAAAACAATCAAACTTTTATTTTCTGGACACACTATGCACATTTATTTGCCTATTGTTCAAACAGATAAAAGCTATGTTCATTTACAGAAAACTATTGCTTATTTTCAATAATTGTTACTAGTAAGTGTTCACGTACTCGAAAAACTTGCAAGGAGAGAATGGGAAAAGAGCATAAAAATTTGAGGGACAAAAAATTTATTGAAAATTTCTGATAGTAAAATTTTTACTAGGAAGAATTATTCAAACATATGTTTCATGTTTTTGTTTAGACAATAAAATAATTATCTTAATTTTTAAATTAAAAATTAATAAAATAAAATATTTATTTTTCTAAAATGTTAGAACAATATTCTTGCGCAAAATGAAGTTTCTGCTAGTTGCAAGTTTCTGCTAGTAAAGTTAATTAACACACCTATTAAATAGCTTCAAATAAAATATGGAAAAACATGTTTGCCCTGTGTTCTCATATAAAAATATTTGCATTAAAATAAATATTTTATCAAATTGTCAAAAAATTATAATAAACTAGCATTTAACCTGCTACTTCGTTAGCGTCTCCTTTTCTTTCGTGGACATATTTTTACGCCAAAGTTTATGTTTCCAGGTTTTAACCCGATACTTTGTAATAGGTAGGATTTTCACCTCTTAAACGTTCGAATTTCGAAAATGTACCAAATTTTTATTTGTATTTTTTAGATACGTTACGTATGTGATATTTTTTTATTTCAATGTTTATTGGTTTAATAGATAGATTGCATGGCAAAAAAGTTTTAAAATACAGGTTTTACCCGTTTACTCCCCAAAAGGGTCGAATTTAAAAAAAGTACCAGATACCTATCCGCTAATTTTTTTGATGAGCACGAGGTTAGGGAACTTAACCGTTTTTAGCTTTTTTTAACTTTTACCATAAACATTTTCAAAACTCCCATCCTAGGGAATCGATTTAGCGAGAGGCCAACCTCCCGGTCAAATTTCAACATTTTAGCTTCAGGCGTTTAGGACGTGCGATGATGAATCAGTCAGTAACTTTACATTTTTATATTATATAGCTAGATGAAGAAAAATTTTTTGAAACAAAAATAACAGAATTAGGTACGATTTCACCCTTTAAACGTTCAAATTTCGAAACGCATCAAATTTGTATTTGTATTTTTTAGATAAGTTATGAATGTGATATATTTTTTATTTTACTGTTTATTGGTTTAAAAAATAGATGGCATAGCAAAAAAGTTTTAAAATACAGGTTTTACCCGTTTACTCCCCAAAAAGGCCGAATTTCAAAAAAGTACCAGGGACCTGCCCGCTTATTTTTTTTATTGAACAACAATAAAAAAAAAATGTTTTGTAAGTAATAAAAATAGTTACGGTTTTTACCCCTTAAATGTCAGAATTTCGAAAAAGTACCAAATTCGTATTTGGAAGTTTCAAATGTGATATAACCCTTATTTCTATGTTTATGGGTTTAAAAGATAGATGCGTTGACGAAAAAGTACCAAAATACAGGTTTTTTCCCGTTTACCCCGTTAAAGGGGTATATTCCAAAAAGTACCGGACACCTGTCCGCTTAGTTTTCTAAAGAACAACGATGAGTATTAAATTTTTTTTGTATCTCTTTTAGTTTTTGAGATATAAGGTTACCGAATTTACCCTTTTTTAGCCCCTAAACATTCGAATTTCCAAAAATCCCGTCTTAGTGGATTGATTTGGGGAGAGACCAAGCCCAAACCCAAATCCCAAAGTGGGATTTATTTGGTTTTATGCGCAATAAACTGTTTTCCGAGAGTAGGGTTTATATGGGGCCTATGGTAAATTATGGAGAAATCTTCACGAAATTTGGCAGTGTGATTTCTCGTCCTATAAAACTGTGACGTACCGAACTTCAATTTGAAAGCATTATTTATTGCGGTTTAGGCGTACTAAACGGTTTTCCGGGAGTAGGGTATATATGGGGCCTAGGGTAAATTATGGACTATTCTTCACGAAATTTGGCAGTGTGATTTCTCGTCCTATAAAACTGTGACGTACCGAACTTCAATTCGATAGCATTATTTATTACGGCTTTAGGCGTACTAAGCTGTTTCCCGGAAGTAGGGTTTATATGGGACCTAGTGTAAATTATGAACCGATCTTCAAAAAATTTTACAGTGTGATTTGAGGTATTATAAAACTGTGACGTACCAAATTTAAGTTTGCTTTCGTTATTTATTGCGGTTTTAGGCGTACTAAACTGTTTTCCTCGAGAAGGGTTTATATGGGGCCTATGGTCAATTATGGACCGATCTTCACAAAATTTAACAGTATGATTTGCAGTTGTATAAAGCGAATTCGAATTTATGTCATTCCGTGCATTATTCCACCATTTATGTTAGTTTTTGTATCAAAATTATCAATTTTTTTTGGGTAGTGGTTCCACATTTTGATTCATAGTTCTGATCCTACTAAACCGATGTTGCTGGATTTCAATCCCAAACTGCATAGGATAACTAGAAGCAATTTGAGATCAAGTTTGTTCTTTTCTTTTGCGTTTTTCGAAAGTGAGCGTGTTTTCAACAGACGGACAGACGGACATGGCTAAATCGACTTAGAATTACTCAAGGAGCCAGAATATATATACTTTATGAGGAGAGAACATTTTATGGGTGCAGTAAGCGTGCAACGAGATGGTATCAGCGTTACATACAATAATGTTGATAACGTATTACCCACTAGAATTGATATATATATATATATATATATATGTTCCTTTAACTCCCACTGGAGCATAGGGCGCCGGCTAGTCACTAGAATTGAACACCTATATAAATGGGAAATAGAGGATGCCATCTTGACTCTTATGCATGGAAAAGCAGCTGGTGTTGATAACATAACTGCAGAAGTTCTCAAGACAGATCCAAAGCTGTTTGCCTGCATAATGCACCCGTTGTTTCTCCAAACTGTGATACCAAAAGAAAGAAAGTTCATCTGTTATATATTTTATTTTACTTTATTATTTATTTTTGTGTTTTATGTGGTACTTGTTTATTTAAAATTATAATGTAAAGATTATATATTCAATAAAATTAAAATAGTCTTTTATTTTTCATTTACTGTACCCTTGAAAGCCTGACTTAGATAATTCTAAGAAAAAACAACATAATTTAAATAAGGTCAATAAAAATTATACTTAATTGGAACAGAGATATTTTGAACTGACTGGCTGCAAAGAATAATCGCAAAATTGTCCAAGAAAGGCGACTTAACAGATTGTAACAATTGGCGTGGTGTATCTATTCTATGTGCAGCTATGAAAGTATTTATGAAGATCATTCTGGAAAACTCATCAAGAATGTTGATAAGAAGCTGCGCCCAGAACAAGCTGGTTTCATAAGTGGTAGGTCATGTGTCGATCAAATGATCACCCTCAGGATAATAATAGAAATGCGATCTCCATTATATACGCTTTTTATCGATTATCCATAGAGAATGCATTTGGGCCGAACTGAAGAATATGGGTGTTCCCCCATAAGATTATATCTATAAGACGCAGTAACTATGGAAGTTTCCAAAACACAGTTATTCACGAAGGTAAAATATCTGAAACCCTTACCACCATATCAGGCGTAAGACAGGGATGCTTACTATCACCCTTGCTCTATCTTATTGTAATGGAAGCAGTATCCCACTGCTCGCGCGATGGAACGCCAAGAGGAATTGTATGGTATCCGCTCCGACCAGAAACCCGACTAGAGCCGCTTGATTATGCGGATGATCAATGCGAACTATCCCACAGTCTCTGTGATATGCAAGGAAAGCGAAATGACATATCTTTAGAATCCAATTAAGTAGAACTCAGAATTAATCTAGATAAAACAAGGAGATGCGAATAAACATACTAACTGACCCATTAAACCTTCTACATACACAGGTTCTCCGGGTAGAAGGGTTTCAATACTAGGGAATTATTATCACCGAGAGCGGAGGAACTGTCAAAGACGTGGAAAATCGTATCAAAATCCAATCGGCGTACTTACACAACTTCACAGAGTATGGATCTTAAGCACATACAGCGTCAACACAAAAATACATATATTCAAAGCCTGTGTGCTCTCCGGGCTTCTTTACGCGTGAGAAATCTGGTTTGTAACTGAAAGTATACAAACCAAACTGAGGGTCTTTGTTAATCGCAGCCTCCGAAGCCCCGAATTGTGTCCAGTTGGTCTTAGACCTATTCCGAAATTTTATCGGCTTCGGCGGTTAGTAAGCCTCACAAACTACTATCAGTTTCCTTCCTTTTCTTTGCGCCTCATCAACCATTTTCATCAATTTCGACGTGGGTGGAAGTGTCGCGTCGAAAGGTAGGTAAACAGCTGCAAGGTATATTTTCCCTTGCATTAGCACTGTTGCAGCCGACATTGACAGCCCTGTTGAGAAAAGAATACATAAGTTCCTTTGACATAGTGTAACTTTTAATTATAATTTATATTCCCACGTACATAACTAGTTAAGTTTATTTTATATATTATTTTGCTAAGGCAGTATTTTATCGTGCTGAGTCCTCCTACGGTAATACCAACATACACACAAACATACACCGTATTGTCGGTTCATGTAATTACATACACACAAACCTACATCCCTGCATTGACGGTTCATTTGTTTAGCCTTAGAATTACATACACACAAACACACATCGCTGTATTGGCGATTCATTTGTTTAGCCAGTGTTGTTTATTACACAGCTAGTCTAATAATTCTCATTTGGTTCATCGGTGTATTGACATAAGTAGTAAAGACAAGAAACCGTCCTTTAAGTCTCGGAAGTTGGAAAAACAATTGAAGAGCCGACTGATTTCACGAAGGTGAACTCGGTTGTACATTTTTTACAAGATGCCTGGCTTCGGCTGGCGTTTGTCACAAGTGGCCTCGTGTCGCCTGTTCTCACAAGTGGCTTCGTGTTGCCTGTTCTCACAAGTGGGCTCGTGTCGCCTGTTCTCACAAGTGGCTTCGTGTCGCCTGTTCTCACAAGTGGCTTCGTGTCGCCTGTTCTCACAAGTGGCATCGTGTCGCCTGTTCTCACAAGTGGCTTCGTGTCGCCTGTTCTCACAAGTGGCTTCGTGTCGCCTATTCCCACTAGTAGTAATGTTATCGTAGAACTTCGTAGAATAAGTTATTTCATAAAGTGGCATCGTGTCGCCTGTTCTCACAAGTGGCTTCGTGTTGCCTGTTCTCACAAGTGGCTTCGTGTCGCCTATTCCCACTAGTAGTAATGTTATCGTAGAACTTCGTAGAACTTCGTAGAATAAGTTATTTCATAAAGGATCTTTGTACGTATTATATTTACTATTAATACGACGAACGTGTGATCCAAAGAAGCAGCCTAGGGTGAAGCCGAACCAATTACCAAGAACGCCGCCGACTGAACCCGCCTAACAGCCCAGCCGTAACGAACGCTGTACTCGACACAGGGCCCTCAAGAACATACATCGGCGAGTCTTTGAAGAACCATTTAGTTAGTCTGAACGTCAGTCCAACTTGCTCCGAGGGAACCGTCCAAATGGCTGACCAGTCCCTCGTAACGTATGTGGACGTTTTCCCCATTGAGATAATTTATAAGTCGAGTATGGTATGCCTACACACTTCAGTAGTACCCACACTAGCAGAACCGATAATACTTGGTCTTGACCTCTTGGGTGCGTTTAATTTCGAATTAAGACTAAGTGGCGAGCTTCACACCCGGCAGAGTGTCGACCACGGCACCGAGCATCTACATACACTAACGAATCGAGACTTCCTGTCGGAAAGAGAAAATAACAAACTTTCGGCGATGCTACAGCACCATAAGGAGAAGTTTAGCGAAGTCAAAGGGCTATGTACCATTGACAAGTACGAGATCCGACTAAAACATTCCAAGCCGATTAGACACAGATACATGCCGAGAAAATTCCGAGTCCCCGCTTCTAAGCCGTCGGCCAATGCTCTACCACCCGAGGCCAGGCCTACAATCATCACCGATATACTGATCAATCCCCCGTCATCTTCCGCGCCACCACCACCGCTGGCATATATTTTCACGGCCCGGCGGCGGCTGCGAGTAGGCCACGACTTCCACCCGAATTGTGCAGTGGCCCCAGACCCTAGTCTTCTGCCGCGCCAAAACGAAGGGACGATCGGCAACCCGATACCGGCAAACCTCGTCAACCGATGAACCCTCAACCTCCCAAGCAGTCGTACCGACATAGGTATTCGAGGGACCTTCTACCTCTGCAGCAGCTAAAACAGGTGTTTTCCAGGCCCCCAATGTGGTGAAAAGACAACGCTGCAAAATAAAACGTGATGATTTATCGGCCCAAGAACTGCCCGAAACATATGCAGTATCTGATCCACAGGCCAGCCTTCCCCCCAATAAAGGTTATGATCTTGGACCGGTAGCGGGCTCGACTCCAGTGTCAGGGCTACCAAAAAGTCGTCAAAATGGTGTCTTAGCGTCAAGAAGACTTCCACGAACATGCAAGACTGTAGAACAGCCTTTATATCAATACTATTTTTTTATTATATATTAAATATTAATAATATTTCTAGAATTATATATATATACTAACATTTAACCCGCTACTTCGTTAGCGTCTCCTTTTCTTTCGTGGACATATTTTAACGCCAAAGTGTATGTTTCTATGTGTTATCCCGCTACTTTGTAGTATGTACGATTTTCACCTCTTAAAAATTCGAATTTCGAAAATGTACCAAATTTTTATTTGTATTTCTTAGATACGTTACGAATGTGATATTTTTTTATTTCAATGTTTATTGGTTTAATAGATAGATTGCATGGCAAACAAGTTTTAAAATACAGGTTTTACCCGTTTAAACCCCAAAAGGGTCGAATTTCAAAAAAGTACCAGACACCTATCCGCTTATTTTTTTGATGAACATGAGGTTAGGGAATTTACCAATTTTTAGCTTTTTTAAAGTCTAACCATAAACATTTTCAAAACTCCCATCCTAGGGAATCGATTTAGCGAGAGACCAACCTCCCGGTCAAATTTCAACATTTTAGCTTCAGGCGTTTAGGACGTGCGATGATTAATTAGTCAGTAACTTTACATTTTTATATTATATAGGTAGATGAAGAAAAATGTTTTGAAACAAAAATAACAGAATTAGGTACGATTTCACCCCTTAAACGTTCAAATTTCGAAACGCATCAAATTTGTATTTATTTTTTTAGATAAGTTGTGAATGTGATATATTTTTTTATTTTACTGTTTATTGGTTTAAAAGATAGAGGGCATGGCAAAAAAGTTTTAAAATACAGGTTTTACCCGTTTACTCCCCAAAAAGGCCGAATTTCAAAAAAGTACCAGGGACCTGTCCGCTTATTTTTTAATGAACAACAATAAAAAAAATGTTTTGTAAAAAGTAATAAAAATAGTTACTGTTTTTACCCCTTAAATGTCAGAATTTAGAAAAAGTACCAAATTCGTATTTGGAAGTATCAAATGTGATATAACCCTTATTACTATGTTTATGGGTTTAAAAGATAGATGCGGTGACGAAAAAGTACCAAAATACAGGTTTTTTCCCGTTTACCCCGTTAAAGGGGTATATTCCAAAAAGTACCAGACACCTGTCCGCTTATTTTTCTAAAGAACAACGATCAGTATTAAATTTTTTTTGTATCTCTTTTAGTTTTAGAGATATAAGGTTACCGAATTTACCCGTTTTTACCCTTTTTTAACCCCTAAACATTCGAATTTCCAAAAATCACGTCTTAGTGGATCGATTTGGGGAGAGACCAAGCCCTGGTCCAAATTTCAAATCAAAAGTCAGTCAGTAACGTTACAATTTTATATACATATGTATGTATATAGATCAATGGTGGGCGCTCCATAGCACAATTGTGCTGATAGATTTCACACGTATTCTTAGCCTCTTTAATTTAGTCTTCGATGAGACAGCATCGAATGCACCTGAAGCGGAAGCTTACATATTTTTTTATATTTTTATACCCTTCACCGAAGGTAAAAGGGTATATATAACTTTGTCATTCCGTTTGTAATTTCTACAATATTGATATAAGACCATATAAAGTATATATATTCTGGCTTCTTATGAGAAGGGAAGTTCAAATCCGGTTGTCCGTCTGTCCGTCCGTTGAAATGGGTTTTCCGAAGACCACAGATATATATAGTCCGGAATTGTTTGCTATTGAAATTCAGGAAGATCGGTCCATAAATGGCTGAAATATAAGCAAAAAACCACGACTACCTCTAGTTTATTCCATAAATCCCATGTTGTTGTTGTTGTTTTTTAAATTCTTTTTTATCTGCACTCGGAAAAATCGGTTCAGATACAAAGAAGTTATTACCAAAATACAATTTTTTTTAAGAAAAATACCTATTTTCGGGAACCGTAGATCTTTCCGAGTCCAAGTTTTATTACCAAAGTAAATGGTAAATTTCTTCCTAAAGACGTAGGTGTATAAATCTATCAAATCGATTGGAAAATGCCCTAGTTATGACCAAATTACTGAAATACCAATATTTACTTTTTTTTATATAATCAAGTTGTTTTATTTGCGTTCCCCCATTTTTTTCTTCTCTTGGTATTTATAAATTATTTTTAATTAAATAAAAAATATATCAGTTTTTGCTTTTTTTAATACTTTTATATCCTTTAAAAAACCCTTTTTTTATAAAATTTTGAGTTTTGTTCTAAATAAATGCGCATTTTTTTCTGTGGCTAATAATTTTATATAAAAACCAAACCATTTATTTTTGGTAAAACCCTTAATATCTCAAAACATGCTGCCACAGATATATTATACATATATGTAGAATATTCTTATCGCACCATGGTGAATGGTATATAAGATTCGGCATAGCCGAATATAGCACTCTTACTTGTTTATATTATTTTTTGGTGGGTACTTCTGCCATCTCACTAATACTAATAAGCATCAATACAAGCACAGTTTTAGTTGTGCCCACTTCTGATATAGATAAATACAAATACTTTTTATTGAAAGTAAAAATCAACATTTTCATGCCAAAAACGAAATTTTTTGGTTTTATGGTACAGGAAAGCGAGAACCGTAATTTTAAAGAGGATAAAGGTAATAAATATAGGGACAAGGGAGGAAACATTTTTAAAGAATTGCTGAAATTTTCGGCTTCATATAGAAGTTTTTTTGGTAATAACTTAACAAGTGCATACCTTGGGTCTATAAATACAAAAATTTTTCTGGTACAAAAATGTAAGGGTACTATATTCGGCCGTGCCGAGAATTAAAATATTTCAGTGGTGCGATTCACTAACTTTAAACGAACCGACAATCGTAATTTTTGTTGACATATATATTTGCTTGCAGTAACGATAGTGTATTCTGTAATATATTTTTAACGATTGTAAATAGCTTTAGTTTTTGTAATATATCTGTCTACAAAATGTTAAAATAAAGAAAAAGCACAAAAGAGAAAAAAAACAAATGAAATTGTGCTTAATTTACTGTTTTTATATTTTTTTTTGTGAATATTACATTTAGAATTTTGTTTTTGTTCATAATTTGCTTTTTTTTGTACATTTTGAACTTAGAATTTTGTTTTTTTTTTTATATATATACATACATATGTATGTATGTATGTAGTATGTATAAAAAAGTCGTGCCCCAGCCACTTTAAACATTCAATACACTTTATCGATTAAATAAACACAAGGTAAATTATTGTCGCTAACATAACGAAAAAAAACTTCTTAAAGTAACAGCTGACTTTAATCGACAGCGAATATAGTTAAAAATGTTACTGAAAAGCAAATTCGATAAGTTTTCGTTATATTTATTTTAACGATACGATTATCGTAAAAAAGTTAGTAAATCGCACTACAGGACGCTTTATTTTGGAACTATAATAAATTGTGAATCCCAGTATTATGCTATGTTCGCACAGCATGTTGAATTACGTTGTTCGCTCTTTGAGTTACGAATGCGAATTATGCTGTTCGCACGGCACATTCATAATTCAACAAATCTTCTTCTTAAAGGCCGCGTTACTCTTACGTAAACGTATACGTTGCTGATCAGCTGTTCCGTTTTCCTTACCAAATCTATGTATAAATAGGTACTCTTACGTAAACGTAACGTTGCGTTTCGGATGAACCTGATAAAATTAAAATTTCTCTCCGTTTTTACGTATCCGCTCTTAAGAATTTTATTTTTGTTTTCAAACAGTGTTGCCAACAAAACTTATTAGCCAACGGTTTACTTTTAGATTTTATTAATAAGATTCTCTTTTTTTGAAAGCATAAATTTAAAGAATATAAATATAAGTATATATTAAAAATTAGGTATAAGTTTGTTTGTTTTACAATAACGCCCAAAACCCGTTTTTGATTAAACTTGGTTAGAAGATAGAATGTTAAAGCGAAATTGCTATCGGCTATATTTTTCTGGAATTTTGGAGCGGGGAGGAATATAATGGTAAAAAATTAGCAAAACCCAATTTTTTGAAATCTTAAATCCAAATTTTTTTTCGTACTAATTTCTAATCGGAAAATAGGCATTAAAAAGGCAAACTTTGGGTAAATTTTGACCAATTTAGACTGCAAAATTTTCAAAGTTAATTTATTTTTTTGGCTTAAACTACCATTAGGGATATAGGTTTAAAAAATGTTAACTTAAAGGGACAAAACAGGGTAAAACTTTGTTTTAAATATTTTGGCGTTCTTTGAATGAATTTTAAAATGTCGCATAAAAGTTCATTTTGAAAGTCGTCGCCTGTAAGGCTTACCCCCTTGAAGTAGGTAAAATAGGGAATTTTTGGGATATTTTAATTTAGCTCATTTGTACTGCAAAATTTGAAAAGTTAACGGCCTATTTTCGCTGTGAGAGAGAATTCTTTCGTTCGTAAAACTACATTCGTACAAATTATAAATACTTTGTTTTTGTTTCAATGTAGTTGTTCGAAAGAAAGAATTCTTTCGAATATCGGAAATAGGCTATTAATTATTTCATGCTAAAACTATAACTAGGGACATACATATATAACAAATATTTAATTCTGGGCAGAAAACGGTAAAAATTCGACCTTTTTGTAAACACGTTTTCTTTTTTTTAAAAAATAATTTTGAGCAAACTTGAAACCTATTTTCTTTCACATAAAGATAGTAAACAAATAAAGTGCATTTAAGGGCAAACAGGATAAAAATTCGTACTTTTGGTACTTTTTTGTGAACACGGTTTTTGCAGTAATATTGATGGGGTGTCACCGGGCATCTCCGAAAATTAACAGCGTGTATACACATATATAGGTGACGATTTAGTAGCACTTTTTACTGATACCCATATAAGTGAGTTCAAATTTGTACTTAAAGAGATATTAATAAAGTCTTAAAAAAATGTTAAGGTCCATTACTCCTTAACTATGTGATTAGGTTAAAAACTATATCAAAAGTTTTTATGTAATAGGATTTTTCAAAGCTGTACATACAAACATATCTGTAAATATACTATGTACATATATTTTACTTTTCTACTTCTTTTTTAGAAAAGCGTTGATATCGTTATGAATTGGCGACTTCAAACAAGAACATTAACAACATGCTTTAAAGCAACACTGAGTACAAAATCAAAGCAAAACAAAATTTTTTTTTTTTTATATATATATTTTTTTTTAACATATAATACGTTTACGTATTTTTAGTAACTACCAACCATTGAAGTGGACCGCAACGTTTACCTTAAGGCCTCGTTACTCTTACGTAAGCGTATACGTTGATGATCAGCTGTTCCGTTTTCATTACCAAGTCTATGTATAAATAGGTACTCTTACGTAAACGTAACGTTGCGTTGCGGACGAACCTGATAAAATTAAAATTTCTCTCCGTTTTTACGTATCCGCTCTCATGAATTTTATTTTTGTTTTCAAGCAGTGTTGTCAACAAAACGTATTAGCCGGCGGTTTACTTTTAGATTTTATTAATAAGATTCTCTTTTTAAAATATAAATTTAAAGAATATAAACATTACATACATACATACATATACATATATAAATAAATATATATATATGTATATTAGTTTATTTGTTTTTGATTAAACTTGGTAAGAAGATAGAATGTTACAGCGAAATTACTATAGGCTATATTTTTCCGGAATTTTGGAGCAGGGAGGAATAAAATGGTTAAAAATTTAGCAAAAACCGATTTCTTGGAAATAACCCTACAATCATAAATCTAAATTTTTTCGTACGAAATCCTAATCGGAAAATCGGCATTAAAAAGGCAAATTTCAGGTCAATTTTGATCAATTTTAACTACAAAATTTTAAAAGTAAATTTATTTTTTTGGCTTAAGCTACCATTAGGGATATAGGGTTGAAAAATGTTAACTTAAAGGGACAAAACAGGGTAAAACTGTAAAACTTTGTTTTGAATATTTTGGCGATGTTTGAATGAATTTTACATTGTCGCATAAAAGTACATTTTGAAAGTCGTCGCCTTTAAGGTTTACCCCCTTAAAGTGGGAAATGTAAGGAATTTTTGGAATATTTTAATTAAGCTCATTTATACTGCAAAATTTGAAAAGTTTACGGCTTATTTCCGATGTGCGAAAGAATTCTTTCGTTCGTACAAATTCTAAAGTTTGTTTTTGTTTTAAATGTAGTTGTTCGAAAGAATTCTTTCAGACATCGGAAATAGGCTATTAATTATTTCATGCTAAAACTATCACTAGGGACATACATATTTATTTATTTATTTATTTATTCCAGTCTATGAAACAACAAAATTCCTTACAGACTATGCAACTAACTTACATAGAAAAATATATTACAGTTAATAATTGTAATATATACATATATACTTTTTATAAAATACTCAAAAGAAATAACTTAAAATTATCTTTTGATGTGCAAAATTCAATATGCGAACTAGAATTTTTTGAAGGCATATATTTAATTTATTAATATATATAACATATATAACAAATACTAAATTCTTTCACATAAAGGTAGCAAAGAAATAAAGTACATTTTAGGGCAAACAGGGTAAAAATTCGTACTCTTGGTACTTTTTTGTGAACTCGTTTTTTGCAGTAATTTTGACTGTTTTTTCCTGGGCATCTCCGGAATTTATCACCGTGTATACACAAATATAGGCGAGGATTTAGTAGCACTTTTTACTGATACCCATATAAGTGAGGTCAACTTTGTACTTAAAGAGATATTAATAAAGTCTTAAACAAATTTTAAGGTCCATAACTCCTTAACTAGCTCCTTAGGTGCAAAAACAGTATATCAAAAGTTTTTATGTTATAGCATTTTTCAGTGCTGTACATACAAACATATCTGTGAACATACATATGCACATATATTTTACTTCTTTTTTAGAAAACCGTCGATATCGTTATGTATTGGCGATTTCAAACAAGAACATTAACAACATGCTTTAAACCAACACTGAGTGCAAAATCAAAACAAAACAAAATTTTTTATTTCATTCTCTTTGTTTTTTTAACACACTTTAAGAACCTATGATACGTTTACGTATTTTTAGTAACTACCAACTATTGACGTCGACCGCAACGTTTACGTAACCGCAACATTTACGTAAAGAATAACGAGGCCTTAACATTTATGAACATTGTTTTGCTTTGAAAATTAAAGCAAAAGCAAGTAACAATTTAAAATGTCTCATTATTTTATCAATTTCTATTTTGTAAATTTATTTGTTGTTTTAAATTTCACAAATAGCAACTTTTTAAAATTTGAAGTTTTTTTTATTTCTTCTTTCTTTTGTTTTTGACAGCCTTCGATTAAAATTAGTGATGACACTGATTTGCTAGTAATTGGCATAGTAATTCAAAATGAATTACGTTTAAATGAGATAATTTGCTCTCAAAATGTTGTATGGCGGATTATGTAATATGGATCATAATTGGGCTGTGAATTACGAATGAGAGAGCGAATTACGAATAAACTCTGTCGTGCGAAGAAAGCATTAGAATTTATCGCGGTTTTAGGCGCATTGAGTTAAATTCCGTGGGACCTACATATGTACCTACACAAGTATGTTAAATTATGAGTCGATTATCACAAAGTTAAATTATTTTATTTCTAGTAGTATTAAACATTACTGTGCCTTATTTCAAAAAAACTGATTTTAAGGAGTAAATTTTATATTCGACATAAAATAAATTATGGACCGATCATCACTACATTTCGTAAAATATATAACTAAATTAGACCATATTTCACCACTAAAGCATTATTCGTTAGTGTTTTGGACGTTATAAAGTGTTTCCGACAGTGGACCTACTGTAAATTATAGACCGATCTTCACGAAATTTGATAGTATGATTTATTGTCATAAAAATAGAGTTTGTGTAAAATTTAAAGGCAATCGGTATATTCCGTCACCATTATGTTAGTATTTGCAACGGAAATATCGATTTTTTCGGAAGGTTGTTTAAAAATTGGATCTATTACTCTGTTTCTACTATGCCAATTGCGTTGGACTTAATTGCCAAACTGATTGGAAGAACAAGAACAACTTAAGCACCAAAATTGTTAGTTTTTGTCAGTATTCCATTTCTGAATCGATATAACAATATCCGTCTGGATACATGCCAACCTTATTCGCATAGTACAGGTCACAATTTTGGAGATAATATAATTAAATTTGGTGTCAAAGAAGTAGAAAAAATTGTTCTATTAGTTCACATTGCCCACATAAGAACTTCTTTTCGGAAAACTCTTTGTGTTAATAAACGACCTTATTATTTTAGCATTTGAAATTAATTTGCAACCCTATTTACCTTACCAAATTTATGGTAATCGGTCCATATGTTACCATAGCTCTTAGACATATACCACTTCTGTAAATAGATTTTAATGCCATAATTATTTTAAAATGTTATATAAATTATTTATTTACTTGAGAAATTTTATTTTCATAGAGATAACACAAAAATATGCCTTTTTCGTCATTAAAAAATGGTTTAATTTTGTTAATTTTTTCAATTTGTTTTTATTTTAAAACTTTTGTTTGAAGCTGTTTGATCTTACAAAATTTTTGTAAGAACAAATATTTATTTGCCCAAAAAAACGAGGAAAATATTTGACACTTAATGGTCACATTAGGAAAATTTTTGTTTGCTTACAAGTAATTTTGTCTGCCCAAAACGGCTGTTCTTCTGTTTGCCCTCAAAAATATTTTGTGGTCAGAGTATGGCAAATATATTTAAATTTTTTTGTCAAATGTTTACCCATGAGACCGTACCTTAAGTATTATTTTCCGTATTAATAATCTATTGTTAATGTGTTGTTTCCAGGTGACAGACAACTGGTTGTGTAGGAAAATTTATATGAAAAGCACTCAAAAAACTGAGTGGTTTTCATATACATTTTACTACACAATCCATTGCCTGTCACCTGGAAACAGCACATAAATTTAACAAACGTTCCTTTAGAAAAGTGTTCATACAAAATTTGTTTCGTAAATCTCTATTAAATTCATATTATTTGTATGCATACATGCATACAATATTCAGGTATGTGATGAAAATCGATCAATTGCAAAGGGTTAGTTTTTAGAAGGTGTAATGAATTTCAGGGGTTTTAAAATATACAGTGGTTTCCCGATTTAACGAACAATTGATTGTCAGCCCTGTTCGTTAAATTGAAAAGTTCGTTAAATCCAGTACTAAAAAAATTGAATTGAGCAATCCTAAATTACTATTTCTTACTATAAGGATGTCTTCATCTTCTCGTAAAAGTCTGGCCAATGGTATATTATCCTCTTCATCAAAGTGTTGGCCGTTTCTGTACAAAATTTTATTCCAGCATTTTGGTTTCTGAAACACTTTTCAATGCTAATGTGAGCACTAAAGAGGCTTCGTACAAGTTAAATTGTTTTAAAAACTTTATAATGTCGACTTCCCCTGATATAATAATTTTAGACAAACGGCTGTTTCTATAATGCAGCTTTACAAGACGGAGATGCATTTTGGTCCATCGGTTGTATTAGAGGAGTAACATTTGGAGGCATATAAAGTACCCAAATCTTTCCATTACGTGTTTATTCAACTAATTGATCTTCTGGTGGGTGGCAAAGAGCGTTATCCAAAATTAATAAAGCCTTTTGGGGTAAATTATTTACATTTTGTTTATCAGAAACTAAAAACTTCAAAAATAGATGGCAGTAGTACATAATTCATTGTAAACAAAATGAAATATATGTCTGGAGGTGTGTGTCAAGACTACAACTGTTTGCCTGACTGCTCCATCTGGTGGGGTGCAATAACGCCTTACGAAATAAGGCCTTTAAGGCTATATTTCACTTCCAATTGAGAAATAAGGCCTTTATTGCGAAAAGGGCCTTATTGCACTTTGAAAGTGACATAAGGCCTTTATTGACATTTAGCCAATGGTGCAATAAAGCCTTTATTTTACAGTTTTCCTGCGCGCGTCTCATTGTCTTCCGTAGTGTTACGCGCGCAGGGAAACTTTATTCAGCGAAGCCACCTGCCGCGTCCCATGGAGGAGAAAACCCCTAAGAGCGGCCGCAGGCCGCCACGCAGAAAAACTTTATAAAGCCAAGATTTTCAATATTGTTGCAGTTAAATTAATATTTGTGTATGCTTTTTTCCAGACATTTCCTTTTATGTAAATTTTAATGTCAAGCAAATCTTTCAAAGCATATATCCACGTACTACAATATATTCAAAGTAATATTTTTGACATAAAGCCCACAACATTCACCACGGATTTTGAGTATGGCTTAAGAAAAGCATTAGCACAGGTTTACCCACAAACAAAGTTAAAGACATGCTGGTTCCATTGATGTGGGATTAATTATTAATGTTCTATTAATTTTTGTTAATATGAAATTTTTTTATAATTGTTCAATAAAATATAAGAAGAATAAGAAATTTTATTGCTTCATTTAAAAGGAAATTTAAGTGAAATAAGACCTTTACGGCTTTATTTCACTTTCAAAGTGCAATAAAACCTTTTTGGAAATAAAGGCCTTATTTCACTTTCTATTGAGAAATAAAGCCTTAAAGGCCTTATTTCGTAAGGCGTTATTGCACCCCATCCTCCATCTATGTATTTAAATAAGGTTTACGAATTTTTTGTATATTATTTATATTTGTTCGTTACATCGAGTACCAAATTGGATTTTAATTCGTTATACACAGTACCTAAGGTAAAATGTTTGCCTGTTCGCTAAATCCCGAATTCGCTAAATCGAGAGTTCGGTAAATCGGGAAACCACTGTATTTCTGAATTATAGTCTTAATTTTTTGTTCAAAATGAATATATAAAATAAAAAATTAAAAAATATAATTTATTTTATATTTTTTACAACTAGAATGTTTGAATAATTTCTTTTTAAAAGTTTTTTTTTATTATATTAAAAATTTTTAAAAATATTTCAACTTTGACGTTGTACATTTTTATCGATATTTGTCGTTTACATTTCTTAAAGAAAATTTTTTGTAACTTGAAAACGAGATTTAACCGATATATCTAATTACTTGACAATATCGGTAGTAAAATGCAAAAACTTACAGCATTGAGGTACTGATATTTAAAAAAAACTAAAGCGAGACACATATTTTTTATTTGGTATTCTTAAAATTTGTATAGAAATATTTTCTATTTCTTTAAAAAATTTAAAATATAATTTAACTTTGTTTAATTTTCGGAATTTCATACATGTCTTAAAAGTTTTAAATAGAACTATTCAACAAAAATTGGTTTGAATATATGATACAAATTTTTTTAATGAACAAATCAACTAGAACTTTCAAACAAATGAAACAAGCTTCCAGAACAGCTGTTTTCACATTTGACAAAAGTAACGCTTTGTACCATTAGCGGCAATTTAATTTGTATAAAAAAATGTTATTTTCCATTTAATTTATAATATTGTAAAGTAATTAAAAAACCAAACTTCTAAGAATTGTAATTAATAGAGTTTTTAAAGCTATTTTTCTGATGCAGTTTTTTAATTAGTATTTTAAATTAGTATATTAGGCAGATAACACTGTGCTCGCTGAAAAAACAGACCAGCCGGCCACCTGGGGTTTTAGCCTAATTCGGGTACGGTGAATTCAGTGGTGCTAGCCGTCTTTAGGTTAGCTCTTGTTTTCAAGGTATACCGTTATTTCGAAATTTGAGAAGGTTGCACAACATATATTCAAAAAGGCTTTAGTTAATTGAACAAATGAAAAAACCCGCAATTCCGCATTCAAATTTCGTTTAAGTAAGGTCAAATGGACCGCGTTGGTCTCCGCGTTGGAGTGAAGGATTGGTCTCCATACCTAACCTAAGGACAAACTTTTTTCTGATATTTTTAGCAAAAAAAATTATTTTAACAAAAACAATTATTAATATAAATTTTTGTATTAATTCGAATGTGTATTCTAAGTCAAATTACAATTAAAAAATCTTTTATACTTATGGCCAATTTAAAGGATTGCCATTTAAACACATTTATGTTTAGAATCGTTTTAAATACAAAATTCTCTTCTTCACTAAACACTTACATGAAACTTAAGTCACCGATGTGGTACATTTCAAATTAAGGCCCTAATCATGTACAACGCAGCGCAACGCCAAGCAATAACATTGAAAGCACAAACAATGTCATAAATATTTTGTTATTTTGTTGTTGCTTTCAACAGAAATTCATGTACCGTTTTAAAATTTTCAACGACACAAGCAATGGAGCGTTTGAAATTTTAAGACGCTTTCTACAGAAAGCAACAACAAAATTACAAAATATTTATGACATTGTTTGTGCTTTCAATGTTATTCTTTGGCGTTGCGTTAGTTCTGTGGCGTTGCGCTGCGTTGTACATGATTAGGGCCTAAGTTTCCCTTGGATTAACTTAGCAAGGTGGTCTCAATATCACAACAATACAAGAACAACAGACAAAGTAATAACAACCAGATGTTTTTTGAGACCACCTTGTAAATAACTACAAGGTGGTCTCAATAACTACCATACTTTTGTCTTAATTAAATAAGACTTTTCATATAAAACTCAAAAAATCAATCTGTAATTAAATGCGATTTAAGTTTTTATGAAAATTAACATAATAAAGATTAAAATATTATCATGAAAATTGGGCATTGTTTCTTCAAAATTTTCCAGGAATATTTTCTATGCACTTTCACAATTTTGTTTATTTGTAAATTGGGTCGACCCTAGGGGAATAAAATGTATGACCGAACTCCATTAGTTTTTTGTTCTTAACATCTTCCCAAAATATACTTGCACCTTATACCCATGTGTTAGGGGGCTCCCATACAAATATTGCGTTTTAGGGAATTCTTAAATTTTAATCAATTGTTTCGTCTTTTTTTAATCATTTATAGCTTGTTTTATTTGCATCTTCGTTTCTTCTATGTCTAGAAAACATTAGAAGCACAGCATGATTTTTTAAAAACAAGAAAAAAACTTTAACCTATTTTAAAATTTTATTGCGAATATACGTGGTGCAACCACCTCCATTTTCAGAATAACGGTACATCTCGAAAACAAGAGCTAATCTATAAAACGGCTAGCACCACCGGATTCAGCTTACCCGAGTTAGGTTGAAACGCTAGGTGCCCCGCGTATCCCAAAAAAATGTCAAATTCTATCACAGTGTAAATAACTGTCAAGAAATATATATTTTATCAAAATGGCTGATGAGTGATTTTTTTACTCTTGGGTATGGGACAACGCACTATGAGACGTGTCGTTATTAATTTGCATCCATTCCTTCTTTTAAACTTTTGTAGTTGGTAAGCATGACCATTTCGTTGCTAACAAGGAATATCGATTTTGTTATGCGAGGCGAATTCATTATAGTAAAGCTACTATTTTTCGTTTTGTGTGTGTGTATTTTAAGTTAAAATGTGTAATTAGGAATACAGTCATGTGTAATATCGGAACTCTTCATTGGCAGCACTGCTGCATATACATTTTACTAGTTGGAGGTTAACGCCCATTTTTTTATAATAAAAATCCATGGCAACACAGGCATACACTTTCATTCCTTGTTAATATTTGCTGAATGGTTTCATTAATACGTGATCATTGCTTTGTGGTATGTGAATATAAGAATTCAATGTCAATGGTTACAAGTATAGCACAGCTTTTTCTTCGAAATGTTTGACAAAGATAACGATGAGGAAATCAAACGATGAGAACAATCGATGTTTTAGTTTTATTGGTTTGCATTTCTTCTACTGTAGGATTCCGTTTGCCGTATCAACTTCGTACGTGCTTTGAATAATAAAATCAATAGTTCATGTTTCTTGTATTTAAACTGGTATTATATGTACTCGTAATTTTATAAGTATGTATGTATCTTTACTTATACAGTGACGACAAATTGTTAAGAAACAAAGAGGTAAATTTTTTTGTTCACTAATTTATTTGAACTTATTATACTCTCCGTGTGAAACTTTTGTTTGAATAAGGAATCAATCGATTTTTGAATTTGAAAATTGCTGGATTAATCGAATAAAGGCTTTAAATTGTTCGACTAGTTCGAATAATTTTATCCAATGTAAAAAAACATACTTTGCTATTTGAATTGATACTTTTATTATATTAATAAGCAAAAACAAGTTAGAGTGCTATATTCGGCTCTATATGATATCTATATACATATTATTAATTAATCTTAGGCTTAGACCTATATTAAATTGTTGACCGACAATCGGAAAGTTTTAAGCTATTGTTTTTAGAAATTTGATTCGTAACAGTTTTAGCCGAACTTAAATGATTTTCAGGAGGGGAATTTATATTGGACCCATGGTAAATTATGGATCAATCATTCCAAAATTCTGTAGAGTGATTTCTGATATTTGGAAATATAAATTAGAATAAATTTCAATGCAGCAGTGAAATTAGTTTTTTCGTTTACAGTGAATTTCAGAAGGCTGTTTAATATGGGATCTAAGATAAATTATTGACCGAATATCAAAAAATTGCATTTTTAATGACCATATGAAGCTAAGTTAGAACCATTTTTACCGCAATATCTATGTATATCTGCTACGGGTTTAGGCTTATTTAGTTATTTTCCCTGAGTGGGCTTTATATGGGGCCTATGGGAAACTAGGTACCGACCACCACAAAGCTTGTTTGTGTGATTTCTAGTCCTAAAAAACTGTGAAGCATTAAATTGTATTATGATAGCTTTTATAAAACTGTTTCCCGAGAGTAGGGGCTTAAGTAAATTATGGACTAATCTTTATGAAATTTGACAGTGTAACTTCTAGTTCTATGAAACTGCGATGTACAAAATGCAATTACAATTGTATTATTAATAACGGTTTTAGGCCTACTTAACTGTTTTTCGGCAGTAGAATTTATATGGGGCCTAGGGTAAGTTATGGACCGATCTTCACGACATTTGATAGCGTTATCTCTTGTCCTAAAAAACTGCAATGTATTAAAGTTGATAATCATAGCTTTATTTTTTATGGTCCTAGGCGTACATAACTGTTTTCAGAGAGTTAGCTTTGTATGGGATGTTTTTATGATAGCATTTTTTATTACGGTTTTCGGCTTACTTAACTGTTATGCGAGAGTATGGAGACTATGGTAATTAATGGATCGATCTTCATGGAATTTGGCAGTGTGATTACTAGTCCTAAAAATTTTATATATATCTATATATATAAAAATGTATGTATATATGTTTATTTGTGTACGATAAGGATAGTTTTCCTCAGCGGTGGCTTAATAGAGCATTTCAGTTATTTCGAACTGTTGTCTATAGGCCACTGAAATATGGGCAATTAATTTAAAGTGTTCTTTAAAAAACGATGCGACCGAGTAGCGCGCAAGAAGAACAACCAGTTTACTCGACTTCAACTTTAAACATATTTTCTTTATTTAAAAATATAAATCTTAAACCTAATATACCTAAATTAAAGATGCCCAAGGTAGTAGTATTGGTGAGAGTGACGAAATAACACTGGAAGAAAACAATTTTCTATTCATTTTATTTAGTCGTCAACGAGATTGCGACAAAAGTACATGTGTGGCGGGTGTAGTCATTTTTTTAAAATTATATTTTACTATTATGTTTTTTTAAATTATATTTCTTAGTTTTTTTAAATGTCTTATGAAAAATAAGACATTGCATGTCATCAAAAGCATTTTGTAACATAAAATACTTTTCGGCTGACATCATTAATATATCGCAATAGTTTCAATTTATGTGTTCACTGGCAGCAGTCTCGATGACGATTAATATGTAAAATAAGACACAGAAGTTCTGCATGTGAAGTTTGTCTCTCCCACTCAACATGCTGATTTCCTATTGGTTGATTGACGATCAAACGAGCGTAAGTATACATGTGAGTTTAATTTGCTGATATCAGCCACTACTGGGCATCTTTGACCTAAATCAGTGGTGTTAATTATGATTGTGTTGGTACGATTACTCTTGTCTCTTACATTCCCAGCGGGAGAAATCTGCGGTTGCAAGGCCTATTACGAGGCCTAATTAACATACATTTTTTGCTAGGAAGACTTTAGAGCAATTAATAATAATACAATTATCGAAAAATGTTGAGTTATGGACATACACAATCAGTTATTATTTAAATAAATTTAAGTTGGAACCAGCATTTCGCAGAAACTTTGCTTATTTTTTTTGGAAAAATTGAACACTTGACAATATTTGAAGTCTCTTTACAATTCTTTCCAATATTTTTATTTTTTTTAAAATCATTGTACAATGTTAAAAATTGAAATAAAACAAAACAGAAACAAAGATAATAAATAATATATATATAATTTCTGTTTAGAGGCCTCAAAACAGGCCGTGCGATATTTCCCGCTGAATGAGAGTGTTTTGCAGTAAACAATTATACTTTACGCTCGCAAAATAAAAGAGCGTAAGCGTACCTGTGAGTTTTGCTTACACAATTGTGTATGACGCTGACATTCCTGACCTAAATGCATGTACATAAGGGCCACACTGTTGCTGTTGTGCTATTTGACTCTTCTTTAGCAATGTACCAATTTTTCTTATTATTAATATGTATGCAGTTGTTTGTACCAAAAATAAATTACATTGAGTCTGACTCAATGCAATTATAATTTTTATTTCCAACAACAACATAGCATACTAGTTAGTAAGTAGTGTCAAAACGGTGATACTGTCGACTCTACTTGCAGCCCCCTAATTCTGTGCGTGCTACCACGTTAACCAACCAATCAGTTAATAAGTAAGAAACAAATATTCTGACCTAACTGTTTATTATGGAAATAAGTTACAGTGGGTTAGTATATACAAAATAAACAATAAAACACAGTGATAACAGTGGGCCAAATAGTGAACAAATATTAAGCCAATTTATTTGGGAGTAAAATGAACAAGTTATTTTAAGACAATAAGGAAAATAATCAATGAAATAGATAAGTGTTATACGCTGACTTAAGTTACCGTCCCCATTGAAAGGTCATTTTAAAGAAGATGGTAATAGAGCCAACTTGTGATAGAGCGACGTATTATTCCTTTTGTTATTTTGATGTCGACAATTCTAACACGTGTCTCTACAACGTATGATATTGATTATTTTTCCAATGAGTCATCGTTACGGGTGTAGATTATCTTCATGGACTATTACTAAAGAGCCAGTTGTTATATTCGAGTTTGGGTCAGTCCATTTG
The DNA here is from genome assembly GCA_943735925.1 of Pollenia amentaria. Taxonomy (NCBI): domain Eukaryota; kingdom Metazoa; phylum Arthropoda; class Insecta; order Diptera; family Polleniidae; genus Pollenia; species Pollenia amentaria. Next base: position 76,067,308 of record OX031010.1, read on the forward strand.
TTGCGAGTTTGAACCTCATTTATATAGTTATGAGACCAATTTTTCCAAAAATTTGGTTTGATGGCACTTATTCGGGCCCAATACTCAAGGTTATTTATTTATTGAATTTGAAAATTGCTGGATTAATCGAATAAAGGCTTTAAATTGTTCGACTAGTTCGAATAATTCAAATAATTTTATCCAATGTAAAAAAACATACTTTGCTATTTGAATTGATACTTTTATTATATTAATAAGCAAAAACAAGTTAGAGTGCTATATTCGGCTCTATATGATATCTATATACATATTATTAATTAATCTTAGGCTTAGACCTATATTAAATTGTTGACCGACAATCGGAAAGTTTTAAGCTATTGTTTTTAGAAATTTGATTCGTAACAGTTTTAGCCGAACTTAAATGATTTTCAGGAGGGGAATTTATATTGGACCCATGGTAAATTATGGATCAATCATTCCAAAATTCTGTAGAGTGATTTCTGATATTTGGAAATATAAATTAGAATAAATTTCAATGCAGCAGTGAAATTAGTTTTTTCGTTTACAGTGAATTTCAGAAGGCTGTTTAATATGGGATCTAAGATAAATTATTGACCGAATATCAAAAAATTGCATTTTTAATGACCATATGAAGCTAAGTTAGAACCATTTTTACCGCAATATCTATGTATATCTGCTACGGGTTTAGGCTTATTTAGTTATTTTCCCTGAGTGGGCTTTATATGGGGCCTATGGGAAACTAGGTACCGACCACCACAAAGCTTGTTTGTGTGATTTCTAGTCCTAAAAAACTGTGAAGCAATAAATTTTATTATGATAGCTTTTATAAAACTGTTTCCCGAGAGTAGGGGTTTAAGTAAATTATGGACTAATCTTTATGAAATTTGACAGTGTAACTTCTAGTTCTATGAAACTGCAATGTACAAAATGCAATTACAATTGTATTATTAATAACGGTTTTAGGCCTACTTAACTGTTTTTCGGCAGTAGGATTTATATGGGGCCTAGGGTAAGTTATGGACCGATCTTCACGACATTTGATAGCGTTATCTCTTGTCCTAAAAAACTGCAATGTATTAAGGTTGATAATCATAGCTTTATTTTTTATGGTCCTAGGCGTACATAACTGTTTTCAGAGAGTTAGCTTTGTATGGGATGTTTTTATGATAGCATTTTTTATTACGGTTTTCGGCTTACTTAACTGTTATGCGAGAGTATGGAGACTATGGTAATTAATGGATCGATCTTCATGGAATTTGGCAGTGTGATTACTAGTCCTAAAAATTTTATATATATCTATATATATAAAAATGTATGTATATATGTTTATTTGTGTACGATAAGGATAGTTTTCCTCAGCGGTGGCTTAATAGAGCATTTCAGTTATTTCGAACTGTTGTCTATAGGCCACTGAAATATGGGCAATTAATTTAAAGTGTTCTTTAAAAAACGATGCGACCGAGGAGCGCGCAAGAAGAACAACCAGTTTACTCGACTTCAACTTTAAACATATTTTCTTTATTTAAAAATATAAATCTTAAACCTAATATACCTAAATTAAAGATGCCCAAGGTAGTAGTATTGGTGAGAGTGACGAAATAACACTGGAAGAAAACAATTTTCTATTCATTTTATTTAGTCGTCAACGAGATTGCGACAAAAGTACATGTGTGGCGGGTGTAGTCATTTTTTTAAAATTATATTTTACTATTATGTTTTTTTAAATTATATTTCTTAGTTTTTTTAAATGTCTTATGAAAAATAAGACATTGCATGTCATCAAAAGCATTTTGTAACATAAAATACTTTTCGGCTGACATCATTAATATATCGCAATAGTTTCAATTTATGTGTTCACTGACAGCAGTCTCGATGACGATTAATATGTAAAATAAGACACAGAAGTTCTGCAAGTGAAGTTTGTCTCTCCCACTCAACATGCTGATTTCCTATTGGTTGATTGACGATCAAACGAGCGTAAGTATACATGTGAGTTTAATTTGCTGATATCAGCCACTACTGGGCATCTTTGACCTAAATCAGTGGTGTTAATTATGATTGTGTTGGTACGATTACTCTTGTCTCTTACATTCCCAGCGGGAGAAATCTGCGGTTGCAAGGCCTATTACGAGGCCTAATTAACATACATTTTTTGCTAGGAAGACTTTAGAGCAATTAATAATAATACAATTATCGAAAAATGTTGAGTTATGGACATACACAATCAGTTATTATTTAAATAAATTTAAGTTGGAACCAGCATTTCGCAGAAACTTTGCTTATTTTTTTTGGAAAAATTGAACACTTGACAATATTTGAAGTCTCTTTACAATTCTTTCCAATATTTTTATTTTTTTTAAAATCATTGTACAATGTTAAAAATTGAAATAAAACAAAACAGAAACAAAGATAATAAATAATATATATATAATTTCTGTTTAGAGGCCTCAAAACAGGCCGTGCGATATTTCCCGCTGAATGAGAGTGTTTTGCAGTAAACAATTATACTTTACGCTCGCAAAATAAAAGAGCGTAAGCGTACCTGTGAGTTTTGCTTACACAATTGTGTATGACGCTGACATTCCTGACCTAAATGCATGTACATAAGGGCCACACTGTTGCTGTTGTGCTATTTGACTCTTCTTTAGCAATGTACCAATTTTTCTTATTATTAATATGTATGCAGTTGTTTGTACCAAAAATAAATTACATTGAGTCTGACTCAATGCAATTATAATTTTTATTTCCAACAACAACATAGCATACTAGTTAGTAAGTAGTGTCAAAACGGCGATACTGTCGATTCTACTTGCAGCCCCCTAATTCTGTGCGTGCTACCACGTTAACCAACCAATCAGTTAATAAGTAAGAAACAAATATTCTGACCTAACTGTTTATTATGGAAATAAGTTACAGTGGGTTAGTATATACAAAATAAACAATAAAATACAGTGATAACAGTGGGCCAAATAGTGAACAAATATTAAGCCAATTTATTTGGGAGTAAAATGAACAAGTTATTTTAAGACAATAAGGAAAATAATCAATGAAATAGATAAGTGTTATACGCTGACTTAAGTTACCGTCCCCATTGAAAGGTCATTTTAAAGAAGATGGTAATAGAGCCAACTTGTGATAGAGCGACGTATTATTCCTTTTGTTATTTTGATGTCGACAATTCTAACACGTGTCTCTACAACGTATGATATTGATTATTTTTCCCATGAGTCATCGTTACGGGTGTAGATTATCTTCATGGACTATTACTAAAGAGCCAGTTGTTATATTCGAGTTTGGGTCAGTCCATTTGTTGCGAGTTTGAACCTCATTTATATAGTTATGAGACCAATTTTTCCAAAAATTTGGTTTGATGGCACTTATTCGGGCCCAATACTCAAGGTTATTTATTTATTGAATTTGAAAATTGCTGGATTAATCGAATAAAGGCTTTAAATTGTTCGACTAGTTCGAATAATTCAAATAATTTTATCCAATGTAAAAAAACATACTTTGCTATTTGAATTGATACTTTTATTATATTAATAAGCAAAAACAAGTTAGAGTGCTATATTCGGCTCTATATGATATCTATATACATATTATTAATTAATCTTAGGCTTAGACCTATATTAAATTGTTGACCGACAATCGGAAAGTTTTAAGCTATTGTTTTTAGAAATTTGATTCGTAACAGTTTTAGCCGAACTTAAATGATTTTCAGGAGGGGAATTTATATTGGACCCATGGTAAATTATGGATCAATCATTCCAAAATTCTGTAGAGTGATTTCTGATATTTGGAAATATAAATTAGAATAAATTTCAATGCAGCAGTGAAATTAGTTTTTTCGTTTACAGTGAATTTCAGAAGGCTGTTTAATATGGGATCTAAGATAAATTATTGACCGAATATCAAAAAATTGCATTTTTAATGACCATATGAAGCTAAGTTAGAACCATTTTTACCGCAATATCTATGTATATCTGCTACGGGTTTAGGCTTATTTAGTTATTTTCCCTGAGTGGGCTTTATATGGGGCCTATGGGAAACTAGGTACCGACCACCACAAAGCTTGTTTGTGTGATTTCTAGTCCTAAAAAACTGTGAAGCATTAAATTGTATTATGATAGCTTTTATAAAACTGTTTCCCGAGAGTAGGGGCTTAAGTAAATTATGGACTAATCTTTATGAAATTTGACAGTGTAACTTCTAGTTCTATGAAACTGCGATGTACAAAATGCAATTACAATTGTATTATTAATAACGGTTTTAGGCCTACTTAACTGTTTTTCGGCAGTAGGATTTATATGGGGCCTAGGGTAAGTTATGGACCGATCTTCACGACATTTGATAGCGTTATCTCTTGTCCTAAAAAACTGCAATGTATTAAGGTTGATAATCATAGCTTTATTTTTTATGGTCCTAGGCGTACATAACTGTTTTCAGAGAGTTAGCTTTGTATGGGATGTTTTTATGATAGCATTTTTTATTACGGTTTTCGGCTTACTTAACTGTTATGCGAGAGTATGGAGACTATGGTAATTAATGGATCGATCTTCATGGAATTTGGCAGTGTGATTACTAGTCCTAAAAATTTTATATATATCTATATATATAAAAATGTATGTATATATGTTTATTTGTGTACGATAAGGATAGTTTTCCTCAGCGGTGGCTTAATAGAGCATTTCAGTTATTTCGAACTGTTGTCTATAGGCCACTGAAATATGGGCAATTAATTTAAAGTGTTCTTTAAAAAACGATGCGACCGAGTAGCGCGCAAGAAGAACAACCAGTTTACTCGACTTCAACTTTAAACATATTTTCTTTATTTAAAAATATAAATCTTAAACCTAATATACCTAAATTAAAGATGCCCAAGGTAGTAGTATTGGTGAGAGTGACGAAATAACACTGGAAGAAAACAATTTTCTATTCATTTTATTTAGTCGTCAACGAGATTGCGACAAAAGTACATGTGTGGCGGGTGTAGTCATTTTTTTAAAATTATATTTTACTATTATGTTTTTTTAAATTATATTTCTTAGTTTTTTTAAATGTCTTATGAAAAATAAGACATTGCATGTCATCAAAAGCATTTTGTAACATAAAATACTTTTCGGCTGACATCATTAATATATCGCAATAGTTTCAATTTATGTGTTCACTGACAGCAGTCTCGATGACGATTAATATGTAAAATAAGACACAGAAGTTCTGCAAGTGAAGTTTGTCTCTCCCACTCAACATGCTGATTTCCTATTGGTTGATTGACGATCAAACGAGCGTAAGTATACATGTGAGTTTAATTTGCTGATATCAGCCACTACTGGGCATCTTTGACCTAAATCAGTGGTGTTAATTATGATTGTGTTGGTACGATTACTCTTGTCTCTTACATTCCCAGCGGGAGAAATCTGCGGTTGCAAGGCCTATTACGAGGCCTAATTAACATACATTTTTTGCTAGGAAGACTTTAGAGCAATTAATAATAATACAATTATCGAAAAATGTTGAGTTATGGACATACACAATTAGTTATTATTTAAATAAATTTAAGTTGGAACCAGCATTTCGCAGAAACTTTGCTTATTTTTTTTGGAAAAATTGAACACTTGACAATATTTGAAGTCTCTTTACAATTCTTTCCAATATTTTTATTTTTTTTAAAATCATTGTACAATGTTAAAAATTGAAATAAAACAAAACAGAAACAAAGATAATAAATAATATATATATAATTTCTGTTTAGAGGCCTCAAAACAGGCCGTGCGATATTTCCCGCTGAATGAGAGTGTTTTGCAGTAAACAATTATACTTTACGCTCGCAAAATAAAAGAGCGTAAGCGTACCTGTGAGTTTTGCTTACACAATTGTGTATGACGCTGACATTCCTGACCTAAATGCATGTACATAAGGGCCACACTGTTGCTGTTGTGCTATTTGACTCTTCTTTAGCAATGTACCAATTTTTCTTATTATTAATATGTATGCAGTTGTTTGTACCAAAAATAAATTACATTGAGTCTGACTCAATGCAATTATAATTTTTATTTCCAACAACAACATAGCATACTAGTTAGTTAGTAGTGCCAAAACGGCGATACTGTCGACTCTACTTGCAGCCCCCTAATTCTGTGCGTGCTACCACGTTAACCAACCAATCAGTTAATAAGTAAGAAATAAATATTCTGACCTAACTGTTTATTATGGAAATAAGTTACAGTGGGTTAGTATATACAAAATAAACAATAAAATACAGTGATAACAGTGGGCCAAATAGATAAGTGTTATACGCTGACTTAAGTTACCGTCCCCATTGAAAGGTCATTTTAAAGAAGATGGTAATAGAGCCAACTTGTGATAGAGCGACGTATTATTCCTTTTGTTATTTTGATGTCGACAATTCTAACACGTGTCTCTACAACGTATGATATTGATTATTTTTCCCATGAGTCATCGTTGCGGGTGTAGATTATCTTCATGGACTATTACTAAAGAGCCAGTTGTTATATTCGAGTTTGGGTCAGTCCATTTGTTGCGAGTTTGAAGCTCATTTATATAGTTATGAGACCAATTTTTCCAAAAATTTGGTTTGATGGCACTTATTCGGGCCCAATACTCAAGGTTATTTATTTATTGTGAAGGGACATCACGTTCTAGCAAACCACGTAGGGGAGCGCCAATCAAACCTGGTGTAAGAGCTTCAAAGGCTCTAGGATCTGATGATAAGGGTGAAATTGGTCTTGAATTTAAACTGACTCCTATTTCAACCATAGCCGTAGCAAGCTCTTCGTATGTGAGCCTAGTGCTGACCAGGGTCTTATTGAAATGACCTTTGGCTGATTTTACGACCGCCTCCCACAATCCGCCGAAATGTGATGCCCTAGGGGGAATTAAACGAAAATTAATAAATTGATTCGAGCAATAAATAATTATAAAAGGAACGACTTTAATTGAGCCAATTTAGAATTGGCACCCAAAAAATTATTGGCATTGTCACAGAATATAACGGTGGGCAAACCTCGTCGGCCAATCATCATCTTAAGAGCGACAATAAAGGCCTCAGTTGACAGGTCTGAAACGACTTCAATATGGGCTGCTTTGGTCACCAGACACAAATACAGCAACATAGGTTTTCATCTTTTCATCTTTAAATAAAAGCTATACTTTTCAATTGAATGTAAAATGTTATATGTTTGTGCGTTTAAACAAAGAGCCACTTTACGTTTTTCTTTGTCGACCTCTTGTTGATCTTCCTCGGAAACTTCATTCATTTTATTAGAAGGCCACTGACCACTATCGAAAGCGAGAAATTCTTGTGCATTAAACCAGATATATGAAGCAAGTTCTTGTATAGTTGCACCTCGAGAAACGATATCTGCAGGATTTAAATGCGTTAGGACATGTCGCCATACACAGCCATTAGTGAATTCCTGAATTTATGTACTCTGTTGCCTACAAACAGTGATAATGAAGATGAATGTTGTTTAAGCCAACATTCCAGAAGATTACTTCAAGATTTGGTATCGCAAAAACATTTCTGATTTTAGAGTACAATTTTGCTTGCAGTTGTGTACCACGTAATTCCAGTTTGTGCAATAATTTTCTTTTAGTCGGAGCAACTCTAGACTTAACCGTAAAAAGCCGAACACAAACCTTTCCTGATAAAGTTTTAACTCTAAAGTAGATACAGCATCTACATGCTCGAATTGATGAGTCACAAAAGCTTTGGAGTTGAACTGATTGAGATTCAGCAGCAAGACAAAAGCGAGGAATTTGATGCGAATTAAAGTTTGTTAGATCTGAAACAAAATTATTTCAAGCTGCGTGCAGTTCTTGAGGTACAAACTCGTCCAATCAACTTTGAGAATCCACAATTCTTGCATGACGATTTTAGCTTTGGTAACAAGTGGAGCCAATAGTCCTAAAGGATCAAAGAGTGATGATAACAGCGATAAAATGGTTCGTTTGGTAATTCTTTGATCCAATTGAATTTTAGGAGAAACTAAAATAGAACAACATCTGTTTGTTGATCCCAAGTAATACCCACAGCGTTAGCAACAACAGAATCGTTAATATTTAGATATATTATATGTGTATCATCTTGTAAAGCCCTATGATTTGAGTGCCATTTATCTAATTGAAAACAACCACGACTAATAATTTCATTTACTTCCGTTTTCATTCCGGACAACTGCTTAAACGTTTTTGCACCACCTAGGAAGTCATCAACGTAAAATGACGACTGAATAGTTTTTGCGTCAATGAATACTTTTAATTGCGAGATACGGTGCCACTGGCATTCCATAGGTGACAGTATTTAGCTGGTAGGTGCGAACTCCCTCTTCCTCCGAATTTCTCCACAGAGAAATATATAAGCACTTAGCGATACATTTTTACGATATCAGCTGTAATAGCAAAACGATGAAGGCGAAAGCGAAGTAAAATTTTAAATAGTTTATCTTGAAATAGTGGACCAACCATTAGAATATCATTAAGATACTTTTGAGACGATGAGGGACACGAGACGTTAAATACAACTCTGAGCTTTGTTGAAGTACTATTTGGCTTAAATACATAATGGTAGGGAATGAAATAATGCGGCTCATCCAAACAAGGGTTACGGACAACACTGATATTACCACAATCTTCATACTCCTTCATAAAAGAAACATATTGCGATATAAGGCTACTGTTACGACTAAGTCGTTGCTTTTGAGATGAAAATCCTTTAAGTGCCATATTTCGCGAGAGACCTAAAGCATCTTAAGATTCTTCGAAGGGAAATATAACAACAATTCCAGAAGATTCACGATGGACCGTATTGTTGAAAAACGTTCCACATGCAGATTGTTCTGGCGTTTAAACATTTCAAACTGGACTTGTTTTTCCAATTTCCTATAAGCGTTGTAAATTTAAATCGGCTTCATCTTCCATCGACAGTATACACGACGAACCAGGAGCATTAAAATTATTTGAGGCATAACGAGCTGCTAAAATCCATCCAAAAAGTGTGTTATATAATTTAGGTTAATTAAAGTATCAAAGAAAGTTTATGTACCAATAAGTAAATCAATCCTTTTTGACCTGTAAAACTGTTCATTTGCAAGTTGTTTAGTAGGTAGCAAGTTTCAGGCTGAGACATCTAATTCAGCATCAGATTGGTAAAAAATATTAGGCGTAACACAAAACGAGAGCGGTACTTCGAAATTGTAAATCTAGACTTAACATTTGTTATTGACCTATATTTACTTTTGCTATAAGTGTTTCCAATGCTAGTAACTTCAGTAGTTTGTTTTTACTAGGCAGATGTTATCATTGAGAAAAGTCATCTGTTTTGAAATTCAGTTGAGAGCAAAAATTTAGCAATGCGCGTCCCAATTGATAGCAACCAGTAGCGTCACGTACAAGAGCCATGGCAGTAGCAAGCAGCACCTGTTCCGGCCAAGATTTTTCCATATGGGTATGGACCGAGGCGGGAATTTCATTCAAGGCAGCACGAGAAGTAGATGGTTCAGCAGCTGGGAGCGAGGGCCCTTAAGCAGACTAAGGCCGATGAAGCAAAATATGATACAAGCGAGAACAAAATTTTGCACTTGAGTGTAGAGGACCAGTTGTTTACTTGATGCCCCTTTGATAAGCAGTTGAGACAAAGCGCTAGACGTTATACATTTTCAATACGTTGAGCCACTTCCGTTTCTTTAAGCGACAGCGACTAATCGTGTGATCAAACTTCGAGCAAATTGAGCTAACACGTTTGAAACCGAAAAAGTATAACCAAGATTTGTAGTTTTATTTTTTGATTTATGTGATTGATGGTTTTCAGACTTACGAGAAACAACGTGAGTATGGCTGGTGTCAACCGATTGCAAGAATTGGCAGTGGTTTCAAGAATTCTGGAGCAATCATCCCATGAGGGTAGTTTTGTGAAGTCCAAAGAGTCCATTTTGTTTTGGTCATTATCATCAAATTTTTCCATAACTATGTAAATTAGCAGGGAATTAGCAATTTCACTAGGATAGCTAGAGGCAATAAAGAGCTACAAAGCGCAGAAACATTACCAACAAGACTACGTAGTTGTACACAATTGTGTTTAGACATGGTCGTAACTAGTTTTAGGCCTTTCCAGAGTCATCGGGTAATTTTCATTTGTTATCTGGAATGCCTTGAAAGTTTCAAGTGCTTGGCCATGGATACAATTCAGCAAATGGTTGAATTTTTCGGCAACGGGCTACAAATTTTTGTTTAAAATAAATAATAAATACTTTATTTACTGGAATAGTAAGCGACAAAAATATGATATACAAAAATTCTCACTATGTACTGGAATCAAATACGATACCTTATGTAGTTTTTATAACCTTCACCGAAGGTAAAAGGGTATATATAGTTTTGTCATTCCGCCTGTAATTTCTACAATATTGAGCTTAGACCCTATAAAGTATATAAATTAAAATTCGGTAATTAATTTTTATTAAAAAAATATTTTTTTATTACTATTAATCAGACGGGTATATATTTGTTGCAATATTTGTTGTTGTCATTGGTACGGTGTTAACACCTCCCCCTTTAAGTTCATACGTCCCCGTATGATTTACTAAAAAAACGCAAGGTTATGAATTCTTTGGTCTTGTCCCTTTTTAGATGATAATGATAAGGAAACTTCCGGATTAGCGCATAAATTAGCCTCCACTACAGTATCTTCTTTTCCTCCTTCTTTCGGTGACTGGTTGCCTTTTTCAAATGGTTTATTCTTTGTTTTAGTAACTACCTTTTTGTTTCTTTTCATTATGCAGACAATGGTGACCATTAATCCAAAATTAGTGAATAGGTTGATTTTATTCTCCACTTGTAATTTTTCGATTAAGTGAGAATTGTTGACATTTACAGCCTCCATCCTTTCCAGCGTTATTACTTGTTTCTGGAAACTTATGTTACCTGGTTGTAACAATGCAGGTAATAGCTTTGTAAGGGTAGCATGTTAAATAAGTTTTGTTTCCAATTCGTACCGTAGAATTTAGGTGGTGAATTATAAAAGTGCCGTTTATTTACAACGTCTATTTCGACTTGTCCTTCGAATTCGTTCAGCAGTACCATGCTATCATCTATTTTCTCTACTTGTGCCACATGCTCATTATTTGTTGTTGTGCAGCGAAATGGTTTACTCTTCAAAAGGTTTGGGATGCAATCTGTTTCACTTATGTCTATAATATTATCTGTTTCACAAATACTTAGTTTATTATAGTTTTTTTCAGTCATTCTTAATACCAAATATTTTTTCATAACATTTCAAAATGATTTTAAAATTTGTCTTAATTACAATATTATTTATTTTTACAGGTCTAATCGAAAAATTATCACAATTTTCATTACTCGTTGTCTGAATATTAACTATGTAGACAATTACTTTATCATTTGATGCAATTTTAATCTTAGAAAAATTCAGCAATTCATCTATATTTCCAAATGGAATATTATCGTTATGAAAAATGTCTCTCAAAACATCAATTTCGATATTAGAAAAGATAAATGAATTAACAATATTTGCTTTAGCCCAATGGATAGCATATTCTATATTAAATAACTCGTCTTTAACAATTTCCAATTTATACTTAAAGTCTAACCATTTTTCCTCGTTAAACCTATTCTCTACCAATTTAGAAATGTTGTTGGTCACATTTGACAGTTTGTTAATTTTTTCTATTGTTAATTGATTAATTTTTTTAATTGATTAAATTATGCATTTTATTTTCTATTATTTCAAAGTCTTGGTGGTCCGAATTACCGGCCAACCATTTCCAAGCGCTGCCAATAAAGTCCAGCGACCTTTTCGTCTTTGTCTTGCATTTTAATCTGGATAAACAGGATTTCATTTGGGATATGGAATAGGATAGGTAGGGTAATAGTTGATTGTCAGTATTCTTATTAAAGTCAATGCCACTTTCCAAGTTTTTTATAAGGTCTTCGTACTTCTCCAAGTCAATTGTATGGATAAGTTTGAATACGCCTGTTTGAATTTTTGCTGATCCTGTATTAATTGCAACGAGTCTGGAATTTGTGTAAAAGTGTTTCTGTAACAATATTTTGTAAAAAGTTTCTCACAAGAACTGTCAAAATAAGTCACGTTTTAAATCGGTGCGAGAAAAGCTGAATTTAAAAAAATAGAGTGTTTAAAATATTTAAATATAATTAATATATAAAATAATAATGGAGAACAAATCTGCCGAAAAAGTAAGTAGCAAAAAAGTTAATAATGTATGTATATACATACATGTGTATGTATATATACACAAGAATGTGTTTTTTAATTTTTTTTTTTAATTCAAATAGAAAATTGAAAGAATTTCGAAGCAGCAGAATCAGAAGCTAGTGGACCACATGTCCTCAAATTTAGAGTTTGCTAGAGGTCAGTTTGACAAAATGAATGCAAATTCAAATATTAAGGAGCAATGGGAGTCACTGAAAGTTTCTTTAAACTCTTTGGGTGGCAGTGAAAAGAGTGTAGATCAATGGAAAAAGGTAAGATTCTTTTTATGTACATACCCAGCAAGCATTTTCAATCGTATAAGAGTCTCCTGGGAATCTCACGAAGAGCGTTTTTGATCGTCGACTAGCGCAATTTTTTAATCGTAGAAGATTCCTCGCACGGGAGAAACTGTTACACAATCTGATTCCTCTGTGAGATACTTCTACAACACAGCGGAAGACGCTTATATTAATTGTAGAGGGAATCGTTTGCGATGTGTGTAAAGATTATCGAAACAAATCTAGTTTACCCACTACCCAAGGTGATAGAAAATGGAAAATAATAAAAAATAAAACAAAAAAGTTGGCGCAAACGCTTAGTTTTCGAGTTATGGACGTTTAAAGTTTTCATATAAATATGTGATTTTCCACTACAATTCTAAACGTATATGGCCAATATTGGTATCGTTTTAAAGCTATTGAACAGATTTTTCTGAATATACATAATTTATTTCAAAAGTTTAAACTCTTTAGCTCACATTAGTTGTTTATTTTTTTCATTTTAAGTCGTAATGTTACGGAAGTGCACTAGGGAAGAATGTAGTTTATTTAAATAAAAGTGTAATACAAATTTTATAAAACAACAAACACCGGCATCGCAAAAAAAAATTCTTTGCATAGCCAGCCTTTGGCCGGACGAAGGATGTTCTTCTCTATGGTATAACAAACACCGGTTTCGCTTACTAAAGCTTCCTTGCATAGGCGGCCTTCGGCCGGGCGCAATGCTTTTCTCCTCCATTGTATAACGAGCACTGGCTTCGCTAACCAAAGCTGCTCTGCATAGACGGCCTTTGCCCATGGGCAAGGAGTCTCTCCTCATTAGTATAACAAAAACATAAAGAAGGTTTTACTTGTATTTTAATTAAAATTCTTAAATAAATTGTTATGTAGTATATACATACATTAAAGAATTAGAAAAAAATGAATAAATTTGTTTTTATGCTTACTACCCACTTCTTAATAAACTAAAAATATTCAAATAAATTCTGTATGTTCAGAAAGATCTAGTGAAAAGCTTTGCAATGATACCAATATTAGCCATATACATTTGGAAATGTAGTGGTAAATCACATATTTATATGAAAACTTTAAACGTCCATAACTCGAAAATTAAGCGTATGCGCCAACTTTCTTATTTTATTTTTTCTTCTTATTTTTCCATTTTCTATCACCCTAGGTACTTTTTTTATTTGGAGCTGCGTCGGTAAACTAGATTTAAGCCCCTATTTTTACTACATGTTATAGATCGATTATGTATAACTTAAATTTAGTCGAGTTGACACTTGCGAAAATATATTAAAGATGAAAACTGACGTCGATTTCAGTTGCCAAAAAATAAATATTAGGGTAACCGTAAAGTTTTGGTTGCTGTGTAGATTTTTTTTTACATATTTCTTGTTTTGGTTAACAAAATGAATAAAGTTACCACGGGACAACAATTTGACTTGCTAGTCCAACAAGTGGAGTAAAATTTATATTAAAAACTTTAAACAGTGAAGATATTGTTGTTGGCAGATGAATTTGAGTTGTCTTTATAGGGTGTATTAAATAAGTCACAGCATTTTTGAGAAGGCAAAAATATGCTTCTCAAATGTCGTACCTCGGAAGCCACGTTACCTGCATTATTGAAAAAATAAATGCACCGAACTAATCATATTTTTTTTTACAATTTTTTTTTATTTTTATTTGTATGCGTTATTTACATACAGTTCTGTCAAAATGAAGTTAGCAAAAGTTGCCTTGCCAAATAATATTTTTGTTGTCGGACATAATCGACCCATTAGAAAGAATAAAACTTTTAAATAAACATTAACAGCATTACCTTTATTACCAGATTATGACTCATGGCATTCTGTAGTCCCTCAAACAGTGGAGGCAGACGATTTGCATTTTCATCATTCAATGATTCAAACCACATCGGATGATTTATTTTTTGAATATGTCTAACGGGAGACATGGGTAATTCATATCTTGCTGATAGTATTTCTTGTCTGGTCTGATATCGATTACGTCTATCATGGTTACGCAAACCATTTTTGGAATCCTGGCATTCATTCAATATTTTGGCATCCTCGGCATTAAGACGTATAAGTCCTGGTACAACAACGTTAGCTTGATTTTCATTTTGGTTTTCCCTGGTTATAGGATTCGTTAATGGCCCGCTGGCCTCTAAAACAGGTTTAACTTTATCCAATTTCTCCTTTTCATGTTCCTTTTTGGCTGCCAAACGTAAAAAGAAATCGATGGAAGTGGCTTCATTTCCGTTTGCTACGCTTTCATGTGGCATGCTGGCTAAAGTGTTTAACGTATTGAACTCTGCCACCTTAGCCACATGCAGATTGTTGCCGTCAACTTTTTTTCCACCGCTACCATCGTTAACATTGCTCTTGCAATCGTTGCTGCTTCCACAACTTTTGCTGTTTCTCCCTTCTCGTGTGATGATTTTCTCCTGTAGTCGTTTTGGCCAATTCCTGACGATTATCGAAATATCATTTTGTTCTTGAGTTTCCTTTCGATTCATATTTGAAAAAAAAAACGCCATCAACTGCATTTATGTTGGGTTTGTTGTGTTTTTTACGATTGTAGTAATTTGGTAATTACGCACACAATAATTTATAAAACAAATCCAGTAATTTGTTAAAAGTTTATTCGTTTATTTTTGTTTTGATGAATTGCTGGAACTTTTTTGTTGGGTTGTAGTGGGACCATTTTTTGTATGTAAACCAAGCGAATATATGTATGTAAACAAAAATACAATTTTTTTTTAACATCCATTCATTAATGGGGCTCCAATTCATAATGTTCAATACAAACTAGAAATATATTGAAAAAATCTCCACCCCTTAGGGGCGGGCTCCCATACAAATATTGCGTTTTATGAAAATTAATTAAAATTTTTCGCCTTTTGTGCATAAAATCGAGAGTTGTTAACAGATTTTAATCTTTTATGGCTTGTTATGTTTACATTTTTTTTTATTCATTTACATTTTTTTATTCATTGACAAATATATACATACGTATTTAATTATGGGCTCCGCTCCCACTACAATATTGAAATTTTTTATGCTTCAATAGGAAGAAAAAAAGAACGAAAAAGGGGAATAAATTTAATTTCTTTAGCTTTTTGGTTATACAACTGGCAATTTTTTTAATTATCGTTAATATTGCACCTAGAAACATAAACTTCAACATGCAATGTCCTAAGTAGATAAGAATCTATGAGGGACTTTTTGGTACTTTGTGTTCTTCAACTGGTACTTTTTGAATTTCCGTTAGTATTGGACCTAGAAACATAAAATTAAACATGCAAGGTCCTGACTGAATGTTAATTTGTTAGAGGGATCTATCCATTTGGTAATTTTTCGTTCTTTAACTGGTACTTTTTTTAATTTTCGTTAATATTGGACCTATGAACATAAAATTTAACATCCAAGTTCCCAAGTGAATGAGAATCTGAAAGAGTGGTCTTTTGGTACTATTTCGTACTGTTAAAGCCTACAAACATAAACTTTTGCGTAAAAATATTTCCAAGAAAGAAAAGGAGACGCTAACGAAGTAGCGGGTTAAATGCTAGTATACATATATAATTGTTATTTATTAACCTTGGTTTTATTGTTCTTAGTGTTGGATAGACCTCAAGGCAGGCGTTAAGAAGACCATAAACACCAGAAGAAAATTCATGAACAGAACCGGTGGTGGCAGCTGGGCAGACGTGCCCCAAGATTTAAATAACTTTGAAGAACAAATACTCCAGATTATAACAGTTGATGCCGTTGATGGCGATTCATGTACTCCCGAATCCGGTATTACATTAGAAGAATCAGAGGTACATAAATGCATATGTTTACTGTATATTGAAATTTATTAATATCATACTTATTTTCCTAGGATTTCAAATCCATAGAATTCTTAGATTGCGATGAGTTATATATCCCGCCTATTAAAAAAACAAAAATGCCACAACAATCACCACCATCAAGTTCAGCAAAAGCAAGGCTAACCCACCAAACAATTTTCGGAGCGCTCCTAAATATGACTCTTAAAAGATTCCTTTTCTTGAGATTTTTATGATTACCCTCCTAATTTATGAGCAACTCTGATTGATTTCGGAGCCTGTAGAATTCAGGACTCCGAAAAGACTCATTTTTATGAGCAATTTAGGAGCACACTCCTAGAAAACTCTTATTTATGAGGGTTTTCTGAGGGGCAACGGTAGTTTGTTTTCTTTTTCTTGATAATCTCAATATTTTGCGTTTGTCTGTCATTATTGCGATCATTTTGCGCGGTTCGGTTGTGGTTTTGATAAAATCTTTGAGAAAACAAATGCTTTTTATTCATTTATGTTATTTATTTTTTAACTTTTTCACTAATATTTGTTGTGTACCTTATGTGTGAATATTTGACTTAACATTGCCCTTGTAAATCTTTTCATTAGACAAAACTATCCATTTGAACTCCTTGTAAAAAGAAAATTAGGTGGTTTTGTCCGTTGAAATTTGTTTAAAATGATTATTATTTCCCTGCACAAAATATATATTAATAAAACTTTTAATAAAAGCTAAAAAGCACAAATTTACATATAAAATGAATACCCTAATTTCAAGAAAAAAAAAACACTCCTATATCACTCTTTTTTGGCTCTGAAATCCCTCTTTTATGACTCTTTTAAGATGTTGTTATGATTGATTTGTGAGCAAAAAGGCTCACAATTTTCCATACAAATCGTTAAATTTAGGAGTCCTAAAACGCTCATATTCAGTACAAAATTTTTTGACGGTTTCATATGAAAACACGCTCATATCTGAGGGTTTTAGGAGCTTTCTTCTGAGCGTTTTGCTCATAGAAAGGAGTCCTAAAAGATTCTTTTAGGACTCATATTGTTTGCTGGGTAATAAAATTTCACCGACAACTAAGACAGCATCAAAATATGCCGATGCTTTAAGTGAAGCAAAATCAATGCAAAACGAAGTGATTCAAAAGTTAAATAGAATTGAACAACAGAATTCGGAAATTTTAGAAAAACTAAATAGAATTTTAGATATTTTTCCTGCATCTACTTGAATGCCATAACCTTTTTTTTAACCACATCTTTTAATTAATAATACGTAATAATAAGTTTTTTATTTTTGTGGGCTAGACTTTCTTCCTAGCCGCTGAGTATTGTTAAAAATTAAAAACACGGTTGGTCTTTATTTTAAATTTTTTTCAAAAATGTTTTTATCGAGCTTCTTGCTCCTTCTGTTGTGAGATTAATACTAATACTAAAAAATTACTTTAACATTTTAAAAACAAAGAACTCAAAAGAACCTCAGTTACCAATTATAGGAAAAAAAAGTAAAAGAGTAAAATAAACCTTGAGAATTACTCTACAGTTAGAGAAAAGGAAATACAAATTCAAAAAACAAAATTCAAAATTAAAGAAAATTACAAAATTAAAGATTTAAGTTTTAAGAAATAAAATAAGAAGAAAAAAAATAGATAAATAATAATTAAAGCAGAATAAAGAAAATTAGAAAAAAATAAAATAAAGTCTGAAGTCGCTTCAACATGCTCCCCCCGACGCATGGCAAGAGCACCCCCTCAACACTCCAGATATGATCCAGCCAAAGGTGGACGCTTGGGCTATCGGTAAGTTAAGGTCGGGCTGGTCATCGTGACAATATTCTCTTGGCCACATATCTGCCCAGGATCCTGTCGATCTCACGCCAAGTGGCAAAAAATGGATGAGCCAAGGGGTCGTACTGACGAATCTAGTACAACCTTTTTAAGGGTCACTTGCAGTCTGTTGGCCATGGCTGCCAACTGGATGTCCTCTAGTGGAGGGATCACGGCTTGCAGGGTTGCCACTGGTTTTGGGGGTGATACGGCTGAAGGAGCTCTAGCTGGCGTGGGGTCCTCGCGTTGAGGTTCAGCGAGAACGTTCTTTCCCACTTCTGGGTGCAATAGAGTATGGTGAAGGCCGTTGCAGGGCTGCCCGTTGACCGTCACTGAACATCGATTGGCCGAGGTACACTCGTCTCGGGCATGGTCATAGGCGTTGCAATCTAGGCAGAAGCCTTTTCCGCTGGCCAGCGAAGCTTAACACTGAGCTCTTTAAACCCCTTACAGTACCGTAGAGGGTGGATGAGGTAGCAAATGTGGCAGCGTGGTCGCTTCTTCATCTGTAGTAGTAGTAAAACAAAAGAAAGAAGTCTATACAGTGTTAAAAAAATACCTAATGCGACTGAGTTTTCTAATTTTCTATTTTTGTTTAGGAATTTGGTAGATTATTTGGTAGGTTGTGGTGGGAGTTTACTTTCAGTATTGTTTATCGGTAGTAAATATAGTTTTACAACTGGGCGTAAAATTTTACCCTTCTTTGTGATTACTTCAGCAACTCGTACTTTGCTGTCTCGACCATAGATGACGCTGTTAACGCGACCCAGGGGCCACTCGGTAGGTGGGAGTAAGTCTTCTTTGACTATAACAATATCGTTTGGTTATATATTCAGACTTCCACCGTCGAGCAAAAATATGTTGTAGCGCTTTTAATCTTTCCCAGCGTTTTAGAAATGGCATGTCTTCGAGCGGAGGTTCAGCAGGTGCTTCTGGTAGTGCTGTAATTGTAGCTCCTCGAAGTAAATGTCCTGGGGTCAGTGGCAGAACTTCATTCGGATTATCAGTAAGAGGCGATAGAGGTCGCGAATTCAAAATGGCTTCGATACGAACTAAAAGCGTACTGAATTCTTCGAAGGTGAAGAATAGGTTATTGGTAACTTTCTTCAGGTGAGACTTCATGCTCTTTACTGCGGCCTCCCAGAGGCCACCCATATGAGGTGCATATAGCGGTATAAAAGACCAGGTAACGCCCAATGTAGAGTACTTTTCGATTAGAGTTTTTTCAGTAGATTTTAAAAACTCATGGTGGTTTTTGAGAAGAGCGTAGCTTGCACCGACGAAGTTTCGACCGTTGTCGAAGAACATGGTCTTAGGGAGCCCTCTGCGCCCGGTAAATCGGTGAAAGCAGGCTATAAAGGCATCGGTTGAGAGGTCTGAACAGACTTCTAAATGGACGGCTCGAGTAGAGAAGCATACAAACACAGCAACATAACTTTTGAGGACCTTGGCATTTCTCACCGTAGAGGATTTAATGCTAAATGGACCAGCGAAATCGACTCCGGTATATGTGAAGGGCAGGGAAAAGTTCACACGTTCTGGGGGGAGTGCGGCAATGATTTGGTGCTGGACCTTATGCTTATAGATCGTGCACGCCTTGCATGCTCTAATACATTTTCGTACAAGATTTTTTAATCTTGGGATGTAGAATCCCTGGCGAATCGCACGTAGCATTATATGGTGCTCAGAGTGGAGCATAATGCGATGGGTAAAATTAACTAGGAGCCTCGCAAATTGAGAACCTTCTGGCACAATAACTGGATGACGTTGCTCGTTACTTAAACCTGCGTTAATAAGTCTGCCGCCAACTCGTAAAAGGTTATCCTTATCGATAAAAGGATTCAAGTTAAGCAATCTGCTTTTGCGGCTTAACGGTCTCTTTTCTTTCAGGCAATCATATTCACGGTAAAAATATCTCTTTTGAGCGAGCGCGATGAGTCGAGTTTTCATTGAGCTAATTTCTTGAGCTGTAATAAACTTTTCGTTTCTTGAGAACTCGGTTGACAAATCTAAGTCGATAACAAAAAATTCGCAACGCCCTTTCAAAGGATGAAAATTCTTCTAGGACATCTGTGCAGTTTATGTCAAGATGAAAGTTGATGATGGACTTTTTTGTCTCCAAGTCGACTGGGTCAAACGTACGAAGTATTGGCCACAATGGTGTGGGAAAGTGTAGCCAGGTGGGCCCATGCCACCAGAGTTGATTGTCTGTAAGTTCCTGCGGGGAGCAGCCTCGAGTGCCCATGTCTGCAGGATTTTCCTCAGTTTTGACATGTTTCCAGTGTTGAGCGCTGGCGATGCTGATGATCTGAGTCACACGATTTGCGACAAAAGTTTTTAACGTGTACGGAGGCTTTTGCAACCACCCCAGGTCTATGGACGAGTCTGTCCGCAAAAATAGCTCATAGGGGAACTGGCAATTCGTGACTACACTACGGACGAGCTTAGCCAACAATAAAGCTCCACACAATTCGAGTTTCGGAACGGTAGTCCGCTTAATCGGGGCCACTTTCGTTTTTGCAACTAGCAAGTGGCTACTTATTTGGCCTTCTAAATTTTCTGTTCGAATGTATACCGAACCATGTATCTGAATTTTGTATCCTGGAGAAAAATCTACCCATCTAGGTATTTTAATTTTCGAAATAAATGGCAAGTTTTTTAAAAATAAATTCCATTTCACAAGTATGTGTGGAGGTACCCCTTCGTCCCAATCGGACTTTGCTTCCCATAATTCTTGCATCAAAGTTTTAGCAATAATGACGACTGGCCCTAACCAACCTAGGGGGTCGAATAATCTCGCTATTACCGACAAGATTTTTCGTTTCGTAGCGGATGGGGTAATTTCAATTGGCTCGACAGCATAGTAAAATATATCCGCTAACGCATTCCAGCGAATTCCCAATGTTTTTAAAGAGCTGGAGTCATCAAACTTTAAGAAATCTTCGTCTAGAAGATCCTCCCGGGGCAAACTTTCAAGTAAAAACTGATCATTTGCTGTCATCTTTTTAAGGGGGAAGCCACCTGATTTCAAAGCTGTGATAAGCTACCCTTGCTTCTGCTTGGCCTCTTCAAGCGTGTGTCCCCCGGACAATATGTCATCCACGTAGACCTCATTCTTCAGAATATTAGATGATTTGGGATACAGGTGTCTGCAATCATGACCTAGCTCAAGTAGAGTCCTAA
Organism: Pollenia amentaria; assembly: GCA_943735925.1. Taxonomy (NCBI): domain Eukaryota; kingdom Metazoa; phylum Arthropoda; class Insecta; order Diptera; family Polleniidae; genus Pollenia; species Pollenia amentaria. The sequence goes on from OX031010.1 coordinate 76,088,674, forward strand.
TCGCCAAAAAGGGGGCACAGTTTACGCCGAACGTTACAGTTTTAAACTGAAATGAATTCACATATCCCTCAGCTTGGTTACGGAATAAGATCTGTTGATAAGGGCGATCTGCTTCATGCATTAAAATCTGCCTATACATCATCTGGATGTCTCCAGTGAATACGTACCTATAATTTCGCCAACGTTAAACAAGCTGCATCAAATCCGTTGGAAGCGTTGGGCCCTGGTATAGCACATCATTTAATGAAAACCCGCTTCCGGTTTTCTTTGAGGCGTTAAAGACCACTCGCACTTTTGTGGTTTTGCTTTCGGGCTTGATGACCGCGTGGTGGGGTAGATAGAACGACTCCACTTTTTCTGCTTTGGGTTCAAAATGTACAACTGGGTCCATGTGGTCCTAGTCGAGGTATTCTTGGAGAACTTCAGTGTACTGCGCTTTCAAATCTGGAGTTTTATCGAGCATTTTCTCCATTCTGTGGTACTGCGCAAGAGCCATATTTCGGGAGGGGCCTAGAAAAATCTCTTTTGGAAATTGTTCCTTAAACGGTAGGCGCACCACGTAACGTCCATCAGATTGTCGCGTTGTGGTACGTTTGAAATAGTTTTCGCAATAGATGTCGCTTTCAGACTGAAAATCTGGTTTTTCCGCCTCTTCTATCTCCCAAAACTTCTTAAGTTGTTTATGAAGGGCCAGATCGCTGCAAGGCGAAACAAAAGTATGGAAAGATTGAACTTTAGTCTCTGGCTCAGGGCCTAGCAAATACCATCCAAAGTGGGACTCTCGAGCTTCAAGATTATTGCCAATATTCATTTTTACGCCGCTCAAATTAATAAAAGGCAAGTAATCACTACCAATAATCATTTCAATTGCCGCAGGTTTGTAGAAATAGGGGTCTGCCATCTTTAAACCTCTTATATCTTCTAAATTTTGGATTGGAATCGGCCGTGAAGGCATAAAATGTGCTAACGTTGGTACCACAATCGCTCGAATTTTAATTTTAAAATCGGATATTCGAGATTTAACTGTGACGTAGCACCTTCTCTTCGAACTTCCTACCACTGTTTCACCGAACCCTGATATTTCGCTATGATGGCGCTCTAGGGGGATAGCTAAATTCTGTTGAACATGCCTTAGGAGAAAACTTCTAGTCGACCCGGTATCAATTAATGCGCGAACAGTGAATTTTTCGCCTAAATGCTCGACATGAACCAAAGCGGTGGGTAAAATGGTAGTTCCGCTGTGTTGAGATAAATTAACCTGAACCGACTCCCCATTTGCATCCGAAGTGGCAGATCGTCCCGATTGAGAATTGGATGGCCTCGTGTTACTCTGAGTACCCGACCCTGATGGCCTTTCGTTGTCTCGAGACTGCTGATGAGTTGACGCCCTTTGAGTGGGAGCCTTTTTCACTTTATCTTCTTCAATATGCAACATGGTGTGATGCCTTTGATTGCATCTGTTGCAGCTACTGGTACTCTGACATTTCGTTTTAAACTGAGTGGGTGAAAAACAATTCGTTCAAAATTTGTTCGCATAAACATATTTGATTCTATCATGGACTGATAATCCCTTAAAATATTTGCAGAATCGTAATGGATGATTCTGTTGGCATTTCTTGCAGCTAAATTTACCCTTATTAGGTTGAGCATCAGAATAGAAAACTTGAGATTTGGAGGTATTACTGTCTCGGCTTTGCGGTTTCCTCAAATTCGTAAAAGTTTCCAAAGTTTCAATTCTCTCAGACAGAAATTTGTTAAGTTGTTGCCAGGTAGGCAATTCCTTATGGTTAGTCAGAGAATCTTCCCACACACGCGACGTTTCTTCAGGGAGTTTTGAAGTGCAAATATGCATGAGAAAGGGGTCATTATCCGCTACCTCAACTTGAAACGAACTAATAATAGACAATCCATCGCTGACCGTATTTTTAAGTTGCCTTAAAAATTTCAAAGTTTCATTCTGAGGGGCCTGGATGCCATAAATTTTCCTAATTTGATTGTTAATTAAAATTCGCTTATTTTCGTAGCAATTTTTCAAAGCCTGCCAAGCTAGCTCAAAATTAGCATCTACCAAATCATAATCTTTTATGAGTTGGTAGGCCTCCCCCCTCGTCTTGCCAAGTAGATAATATAATTTGTGCGCTGGCACCACTGAAGGTTCGTTTCCAACCACTGCCCTAAACATATCTCTAAATGCTGGCCATTTGTTGAAACCCCCTTCAAACGTTTGGATTTCGACCGCAGATAATTTAAGTGACGACTGACGTACTGTTGTGTCTGCCGCCTTTTGTTGCGGAGCTTTCGCCTTCAACAAGTCCATTATTTAAGCCTTTAGTATCTGGCACTGTTCGCAGGCATCTTCGAATTTCAGAGTAATTTCATCTGGAAAATCTTCTTCTTCCTTCACCCTTTCATAGCCTTTGATGAATTCTTCAAATGTTGTCATCATCTTCAGCCATCTTCTTTCAAGTTCAGACTGCTTTACCTCTAAAAGTGAAATCGTCAAATCTTCTGAAGATATCTTCTCAAAAGTAGAAAAAATATTCACTACTTGTCGAATATCGATTTACTTGTCCTTTCCGAAACCATTTTAAAAATTTTTGTTCAAAAGGCCTTAAAATATTTTATACCTTAACGATTTCACCAGCCGAAATGAAAAATTTACAAAAAATAATCGTGAAGAAATTCAACCTTATACAAAGGTATATTAAAAATTACTCGCGACGAATGAAAGCGATGCAGAATGTTTAAAACCAGTTTTTAAATTTCACCCAAAAGATTTTTCAAAAATATTCGCCTCAAACTGCCAAAAAATTTGCCAAATTGTTTGTATTTCAATGTAGCTTTATTTTCTCAAACTTTTTATTTCTTAAAATTTTCTCTATCACCATAAAATTATTTTCAATATTTAGCCACAAATCAATTTTACTCAGATTCTGTAAAAAATTTTTTTTTAAAACATCTACCATCAAACTTCCAAATATAATTATAATAATTGTGCTTTAAATCAAATCTTTCAAAAATTACACACTCTTTTCTTCAAACAATTTTTCCAAAGTAATTCGAACTCACTTCACAACAAATTTAGAACGGGTTGTTCATAAGCATTAAATTTTTGCATTAAATAATGCTTTAAATATGTACCACTTGTAGGGTCACCTTGTAAATTTTTTATTTAAATTTACCTCTTTTCGGTCCACCCTTTTTATTCCAAAATTTTGTAAATATGATGTATTTTTGCATTCAACATTTATGCTATTGTTCAAAATATGCGCACCACTTGAACGGAGACCCTTTAAATTTTCCTTAAAAGAAAAACTATCACTCTTCGAATCACCCTTTTATTTTCCAACTTCAACAGACTCGTTGTCACTGTGCATCCAAGTATAATGATGCTTACAAAAAATTTGTGTACCCCTTGAAAGGTCACCGTGTGAATTTTTTCATAAAAAAACTTCTTTGTTATTTTTATATTTTTTCCTTACAATTATGCCACAACACTGTCTTCTTTTTAGTTTAAATTTCCCGTACCAAATTCTACACAAAAATATATAATTGTTATTCCACACACTCACCCTTATACAGCCTCTACTCGCCTTGTTGTTGTTGTTTTTCTGCGCGTTTTTTCCTTGATTGTTTTTAAATACCCTTTATATTTTATTATATTTTTTCCGGGTTTTTTTCTTTTTTAAGTCACTGTCTTATTTTCTGTGTGTTCTATTTTTATTATTTAATTTTTATTTATTTTAATATTTTTCAGAATATTTTTTTTTAGTTCACTTTGCTCAGCGCTCGTTTAACTTGTGCAGTTGTCGGCAAAAAAAAATCAATTGTACATAACAAAGTTAGGGGAAATGGTGGAATTGAAACACTTGCTAATGAGTGTGACGAGTATGGCAATTATATTTAACGGCAGTGCGCATGCTTAAATAAAAAAAAACTCCGTTGTTTTTTGTTATTTACCAGTGTTGGTACTTTTTATCAGTGTTGGCACGTTAGGGATTCTTTTCTATCAGTGATGGAATTTTATTAAATTTTAAGGTTATGTTCGATACCTTGTTTGAATATGATTATGCAGTAATTTTAATCAATTTTTTAAGCACTTTTCACGAAAATCATTCAATTGCATTTAATATAATTAAAACACTGCACTTACCCAATCTAATCCTTTTGTTGATTCTCAGCGTTTACCTTGCTGAGTTTTTCCTCTTGAAAATCAATCGGCTGGTAGACTTCTCTTCCCTCTTGGAATTGCTTATAAAGATTGGGAGTTTTCTTCTTCGTCGGAACGGGATACACCAAAGATTTTTCTGCAAGCAGCCCTCTTGACTGTGGTTGATGTCGTCGTTGTTGCGGTAGAATAATTATTGACGACAGTTCAAATGTGCCTTAGTTGTTACGATAGAACAACTGTTGAAGACACTTTGTGGACAGATTTTCCACTAGTTCATTCATTCAAAATGTGGGCTAGACTTTCTTCCTAGCCGCTGAGTATTGTTAAAAAATAAAAACACGGTTGGTCTTTATTTTAAATTTATTTCAAAAACGTTTTTATCGAGCTTCTTGCTCCTTCTGTTGTGAGATTAATACTAATACTAAAAAATTACTTTAACATTTTGAAAACAAAGAACTCAAAAGAAACTCAATTACCAATTATAGAAAAAAAAAGTAAAAGAGTAAAAGAAACCTTGAGAATTACTCTACACTTAGAGAAAAGGAAATACAAATTCAAAAAACAAAATTCAAAATTAAAAAAAATTACAAAATTAAAGATTTAAGTTTTAAGAAATAAAATAAGAAGAAAAAAAAATAGATAAATAATAATTAAAGCAGAATAAAGAAAATTAGAAAAAAATAAAATAAAGTCTGAAGTCGCTTCAACAATTTTTATTATATGTGTATAAAATGAATTATTTCTTTTTTCAATAATCAATAAAAAAATTTAATTAAAATTATCTTCGGCTACAAATTCTTGTTTTCAGTCTATCGCGAAGACGACTTGCTTCACGTAGTGGTTCTTCTAATTCGCCATCGTTCATTGAAATAGTTTCTTCGTCTTGCAGAACTATTTCATTATCTTCGCGCATTAACCCATGTTCCCTTCTGAAATTGTGAAGAACCGTGCATGCATTTATTATTTTGCCTGCCATTTGTGGGGTGGTATGCAGTCGAACATGCAAACACCTAAAAACGCTTTTTAAAACACCATTTAAGCGTTCAACGCAATTTCTAGCCTTAGCATGTACTGCGTTAAATTGTTTTTCATCCTCAGTTGATGAACGGTATAACGTTATTAGCCATGGCCGCAAGGGGTAGCCAGAGTCACCTGCACAAATCGACACAAAATGAGAAATTTTTAAAACAGAAAAAATTTAAAATAAATGAAAGTTGCATTTTAATTACAATTTAAAGTATGCACGAAAAAAAATAAATATTGTTATATATATTATGTATAAGTTCATTGAATTTAATTTGCATTAAATTATTTTTATGAAGAAAGGAATTTTTACAACATGGAAGATTAATTAAAATTGTTATTGATAATTTTCATTCTTGACTGACCTGGGATTCGAAGCCAGGCTGTCTGGCGTGTGATTCGAACCCAGGCGGCTGGTTACCCTGACATGTTTCGACCTCAACCACTAGGTCTTCTCAAAGGGATTTGCCGTCTTACACTCGCAGCCATCGATGACTGCTGACGTCAGTAGTCAAACATCAATCCTTAAACCAAATTGTATTTTAACCTTTGATAGATCGAAATTTGCTTTTTGAATGATTATCCATTTTTAATTGATCTCACATGTTTTTTCCTTACTTCTGTTTTTTCGTACTTTTGTCAAGAATTCTTCTTGAAGTCCAAAGTACATTTTTTTTGTTTTTCCTGTTTTTGTCTTTCTTTTTTCTAGTTGACCTTTTTCAGCACAACTTGAAGGACAAATGTAAACATAGCTCGTGCCTTAGCTGTTAACAATAATTAGTATTGTGGTTATTTTATTGAACTGTTAATGGTTTTTAATCCAAATTTAGATATTTTCATTAGGCTTAAGTTCGTTGAATTTAATTTGCATTAAATTATTTTTATGAAGAAAGGAATTTTTACAACATGGAAGATTAATTAAAATTGTTATTGATAATTTTCATTCTTGACTGACCTGGGATTCGAAGCCAGGCTGTCTGGCGTGTGATTCGAACCCAGGCGGCTGGTTACCCTGACATGTTTCGACCTCAACCACTAGGTCTTCTCAAAGGGATTTGCCGTCTTACACTCGCAGCCATCGATGACTGCTGACGTCAGTAGTCAAACATCAATCCTTAAACCAAATTGTATTTTAACCTTTGGTAGATCGAAATTTGCTTTTTGAATGATTATCCATTTTTAATTGATCTCACATGTTTTTTCCTTACTTCTGTTTTTTCGTACTTTTGTCAAGAATTCTTCTTGAAGTCCAAAGTACATTTTTTTTTGTTTTTCCTGTTTTTGTCTTTCTTTTTTCTAGTTGACCTTTTTCAGCACAACTTGAAGGACAAATGTAAACATAGCTCGTGCCTTAGCTGTTAACAATAATTAGTATTGTGGTTATTTTATTGAACTGTTAATGGTTTTTAATCCAAATTTAGATATTTTCATTAGGCTTAAGTTCATTGAATTTAATTTGCATTAAATTATTTTTATGAAGAAAGGAATTTTTACAACATGGAAGATTAATTAAAATTGTTATTGATAATTTTCATTCTTGACTGACCTGGGATTCGAAGCCAGGCTGTCTGGCGTGTGATTCGAACCCAGGCGGCTGGTTACCCTGACATGTTTCGACCTCAACCACTAGGTCTTCTCAAAGGGATTAAATTCAATTCAATGAACTTAAGCCTAATGAAAATATCTAAATTTGGATTAAAAACCATTAACAGTTCAATAAAATAACCACAATACTAATTATTATATTATGAATATTAACGTCCACACAGATGCACATAAAAAATACTTAATAAAAAGGTTTTACCTAAAATCTATGAATGCAAATAAAAAACATATTTACATACCTAACAACCAAGAATCATTGCTTCTGTATCTTTCGTACCGCTGCTGCAATAAACTGCTAATGCGCGAAGCTTCCCAAATGTAAGAGTCGTGCGCTGATCCACCAAACCTTGCAAAACCTCCAAAAATTTTCAAATTATAGTCGCATATCTGAAAATGTATGTTGGTGGTTTTATTGCTATAACTATAAAATATAATTAGCGAAATTCTTACTAGCTGTACATTTTTCGAGTGGTAGCCTTTTCTATTTAAATAGCATCCCTCAACTTCTCGTTTTGGTTTTTTAATGCGGACGTGTGTGCAGTCTATGGCCCCTATCACTCCAGGAAAACCAGTATCTTCATAGAATCTGGAAATCGTTATAAAAATTTAAATTGTACAGTTAATGCCCTCTCAAGTGCGATATGTTGGTCAAGCGCAATGTGTGCTTTTGTATGTATGTAGAAAAAAAACAATACAAGTCAATGGATGTAGCTCCAAATAAAAAAAGTACATAGGTTGATCGAAAATTTAAAAATAAGAGGAAAATATATGCGTTTGCAAGACTTTTATCATTTATAGTTTCTTATATTTTTCATTTTCTATCACGTACATATGTACTTCTTTTATTTTGAGGTGCGTCTATAAACTATATTAAAGCCGAAAATACTTACTTTTGTTTTATAGCTTCATATTCAGAAACTGCTGGAAACTTAATCCATTTCGGCATTAATTTTTGTTCTAAAATATCTGCTACCTCGTGAACAGAGCGGCAGACAACACTTTTGCTTACAGAAGCTGTAAAATCCTGTCCAATATCTCTGTAGTAGGAACCAGTTGCAATAAAAATGTAATGCTGTGCACATTCGAATTGGTTGTGGTTTAAATGTTTTTGGGACTCAAATCATTGAAAAGGACAAGAGCTGCGATAAAGACGCAACATATTTCGCCGATCAAGCTGTTCAGCAGTTATTAATGCCGCACTATACATTTCACTTTTCACTTAATAAAACAAATAAATAACACACAATTGTTATTATGTTATTTAAAAATTTGTTTTGACACTTTATAGTTATATTTTAATATTTTAATATTATTAATGTCTTTTTAATTTCACAGTTTTGTTTTTTTTTTATTATTTATTAAATTTGTTGACGTTTCGCATGCATTTGACACTTTAATACTGGAAATATTCCAGTTAGAACAGAATCAGTGTTGTCTGTTTTCGCATTCAAATACAAAAACACTTTTTTCTCACAAATCGAGAAACGATGGAAATTTTTGTTTCACACTACATATGAGAAATTTAAGGATGCGAGAAATACAGAAACGAGCTACTGGTATGTATTGTTTTATCTCCTTTTTGTTCTTGTTGTGGTATTCTAAATCCTTTTCCTGTTTCTTTTTCAGTCTTGTCATGTTGTCCTCCCTTGTTCGTTCGTAACTACCTGGTGAAAAGTCTACCGTTCTTCAAAAAATATATCGACAGGCCGTTTTCATATTGTTGTGTGAATGGAATGATTATATTCGTTAACTGCAACAAACACCCTCGTCCTTCAAACATCTCATGATCTCGGCTAGGGTTGAATGAAATCTTTCGATTTGTCCGTTGGTCTCGCTTCTATAGGGTGGTGTGGTAAATACTTCTATTCCTAGTTCATCTTTCATCATAAAGAGAATTGAAGCAGAATTTAAGGACTTCTCGTTATCCATGACAACGGTTTTGGGGATTCCGTAAGAGAAAAGAATATCCCTTAACGGTCTTCTAATATCTTCTATCAATTTTTCCTGTAAAATTTTGGTCTGTACATACTTTGAAAATTTATCGAGTGCTGTTAGAACTATCTTTTTATCGGTTGTAAAAATGTAAATATGAATGACTTGACCAGGATAGCTTGGTATTGGTGTAGCGTTTAATTTTGGTTGGTTAGAATGCCTTTCGTATTTGTTTTTCTTGCATATTGAGCAAAGTTTCAATATTCTCTTAATTTTGGAGAACATACTAGGAAAATAGGCTTTTTCTAATATCAGGGATCTGTTTTCAACTGCGTTCCTATGTGCGCGGCTATGAGTTTCTATAATTAATGTTTCCTGATCAGATTCCGACATAATATATTCGACAAAATTTTGTGTAAAACGTACCTTATAAGAGCTAAAATGATTAGGATATATTTCCTGAATCCTCCCCATTATGAATTCTGGTGTTTTTATACAGTTTACAACGGAAGGATTTAAATTTACTTTTAAAATTGATATCAGTTTCTTTGGGTCGTAATCAGATTCCGTGAAAATGTGTCTGTTGTATCCTGGAAATATGACTTTAAATTTGTAATTAGATGGTTCGCTTATGTTGAGAAAGATTTGGTTCTTAAATGCGTTTATCGGGACTTCTACACTTGGTATAAGATCTTGTGGAGAGCTATCACTACTATGAACTGTGCCCGTTAAGGAATTAACGTTCGTTGTTGGTGGCCTAGAAAGTGCGTCTGCTACCACGTTACTCTTTCCGGGCTTATATTTCATCTCGTAGTTCTATTCCTCTAAGATAGCTTTCCATCTTTTCATTTTGCTATTGTTGTTTTTCGTGCTAAGTGCAAATGTTAGTGGTTGGTGATCCGTGTAGATAATGACTTTGGCAGTTCCATACAAATAGTTTCCTAGATTCCCAAGTGCCCAAATTATAGCCAGCATTTCTTTCTCATTAGCGGCATAATTTTCTTCCGCCTCTGATAAAGTCCTGGATATAAATGCTATTGGCCGGTCGTCTAAGTACAGCACCAAGGGCTACATTTGAGGCATCAGTTGTCAATTGAAACTCTTTCTTGAAGTCTGGGTATGCAAGAATAACCTCACGTGATATCAGGGCATTCTTTAATGAATCTATTGCATTCCTAGCCTCGGCATCCATATTAATTCTTCTACGGTTCGATTCGGACTTGGAAATAATTCCCCCATCTCCTCGTAGTAGCCTAGTTAAGGGTTTTGCTAAATCGGCATATCCTTTTATGAACCTCCTATAATATCCCGAAAGACCGAGAAAGGAGCGAAGTTCCTTCAATGTAGTGGGGCATGGAAAATTTATTATGGATTCAACTTTTTTTGGATTAGCTTTGACTCCCTTATTTGAAACGATGAATGTACTTCCTTCCTAAAGAATTCGCACTTGTCCAATTGTACTTTCATATTGGCGGCATTAAGTGTTTCAAAAACCTTATTTAGGTGTTCCAGATGGGACTTTTCATCTTTGCTAAAAATGATTATGTCGTCTATATAGACGTAGCAAATCTTGCCAATATGTTCCCCAAGGATATCATCTAATGCCCTCTGAAATATCGCAGGAGCATTTTTCAGGCCAAAGGGGAGTCGTGTAAACTCATATTTACCGTTATTAACGGAGAAGGCCGTTTTTTCTACGTCTTCCTCCTTCAGTGGTATCTGGTGGAACCCACTCTTTAAATCTATTACCGTAAAATATTGGTTGCCTCCAAGTTGAGCCAAAACCTCGTTTATTTCGGGAATGGGGTACCTGTCGGGTATTGTGATGGAATTCAATTTCCTAAAGTCTATGACCAATCGATATTTTTGTGTCCCAGACAATACCCTTCATAGCCATTGGATAAGGATAATTCCTGGTATACGTTGGTACATCAATTGATGTACGAATGTCACCTACAACCTCTGTTGTATAAGTGAGTCGTTCATCTGGGTCTGCAAATAAATCCCTGTGGCGGCCCACAATATTTTCGAGAGAAGTCTTTTGATTTCTTGAAAGATGTTCTATTCTAATTTCTATATTGTTAACATCTTGAGAAGTGTATTGGAATATTGGTATTTTTATTCCTGATCCTACCGTAAAAAAGTTCCCTGAAGTATATATTACAGCGGAGAGTTCTTTCATGCTATCATTTCCCAATATTCCATCAAAAGTTCTTAGCCCTGGCAACATGAAAAACTTCTTTGGAATATCATTGAAACCAAATAAATTTAAAAATGTATGATGAGTTATCTCCACATTCCCTGCAACAGATTTTGCACTGACTGCTTCCTGATTAATTCTAGGGTATCTTACTAGACTAGGCTTAATATAATTTTTGTTGCTACCTGTATCTAATAATATTCTAAGACTTTGTACGTTCCTCGTCATAATCCGAAAATATGGTAGCGAGGAACTATTTAACCAAAAAAATTAAGGTCGTTTAATGGATCTTCCGACAAATTCTCTGTCGCCAAGGGACCATTGTTTCCAATTTCATATGTGATGGGTGTAAGGTCTACTGCATCAATCCCACTATTGTCAAATTCCCTATAATATTCATCCATGGCCGTTGCTCCGCCAACTGCGCCTTCTTCCGGACCGTATTCATGATATTGTGAAGCTTGAGATTTGGAGGTATTACTGTCTCGGCTTTGCGGTTTCCTCAAATTCGTAAAAGTTTCCAAAGTTTCAATTCTCTCAGACAGAAATTTGTTAAGTTGTTGCCAGGTAGGCAATTCCTTATGGTAAGTCAGAGAATCTTCCCACGCACGCGACGTTTCTTCAGGGAGTTTTGAAGTGCAAATATGCATGAGAAAGGGGTCATTATCCGCTACCTCAACTTGAAACGAACTAATAATAGACAATCCATCGCTGACCGTATTTTGAAGTTGCCTTAAAAATTTCAAAGTTTCATTCTGAGGGGCCTGGATGCCATAAATTTTCCTAATTTGATTGTTTATTAAAATTCGCTTATTTTCGTAGCAATTTTTCAAAGCCTGCCAAGCTAGCTCAAAATTAGCATCTACCAAATCATAATCTTTTATGAGTTGGTAGGCCTCCCCCCTCGTCTTGCCAAGTAGATAATATAATTTGTGCGCTGGCACCACTGAAGGTTCGTTTCCAACCACTGCCCTAAACATATCCCTAAATGCTGGCCATTTGTTGAAACCCCCTTCAAACGTTTGGATTTCGACCGCAGATAATTTAAGTGACGACTGACGTACTGTTGTGTCTGCCGCCTTTTGTTGCGGAGCTTTCGCCTTCAACAAGTCCATTATTTTAGCCTTTAGTATCTGGCACTGTTCGCAGGCATCTTCGAATTTCAGAGTAATTTCATCTGGAAAATCTTCTTCTTCCTTCACCCTTTCATAGCCTTTGATGAATTCTTCAAATGTTGTCATCATCTTCAGCCATCTTCTTTCAAGTTCAGACTGCTTTACCTCTAAAAGTGAAATCGTCAAATCTTCTGAAGATATCTTCTCAAAAGTAGAAAAAAAATTCACTACTTGTCGAATATCGTATTTACATGTCCTTTCCGAAACCATTTTAAAAATTTTTGTTCAAAAGGCCTTAAAATATTTTATACCTTAACGATTTCACCAGCCGAAATGAAAAATTTACAAAAAATAATCGTGAAGAAATTCAACCTTATACAAAGGTATATTAAGAATTACTCGCGACGAATGAAAGCGATGCAGAATGTTTAAAACCAGTTTTTAAATTTCACCCAAAAGATTTTTCAAAAATATTCGCCTCAAACTGCCAAAAAATTTGCCAAATTGTTTGTATTTCAATGTAGCTTTATTTTCTCAAACTTTTTATTTCTTAAAATTTTCTCTATCACCATAAAATTATTTTCAATATTTAGCCACAAATCAATTTTACTCAGATTCTGTAAAAAATTTTTTTTTAAAACATCTACCATCAAACTTCCAAATATAATTATAATAATTGTGCTTTAAATCAAATCTTTCAAAAATTACACACTCTTTTCTTCAAACAATTTTTCCAAAGTAATTCGAACTCACTTCACAACAAATTTAGAACGGGTTGTTCATAAGCATTAAATTTTTGCATTAAATAACACAGTACAACACATGATTTGCCAACTCAATTCTGTGAACTGTATGTGAAATTAGACCCAAAAAGAAGAATTTCTGCATCATTCGTTTTGTCTTCTTACCTGCGATTTGAAGTTAGTATCGATTTGAAGTTAGTACTATCGTATAGGGGAATTTATCACGTTTTAGGCCCTGTTGTTTGACATAGCTCGACAACCCCTAGCCCAATTTAGTTGAAATAAATTTTAAAAAATTAAGAATTACAATTCCCTTAATCTGTTCATTATTGTTTTCCTATACAAGTGACACTTTCGAAGTTAAAAATGAATGTATGAAGGGAAAAAATTATTTTTTGCCTAAAAAATCAATTAACTGAAAAATTTTGTACTGTGTAATGCTTTAAATATGTACCACTTGTAGGGTCACCTTGTAAATTTTTTATTTAAATTTACCTCTTTTCGGTCCACCCTTTTTATTCCAAAATTTAGTAAATATGATGTATTTTTGCATTCAACATTTATGCTATTGTTCAAAATATGCGCACCACTTGAAGGGAGACCCTTTAAATTTTCCTTAAAAAAAAAATTATCACTCTTCGAATCACCCTTTTATTTTCCAACTTCAACAGACTCGTTGTCACTGTGCATCCAAGTATAATGATGCTTACAAAAAATTTGTGTACCCCTTGAAAGGTCACCGTGTGAATTTTTCCATAAAAAAACTTCTTTGTTATTTTTATATTTTTTCCTTACAATTATGCCACAACACTGTCTTCTTTTTAATTTAAATTTCCCGTACCAAATTCTACACAAAAATATATAATTGTTATTCCACACACTCACCCTTATACAGCCGCTACTCGCCTTGTTGTTGTTGTTTTCTGCGCGTTTTTTCCTTGATTGTTTTTAAATACCCTTTATATTTTATTATATTTTTTCCGGGTTTTTTTCTTTTTTAAGTCACTGTCTTATTTTCTGTGTGTTCTATTTTTATTATTTAATTTTTATTTATTTTAATATTTTTCAGAATATTTTTTTTTAGTTCACTTTGCTCAGCGCGCGTTTAACTTGTGCAGTTGTCGGCAAAAAAAATCAATTGTACATAACAAAGTTAGGGGAACTGGTGGAATTGAAACACTTGCTAATGAGTGTGACGAGTATGGCAATTATATTTAACGGCAGTGCGCATGTCTTAAATAAAAAAAAACTCCGTTGTTTTTTGTTATTTACCAGTGTTGGTACTTTTTATCAGTGTTGGCACGTCAGGGATTCTTTTCTATCAGTGATGGAATTTTATTAAATTTTAAGGTTATGTTCGATACCTTGTTTGAATATGATTATGCAGTAATTTTAATCAATTTTTTAAGCACTTTTCACGAAAATCATACAATCGCATTTAATATAATTAAAACACTGCACTTACCCAATCTAATCCTTTTGTTGATTCTCAGCGTTTACCTTGCTGAGTTTTTCCTCTTGAAAATCGGCTGGTAGACTTCTCTTCCCTCTTGGAATTGCTTATAAAGATTGGGAGTTTTCTTCCTCGTCGGAACGGGATACACCAAAGATTTTTCTGCAAGCAGCCCTCTTGACTGTGGTTGATGTCGTCGTTGTTGCGGTAGAATAATTATTGACGACAGTTCAAATGTGCCTTAGTTGTTACGATAGAACAACTGTTGAAGACACTTTGTGGACAGATTTTCCACTAGTTCATTCATTCAAAATGTGGGCTAGACTTTCTTCCTAGCCGCTGAGTATTGTTAAAAAATAAAAACACGGTTGGTCTTTATTTTAAATTTATTTCAAAAACGTTTTTATCGAGCTTCTTGCTCCTTCTGTTGTGAGATTAATACTAATACTAAAAAATTACTTTAACATTTTGAAAACAAAGAACTCAAAAGAAACTCAATTACCAATTATAGAAAAAAAAAAGTAAAAGAGTAAAAGAAACCTTGAGAATTACTCTACACTTAGAGAAAAGGAAATACAAATTCAAAAAACAAAATTCAAAATTAAAGAAAATTACAAAATTAAAGATTTAAGTTTTAAGAAATAAAATAAGAAAAAAAAATAGATAAATAATAATTAAAGCAGAATAAAGAAAATTAGAAAAAAATAAAATAAAGTCTGAAGTCGCTTCACCAATTTTTATTATATGTGTATAAAATGAATTATTTCTTTATTTTCTTTTTTCAATAATCAATAAAAAAATTTAATTAAAATTATCTTCGGCTACAAATTCTTGTTTTCAGTCTATCGCGAAGACGACTTGCTTCACGTAGTGGTTCTTCTAATTCGCCATCGTTCATTGAAAAAGTTTCTTCGTCTTGCAGAACTATTTCATTATCTTCGCGCATTAACCCATGTTCCCTTCTGAAATTGTGAAGAGCCGTGCATGCATTTATTATTTTGCCTGCCATTTGTGGGGTGGTATGCAGTCCAACATGCAAACACCTAAAAACGCTTTTTAAAACACCATTTAAGCGTTCAACGCAATTTCTAGCCTTAGCATGTACTGCGTTAAATTGTTTTTCATCCTCAGTTGATGAACGGTATAACGTTATTAGCCATGGCCGCAAGGGGTAGCCAGAGTCACCTGCACAAATCGACACAAAATGAGAAATTTTTAAAACAGAAAAAATTTAAAATAAATGAAAGTTGCATTTTAATTACAATTTAAAGTATGCACGAAAAAAAATAAATATTGTTTAATATATTATGTATATTAACGTCCACACAGATGCACATAAAAAATACTTAATAAAAAGGTTTTACCTAAAATCTATGAATGCATATAAAAAACATATACTAACAACCAACCTAACAACCAAGAATCATTGCTTCTGTCTCTTTCGTACCGCTGCTGCAATAAACTGCTAATGCGCGAAGCTTCCCAAATGTAAGAGTCGTGCGCTGATCCACCAAACCTTGCAAAACCTCCAAAAATTTTCAAATTATAGTCGCATATCTGAAAATGTATGTTGGTGGTTTTATTGCTATAACTATAAAATATAATTAGCGAAATTCTTACTAGCTGTACATTTTTCGAGTGGTAGCCTTTTCTATTTAAATAGCATCCCTCAACTTCTCGTTTTGGTTTTTTAATGCGGACGTGTGTGCAGTCTATGGCCCCTATCACTCCAGTAAAACCAGTCTCTTCATAGAATCTGGAAATCGTTATAAAAATTTAAATTGTACAGTTAATGCCCTCTCAAGTGCGATATGTTGGTCAAGCGCAATGTGTGCTTTTGTATGTATGTAGAAAAAACAAAACAATACAAGTCAATGGATGTAGCTCCAAATAAAAAAAGTACATAGGTTGATCGAAAATGTAAAAATAAGAGGAAAATATATGCGTTTGCAAGACTTTTATCATTTATAGTTTCTTATATTTTTCATTTTCTATCACGTACATATGTACTTCTTTTATTTTGAGGTGCGTCTATAAACTATATTAAAGCCGAAAATACTTACTTTTGTTTTATAGCTTTATATTCAGAAACTGCTGGAAACTTAATCCATTTCGGCATTAATTTTTGTTCTAAAATATCTGCTACCTCGTGAACAGAGCGGCAGACAACACTTTTGCTTACAGAAGCTGTAAAATCCTGTCCAATGTCTCTGTAGTAGGAACCAGTTGCAAAAAAAATGTAATGCTGTGCACATTCGAATTGGTTGTGGTTTAAATGTTTTTTTGACTCCCTTCGACATGTAGGGACTCAAATCATTGAAAAGGACAAGAGCTGCGTCTCTGCTCAAACGATAAAGGTCCCTGAATCGCTGCTCGGGAATGCTGAATGGGTCCGTTGTATCCCTTAGTTATTGGCGATAAAGACGCAACATATTTCGCCGATCAAGCTGTTCAGCAGTTATTAATGCCGCACTATACATTTCACTTTTCACTTAATAAAACAAATAAATAAAAATTTGATTTGACACTTTATAGTTATATTTTAATATTTTAATATTATTAATGTCTTTTTAATTTCACAGTTTTGTTTTTTTTTTATTATTTATTAACTTTGTTGACGTTTCGCATGCATTTGACACTTTAATACTGGAAATATTCCAGTTAGAACAGAATCAGTGTTGTCTGTTTTCGCATTCAAATACAGAAACACTTTTTTCTCACAAATCGAGAAACGATGGAAATTTTTGTTTCACACTACATGTGAGAAATTTAAGGATGCGAGAAATACAGAAACGAGCTACTGGTATGTATTGTTTTATCTCCTTTTTGTTCTTGTTGTGGTATTCTAAATCCTTTTCCTGTTTCTTTTTCAGTCTTGTCATGTTGTCCTCCCTTGTTCGTTCGTAACTACCTGGTGAAAAGTCTACCGTTCTTCTAAAAAATATATCGACAGGCCGTTTTCATATTGTTGTGTGAATGGAATGATTATATTCGTTAACTGCTCGCTCTAGAAGCTCTTCAAAATCCCTACAAACACTCTCGTCCTTCAAACATCTCATGTCTCGCTTCTATAGGGTGGTGTGGTAAATACTTCTATTCCTAGTTCATCTTTCATCATAAAGAGAATTGAAGCAGAATTTAAGGACTTCTCGTTATCCATGACAACGGTTTTGGGGATTCCGTAAGAGAAAAGAATATCCCCTAACGGTCTTCTAATATCTTCTATCGATTTTTCCTGTAAAATTTTGGTCTGTACATACTTTGAAAATTTATCGAGTGCTGTTAGAACTATCTTTTTATCGGTTGTAAAAATGTAAATGTGAATGACTTGACCAGGATAGCTTGGTATTGGTGTAGCGTTTAATTTTGGTTGGTTAGAATGCCTTTCGTATTTGTTTTTCTTGCATATTGAGCAAAGTTTCAATTTTGGAGAACATTCTAGGAAAATAGGCTTCTTCTAATATCTGGGATCTGTTTTCAACTGCGTTCCTATGTGCGCGGCTATGAGTTTCTATAATTAATGTTTCCTGATCAGATTCCGACATAATATATTCGACAAAATTTTGTGTAAAACGTACCTTATAAGAGCTAAAATGATTAGGATATATTTCCTGAATCCTCCCCATTATGAATTCTGGTGTTTTTATACAGTTTAGAACGGAAGGACTTAAATTTACTTTTAAAATTGATATCAGTTTCTTTGGGTCGTAATCAGATTCCGTGAAAATGTGTCTGTTGTATCCTGGAAATATGACTTTAAATTTGTAATTAGATGGTTCGCTTATGTTGAGAAAGATTTGGTTCTTAAATGCGTTTATCGGGACTTCTACACTTGGTATAAGATCTTGTGGAGAGCTATCACTACTATGAACTGTGCCCGTTAAGGAATTAACGTTCGTTGTTGGTGGCCTAGAAAGTGCGTCTGCTACCACGTTACTCTTTCCGGGCTTATATTTCATCTCGTAGTTCTATTCCTCTAAGATAGCTTTCCATCTTTTCATTTTGCTATTGTTGTTTTTCGTGATAAGTGCAAATGTTAGTGGTTGGTGATCCGTGTAGATAATGACTTTGGCAGTTCCATACAAATAGTTTCGTAGATTCCCAAGTGCCCAAATTATAGCCAGCATTTCTTTCTCATTAGCGGCATAATTTTCTTCCGCCTCTGATAAAGTCCTGGATATAAATGCTATTGGCCGGTCGTCTAAGTACAGCACCAAGGGCTACATTTGAGGCATCAGTTGTCAATTGAAACTCTTTCTTGAAGTCTGGGTATGCAAGAATAACCTCACGTGATATCAGGGCATTCTTTAATGAATCTATTGCATTCCTAGCCTCGGCATCCATATTAATTCTTCTACGGTTCGATTCGGACTTGGAAATAATTCCCCCATCTCCTCGTTGTAGCCTAGTTAAGGGTTTTGCTAAATCGGCATATCCTTTTATGAACCTCCTATAATATCCCGAAAGACCGAGAAAGGAGCGAAGTTCCTTCAATGTAGTGGGGCATGGAAAATTTATTATAGATTCAACTTTTTTTGGATTAGCTTTGACTCCCTTATTTGAAACGATGAATGTACTTCCTTCCTAAAGAATTCGCACTTGTCCAATTGTACTTTCATATTGGCGGCGTTAAGTGTTTCAAAAACCTTATTTAGGTGTTCCAGATGGGACTTTTCATCTTTGCTAAAAATGATTATGTCGTCTATATAGACGTAGCAAATCTTGCCAATATGTTCCCCAAGGATATCATCTAATGCCCTCTGAAATATCGCAGGAGCATTTTTCAGGCCAAAGGGGAGTCGTGTAAACTCATATTTACCGTTATTAACGGAGAAGTTTTTTCTACGTCTTCCTCCTTCAGTGGTATCTGGTGGAACCCACTCTTTAAATCTATTACCGTAAAATATTGGTTGCCTCCAAGTTGAGCCAAAACCTCGTTTATTTCGGGAATGGGGTACCTGTCGGGTATTGTGATGGAATTCAATTTCCTAAAGTCTATGACCAATCGATATTTTTGTGTCCCAGACAATACCCTTCATAGCCATTGGATAAGGATAATTCCTGGTATACGTTGGTACATCAGTTGATGTACGAATGTCACCTACAACCTCTGTTGTATAAGTGAGTCGTTCATCTGGGTCTGCAAATAAATCCCTGCGGCGGCCCACAATATTTTCGAGAGAAGTCTTTTGATTTCTTGAAAGATGTTCTATTCTAATTTCTATATTGTTAACATCTTGAGAAGTGTATTGGAATATTGGTATTTTTATTCCTGATCCTACCGTAAAAAAGTTCCCTGAAGTATATATTACAGCATTCCACATTCCCTGCAACAGATTTTGCACTGACTGCTTCCTGATTAATTCTAGGGTATCTTACTAGACAAGGCTTAATATAATTTTTGTTGCTACCTGTATCTAATAATATTCTAAGACTTTGTACGTTCCTCGTCATAATCCGAAAATATGGTAGCGAGGAACTATTTAACCAAAAAAATTAAGGTCGTTTAATGGATCTTCCGACAAATTCTCTGTCGCCAAGGGACCATTGTTTCCAATTTCATATGTGATGGGTGTAAGGTCTACTGCATCAATCCCACTATTGTCAAATTCCCTATAATATTCATACATGGCCGTTGCTCCGCCAACTGCGCCTTCTTCAGGACCGTATTCATGATATTGTGAAGCTTGAGATTTGGAGGTATTACTGTCTCGGCTTTGCGGTTTCCTCAAATTCGTAAAAGTTTCCAAAGTTTCAACTCTCTCAGACAGAAATTTGTTAAGTTGTTGCCAGGTAGGCAATTCCTTATGGTTAGTCAGAGAATCTTCCCACGCACGCGTCGTTTCTTCAGGGAGTTTTGAAGTGCAAATATGCATGAGAAAGGGGTCATTATCCGCTACCTCAACTTGAAACGAACTAATAATAGACAATCCATCGCTGACCGTATTTTGAAGTTGCCTTAAAAATTTCAAAGTTTCATTCTGAGGGGCCTGGATGCCATAAATTTTCCTAATTTGATTGTTTATTAAAATTCGCTTATTTTCGTAGCAATTTTTCAAAGCCTGCCAAGCTAGCTCAAAATTAGCATCTATTAAATCATAATCTTTTATGAGTTGGTAGGCCTCCCCCCTCGTCTTGCCAAGTAGATAATATAATTTGTGCGCTGGCACCACTGAAGGTTCGTTTCCAACCACTGCCCTAAACATATCCCTAAATGCTGGCCATTTGTTGAAACCCCCTTCAAACGTTTGGATTTCGGCCGCAGATAATTTAAGTGACGACTGACGTACTGTTGTGTCTGCCGCCTTTTGTTGCGGAGCTTTCGCCTTCAACAAGTCCATTATTTTAGCCTTTAGTATCTGGCACTGTTCGCAGGCTTCTTCGAATTTCAGAGTAATTTCATCTGGAAAATCTTCTTATTCCTTTACCCTTTCATAGCCTTTAATGAATTCTTCAAATGTTTTCATCATCTTCAGCCATCTTCTTTCAAGTTCAGACTGCTTTACCTCTAAAAGTGAAATCGTCAAATCTTCTGAAGATATCTTCGCAAAAGTAGAAAAAATATTCACTACTTGCCGAATATCGTATTTACATGTTCTTTCCGAAACCATTTTAAAAATTTTTGTTCAAAAGGCCTTAAAATATTTTATACCTTAACGATTTCACCAGCCGAAATGAAAAATTTACAAAAAATAATCGTGAAGAAATTCAACCTTATAAAAAGGTATATTAAAAATTACTCGCGACGAATGAAAGCGATGCAGAATGTTTAAAACCAGTTTTTAAATTTCACCCAAAAGATTTTTCAAAAATATTCGCCTCAAACTGCCAAAAAATTTGCCAAATTGTTTGTATTTCAATGTAGCTTTATTTTCTCAAACTTTTTATTTCTTAAAATTTTCTCTATCACCATAAAATTATTTTCAATATTTAGCCACAAATCAATTTTACTCAGATTCTGTAAAAAAATTTTTTTTAAAACATCTACCATCAAACTTCCAAATATAATTATAATAATTGTGCTTTAAATCAAATCTTTCAAAAATTACACACTCTTTTCTTCAAACAATTTTTCCAAAGTAATTCGAACTCACTTCACAACAAATTTAGAACGGGTTGTTCATAAGCATTAAATAATGCTTTAAATATGTACCACTTGTAGGGTCACCTTGTAAATTTTTTATTTAAATTTACCTCTTTTCGGTCCACCCTTTTTATTCCAAAATTTAGTAAATATGATGTATTTTTGCATTCAACATTTATGCTATTGTTCAAAATACGCGCACCACTTGAAGGGAGACCCTTTAAATTTTCCTTAAAAAAAAATTATCACTCTTCGAATCACCCTTTTATTTTCCAACTTCAACAGACTCGTTGTCACTGTGCATCCAAGTATAATGATGCTTACAAAAAATTTGTGTACCCCTTGAAAGGTCACCGTGTGAATTTTTCCATAAAAAAACTTCTTTGTTATTTTTATATTTTTTCCTTACAATTATGCCACAACACTGTCTTCTTTTTAATTTAAATTTCCCGTACCAAATTCTACACAAAAATATATAATTGTTATTCCACACACTCACCCTTATACAGCCTCTACTCGCCTTGTTGTTGTTGTTTTTCTGCGCGTTTTTTCCTTGATTGTTTTTAAATACCCTTTATATTTTATTATATTTTTTCCGGGTTTTTTTCTTTTTCAAGTCACTGTCTTATTTTCTGTGTGTTCTATTTTTATTATTTAATTTTCAGCGCGCGTTTAACTTGTGCAGTTGTCGGCAAAAAAAATCAATTGTACATAACAAAGTTAGGGGAACTGGTGGAATTGAAACACTTGCTAATGAGTGTGACGAGTATGGCAATTATATTTAACGGCAGTGCGCATGTCTTAAATAAAAAAAAACTCCGTTGTTTTTTGTTATTTACCAGTGTTGGTACTTTTTATCAGTTAGGGATTCTTTTCTATCAGTGATGGAATTTTATTAAATTTTAAGGTTATGTTCGATACCTTGTTTGAATATGATTATGCAGTAATTTTAATCAATTTTTTAAGCACTTTTCACGAAAATCATACAATCGCATTTAATATAATTAAAACACTGCACTTACCCAATCTAATCCTTTTGTTGATTCTCAGCGTTTACCTTGCTGAGTTTTTCCTCTTGAAAATCAATCGGCTGGTAGACTTCTCTTCCCTCTTGGAATTGCTTATAAAGATTGGGAGTTTTCTTCTTCGTCGGAACGGGATACACCAAAGATTTTTCTGCAAGCAGCCCTCTTGACTGTGGTTGATGTCGTCGTTGTTGCGGTAGAACAATTATTGACGACAGTTCAAATGTGCCTTAGTTGTTACGATAGAACAACTGTTGAAGACACTTTGTGGACAGATTTTCCACTGGTTCATTCATTCAAAATGTGGGCTAGACTTTCTTCCTAGCCGCTGAGTATTGTTAAAAAATAAAAACACGGTTGGTCTTTATTTTAAATTTATTTCAAAAATGTTTTTATCGAGCTTCTTGCTCCTTCTGTTGTGAGATTAATACTAATACTAAAAAATTACTTTAACATTTTGAAAACAAAGAACTCAAAAGAAACTCAATTACCAATTATAGGAAAAAAAAGTAAAAGAGTAAAAGAAACCTTGAGAATTACTCTACACTTAGAGAAAAGGAAATACAAATTCAAAATTAAAGAAAATTACAAAATTAAAGATTTAAGTTTTAAGAAATAAAATAAGAAAAAAAAATAGATAAATAATAATTAAAGCAGAATAAAGAAAATTAGAAAAAAAATAAAATAAAGTCTGAAGTCGCTTCAACAATTTTTATTATATGTGTATAAAATTAATTATTTCTTTATTTTCTTTTTTCAATAATCAATAAAAAAATTTAATTAAAATTATCTTCGGCTACAAATTCTTGTTTTCAGTCTATCGCGAAGACGACTTGCTTCACGTAGTGGTTCTTCTAATTCGCCATCGTTCATTGAAAAAGTTTCTTCGTCTTGCAGAACTATTTCATTATCTTCGCGCATTAACCTATGTTCACTTCTGAAATTGTGAAGAACCGTGCATGCATTTATTATTTTGCCTGCCATTTGTGGGGTGGTATGCAGTCCAACATTCAAACACCTAAAAACGATTTTTAAAACACCATTTAAGTGTTCAACGCAATTTCTAGCCTTATTATGTACTGCGTTAAATTGTTTTTCATCCTCAGTTGATGAACGGTATAACGTTATTAGCCATGGCCGCAAGGGGTAGCCAGAGTCACCTGCACAAATCGACACAAAATGAGAAATTTTTAAAACAGAAAAAATTTAAAATAAATGAAAGTTGCATTTTAATTACAATTTAAAGTATGCACGAAAAAAAATAAATATTGTTTAATATATTATGTATATTAACGTCCACACAGATGCACATAAAAAATACTTAATAAAAAGGTTTTACCTAAAATCTATGAATGCAAATAAAAAACATATTTACATACCTAACAACCAAGAATCATTGCTTCTGTCTCTTTCGTACCGCTGCTGCAATAAACTGCTAATGCGCGAAGCTTCCCAAATGTAAGAGTCGTGCGCTGATCCACCAAACCTTGCAAAACCTCCAAAAATTTTCAAATTATAGTCGCATATCTGAAAATGTATGTTGGTGGTTTTATTGTTATAACTATAAAATATAATTAGCGAAATTCTTACTAGCTGTACATTTTTCGAGTGGTAGCCTTTTCTATTTAAATAGCATCCCTCAACTTCTCGTTTTGGTTTTTTAATGCGGACGTGTGTGCAGTCTATGGCCCCTATCACTCCAGGAAAACCAGTCTCTTCACAGAATCTGGAAATCGTTATAAAAATTTAAATTGTACAGTTAATGCCCTCTTAAGTGCGATATGTTGGTGAAGCGCAATGTGTGCTTTTGTATGTATGTAGAAAAAACAAAACAATACAAGTCAATGGATGTAGCTCCAAATAAAAAAAGTACATAGGTTGATCGAAAATTTAAAAATAAGAGGAAAATATATGCGTTTGCAAGACTTTTATCATTTATAGTTTCTTATATTTTTCATTTTCTATCACGTACATATGTACTTCTTTTATTTTGAGGTGCGTCTATAAACTATATTAAAGCCGAAAATTCTTACTTTTGTTTTATAGCTTCATATTCAGAAACTGCTGGAAACTTAATCCATTTCGGCATTAATTTTTGTTCTAAAATATCTGCTACCTCGTGAACAGAGCGGCAGACAACACTTTTGCTTACAGAAGCTGTAAAATCCTGTCCAATGTCTCTGTAGTAGGAACCAGTTGCAAAAAAAATGTAATGCTGTGCACATTCGAATTGGTTGTGGTTTAAATGTTTTTTTTGACTCCCTTCGACATGTAGGGACTCAAATCATTGAAAAGGACAAGAGCTGCGTCTCTGCTCAAACGATAAAGGTCCCTGAATCGCTGCTCGGGAATGCTGAATGGGTCCGTTGCATCCCTTAGTTGTTGGCGATAAAGACGCAACATATTTCGCCGATCAAGCTGTTCAGCAGTTATTAATGCCGCACTATACATTTCACTTTTCACTTAATAAAACAAATAAATAACACACAATTGTTATTATGTTATTTAAAAATTTGTTTTGACACTTTTTTAATATTATTAATGTCTTTTTAATTTTACAGTTTTGTTTTTTTTATTATTTATTAACTTTGTTGACGTTTCGCATGCATTTGACACTTTAATACTGGAAATATTCCAGTTAGAACAGAATCAGTGTTGTCTGTTTTCGCATTCAAATACAGAAACACTTTTCTCACAAATCGAGAAACGATGGAAATTTTTGTTTCACACTACATGTGAGAAATTTAAGGATGCGAGAAATACAGAAACGAGCTACTAGTATGTATTGTTTTATCCCCTTTTTGTTCTTGTTGTGGTATTCTAAATCCTTTTCCTTTTCCTGTTTCTTTTTCAGTCTTGTCATGTTGTCCTCCCTTGTTCGTTCGTAACTACCTGGTGAAAAGTCTACCGTTCTTCCAAAAAATATATCGACAGGCCGTTTTCATATTGTTGTGTGAATGGAATGATTATATTCGTTAACTGCTCGCTCTAGAAGCTCTTCAAAATCCCTACAAACACCCTCGTCCTTCAAACATCTCATGATCTCGGCTAGGGTTGAATGAAATCTTTCGATTTGTCCGTTGGTCTCGCTTCTATAGGGTGGTGTGGTAAATACTTCTATTCCTAGTTCATCTTTCATCATAAAGAGAATTGAAGCAGAATTTAAGGACTTCTCGTTATCCATGACAACGGTTTTGGGGATTCCGTAAGAGAAAAGAATATCCCCTAACGGTCTTCTAATATCTTCTATCGATTTTTCCTGTAAAATTTTGGTCTGTACATACTTTGAAAATTTATCGAGTGCTGTTAGAACTATCTTTTTATCGGTTGTAAAAATGTAAATGTGAATGACTTGACCAGGATAGCTTGGTATTGGTGTAGCGTTTAATTTTGGTTGGTTAGAATGCCTTTCGTATTTGTTTTTCTTGCATATTGAGCAAAGTTTCAATATTCTCTTAATTTTGGAGAACATTCTAGGAAAATAGGCTTCTTCTAATATCTGGGATCTGTTTTCAACTGCGTTCCTATGTGCGCGGCTATGAGTTTCTATAATTAATGTTTCCTGATCAGATTCCGACATAATATATTCGACAAAATTTTGTGTAAAACGTACCTTATAAGAGCTAAAATGATTAGGATATATTTCCTGAATCCTCCCCATTATGAATTCTGGTGTTTTTATACAGTTTACAATGGAAGGATTTAAATTTACTTTTAAAATTGATATCAGTTTCTTTGGGTCGTAATCAGATTCCGTGAAAATGTGTCTGTTGTATCCTGGAAATATGACTTTAAATTTGTAATTAGATGGTTCGCTTATGTTGAGAAAGATTTGGTTCTTAAATGCGTTTATCGGGACTTCTTCACTTGGTATAAGATCTTGTGGAGAGCTATCACTACTATGAACTGTGCCCGTTAAGGAATTAAGGTTCGTTGTTGGTGGCCTAGAAAGTGCGTCTGCTACCACGTTACTCTTTCCGGGCTTATATTTCATCTCGTAGTTCTATTCCTCTAAGATAGCTTTCCATCTTTTCATTTTGCTATTCTTGTTTTTCGTGCTAAGTGCAAATGTTAGTGGTTGGTGATCCGTGTAGATAATGACTTTGGCAGTTCCATACAAAAAGTTTCGTAGATTCCCAAGTGCCCAAATTATAGCCAGCATTTCTTTCTCATTAGCGGTATAATTTTCTTCCGCCTCTGATAAAGTCCTGGATATAAATGCTATTGGCCGGTCGTCTTGGCTAAGTACAGCACCAAGGGCTACATTTGAGGCATCAGTTGTCAATTGAAACTCTTTCTTGAAGTCTGGGTATGCAAGAATAACCTCACGTGATATCAGGGCATTCTTTAATGAATCTATTGCATTCCTAGCCTCGGCATCCATATTAATTCTTCTACGGTTCGATTCGGACTTGGAAATAATTCCCCCATCTCCTCGTAGTAGCCTAGTTAAGGGTTTTGCTAAATCGGCATATCCTTTTATGAACCTCCTATAATATCCCGAAAGACCGAGAAAGGAGCGAAGTTCCTTCAATGTAGTGGGGCATGGAAAATTTATTATGGATTCAACTTTTTTTGGATTAGCTTTGACTCCCTTATTTGAAACGATGAATGTACTTCCTTCCTAAAGAATTCGCACTTGTCCAATTGTACTTTCATATTGGCGGCATTAAGTGTTTCAAAAACCTTATTTAGGTGTTCCAGATGGGACTTTTCATCTTTGCTAAAAATGATTATGTCGTCTATATAGACGTAGCAAATCTTGCCAATATGTTCCCCAAGGATATCATCTAATTCCCTCTGAAATATCGCAGGAGCATTTTTCAGGCCAAAGGGGAGTCGTGTAAACTCATATTTACCGTTATTAACGGAGAAGGCCGTTTTTCTACGTCTTCCTCCTTCAGTGGTATCTGGTGGAACCCACTCTTTAAATCTATTACCGTAAAATATTGGTTGCCTCCAAGTTGAGCCAAAACCTCGTTTATTTCGGGAATGGGGTACCTGTCGGGTATTGTGATGGAATTCAATTTCCTAAAGTCTATGACCAATCGATATTTTTGTGTCCCAGACAATACCCTTCATAGCCATTGGATAAGGATAATTCCTGGTATACGTTGGTACATCAGTTGATGTACGAATGTCACCTACAACCTCTGTTGTATAAGTGAGTCGTTCATCAGGGTCTGCAAATAAATCCCTGTGGCGGACCACAATATTTCGAGAGAAGTCTTTTGATTTCTTGAAAGATGTTCTATTCTAATTTCTATATTGTTAACATCTTGAGAAGTGTATTGGAATATTGGTATTTTTATTCCTGATCCTACCGTAAAAAAGTTCCCTGAAGTATATATTACAGCGGAGAGTTCTTTCATGCTATCATTTCCCAATATTCCATCAAAAGTTCTTAGCTCTGGCAACATGTAAAACTTCTTTGGAATATCATTGAAACCAAATATATTTAAAAATGTATGATGAGTTATCTCCACATTCCCTGCAACAGATTTTGCACTGACTGCTTCCTGATTAATTCTAGGGTATCTTACTAGACTAGGCTTAATATAATTTTTGTTGCTACCTGTATCTAATAATATTCTAAGACTTTGTCCGTTCCTCGTCATAATCCGAAAATATGGTAGCGAGGAACTATTTAACCAAAAAAATTAAGGTCGTTTAATGGATCTTCCGACAAATTCTCTGTCGCCAAGGGACCATTGTTTCCAATTTCATATGTGATGGGTGTAAGGTCTACTGCATCAATCCCACTATTGTCAAATTCCCTATAATATTCATCCATGGCCGTTGCTCCGCCAACTGCGCCTTCTTCAGGACCGTAGTCATGATATTGTGAAGCTTGATTAATTTCCTGGGTTGCTTCGCCTTCAGTCACAACATGGAAGTTCCTTTGAAATTTGTTGACTGGTCCTTGGAAGGATGTTCCCGCCGGTCTCTTGGGTTGTTGATAGGCTTGTGACCTATTCGTGTGATTGATTTGTTTGGATTGGGTAGATCGATCGACATCCATTGGTTCGATTCTCGGCGTTGGCCTTGGATACCCTGGATTTTGGTTTTGATGTTGGGTAATTGGTCTCTGAAAGCTAAAATTTGGGTGCTGTGACCTGAACCCATTTTGGTTCCATTGATTATTCTGGGGCCTAAACCCGTAGCTTGGGGCCGTCTGAATGGGAGGATTTCTATTAAAACTTGGTAAAGGGTTTCGAGGTAGTAATTGTGGCCTAACTTGCGCTGTACCACCTACGTGTGCCAGCTCAGGATAAAACTTTCGTCCGTTTCCTGAGGATGGATAACTTGCACCAATTCGATCCCTACTTCTAGATATCTGTCCATGTGCATGGTTCATGCGAAACGTCATGTTATCTAATTTTAAGCAGATATGTAGTGCTTGAGGAAGAGATGTCGGTTCGCGAACGGTCAGCAAGCGAGGTAGGTCTCCAGTTAGACCCCTCACAAAAGTATCCAGGGCCTTATCCCTGTAAGTGTTCGTCATTATTCTCAAGCTGCCCTCATCGATATCTAAACAAGCAACTTTATCTAGTATTAGAGAAAGATGTTGGTAGACCGCTTGGTAAAAAGCTGTTATCGATCTACCGCCCTGACAAAGTGTTGTCATTTGGTACTCTAATGTACCAATGTCTCTTTTGTCAGAGTAGTGCATCATGAGGCATTTTTTTATTCTGCCCCAATCTAATGGTGTTCGATAAGATTCTAACGCGGTATCTTCGTCTCCTATTATTTTTGTTCCAATTGTATGCAATATTGCATAGTATCTCCCTGCCCCTTGAAGGAATTTAAAAAGCTCCATAACCCTATCAACGGACTTCCGCCAGGAGCTGAATTCTCCCGATTGCCCCAAAAAATTCCTTAATGACTTTACAATGTCGGGAATTTTTTCCACTTCTTCTAGCCTTGAAATATTGCCAATAGGTTGATCTATTTCTTCATTGACTATAGGATCTTGTCGCGTGCCTTAAACCTCATTCACTATTTCGCTTATTTGCCTTTTTTGTGTCATTTAATCCCTGCGGAATATCTGTCCTAACTGTCGACATGTTCAAAGATCTGTTCAGTCTTCCAGTAAGTTCTTCTATGTCTCGTCTGGCATTTCGCTTGGAATTTTTAAATATTATAATTAAGTATTAATGAACTTCCAAAAAAAAAATTTTATTTTAGAATCTTTCCCGGAAATTTCGAATAACATTTGAGTTAAAATTTCAATGTATGAATTCAATATTAGGAAAATTTTTCTAAGATTATTTGCTAAAAGATTCCGAATATACTTTTATATGAAAATGAGATGGCTTGTCAAAGTTATAAATTTGATTTTATTAAAATTTAGAAAGAAAATCTTTTATTTTATTGAGGATGTTTTAGTTTCTTATAAGTACTTAAAACTATTTCTTACATAAATATCTGCACAAATGTTGACATCTTTTCCTGTTGGTTTGTTGAATATGTTGATTGCTGGAGTTTCTTTTATTTTCGGTTGTAACGTATTTTCCAGTTTATTTAAGAAACATTAATTTTCCTTTAGTTGTTTTTTGTTTATTGTTCACTTTCTAGAATTATTAGTTCTTGGTTTTCCTTTCACATTGCAGTTGGTATCATAAAAATCTTAGTTAATTTTTTTTAAAAAAATTTTTTATATCTTATATTTTTACAGTTTTGTATTTTTATTTTTTAATATCTTTATATTTTAATATTTTTAAATATTACACTTTTACACTTTTGTATCATTATATTTTAATATCCTTATTTTTTTATATCCTTATTTTTTTTTTATATCGCGGCCGCTGATCCTTAAGCGGACCTCTCTTTTGTCTTTTTAGATACTACTAAGGCGCACTATTTCCGCGATATATCACACCTGTTACTTTACGACAAAGGACCCTTCTTTTCCTAGGATCCCTGCTCGGGCGCCAATTAAAATTCGGTATTTAATTTTGATTAAAAAAATATTTTTTTATTACTATTAATCAGACGGATTAATAGTAATGTTCTTTATTAATTTAAATTCCAAAACTGACTGCAAAGACTTTACAATTTTTTCTTATAATGAAATCTACTTTCTTAAAATAATTTGCCGATCCCGCATTTTCCCATCAATTAATTTACTTGTGGTTGCGCGTGTAACGCAGTTGCTGAATTTGTATTTTCCCATCGAACAGTCGATGAAATGTTGCGGCTGGTGTGGACTCAAGTTACATGGTTTGAAATTACTAGTGCTGCAGTTTTGCTGTTGGCACGTTTTGTTATTGAACTTCTTAGATTTGTTGGCACGTTGTATGTGCAATATTTGTTGTTGTCATTGGTACGGTGTTAACTTATATATTCTGGGTCCTTATGAGAAGGGAAGTTCAAACGGACTACAAATTTTTGTTTAAAACCGCAAACACAATTATGTCGAGCACTGTTAACTGACCCCAAAAATTTCCACTAAATACTTTATTTACTGGAATAGTAAGCGACAAAAATATGATATACAAAAATTCTCACTATGTACTGGAATCAAACACGATCCCTTATGTAGTTTTTTAACCTTCACCGAGGGTAAAAGGGTATATATAGTTTTGTCATTCCGCCTGTAATTTCTACAATATTGAGCTTAGACACTATAAAGTATCTATATTATGGGTCCTTATGAGAAGGGAAGTTCAAATACGGCTGTCCGTCCGCTGAAATAGGTTTTCCGAAGACCTCAGATATGATGGAGGCTAGGTTGTTATACATTTATGTCGCATATAGACCGGAATTGTTTGCTATTGAAATTCAGTAAGATCGGTCCGTAATTGCCTGCGATATGAGCACAAAGCCACGACTACCTCTTATTTTTTCCATACATCCCATGTTGTTTTTTAATTCTTTTTTTCCGTATATCTGGAGAACGGTAAGAGGGGGCTTTCAAGTTTGGTACAAACATCTTGGTTATCAATACACCAACTCTCGACAAATCAGCGTGATTAGAGAAGTGGGTGTGGCACTTCCCATACAAAGACGTCATACATTTGTATATATCTGGAGAACGAAACAAGATAAAGTTCTAAAATTAGGTACAACCATATCGGCTATCAATACACAGCATCCCGCAAAATATGGGCGGGATTGGAAAAGTGAGCGTGGTACCTCCCGTACAAAGAGATTATTCAAAACACTCAATCTTTAGTTATTGCTAAAATGCCCGAGTTATGACCAAAATACTGAAATCCCAATATTTACTCTTTTTTTATATAATTAATTTGTTGTATTTGACCCACCCCCACCTCCCCCTTCTTCTTTCTTTGTTTACAGCACCATCAGTATGACTTTCGTTATCAGTCTGCTTTTAAACTTTGATTATTAAATATCAACAAATAGAGATTGGGAAAACAGATAAATCTACTGTATGACAACACTGCAGTGTTTCCACAAGCAAAATTTAAATGAAATTAAACATGCAGGCCTATCGCTCGTCGACTTAAATCGCAATTTTACCTCTTTTTGGAGTCTTCGATTTTTTGTGAGACTTTTTTAACTCATCTACTTTTACGTCTTTTTTCTTAACAATTTTTTAAAAAAAGTTTAGTTCTTTTTTGTTTGGTATGTTTAATATTGTATTATTGATAAGTAAAAATCATTAAAATAGGCTTGCGACTTTTATTTTCTTAAACGATTTTTTTTGTGCAACTTTTTAATAATTGCGGACGGTAACCCTGCAAACATGTGAAAAAAATTGTGTATTGGTTTTTTTTTCCTAATTTTTGCAGTTTTTTTCTTTTTAAATAGTGGTGGTGGTGTGTTTCCTTTTTTGGACTTTTCACCTTCCATACTCGAACAACAAGCTCACACAAAGATATTAGTTTATATAAAAAATTTTACAACGGCCTATTTAAGGCTAGTTTACACGGTAATACAATGTGTTACGACATGTCAAAAAATGATGTAGAATGAGAAAAATCTTATCATGTAAAAGCAAAATGCATTGAGTAAGAGAGAATACGGATAAAAATATGACAATCGGTCGGTAAATGTTCATTTTCTAAACCATTTTAGAAACTTATGTATTCTCATCACACCAGAGTCGCATTTTAACAGAGTATATTGAAGGTGGTAACATTTTTATAAAATTACAAAAACAAGCAGAATCAACTCAGGAAATGTTCATGTTGTTTTTGTAAATATTGTAAAACTGCAACCATCTGCTTTTTTGTTATTAACTCACTTTGCTTTTATTTTACTTAAACCATCCGTGTAAACATGAAAAATACTTACCAACAGATTTTTATTTTTTTATTTTAAACACGGAGAGAATTTCATAATATTTTGATTCCACAAAGTCGTAATACATTGTATTACCATGTAAACTAGCCTTTACTTGTATTAACGTAAATTTCGCATGCGTCTAGTCGTATTCTTTTGGTATTTATAAATTATTTTTTTTAAATAAAAAATATATCAGTTTTCGTTGTATTTACTATAATAAACGCTCTTTTTTATAACATTTATAGTTTTGTTCTAAATAAATGTAAATTTTTTTCTGTGGCTAAAAATTTTATATAAAAACCAAACACAATTTATTTAAGAAAAAACCCTTAATATCTCAAAACAAGTAATTTCGATTTAAGCCATTATTATTTATGGCCACACATATATTATATATGTTTTTTTATATAAATATCCTTTTGTTCTTATCGCACCATGGTGAAGGGCATAGCCGGATGTAGCACTCTTACTTATTTATATAATTAATTAACTGTATAAATTTGAGTCATTATTGATTTTTGTTTTTTATACCCTCCACCACCGATAGTGGTGAATGAGGGTATACTAAGTTTGTCATTCCGTTTGAAACTTTTTAACTATACATCTAAGTATATATATTCTGGCTCCTTGAGTAATTCTAATTCGATTTAGCCATGTCCGTCTAAAAACACGCTCATTTTCGAAAAACTCAAAATAAAAGAACAAACTTCGTCTCAAATTGCCTGTAGTTATCCTAAGCAGTTTGGGATTGAAATCCAGCGACATCGGTTCGGTAGGATCAGAACTATGAATCAAAATGTGGAACCACCACACTAAAAAAATTGATAATTTTGATACAAAAACTAACATAAATGGTGGAATAACTCACGGAATGATATAACATTTTGCACGAATTCGCTGTATACGACTGCAAATCATACTGTAAAATTTCGTGAAGATCGGTCCATAATTGACCATAGGCCCCATATCAACTCTACTGTCGTGTCCACACGTTTTTATATTTAGTCCGCTGTGTCTGTGTCAATTTGTGAAAATGCGAAAGTGACCATGTGTGTCTGTGATTAATTAGAAAAGAACTTACTTAAAAATTTAAAAAAAAACCGCAACCAAATATAAATAAATAATAACGAAAAAAGAATCTTAATAACAATAAGGAAAAATAATTTATTAAACAAACAAAAATCAAAAGCATTAAATAAGTCAACCAAAATACCAAACATATAACACAAATTAAATATAAAAATAAATATATAAAAAAAAAAAAAAAAAACAAGCAACCGTTGCAACATACAGAAAAGAAAAACAATAACAATATAAAAAAACGAACGAAATAACAAAATAAACAAACAACAATAATAACAATCTGCCAGTGATGGTCTTTTTCGGCGTGGACCAGATCAGGGCTTTTATGGTCCTTTTATGGCATTGTCCATTGTGTACCCCCTATAACCGTCCATCATATTCGTGTTAGTACGGATGTATTTGTGTTAATCGTTGTTGAACTGTTTTGGTGATGAAGGTATAACACTGATCACCAAACAGTTTCTAAACGGCAATTAGCATAGAGATATCCGTACTTTGCGTTTTATTTGAATTTTTTGTGTTGTGATGAGATGTCGGTTTCGAATCGACTTCTGTAACATACGTGGGCTGAGAACGAAATTTTTTTCTGTATACGCTCACGTTTGTCTCCATCGGCCGGATGTTTTCGCCTTATGTGAAACACAGGTATCTGAAAATTCTGATCCACTGGATTTTCAGATTCCTGGGTATCACCTTCTATCCCCATTTTATATTCATCGGGGTCTTGCTATATATATACGCAATGAAGTTGTGTATCAATGCCAGCAACCAGTGGGCATGTTTGATGCGGAATTTAACTGCCTTTGGGTTAAATTCAAAATCAATACGCACTTTTTGCATTTCGGGTTTCTTTGCAGAAGTCCAAACGCGAAATATCGAAGATTCTTGCTGATGATTTCAATGTCCACATTTCTTCTT
The DNA here is from genome assembly GCA_943735925.1 of Pollenia amentaria. NCBI lineage: Eukaryota > Metazoa > Arthropoda > Insecta > Diptera > Polleniidae > Pollenia > Pollenia amentaria. The sequence goes on from OX031010.1 coordinate 76,123,280, forward strand.
GGCTTCACCACTCGGGCCGTACAACCTATGAAGGCCAATATGTTGAGCTATTTGCTGCACATAATCACCTCGTGCAACTGGTGAATGAACCAACACATATTCCATGTGTTGATGGGCACCAACGCAATACCCTTGACCTCTTCCTCTCTTCGCACCCTCAAAAGTACGAAGTTGAAGTTCTAGCACCTCTCGGTAACTCGGATCATTGCACCATTTCTGCCTCTTTTCCGTTCTCCGAACTTTGGAACGTTTCACGAGAGGCTATGAAACGATCAAAATTTGTTTACGGAAAATCACGTTGGTTGAACTCAACGACTTTTTTTCGGCATTTTAATTGGAAACTTTGTTTCCTTGACAACTACGTCAATGCCATGGCGAAAATGGTTGAAAATGTTATTATGCTAGGAATGAAAATGTTCATTCCAGTTAAAAATGCTTCGAATAAACCTAGGTCTAAATCTTGCAAATCAGCAGTCAGATCCAGAGAGGAAGCATTCAGAAATTGGCGAGACAATAAAACCGCTGATACTGAATTGCTACGTAAAATGGCAAGGTCGTCGTGTGCCAAAGTGCTAAGACGGGGAAAAACTCTTCACGAGCAACGTCTTCGTGCTGAAGTTTTTACTGCTCCCCGGGGCAGTAAAAGCTTCTGGTCATTCGTTAAAAGAGTAAGGGTTAATGCTAGTTCTTCAATACCAACTCTTTTAAAGGATGGCCAAACATGCACGAACCTGGTTGATAAGGCTAATTGTTTTGCCGAATTATTTGCAAATAATTCTAACTTACCAGATAGCAATCAATTACTGCCCAAACTCGAAAAAGTATCCGTAACTATGCCTAAAATATTTTTTCGGGCTCGAGCTGTTAAAAAGGTTCTTGCGGATCTCGACATAAACAAGTCTCCTGGCCCGGATGGTATACATGCACTGGTCTTGAAGCAGTGTTCTTCGACGCTAGGTCGTCCCTTAGCAAATCTTTTCAGCACTTTATACCATGCTGGTGAATTTCCCGTCTGCTGGAAAGTTGCTAATGTAACGCCAATTCCTAAAAAAGGAGTGGCTAATAACCCTGAAAATTACCGCCCAATTGCAATTTGTTCGGCACTTTCCAAAGTTATGGAGAGTATGGTAAATCACCATCTTGTAAAATTTTTAGAGTCAAATTACCTACTAAGCGACCGCCAGTATGGCTTTCGTAGAGGTCGTTCTACTGACCCTGTTATCAGAAAAATGGTGTCGTTCCATTCACCATTTTGGCGAAAGTAAGGTAATTTCTTTAGATATTTCCAAGGCGTTTGACAGAGTCTGGCATGGTGCACTCTTGTCTTAACTTGTTGCATTTGGTGTCGGTGATAATTTCTCTCGATTTATATCGAGCTTTCTCAGAGATCGCACTATACGGGTTGTTATAGATGGGGTTTCATCAAACGAGTTCAAGATTCATTCAGGGGTACCGCAAGGCTCCGTTCTTTCTCCTACTCTATTTCTTATTTTTCTAAATGACCTCTTATGTCAAACCTCCAACCCTATCTATTCTTTTGCAGATGACAGCAACCTTTGCCATTCGTATTCATTTGGTTACAGACCAGGCGTGTCCGATGTTTGTGCTATGAGACAGAACATGAATGATACGATTGGCCGTGATCTAAACATAATCTCAGAATGGGGTCGTAAGAATAGGGTCGAGTTTAATGCCCGAAAGACCCAATGTTGCGTGCTGACGCATAAACGCGCGACGGATCAAGGTGCCTCATCTGTATGTATGGGTGGTATAAATATTGAGGAAACAGAATCTCTTGATGTTCTGGGCATGAGGATACAATGTGATGTCCGATGGACAGAACATATATTTAAGGTGTCGAAAGAAGCATTCAAGTGCCTCGGTTTTTTGAAACGGTGTAAGATATACTTCACTCCATCTGATCTCCTTACTATTTATACCACCTATATCCGACCGCGAATGGAATACAACTCTCATGTGTGGGCCGGTGCTTCAAAGTCTATTTCGGAGCTTCTCGACCGCGTGCAGGAGAGGGCGAAGGTTCTCATTGGCGACAGTAGGGTATCCAATTCTATTGACTCCCTTGAGCACCGTCGCAATGTGGGTTGTACTTGCCTATTTTATCGTTACTACAACGGGATGTGTTCTGATGAAATTAGGGATTTGGTTCCCGAAACCCATAGCTTTGTTCGTAATACACGTTTTTCTCAAGAGCCCATCCTTTTGTGGACGATTGGCCGGTGAATCGTACAACGCATTACAGGGAAAATTTGTTTTTTGGCCGGACTGGAATAACCTTCCTGCTGAAGTCTTCCCTCTCACTTACAACATGAATAAGTTCAAGTCGAATGTTCACAAGCACTACTCCCTCTTTCCTCCTTCCCATAACCTATTTTCCTAGTTCAAGCACAATGCATTGCATTAGTAAGGGTCATCCCCTACTGGTCCTAACAAAAAAAAAAAAAAAAAAAAAAAAACAGAGTTTAGTACGTAAGAAATAACGGTATTATACTAATATTTGGTACGTCACAGTTTTATAGGACCAGAATATAGGTCGATAATTTACACTAGGCCCCTTATAAACCCTACTACCGGAAAACAGTTTAGTACGCCTAAAACAGTAATTAATAACACTATCATACTAAAATGTGGTACGTCACAATTTTATAGGACCTAAAATCACACTGTTAAATGTTTTGAAGATCGATCCATAATTTACCCCAGGCCCCATATAAACCCTACACCCGGAAAACCGTAAAGTAGGCCTAAAACCGTAATAAATAATGCTATCATAATGAAATTCGGTACGTCACAGTTTTATAGGACGAGAAATCACACTGCTAAATTTGGTGAAGATCTGTACATAATTTACCATAGACCCCATATAAGCCCTACTCTCGGAAAACAATTTATTGCGCCTTAAACCAAATAAAGCCCACTTTGGGAAACTAATTAAATTCGCCTAAAACCATAACAGAAATAGAAATTTCGGTAAAATTTCTTCCAATTTAGATTCATATGGCCAGAAAAAATATTATGCAATTTTTTGAAATATACTGTTAACGGTAAAACTAATTTTACTGCTGTATTGAAATTTATTCTAACTTATTTTTTGTAATACCATCAGTCTTAAGAATTTTGGGATAATTGGTCCATAATTTACCATATGTCTAATACAAATTACCCTTCTAAAAATCATTTTAGTTCGGCTAAAACTGTTACGAATAATGATATTGTACTCAAGCCAGTTCAAAGTTCTAACAAGAAACGCAAAAAACTTTCTTATTGTCGGTCAATAATTTAATATAGGTCTAAACCGCAACTAATTTTAATGCTGACGTTCGTTTTTGTGAAGCTTAGTTAATATCTAATATATATGTATTTATCATATAGAACCCACTCCTGTCGGTGGAGGGCATCAAAGATTCGGTACAGCCTAATAAAGCACTCTAACTTGTTTCCAATAAGAATATTAATGAAGAGATCACAAATGTTTATAGGTACTTTATTTCTATTTTTTAAATTAATTTATGTCACACGAATTTGCCTATAAATGTTTTTTATATTAATCACCAAAAGTAAATTGGTTTCTTTTACTGGACCAATTGCCTCTTTTGTTTTATAAAATTTTTATACCATTCACCGAAGATAAAAGAGTATATATAACTTTGTCATTCCGTTTATAATTTCTACAATATTGATCTTAGACCCTATAAAGTAGATATATTCGGGCTCCTTATGAGAAGAGAAGTTCAAATCTGATTGTCCATCTGTCCGTCCGTATGTTGAAATGGGTTTTTCGAAGACCCCAAGTAAATGGTAAATTTCTTCCTAAAGACGTCGGTATATAAATCTGCCAAATCGGTTTAAAAATTCTTAAGTTATTAGCAAATTACTCCTAAAAAGGGCTAGAAAGCATCAACATTTTTCTAAAAACTAAAATTTTTGAGATGTTATATGACATATGGTTACATCTAATATATCAAAAGATCAGAAATCTTTAGTAGAGCCTATTTGCTGAAAACTCGAATATATTTTTATGAAAAATACCTATTTTCGGGAACCGTAGATCTTTCCGAGTGCAAGTGTTTTACCAAGGTAAATGGTAAATTTCTTCCTTAGGACGTCGGTATATAAATCTATCAAATCGGTTGAAAAATGGCCGAGTTATGACCAAAATACTGAAATCCCGATATTTACTCTTTTTATACCCTACACTAGCGTGGTTCATGCTTATATAGAAAAAAATTTCCAAGAAGAAGTTACGCCACCCCCTAGTTTAGTTACACCTACCAATCATATTATGTCTTAACAATTTCAGCAACTTATCTTAAATACAAGGGAGTGCTCATCGACCTTAAAGTATTTAAATTTTATGAAACAATCCTGAGATAGAACTAGTCAAAACATCAAGTAAAAAATGTAAGCAACACACAAAAAATAATATAAATAAAGAAATACTTAAAAAATAATATTAATTAAGTTTTTTTTCAACTTAACACTAAGTTTGTTAGCATAGTAGAAATTACCTTTCTTATCTGTTCAACGACATGAAGTATAAATTGTTTTTCATCCTCATTGTTAGAAAGTATCGTATTGTAATTTTCAAATAGTTTTGCACCCCTCTCCGCAGAGTCGTTAACCACACGCAAATTTCTTATGCAACTTGTGCCTTGAAGATAATCAACATTGTCATCCAAAGCCTCAGGAGGTAATTGCAAGAAAGAGTTCACGATTTCGAGAACTGAAAGCGTCTTCTGCGTTCTTTGCGATGCAAAGGCTTCTAATGTTGCTTCCGTGGATAATTTGGCAGAGTCACCTCTTATAAAACGAGAACCGCCGTCAACATCCATTCTTTGAACAATTGCCATTTTCTCGCCATAAGACATCTTGTCGGAAAACAAGGAAAATGCAACTAGCTCATCAGATAAGTACCACAAGTGACGTTCGAAGACAACCCTTGCTGCTGCAATGATTTCGGGATCAAAGACTTCGTATAATTTTAATCTCCTCCAAAGTTGGAGGAGGTCATTAATACCTGCAACTGCTGACAAAGGCGCCTCTATCCAAATCTTCGTATATATGAGTGCACCGAAATTAACAAATCGAACAATTTGTTTTTCTTCGCTTTTGGTTAGCTTAAATGCTTGAGAATTATCTCGATAGAGAAAAATCTTTATACAATACAGCAGTTTTGCCATCCATCGAGCATGATGTCCCGGAGTACGCCCACTAATCCTTGCTGGAGGTTTGTTCATAACAATCATTGTGAGCCCTATTAGCTCATTGTAATCACCATGAACCTTTTTTTTTACCTACATCAGTCGTAGGACTCTCAAGAGTATTTTCGGCAAACTGTTTCGCGCTAGTATTGAAGTCAAGACAAACGTAATGATCTTTTGGTAATGTATGCCAAACATCACTGAATCTTTTGAATAATGGAATCATAGGAGACTTTGGTGGCCCAAAGCACAGTGTAAATATTTTTGAAAGCATTATTTCAAAAACGTGATGACGACAAGCAATCCATTAAAGATCACGGCCCGTCTTTGCTTCGAGGAGAGTGCACGCCCCTCCTTTGGCACCGGTGTTAGAGGCAGTAGTGTCAAAGCTCATAGCTCGGACTTTATTTGTGACATTCCACTGTTCCATTGCGTCAAAAACAGCATCAAACGTGTTTTTTCCCGTTCCTGCAGTAAGCTTGGGCACACCTAATAGTTGTTCCGAACCATTACCGGAGACAAGAATAGGAAGTCGTTCAACTTTCTGTTTACCTATTATATCAGGCAGTATTTTCCCATCCCAATGTATTACAAGCGGATACTTCGGGTCGAATAGTTCTTTTATATTAGCATTGAATTCTGTACTTGCTTTTTTTCTTGCACGTCGAATTGTGCTTCGAGAGATTGGGAGTGAAGCAGGATTACAACCTTGTGCGGCAGACAATGGAATAATCAGTCGCACTGCTTCTCTGTCGGTTATTTTGTTACGATCCAGAGCGCTGGTAACATGTTGTGTAGATATACCACTAGTCGATGGAACAACGACACATTAACTTGTAGCAATCTGTGTCGTTTTTTGTAAAGTAACCACAAAATCATCTTCTTGCTTTTCCTTCAAGTTGGTAGTTGCACTCGAAGTGCTACTGCAGCTTAAATCAAGTTCTATTTCTTGACTTGATGCTACTGAAATTGAAGCATTATGTTTACCGGCATTTTTTCGCAATTCTTAGCTCTTTGTTTTCGTTTAAGAGAACGTTCTTTGGTCTCTTCTAGCTTCTTGCCAATCGATGTCACGATCTTCTTATGCTAACTTCTTTGATCCATGAGAAACTCTCTGTCTTCTGCAATTTTGATTGAATTCAAAGCGTTTGCATGGGCGACATCGAAAAGTTTGTCTAGTTCTTCTCTAAGCAAATGCTCTCTATTTTTCTGTGCTTGCGAATCTGTTGTTTTATTTTTCTTTAAAAGCAGCCAGTTCTTATGAATTTGTATGAGTCTTTCAAAGCAGTGATTTGGTTGCCTGGTTGGAATACCAGATTTGCTCCACACTTCTATGACTTCTTAAATAAGCATATGCGCAGAATCGTTCACATTTCTTGATTCATTTAATATGTGGTGATAACGAAGTAGAACTTGCCGAAGAGTTGGAAGTTGGTTAATTCTTACCAATCACTCAAGATCCCGACATCCAAGTAGAAAAACATCGGCTTTTGTTCGAGTTGATGAACTAATTTTTTGCTCTGATTCACTGAGTCTGACCTGTAATAAAACAAAAATATCAAAAAAAAAGAGAGTTAAATAAAGGCATTTAAAAATAAAAATCAAGCATTTTTTTTCAAATATTTCAAAAACAGCACTCGATTGAGCACCCTCTTCCGGTAGAGCTAGACAACTGAAATTATACAATGTTATTGCTATGGCCAATCTGAAAAAAAAAATTTTGGACCACTCTACCCTACACCGAAGGTAATAGGGCATACAGCCACGTGCAAACAATAAGGGACAATCAGGGATGGTGATAGCATCATGCTTCAGGCTGGCTCTCGTAGCATTATGTTCTTTTAACTTTGGACATCAAAAATATTTTATTCCTTCAAAGTAAGCTCTGTTAACTATCGTTTAATCCATTTCATTCTTAGGAGGTTCAATAACTGTATTCTTTGTTAAAACTCTTACATTTTCGATTGCGTTCATAGAGTAATGACATCTTCCGAAACAGTCCAGCTGCTCTCGGACGTCGCTTAATAGTGTAAACGGATGGGTTTTGGCACGTTTTCACCAAGCTTACCCATATGCTGAGTCAAATATGGACTGTAACATAAATATTTCAACAGGATAATGATCCAAAACCTACTGTTGCACAAGCTAAGCAGTGATTTTAGCTGTATTGCATTGGGCAGCACACAGCCATCATCTCAACGTAAAGAGTTAAAAAAAGCCTTCCCCAGTACGGTACGTGAGTGACTAGTGTCCTAAATTCCTTGAAAATGCAGAGCAGTTATTGTTGCAAAGGTTTTTGATACAAAATATTCTCTAATTATTACAAAAAATTGATCTAATACCCTATAAAGTATACATATTCTGGCTCCTTATGATAAGGGAAGTTCAAATCCGGTTGTCCATCTATCCGTCCGTCTGTTAAAATGGGTTTTCCGAAGATCCCAGGTATGATTGGTTGCTATATGTTTATGTCAGATATGCTCATAATTTTGCTATTGAAATTCAGCCAGATCAGTCCATAAATGTCTGAGATATGAGCAAAAAACCACGACTACCTCTAATTTTTATTTTTTAATTATTTTTCTGCATATCTGGAGAACAGCAAGAGCCAGGGCTTTCAAATTTGATACAAACATTTTAGTTATCAATACACCAACTCCCAAAAAGACGCGTGGGGTGGGAGAAGTGGTTGTGGCACTTCCCATACAAAGACATTATACATTTCTGTATATACCAAATTAGGTACAAACATATCGGTTATAAATACACAGCTTCCCACAAAATATGGGTGGGATTGCAAAAGGGGGCGTGGTACCTCCCGTACAAAGACATTATTAAAAAAAATATAAAAAAATGGTCAACATTTTAAATTTTAGGGCTGTAACATGACCGGACACGTTTAATATATCTAAATATCGGAAATTTCCCGAAATGCCTGAATTTTTTTTTCAGAAATGGAGGAGTTATGTCCAAAATATTTTTTTTAAATACCAACTTTCGGAAGCCATAGATCTTCCCGAGCCCAAGTTTTATAATCTAACCAAATGGTAAATTTCTTCTTAAAGACGGCGGTATATTAATCTGCCAAATCAGTTGAAATAAGGTTAAGTTATTAACAAAATGGGCTATATTTTTAGAACTGTTATTTGACCTATGGATAAGTCTAATATATCAAAAGATCAGAAAACTTTAGTAGAACATACTTGCAGAAAAATCGGTTTAGATACAAAAAGTTATGCCCAAAATAATTTTTTTTTTTTAAATTTTTCGAATATCATAGATCTTTCCGAGTCCAAACTTGATTACTTAGGTAAATGTTAAATTCCTTCCTAAAGACGTCTGCATATCAATCGGTTGAAAAATGGCCGAGTTATGACCACAATACTGAAATCCCAAAACTAACTCTTTTTTTTATTTAATTAAGTTGTTGTATTGCTTTCCTCTTTTTTTTACATTATTAAGTTGTTGTACACCAGCATCATGCCCAATATGACTTTCGTAATTACTCAGCTTTTAAAATTTAACGAAATTATTTCAACAAGTAGAGACTGGTAATTTTTGCATCTTAAAAACTTGGAAAAAAAACAGATAAATCTACGGTCTATACTAAAAGAAAACAAACAAACACACATACATGATTTTGCGCTTAAATAGACAATGGTGTATTAAACCATAAAAAGCGGGATCGAACCTTTGCTTAGGTAACCATCTTGTCGAGATGCGAGGGCTGAAGTGCACTCTACGGTTCTGATCTGGATACGACGGTATCTGGATACGTCTTTGCAGGAGGCGATGAATACTGAAGGAGTGTGCGACAAAAGGTTACTAATCTTGTCAGGATAATGAGGCAGTAGTGGGAATGAGTATATGTATAATGAGAGTTCACCGCCAATTTACCCAAAAAGCCATTAAAATCACCCAAAAGCCATTAAAAAGCCATTAAAATTACCCAAAAGCCATTAAAATTACCCAAAAGCCATTTAAATTATCCAAAGGCCATTAAAATTATCCAAAAGCCATTAAAATTTTTCCAAAGCCATTAAAATTATCCAAAAGCCATTAAAATGAACACGTGTTAAAGTAGGTCAAATGAACACGTGTTAAAGTAGGTCAAATTTTAAAAAAATTTCAAAAACAAAGTAATTAAAAAAAAGTCGTTAAATTTTATAGCTGAGATTTAGAAAAAAAAATGTTGGGGGAGCAATGCAATGCACAAGTGTTGGGTGCATTGTTGAAGCCTTTCTTTTGTTGTGATCGATAGACGGACTTACTGTGTAGATGCACTTGAGAAAAGATGTGATTCAGTTTTGTGGATATGTATGCATGTAGATCAATAGGCAGACAGACAGACATACTGTGTACTTGTCGATGCACTTGATTTTGAAAAAAAATTTTGTGGACAATTTTTTCAAAGCGCTGATATTAAAATTAATAATTTATGGGGTGTGAGATGATAAGGGTATTGTATTGGAGTGTGTCTTGAATATGGATAGATACACAGACAGACCTTGAGGAAGAAATTGGAAAAATATTTTTTTTTATTTTTGTGTGTGTTTTGTGGATTGTTGGGAGAAAATACACATTTCTGATAAAAGTCCTTTTTGTTGTGTGTTTATGGGTAACCAGATGGAGGGTTGTTGTTATTTTGTTTGCTTGGGTGATCGACGAAAATATTATTGGATGGATAGACAGACATACAGACAGACTGGCTTCGTAACAGCAAATGGCTTTTCAATTTTATTTGGGGTTGAAGAATAAATTCAAAGTATCTATAAATTATGATTTTATTTAGTTATTAAAAAAAAAATTGTATAGATGCAATTGGTGTTTCTATTTTTATTTTGGAGTGGATAGGGAAATATGAAACCATTCTTGAAAATTTTTTAAAAAAATTTCAAAAACAAAGTAATAAAAAAAAGTCGTTAAATTTTATAGGATAGCAATGCAAGTATATGTATAATGAGAGTTCTACTTCAAATTTACCCAAAAAGCCATTAAAATCACCCAAAAGCCATTAAAAAGCCATTAAATTTACCCAAAAGCCATTAAAATTACCCAAAAGCCATTAAAATTATCCAAAAGCCATTAAAATTATCCAAAAGCCATTAAAATTTTTCCAAAGCCATTAAAAAGCCATTAAAATTATCCAAAAGCCATAAAAATGTCATAAAATTTTTAAAAAAGCAATAAAAATGTCATAAAATTTTAAAAAAGGCAAAATTAGGGGGGAAATTCCTGAACACGTGTTAAAGTAGGTGAAATTTTTTTAAAAAATTTCAAAACAAAGTAATAAAAAAGTCGTTAAATTTTATAGGAAAGCAATGCACAAGTGGTGGGTGCATTGTTGAAGCCTTTCTTTTGTTGTGATCGATAGACAGACATAGAGATATGTAGATAGATAGACATACAGACCTTGTAGATGCACTTGAGAAAAGATGTGATTTATTTTTGTGTGTGTTTTGTGGAAGACAGACATACTGTGTACTTGTCGATGCACTTGATTTTGAAAAAAATTTTTGTGGACAATTTTTTCAAAGCGCTGATATTAAAATTAATAATTTATGGGGTGTGAGATGATAAGGGTATTATATTGGAGTGTGTCTTGAATATGGGTAGATTTACAGACAGACCTTGAGGAAGAAATTGGAAAAATATTTTTTTTTTTATTTTTGTGTGTGTTTTGTGGAAGACAGACATACTGTGTACTTGTCGATGCACTTGTTGAAGCCTTTCTTTTGTTGTGATCGATAGACGGACTTACTGTGTAGATGCACTTGAGAAAAGATGTGATTTAGTTTTGTGGATATGTATGCATGTAGATTAATAGGTAGACAGACAGACATACTGTGTACTTGTCGATGCACTTGATTTTGAAAAAAATTTTTGTGGACAATTTTTTCAAAGCGCTGATATTAAAATTAATAATTTATGGGGTGTGAGATGATAAGGGTATTGTATTGGAGTGTGTCTTGAATATAGATAGATAGATACACAGACAGACCTTGAGGAAGAAATTGGAAAAATATTTTTTTTTATTTTTGTGTGTGTTTTGTGGATTGTTGGGAGAAAATACACATTTCTGATAAAAGTCCTTTTGTTGTGTGTTTATGGGTAACCAGATGGAGGGTTGTTGTTATTTTGTTTGTTTGGGTGATCGACGAAAATATTATTGGATGGATAGACAGACAGACAGACAGACATACAGACAGACTGGCTTCGTAACAGCAAATGGTTTTTCAATTTTATTTGGGGTTGAAGAATAAATTCAAAGTATCTATAAATTATGATTTTATTTAGTTATTAAAAAAAAAAAAAATTGTATAGATGCAATTGGTGTTTCTATTTTTATTTTGGAGTGGATAGGGAAATATGAAACCATTCTTGAAAATTTTTTAAAAAAATTTCAAAACAAAGTGTTGGGTGCATTGTTGAAGCCTTTCTTTTGTTGTGATCGATAGACAGACAGCCAGACAGACATAGAGATATGTAGATAGATAGACATACAGACCTTGTAGAAGCAATTGGAAAATATTGTTGATAATTCTATCTTTTTATTTTCTTGAATTATGTGAAGAAAAAATTTTTGTTGAGGAAACACACAAAGCTGATAAGCGCATTTTCTTTATTTTTTTTTATTCGTGATTATGGAGAGCCAGATGTAGGGATGTTGTGGTTGTTGTTGTTTTTTTGCTTGTTGTAATGATCGAGTGTATTCGAAACAACTTGTAGAAGTAATTGGAAAATATTTTTGATAAGGCTTTTTTTTTTTCTTGAATTATGTGAAGAAAAAATTTTGTAGAACCAATTGGAAAATATTTTTTGATAAGGCTTTTTTTTTGAATTAGGTGATGAAAAATAACTAATTAAATTATGAATTTATTAAGTTATTAAAAATAGACAGACAGACAGACAGCTATAGAGATAGATAGATAGACATACAGACCTTGTAGAAGCAATTGAAAAATATTGTTTATAAGACTTCCTTTTTTTATTTATATTTATTAAATAAAAAATAAATAAAAATCTAAAAAAGTTTTACGATATATTGTTAATATGTTTATTCTTAGTGATGGATAATAAGTACATAAGTTTACCCCCTAAACTATAAAAAGTTTTCCCCCTGTAACCATCTCATTCTTGGTTAAGTATATAAATACTGTGAAATTTGGTTTTGCTATAAGTTCACCTACACCCAATCGGTTACGGCTGGTACGTTCCCACTCACTAACCAACCGAACGTCTTTTCTCTTATCGACATTTTCCATGTTTAAAAAATATTGGTTGAAAAAAAATTATATGGAGCCTATTACAGATTTAATTTTGAAATGTAATTTTTAAATAAAATATAAGCAAAACTATAAAGATAACATGCTTTTATATATATTTTATATCAGTTTTGTTAGAGACAATGCCGCAGCAAGATAGTTTTATAATCGTTGATCTGCAAGGATTTTGTATTGCAAATAAATTATATGCAAAAGAAGTCTGCATTTCAGTCTCTGATTTCGAAAGCCAAACTTTTCTCATTGAATCACCATTAAAATATTCAGAATTAACTAATAAGGATAGGATAACAAATAAATGGTTATATAATCACTTGCATGGATTATATTGGGATACTGGAGAGTCTACACTGAAAGAGTTAATAGAATACTTAATATCAGTTATGAAAATAAGAAAAGAAGAAGAAGAATATCCTGTTGTATATGTTAAAGGAATTGAAAAAGTTAGATGGTTAAAAGAACTACTTAGAGGAGAAATAGAAATATATATATTTAATTTAGATTATTGGAATTGTCCGAATATAAAAACTTTATATAAAAATAATTCTAATATAAATAATTGTAAAAATCATAATAATATCAATCAAATATGTGCTGAAAAGAATGTAATTTTACTTAGAAATTTTCTAAATTTATATCTAAATAAAGAAAACCTTATTAATCAATAAAACATTTGAAGTTAATAATTTTATTTTTTTAGTTAATCCTTAGTCTTTATACAGAGTACATTACTTTTACTATTTTAAATATTTTTCTTCATACTTATCACCTATTTTGCTACAGTTCTTTCGTGTAATTCGTATGATTTGGTTTAGTTAGTGTGATTTGTTTTGCTTTGTTGCTGTTTGATGTAAATTCCGTACTCTTTACACTTCATATTTGCTCGTTTATATCACACTAATTACAATTAATTTGCAATTGTATGTTTTTTTTTTTGTTATATGTATTTTGCACAACATAGCATTTGATTTGTTAGCAAAGAGTGAGCAACAATCAGTATTTAAAAAACAAACGAATGTCTTGAAACGGCTTTTAAATGCATTTGTACCGAGGTTTAATACATACATATTATTATAAAAAATGTTTATTCACAATACTTTAACATTTCTCGATGTCAAACACTTTATGAACAACATTTGTTAGCATTTAAGTTTATTAATCTTTATAAACGTATTTTTAATTTTAAATCTGAAAAAACTGAAAAAAAGAAATATCTAATTATATTTTCAAAAATAAAACACAATTTTTTTTATTACTTTTTTTTATCTTTTTATTTTTATTTATTATAAATCATCATCATCATCATCATCACTTCCCATTTCACTATTGGAAGTGAGATCAATTTGCATGGAACATAGTATATTAGGCGGGGGGAACTTTATCTATTACATAACACTCCCCCCACCTTTTGATCATATGTGCACTAGTTATTTTTGTCGGCAGTGAGGACACGATATCCTTTTCCAACTTCTTGCACAACCAAGGCATAAATAGTGGGTGCATCCTAGGAATATAAGCTCCTTTCCATATAAATAGTGCAAATCAATTTCGCATTTATAACGTCTTTTGTATAGAACTTCCAACGGAGAATCGGGAGCTCGATTCTCTTCCTCCTGCTTTTTTATAAACTGCAGCATTTTTTTTTGTATCTTCTCCTTCTTTTGCTGCAGTTTTTTAACTTGGTCATCTATAATCTTCTGCTTTTCAGTATATCTGTCCCATTTTCCGTATATCCTATCAACATCGTTCAAACGTTCCGTAAACATAGCCGAAAACCTTCCCTCTATTATAGTCGCCGGTGTGATTGTAGGTGGCGCTGGTGTTGTTGATGATGCTGGTGAAGGAAGGTGTTGGGATAGTGATGGTGGTGGTGTTGGTGATGATAATAGTTGTTGTCCATTAACTGGAAACAACTGTGTTTCCTCATCATCATCAATTATGAACATGGTAACATTTTGGTTTGACATTTTTTTGTTTTGTTTTGTTAATTTAAGAATTTGTAATGAACAAATATTTATTCTAACTACTCTATTTATATTTAAAAAAAAAAAAATTTTTTTTTGTTTATGTGTACAAGCAAAAGGCATTGCACTTGAAAATATGTCAACGCAAGAGATTTGACTAAAAAATACTAGATTCGAAATATTATGAGGAATAATATTCCAAAACATAATGTGTAAATGCAAGCAGACAGAAATAAGCCAATGCACTTGAAATAAAGTAATAAACAATATAGAAAATAGTTTAAAATAAGAAATTGTATGGATAGATATATAGACAGGCATAAGTACAGACTGTTTTAGAGCAATTGGTGTTTTACATGTATTTGTTTATGATTAAGAATTCATATCAGAGCTATAATTATAATTATAATCTTATTCCATCACCAACTTTAGATCTTCGAATATCTCGTTGTATACTTTTAACGAAACAGATTCCTTAAATAGCTAAACAGCTTTTTAAAACAGCTAAACAGCTTTTAAAAACAGCTAAACAGCTTTTTAAAACAGCTAAACAGCTTTTTAAAAACAGCTAAACAGCTTTTTAAAACAGCTAAACAGCTTTTTAAAACAGCTAAACAGCTTTTTAAAACAGCTAAACAGCTAATTAAAACAATTTCTCCCACATTAGCGCAAAACTCCCATTACCCCATATACAAATACATTTAATTGTGATCACTTGTGTTTACAATTTATATTTAAAAAATATGGTTTGAAATAAAAATAACATTTTAACGTTTGATTTCCTTCATAATTTTTTCTATTTTACAATTTTTTCTTATTATCTAAATTTACAATTTATCTTATCATTTAAAAACCCATAAAATTAATTAAAAATCTATATTTACGTTGAGAAGATTGTCATTATCCTCTTCCATAAGTTCAGGATAGTTATTTATTCTAAAATGACCCCATGCATATGTATCAACACCATTATCTCTAATAAATCTCTTATCATCTGAATAGCTTAAAGTTAACTTATTTATATGTTGAGTATATATTTGATGAGCCTTAGATCTAAATATATACATTGAATCATAATATAATTTCTTTTCTAATAGACAGTTTCTAAAGTCATTTATACTTAATTTACTAGTTACACAATGCTTAACCCCCTTAATTTTTTTAATTTCCTGACCTACCCTATCAATTTTCACTGAATACATTTTAGCCCTTAATCCAATGAATTCCTTAATAATTTTTCCATTACACTCATCCTTCATCATCCCTAAAACTTTTTTATTAAGAAGTGGGATATTGTAGACATTATCTATCGGATATGCAGATGTATCAAAATGAGTATTTATATCATTTTTAATATCTCTGTATAGATCATCTGTTTTAATATCATATATGAAGGAATCCGTATCCATATAGTTTAAACGAATATTATCAAGATATTTGGGTTTCATGTAATCATAATGAAAATTATACATTTTCCATTTTGATAGTTCTAAAACGGAAAACCCAATATAAATTGGTTTGTTATATACAGTACTTACTCTTCTCAATTCAATAGCCATCATATTGTCATTAATTTTAAGTGCGCTATGAAAATTATGTTTAGCTATTAAAGCTCTAGCTCCTAACCGTTTACGTCTGTTCTCCCATTCGCACACTATTTTAATGTCCTTTCTCTTGTCAACATTTTTCCATAGTCTTTCCATAGACAGTATTATTTAAAAGTTTTAAAAAATTTTGTTCAAAAGACTTTTTAGCTAAAGTCCGATGATGATTATTCAAATCAATATATATCTTTAGCCAATCTGATTGATTAAATTCAAGAACTCTATGAATTTTTTTTAGAATTAATCCATGTTGAATACATTGCTGCAATGTACGGTAGTGTATTACATAGTTAGTTTTATTATTTAAATCTGCTATTAGTTTTGTCTGTTTCATTATTTAAATTTTTTTTGTTTTTCCACACAAAATGGTAAATCATTATGAAACTCGTGTAACGCGGATGGATATTCCAAATCTACTTCTAGTATATAACCTAATGGAGAATCGTCTTTTATATTAGTGACATCAAAATTATCAATATTTTCCATCCATTTAAAATTTTTATAGGGAAGATATTGCGACATTGCATAGCCGTATAAATTATTAACATCTAAATACATTAGATAATTTTGATTCCTTGTTAGAGTTATAATCATTTATATATTTATTGTTAGCAATAGAATGTCGTTTACTGCATTGTACAATACCTACCCTTAAGGTTTTCTTTATTTAGATATAAATTTAGAAAATTTCTAAGTAAAATTACATTCTTTTCAGCACATATTATTATATTATATAACCTAAAAACAAAGTTTTACGTTCTTCTTCTTCTTCTTCTGCTAACAAAATATTGAAGTTTTACGTTCTTCTTCTTCTTCTTCTGCTAACAAAATATTGAAAAATAAATTAAATTCATAGAATTCATTAAAAAAAAAAAAATATCAACTTAACGCAATCAAATAAAGAATTTCTAAAATCATTAAATTTAAAATTGAAGAAACCATGAGTTCAATAATAGATGTTCTGGATAAACCTTTGTCCGATGCAAATAAAATTAAAAGGCCTACCATACGTATACCCCACATTTACAATCTTACAATAATAACGATAAAATTCGTATTACAATACAAAATCCAGACTTGTATGATTTACCGTCGGAAAAGTTTTATATATGTAGAAGGATAAAGATGATAGCAATACAAAATTAGTATCTTCTGCAGCACATACATTTGATGAAATCCGTTACGAAGTAAATGGTGTTGAAATTGATCAAACGAGACTTTTAGGAACATCAAGTACTATTAAAAAATTGGTTTTATTATAACCAATAGATAGATAGAAATGGAATGTAAAATGCTCGACGGAATAAAATTAATGATATTGATCTCGTAAGTGGCTATTTTAATTTTTATGTACCACTTAAATTGTTGTTGGGATTCGCTGAAGACTATAACAATAATATTATTGAATGCAAAACATGAATTGATTCTAATACGTAATAAAAATGATGAGAATCTTGTATAATCAACTGTTTTTACCGAAAAGGCTAAATTAATAATTTCAAGTAATATATGCATAATTAATTTAGATTATTGGAATTGTCCGAATATAAAAACTTTATATAAAAATAATTCTAATATAAATATTTGTAAAAAATCATAATAATAATATCAATCAAATATGTGCTGAAAAGAATGTAATTTTACTTAGAAATTTTCTAAATTTATATCTAAATAAAGAAAACCTTAAGGGTAGGTATTGTACAATGCAGTAAACGACATTCTATTGCTAACAATAAATATATAAATGATTATAACTCTAACAAGGAATCAAAATTATCTAATGTATTTAGATGTTAATAATTTATACGGCTATGCAATGTCGCAATATCTTCCCTATAAAAATTTTAAATGGATGGAAAATATTGATAATTTTGATGTCACTAATATAAAAGACGATTCTCCATTAGGTTATATACTAGAAGTAGATTTGGAATATCCATCCGCGTTACACGAGTTTCATAATGATTTACCATTTTGTGTGGAAAAACAAAAAAAATTTAAATAATGAAACAGACAAAACTAATAGCAGATTTAAATAATAAAACTAACTATGTAATACACTACCGTACATTGCAGCAATGTATTCAACATGGATTAATTCTAAAAAAAAATTCTAGAGTTCTTGAATTTAATCAATCAGATTGGCTAAAGATATATATTGATTTGAATAATCATCATCGGACTTTAGCTAAAAAGTCTTTTGAACAAAATTTTTTTAAACTTTTAAATAATACTGTCTATGGAAAGACTATGGAAAAATGTTGACAAGAGAAAGGACATTAAAATAGTGTGCGAATGGGAGAACAGACGTAAACGGTTAGGAGCTAGAGCTTTAATAGCTAAACATAATTTTCATAGCGCACTTAAAATTAATGACAATATGATGGCTATTGAATTGAGAAGAGTAAGTACTGTATATAACAAACCAATTTATATTGGGTTTTCCGTTTTAGAACTATCAAAATGGAAAATGTATAATTTTCATTATGATTACATGAAACCCAAATATCTTGATAATATTCGTTTAAACTATATGGATACGGATTCCTTCATATATGATATTAAAACAGATGATCTATACAGAGATATTAAAAATGATATAAATACTCATTTTGATACATCTGCATATCCGATAGATAATGTCTACAATATCCCACTTCTTAATAAAAAAGTTTTAGGGATGATGAAGGATGAGTGTAATGGAAAAATTATTAAGGAATTCATTGGATTAAGGGCTAAAATGTATTCAGTGAAAATTGATAGGGTAGGTCAGGAAATTAAAAAAATTAAGGGGGTTAAGCATTGTGTAACTAGTAAATTAAGTATAAATGACTTTAGAAAATGTCTATTAGAGAAAAAAATTATATTATGATTCAATGTATATATTTAGATCTAAGATACATCAAATTTACACTCAAAATATAAGTAAACTAACATTAAGTTATTTAGATGATAAGAGATTTATTAGAGATAATGGCGTTGATACTTTTGCATGGGGTCATTTTAGAATAAATAACTATCCTGAACTTATGGAAGAGGATAATGACAATCTTCTCAACGTAAATATAGATTTTTAATTAATTTTATGTTTTTTTAAATGATAAGATAAATTGTAAATTTAGATAATAAGAAAAAATTGTAAAATAGAAAAAATTATGAAGGAAATCAAACGTTAAAATGTTATTTTTATTTCAAACCATATTTTTTAAATATAAATTGTAAACACAAGTGATCACAATTAAATGTATTTGTATATGGGGTAATGGGAGTTTTGCGCTAATGTGGGAGAAATTGTTTTAATTAGCTGTTTAGCTGTTTTAAAAAGCTGTTTAGCTGTTTTAAAAAGCTGTTTAACTGTTTTAAAAAGCTGTTTAACTGTTTTAAAAAGCTGTTTAGCTGTTTTAAAAAGCTGTTTAGCTGTTTTTAAAAAGCTGTTTAGCTGTTTTAAAAAGCTGTTTAGCTGTTTTTAAAAGCTGTTTAGCTGTTTTAAAAAGCTGTTTAGCTATTTAAGGAATCTTTTTCGTTAAAAGTATACAACGAGATATTCGAAGATCTAAAGTTGGTGATGGAATAAGATTATAATTATAATTATAGCTCTGATATGAATTCTTAATCATAAACAAATACATGTAAAACACCAATTGCTCTAAAACAGTCTGTACTTATGCCTGTCTATATATCTATCCATACAATTTCTTATTTTAAACTATTTTCTATATTGTTTATTACTTTATTTCAAGTGCATTGGCTTATTTCTGTCTGCTTGCATTTACACATTATGTTTTGGAATATTATTCCTCATAATATTTCGAATCTAGTATTTTTTAGTCAAATCGCTTGCGTTGACATATTTTCAAGTACAATGCCTTTTGCTTGTACACATAAACAAAAAAAAATTTTTTTTTTTTAAATATAAATAGAGTAGTTAGAATAAATATTTGTTCATTACAAATTCTTAAATTAACAAAACAAAACAAAAAAATGTCAAACCAAAATGTTACCATGTTCATAATTGATGATGATGAGGAAACACAGTTGTTTCCAGTTAATGGACAACAACTATTATCATCACCAACACCACCACCATCACTATCCCAACACCTTCCTTCACCAGCATCATCAACAACACCAGCGCCACCTACAATCACACCGGCGACTATAATAGAGGGAAGGTTTTCGGCTATGTTTACGGAACGTTTGAACGATGTTGATAGGATATACGGAAAATGGGACAGATATACTGAAAAGCAGAAGATTATAGATGACCAAGTTAAAAAACTGCAGCAAAAGAAGGAGAAGATACAAAAAAAAATGCTGCAGTTTATAAAAAAGCAGGAGGAAGAGAATCGAGCTCCCGATTCTCCGTTGGAAGTTCTATACAAAAGACGTTATAAATGCGAAATTGATTTGCACTATTTATATGGAAAGGAGCTTATATTCCTAGGATGCACCCACTATTTATGCCTTGGTTGTGCAAGAAGTTGGAAAAGGATATCGTGTCCTCACTGCCGACAAAAATAACTAGTGCACATATGATCAAAAGGTGGGGGGAGTGTTATGTAATAGATAAAGTTCCCCCCGCCTAATATACTATGTTCCATGCAAATTGATCTCACTTCCAATAGTGAAATGGGAAGTGATGATGATGATGATGATGATTTATAATAAATAAAAATAAAAAGATAAAAAAAAGTAATAAAAAAAATTGTGTTTTATTTTTGAAAATATAATTAGATATTTCTTTTTTTCAGTTTTTTCAGATTTAAAATTAAAAATACGTTTATAAAGATTAATAAACTTAAATGCTAACAAATGTTGTTCATAAAGTGTTTGACATCGAGAAATGTTAAAGTATTGTGAATAAACATTTTTTATAATAATATGTATGTATTAAACCTCGGTACAAATGCATTTAAAAGCCGTTTCAAGACATTCGTTTGTTTTTTAAATACTGATTGTTGCTCACTCTTTGCTAACAAATCAAATGCTATGTTGTGCAAAATACATATAACAAAAAAAAAAAACATACAATTGCAAATTAATTGTAATTAGTGTGATATAAACGAGCAAATATGAAGTGTAAAGAGTACGGAATTTACATCAAACAGCAACAAAGCAAAACAAATCACACTAACTAAACCAAATCATACGAATTACACGAAAGAACTGTAGCAAAATAGGTGATAAGTATGAAGAAAAATATTTAAAATAGTAAAAGTAATGTACTCTGTATAAAGACTAAGGATTAACTAAAAAAATAAAATTATTAACTTCAAATGTTTTATTGATTAATAAGGTTTTCTTTATTTAGATATAAATTTAGAAAATTTCTAAGTAAAATTACATTCTTTTCAGCACATATTTGATTGATATTATTATGATTTTTACAATTATTTATATTAGAATTATTTTTATATAAAGTTTTTATATTCGGACAATTCCAATAATCTAAATTAAATATATATATTTCTATTTCTCCTCTAAGTAGTTCTTTTAACCATCTAACTTTTTCAATTCCTTTAACATATACAACAGGATATTCTTCTTCTTCTTTTCTTTTTTTCATAACTGATATTAAGTATTCTATTAACTCTTTCAGTGTAGACTCTCCAGTATCCCAATATAATCCATGCAAGTGATTATATAACCATTTATTTGTTATCCTATCCTTATTAGTTAATTCTGAATATTTTAATGGTGATTCAATGAGAAAAGTTTGGGTTTCGAAATCAGAGACTGAAATGCAGACTTCTTTTGCATATAATTTATTTGCAATACAAAATCCTTGCAGATCAACGATTATAAAACTATCTTGCTGCGGCATTGTCTCTAACAAAACTGATATAAAATATATATAAAAGCATGTTATCTTTATAGTTTTGCTTATATTTTATTTAAAAATTACATTTCAAAATTAAATCTGTAATAGGCTCCATATAATTTTTTTTCAACCAATATTTTTTAAACATGGAAAATGTCGATAAGAGAAAAGACGTTCGGTTGGTTAGTGAGTGGGAACGTACCAGCCGTAACCGATTGGGTGTAGGTGAACTTATAGCAAAACCAAATTTCACAGTATTTATATACTTAACCAAGAATGAGATGGTTACAGGGGGAAAACTTTTTATAGTTTAGGGGGTAAACTTATGTACTTATTATCCATCACTAAGAATAAACATATTAACAATATATCGTAAAACTTTTTTAGATTTTTATTTATTTTTTATTTAATAAATATAAATAAAAAAAGGAAGTCTTATAAACAATATTTTTCAATTGCTTCTACAAGGTCTGTATGTCTATCTATCTATCTCTATAGCTGTCTGTCTGTCTGTCTATTTTTAATAACTTAATAAATTCATAATTTAATTAGTTATTTTTCATCACCTAATTCAAAAAAAAAAGCCTTATCAAAAAATATTTTCCAATTGGTTCTACAAAATTTTTTCTTCACATAATTCAAGAAAAAAAAAAGCCTTATCAAAAATATTTTCCAATTACTTCTACAAGTTGTTTCGAATACACTCGATCATTACAACAAGCAAAAAAACAACAACAACCACAACATCCCTACATCTGGCTCTCCATAATCACGAATAAAAAAAAATAAAGAAAATGCGCTTATCAGCTTTGTGTGTTTCCTCAACAAAAATTTTTTCTTCACATAATTCAAGAAAATAAAAAGATAGAATTATCAACAATATTTTCCAATTGCTTCTACAAGGTCTGTATGTCTATCTATCTACATATCTCTATGTCTGTCTGGCTGTCTGTCTATCGATCACAACAAAAGAAAGGCTTCAACAATGCACCCAACACTTTGTTTTGAAATTTTTTTAAAAAATTTTCAAGAATGGTTTCATATTTCCCTATCCACTCCAAAATAAAAATAGAAACACCAATTGCATCTATACAATTTTTTTTTTTTTTAATAACTAAATAAAATCATAATTTATAGATACTTTGAATTTATTCTTCAACCCCAAATAAAATTGAAAAACCATTTGCTGTTACGAAGCCAGTCTGTCTGTATGTCTGTCTGTCTGTCTGTCTATCCATCCAATAATATTTTCGTCGATCACCCAAACAAACAAAATAACAACAACCCTCCATCTGGTTACCCATAAACACACAACAAAAGGACTTTTATCAGAAATGTGTATTTTCTCCCAACAATCCACAAAACACACACAAAAATAAAAAAAAATATTTTTCCAATTTCTTCCTCAAGGTCTGTCTGTGTATCTATCTATCTATATTCAAGACACACTCCAATACAATACCCTTATCATCTCACACCCCATAAATTATTAATTTTAATATCAGCGCTTTGAAAAAATTGTCCACAAAAATTTTTTTCAAAATCAAGTGCATCGACAAGTACACAGTATGTCTGTCTGTCTACCTATTAATCTACATGCATACATATCCACAAAACTAAATCACATCTTTTCTCAAGTGCATCTACACAGTAAGTCCGTCTATCGATCACAACAAAAGAAAGGCTTCAACAAGTGCATCGACAAGTACACAGTATGTCTGTCTTCCACAAAACACACACAAAAATAAAAAATAAAATATTTTTCCAATTTCTTCCTCAAGGTCTGTCTGTAAATCTATCCATATTCAAGACACACTCCAATATAATACCCTTATCATCTCACACCCCATAAATTATTAATTTTAATATCAGCGCTTTGAAAAAATTGTCCACAAAATTTTTTTTCAAAATCAAGTGCATCGACAAGTACACAGTATGTCTGTCTTCCACAAAACACACACAAAAATAAATCACATCTTTTCTCAAGTGCATCTACAAGGTCTGTATGTCTATCTATCTACATATCTCTATGTCTGTCTGGCTGTCTGTCTATCGATCACAACAAAAGAAAGGCTTCAACAATGCACCCACCACTTGTGCATTGCTTTCCTATAAAATTTAACGACTTTTTTATTACTTTGTTTTGAAATTTTTTAAAAAAATTTCACCTACTTTAACACGTGTTCAGGAATTTCCCCCCTAATTTTGCCTTTTTTAAAATTTTATGACATTTTTATTGCTTTTTTAAAAATTTTATGACATTTTTATGGCTTTTGGATAATTTTAATGGCTTTTTAATGGCTTTGGAAAAATTTTAATGGCTTTTGGATAATTTTAATGGCTTTTGGATAATTTTAATGGCTTTTGGGTAATTTTAATGGCTTTTGGGTAAATTTAATGGCTTTTGGGTGATTTTAATGGCTTTTTGGGTAAATTTGAAGTAGAACTCTCATTATACATATACTAATGCACAAGTGGTGGGTGCATTGTTGAAGCCTTTCTTTTGTTGTGATCGATAGACAGACAGCCAGACAGACATAGAGATATGTAGATAGATAGACATACAGACCTTGTAGAAGCAATTGGAAAATATTGTTGATAGTTCTATCTTTTTATTTTCTTGAATTATGTGAAGAAAAAATTTTTGTTGAGGAAACACACAAAGCTGATAAGCGCATTTTTTTATTTTTTTTTATGTGTGATTATGGAGAGCCAGATGCAGGGATGTTGTGGTTGTTGTTGTTTTGCTTGTTGTAATGATCGAGTGTATTCGAAACAACTTGTAGAAGTAACGGTTTTGTAAAAGCAAATGGTTTTAAATTTTTATTTGGGTGGAAGAAAAATTCAAAGTATTTATTTATGATTTTTTAAAAGAAAAGAGAAGATAAAAAGGGGGAAAAGGAAAGTTAGTCAGACAGACAGATAGTATTTATACTAGTTTGCATGGATTTTCCTATGTAAGTATTAAAAGTAAAAAAAAGGCTTAGTGGAGTATACTTCTGAAAACTACTTTTATTTACATTTGAACACTGAAGATATAAAGAATGAATTCGAGCCTGTTGGAAATTGAATTTGTGGACGAAAATTCTATGGAAGCAGCAGAAGAAGACATTACACAGACGCGTACAAATGCGTTAATCGACGAAGCTATAGCGAATATGCTAAAAACCCCAGGAATTGAAATCCCCAACAACCAGCTGGCATACTATGATTTTTTGTGGGAAATTGAGGATTTTCTGGACGATGAAGAGGGAGATACCATCATTTTGAAGGCAAATGATGGTTTTTATTTGGACGAAGATGGAGATCGTTATATTAGGGAAGTAGACTTATGTTTATAGATGTAGTAGTGATTTTTTTTAATTCAAAATATATTTTAAGAAATTAATAAATAAATATAAATAATAAAAACTAATAAAATTGAAATTAGAATTTGTTTGTTTTTACAATGGGTGTGGTGGGTAAAATTAAAAAACATTATAGATAATTTAAATGAATTAGAGCAAACAACATATGTTAAAACTAAGTGTAACCAAAAAAAAAAAAAACAAAAATTTTTTCTATAAATTGTGAATTTATTTAGTAATTTATTACATTTCATTATAAATTATCAAACGATGAATATTAACGCGGAATTAATTGCTTCATTCAACAAATTAAATATAAAACATATTTTAAGTGTTAAAAATATGATAGGTGGAAAGGACTATCCTATTACAGGAGCTGAACGGGTAACTACAAAATATGGAGATGCCATTGTCTTGGAATTGGATGGAGCTATGCTTTATCTTCCTAAAAGGTTTAATGTCTTAACTGAAAACGATGTAGGGAGCCTATCAACTGGCTCATATATAATTTCAAAGATTCCTTTAGATGACGAAAAGGATAGCATTAATTATAAGCTAGAAATTAAGACGGCTGCTCCTATGAAAGGATATTACCCTTATACTCTGTAACGATCGTTATATATGTTGTTGTATTTTTTTCCTAGGGGAACAAGGCTACCTTTAATACAGCTGTGCTCGTCGTTGGGGGGGGGTGTGTCAGTATTGTTCCTAATAATAGAATATATTTGATCAGTTGCAATAGATTTAATATTAGGTAGCATAATCTCACAAAACCCGCAATTATCAAAAGAAAGTAATAAATAAATGACGTACCAAGTGTTGAAGTATAGCTTATGATGGAATTTGCTACACTATTCCTCGCCCACCCACCATGCTGACCAAAGGATCAATATCATAGGTCAGCCCGATAAAAATAAATAACCACTCCAATTAATCCATACCAATATCTTCACCTTTCATAACAAACTAAGTATAAGATTTAAAATTCCATGTTAACAAACGTAATAGTATGATTAAATTTTATTTAATAATTAATGTAGGATAATTAAATGGAAATACTATTATTAAAAAAAAAATTTATAATCGAACATTTAAATGATAAATGTAACTAAAGTTGGCCACCATTAATTAAGATATTCAAATATGGTGTTTAATAAAACAAATAAAAAAAAATAAAAAAATTAAATCTGATGACGTTGTTGTAATATTTAACCCGGTGTTAAGTGTACTAAAAGTAGGGCATTTATCAATAATGTAACATAAATGATTTTGGAATCACCTAATATGGTCAAACCTTTATATATAATGAATTTTCAAAGTAAAATATATTTATTTATTCATGTTACGTTAAATAAGTATTCAAAAATTCGTGTTGACTATTTAAAAACTGGCTATCAAATTAAATGCATTAACACTTACGATTTTTATAACGTCGAACGATGTCAGCAGGCGCCCGATGACAATGGTTTCATTCGTTTTTATATTAATTCAGCATTCGATAGTCAGTAACAAACAAAATAAAAATTGAATTTGAATGTGTATTACGTTATTTGTTGGTATTAAAACATACTTACAAAACTGAATCCAAAATATGGTGTATCGTTTGTACGAGAAATAGAAGTCGAAACTCGTAGGTGCTAGTGTTTTTGTGTTGGTATTTAAGGTATTTCTATGAATATGACAATTTAGGTGACCAATTAAAATTAAGCTAACAATTTAACATTTTATGAAATTAATTATATAGAAAATTTGAAATAGGAAAATATTTTGTTTTAACTTTAGAATGTAGGGATTTAAAAGTTTTGTTTCAAAAAAAAATTTTTTGGTTTATAAGATTTAATGGTTTAAGGATACGACAAGTTGAACGAACAAAATTAGTCCTGTTATTTTCACGGTAATTGGTGTGATTTAGCACGTATTAACACAAAATAAAGATAAATTGTATTATGTTTGTCACCGTAGCAATATAACAAGGCTGATTAGTATCTTCTCTTCAAATACTCTTAACATAAGCCACCTTTAGTGGCTTAAATATTCCTAACCAGAATCCTGTGTTCCTTCCAAAACAAAAATGACAATAGGGCAGATATCTTGCTGCTTTCCAAGATCGTAAGATAATAGCTCCCCAGTATAAACAACCACCAATTGGAGTATATATATAACTCCACCACTGATGTAAGCTGACCCAATTTCCTATAATAAATACATCTATAAAAGAGAAATTTTCACACTTAATCACCAAATTTTTCTTACCGCCGAATTATGTAAATCCCGTTTTGTCTTTATACCCAAAACAAAATTTATAAAAAGTTTCTATATTAAAATTCCGAACAACTTTCCTTCTTTTCCTTTTAAACCGTCTCCCTCTCAGACTTTCGTTTCAGATTATGAAAAATTTTTCCCAAATTTTCGACATATATAAAAAAATAAAAATCAAGGCTAATCCAATAAAAATAAAAACTATATTTAAAAAAAAACTTTTCCTTTCACAAAGTAAATATAGATACAGCCGAATGAAAATTTAGTAAAACATAGTACATAATTTCAAATTATACAATATCAAATCATGCGATATAAGTCGTCATCACAACTCATTTTAATACATTTAAATAAAATAATTTTTTCAATAAAAAAAAAATGATTGAACAATAAAAAAAAAAATTATTATAGATTCTAGTGTTTTTTTTTTTATTTTATTAGTATATATATATATATATATATATATATAACGTGTATGCAAAGTATCAGCTGTGCATATATATATATATATATATATATATATATATATATATATATATATATATATATATATATATAATATAGAAATATTAATATTTTTAATAAGTTGTAACTGAAATCTTAATGTGGAAAGATGGAGGTTATTGAAGCTTTTCTACAAGAATTTGGAAGTGTAATCTTTGAAGAACATTTGGAATTATTATGTACATTCAAAAGAGAATATACAAATTTTAATGTATATAATATGCCTTGCTCTCACGAAAGTACAAGTGGAGATGTCGTGGGTTTGTGTGGATGCTACTTTTTCTATAAGAGGAAAAAGGAGGTTATAAGAATTATAGAAAATTATAAAAAGATATTAAAATATTTTAGAAGTCTAAATTTATGTACAAGAAAACAAAAATAATTAAATAAAAATAAAAAAAAAAAAAAAAAGATAAAAGCATTTTTTTTCTTTAAATAGAGATTTTCAAAGCAAAAATATTATCAGTTTACATTTAAAATTCATCGAGAATGTTCAATCTTGTAAGAAACGCGAAAATACACGACTGTGTATTTGATTTCGAATATTTTATAAATTTAAAATTAAAGATATCCTGCGGATTTTCCACAGCTCTTGGTTTTAAGCCTATTGTCTGGTTGCATTATAAGGATAGAAACTTCATTGGATTGGACCGGGATGAATGGATAAACCTTATGAGCTATAAGGAATATATTAAGGCAACACTAAATCAATGTGAATTCCCAGATTGTATGAATCTAATTTATAAGGATGATAAGAGGGATGTTCAATATACATTTCAGTATAAGAATAGTATTTGCTATCTCATCCTACAACAGGGAAACCATAAAATTAAAATTGATCCTGAGACTTGGAAATCGCTAACCCAAGTCGGAATATTCTTGACAACATTTTTAAGCTGGAATACAATTCTTCGCAAGCAAATTTTATATTTTTATTATGAACATTATATTCCAAATTGCTCTATTTTAAATAAAACAAATGTACAATATTATGAAATTAAAGGTATAAATGAAAAAGATACAGAAATTGATTTAACCAGACTTTGTTATGAGTTTGGAAAAAAAATGCAAAATAAGATTAAAACAGATGTGAAAATCTATAGATTATTATTAAGAATGGATAATAAATAAAACAAACAAACAAAAAAAATAATAAAAAAAAAAAACAAAATATTTGAGTTTTTTTATTAATTCTTTATTTTGAAATTTATTAAAAATTTTAAACATAAATGACCACAAATAAAAGTATTAAATTTTTGATATCTTAAATAGTTATATTTAATGTTTTTACCCAAGTATCTTAAAACTTCTATAGGTGGTTGGAGATTACCAAAACTATCAAAGTATTCTACATTGTCATTATTTTTATAAAATGCTACCCAATGCGTTCCATATCCTCTATTTGAATCCAAGTTTATAATTCCATTCTCTATTCGGTGTGGAGTTTTAGGAAGTTTATCCCTCATATATACTCCTCTAAAATAAGGAATATACTTCTTCCCAAATGTTCTCAAGTCCACATCTGTTAGCGGTCTATTAGGTAGCTGCTTTAATAGTTTTTTGATTAGGTATAAAATATTCCATAGCCTTTTTTATAGGGTTTAAGATATAGACCTTTACCCATAGCTATTGCCTCTAATGTTTTGTTATGACGCTTACTTTCTTCGAGCTGTTGTCTACCATTTTTAGCTAAAGTAATAGTTTTAGCGATTGCTGACCCACCAGAAGCTATTGCTCCCAATGCTCCAAGTGCTGTTAGAATAGGGACAAGTGGAAGAAAACCGCCAAGTTTAGGTATGTTGATAATTCTAGGAATTTTTACTATAGATTTTTTTCCAAGAAATGAATGTTGGATAGCTTTTCGTGCAGTTTTAATAGCGGTTTTGATGTCATTTGGTTTTTCCTTTTTTAAAATATCGGTTGCTGATTTAACGGCATTCTTAAAAATATTTCGTCTACACTTTTTCTTTTGTTTGTCAGTTTTTACTCCCAAGCCCAATTTAACTTTTGACTTCATTGTGTTAGTGACAAGGTATGCGTTGAGTTTTTCTCCAAATGTACTATCTTTAGCTTTAACTCTACTCCAAGCTTTTTCTGCTAGTTCTTTATCTGCGTAATGTCGTTTATGAATATCAGTGTTCTGGGCATAAGCAATATCATGAATTTTACAAGCTGCATCTAACGGATTGATACCTTTATCACCCCTTTGTAATCGTTTTTCCAATTTAGTGCCTGGTCCACAAAATTGATAACCCGGTAAATGAAGTTCAAGTGGTAGTGAATTAATTAAGCTATTTACAAGTCCTTTTCCAAGGACGAAATGTTTTCTACTAAATTCTTTATTTTTATACACAATCATTTATATATATATATATATAAAAATTGCTTTTCTGAAAATAAAAAATAAATAAAAAATCTAAAAGTAAATAAAACGCAATATTAAGCAAACGTATGCTTTCAGTTATAATGATGCGTTTGGTAAAACAACAATCGAATATTTCAGTGAGAAACTTGGATTTAACGGAAAACAGAAATGGTTTTAAACATAGCTGTCTTTTACCTAATTCTATCAGAGCACTAATAGTTGGTCCCTCAAACTGTGGCAAAACAAATATAATGCTTAGTTTAATTGAAAGTCCGAATGGTTTAAAATTTAAAAATATTTATATATACTCAAAATCATTAAATCAACCGAAATATAAATATCTGTCAAGATTAATTTCATCAGTAAAGGGTATGGGACTTTATACATTTTCAGACAATGAACATGTCATACCACCCGAAAAAGCTAAAGTAAATTCTATTATGATATTTGACGATGTCGCTTGTGAAAAACAAAATAATATAAGATCATATTTCTGTATGGGGAGACATAAGGATATTGATTCTTTTTATTTATGTCAGACTTATACACATATTCCAAAACATTTAGTACGTGATAATGCAAATATGATTATTTTATTCAAGCAAGATGAATTTAATTTAAAGCACATCTACAATGATCATGTTGGTAGTGACATGAGTTTAAATATGTTTCGTTACATTTGCGGAGAATGTTGGAAGGATAAATATGGATTTCTTATAATAAGTAAAGATGATGAAATGAAGCAAGGGCGTTATAGAAAAGGCTTTGATCTATTCATTCAGATTTAGTCATATAAATACTACTAACTACATCAGACGTATACCTATTAATATTAAATACGTTTTTTTTTTATACTTGGAGAACTGTCAAAATTATTCCACGAAGCTGTTTAGCTGTTTAAAGAAGCTGTTTAGCTGTTTTAATTACCTGTTTAGCTGTTTTAATTACCTGTTTAGCTGTTTTAAAAAGCTGTTTAGCTGTTTTTAAAAAGCTGTTTAGCTGTTTTAAGAAGCTGTTTAGCTGTTAAAAGAATACTACGAGTTATTCCAGGATCTAAAGTTGGTGACGACGCTAGTTTAAAGTTATAATCATGGAAGAAAATATTTTAAAAGAGTTGGTGAAATCCAAAAAAATTTTAAAGAAAAAATTTCAAAGCATAAGACTGGGAGAATTGGAAAAATTTAATAATTTAGAAAGAACGTTTAAACCTTTAACAGAACCTCTAAAGAAACTAGTCAAATTGTCAGATTCGTCAAATCTAACAATACCCACAGACGAAAAATATAAATGTAAGCACAATACTAAAATAAAAACGGAAAATAATACTATATTCACCAGCACTCCTAAGAAAAAATTATTGAACGAGAAAAACATTAATTCAGCACCTAATAAAATAAAAAGGGATAAAGAAGAAGAAGAAGAAGAAGAAGACTATAATAGTAATAGTGAAGATGAAGTAAATGATAAATCGAAAAATGAACAATTTTATTCTCAATCATCCGATTGGGAGTTTGATTTATCAACCCTAAATGGAAATAAAAAGCTTGACACTATATTTGGACCTCATAAAATGGAAAATGGAGACTGGAAATTTGGAAATTCTATTTTAAAGCTAACCGATGATAAAATAATAATAGGTCAAAAATCTTGGGCACTAACCCCAGGGTTATACTCATTACTTTTTCATAAAAATCCAAAACAATTTGATTCGTCAGAGCTAGCAATATATAAAAATATTTTACTTGATACAAATGCACATCGAAGAAACTATGATCCTAATAATCAAATCAATGGAAACAGAGGTTATAAATATAAAAAAATAATAAATAAATTGTTTACTACAACTACTCACGTTGGTAAGGGTTTAATGGAGGTAAATCTTAATAAACCGAACTATATATACTGGGATAATCCTAATGAAATTGTAGACCGATTGAGGCTGTTAATAGCATCACAACATGCTGGTAACAATAATCATTCTAATGAAATAATATCTATAATCGAAGAACTAAGGGAAGCAAATATAATTGAATAACTTTTTAAAACAATAATAATAAGAAAATTATGACTGTTGACAAATTTGGTCATTACTATAATCAAAAATATATAGGAGATATAACAAGAAACAACATTTCAAAAAAATTCGGTATCAAACTCAACGTAAATAATATTGATATAGAGAATAAAAGAATTTTAAATTTGTCACCTCCAATGAATGGGACAGATGCTGTTAACAAAAATTATGTGAATATACAAATGACCCATATGCAAGAACATTTAAAAAGGGGTATAAACAAAGAAGTTTTAATTGTAAGAAATGAAATAAAGGATTTAAATAAGAAAATTTCTGACATATATAGTGCAATGATTCATCACAACAAACTTTCATCACAACAACAACAACAACAACATAATGGAAAAAAGAACGATAATAAATTAACTACATTCTAGAGCACGCAAAAATTTCTTAAGACGGAAAGTAATAACAAAGGGAATTGATGATCTTTGGCAAGCAGATTTAGTAGAAATGGGTAACTATTCGACTATAAACAACGGCTATAAATATATGATAACAGTCATTGATACATTCTCCAAATACGCTTGGGCTGCAGCAATTAAAGCAAAAACCGCATCTGAAGTATCCAAAGCTTTTCAGAAAATACTAAGTAAGGGGCGAATACCTAAAAATTTACAAACAGATGACGGTAAAGAATTTTTTAATAAGGAGTTTGGTTTACTAATGCGTAAATATTCAATTAATCATTACTCTACTTATAGTGTAATGAAAGCTTCAATTGTTGAACGCTTTAATCGAACACTAAAAGGTATGATGTGGAGAGAATTTAGTTATAATGGAACATTTCACTGGATTGATATTTATAAAAAACTAGTTGATCAATATAACAGAAAAACTCATAGTAAAATTAAAATGGCGCCTATTGATGTAAAACCTGAACATGAACAACATCCCAGCAAAAACTTTACTTACCTGGTAAGTTAGCAAGTAATATTGGAGAAATATAAACACTACTTATTTTTCGGCTGAATAACTACTTATTTTTGTTCGAGTTGTCCACAGAATTCAGTAGTTACAATACACTTACTAGAAGTCACAAAATATCTAGTTATAATTTAACTACCAGTAAGTTGAATTGTAAGTACTTACAATATACTTACTAGAAGCCAAAAAATAACTACTTTTTATTTAATTGGCGCTAGTTAAGAGACCTAATAAGTAGTTATGGAGCTAGTTACCAGTAAGTAAATATTCAGTACTGAAAACAACACAACTAATAAGTAGTTATTTAGCTGATTATAAGTAAGCAAATATTCATAACTGAAAATAATAGTAGTAAAAAGTACTTACTGAGGTCATTACTAGCAAGTACTTATTGAGGTTTTCAGAATAATGACAATTGTAATGACAACTACTTACCAGGTAACGTATGAAATAACTACGACCTATTACCAAAATTTAAAAAGTTTTTCCTGGGATCTACTGAAAACTGCATTTAGCAGTTTAAAAATGTTTAAATCATCAAGGTTTAAGGTTGGGGACTATGTTCGCATAAGTAAATATAAACATATATTTGAAAAAGGTTATACACCAAATTGGACTACAGAAATATTTAAAATAAAATCGATACAGAACACCTACCCAATAACATTTTTACTTGAAGACTATCAAGGAAATCCTATAAAAGGCGCATTTTACAAGGAAGAAATACGTCGTACACGTTATCCTAATACATTTCTGGTGGAAAAAATTTTAAAAGAAAAAGGTGATAAAGCGTATGTTAAATGGTTAGGTTTTCCAAACCAACATAATTCTTGGATAAGTAAAAATGAAATATTATAAGAAAACAAATACAAAAAAAAAAAAAAAAAAGTTTTTCTAATACCCAGCAAAAACTTTACTTACCTGGTAAGTTAGCAAGTAATATTGGAGAAATATAAACACTACTTATTTTTCGGCTGAATAACTACTTATTTTTGTTCGAGTTGTCCACAGAATTCAGTAGTTACAATACACTTACTAGAAGTCACAAAATATCTAGTTATAATTTAACTACCAGTAAGTTGAATTGTAAGTACTTACAATATACTTACTAGAAGCCAAAAAATAACTACTTTTTATTTAATTGGCGCTAGTTAAGAGACCTAATAAGTAGTTATGGAGCTAGTTACCAGTAAGTAAATATTCAGTACTGAAAACAACACAACTAATAAGTAGTTATTTAGCTGATTATAAGTAAGCAAATATTCATAACTGAAAATAATAGTAGTAAAAAGTACTTACTGAGGTCATTACTAGCAAGTACTTATTGAGGTTTTCAGAATAATGACAATTGTAACGACAACTACTTACCAGGTAACGTATGAAATAACTACGACCTATTACCAAAATTTAAAAAGTTTTTCCTGGGTAAATGTATAAATTTAATAAAACAAAAAAAACTCAAGCATTTTCATTTCATTTACAATTTACCATTCAGGATGTCAATTACTTTAGCTTTAAGTGGAAATTCATCAATCCTAACGGCAAATTATTTCCCACCAATAGATCTAAAAGATGACTATGAATGTTCTCTAGTTGATTTTCATTCATATAACTCTATTCCTAATGTAGATTATGATAATAATTTATTTCATATAGGAGATAAAATAATTGAAATTCCTATTGGATCATACGAGTTACAAGATATTGTTGATTATATAGTTGGGCAGTATAAAGCAGAAAATTATAATAAATCTATTCTCATTAAAGCTAATAATAATACTTTACAAATTGAAATAACTTCATCCCACGATGCAATTTTATTTAATCGAAAACGATCCATTGGTACGCTGTTAGGTTTTAGTGAAGAAATTTTAAAGGCTGGTATGAAACATATATCAAATCAACCTGTAAATATATTAAAAGTGAATGCTATACAAATTCAGTGTAACATCATAACAGGAGCATATATGAATAATTCTCCCGCACATATACTACACGAGTTCGCATTAGACGTACCACCAGGCTATAAATTAGATGTTATTGCTAATAACCTAATTTATTTACCAGTAAACGTCAAAGAAATAACATATCTCAAAATTTGGATTGTTGACCAAGAAAATCGTGCAGTTAATTTCAGAGGTGAAGAAATAACACTTAGATTACATCTTAGACCCAGAAAAAAATGATAATTTACAATAAAACTAAGCACATTAAAGTTAATAGGGTCATTCCTACTAATCATATTAAAGCTATAAGACCATCATTATCGAAAGAAAACACCACCTTTTTAAAATTGCTTAAGTTAAAAATAAAGAAAAATGTCTGATATACTCAATGTCATTGAAAAACCGTATTCTGATGAAAATATAATAAAAAAAGATTATCACAGCTATGTGCCCTATATTCAATCATTTAAAAACAATGATGAAATTCGAATTACACTACAAAATCAAGACTTATATGTTCTTCCGTCTGAAAGCTACTTATATATAGAAGGAAACATTAAAAACACTAAAGCTTGGATCACACGATTGCCGCAAATGCACCAATATGACACAATTTTGATTGTGCTTTATTGACGCATAATAATGAAATTGTCCCAATAAAATATTTTGAAATCACACGATTGCCCTGTTTTATACAAATTTAATTGCCGCTAGTTGGTACAAAGCGAAATGGGTACAATAATTGCCGCAGCACAGTCACACGATTGTTCTTACGTGTGCCAACTGCGAAAAATGTTTTATTATTGATAAATTTAATTTTTATTTTTAATTTATTCCTACTAAAAGAAACACATAAGAGTAAATTTATTAAAAAAGGCAAATATTGGCGCGTATTGTTCTGTTTAATTGCCGCACAAGAAACCAATAAATATTGGTACATTTTTGTCATTTTTATTGACGCGCATTTGCATATCAAGTAGTCACACGATTGCCGCACCAGGGTTGCATTTTATTGGTAAAAGTAAGCACAATATTGCCCTCGATTGGTACATGAGGCCATTGATTGTGCAGTCACACGATTGGGGTATTAAAAAGTGTGAAAATTGGTGCATTGCGGCAATCGTGTGATCCCAGCTTAAAGGTGAAGAAGCGTCAGAAAATACTAGATTGAGGAATAATTGTGTTGCATACTTATTTGATGAAATACGGTATGAGATTAATGGTGTTGAAATTGATCGTACTCGATACTTGGGAATATCCAGTACAATTAAGAATTATGTCTCACTAAATGAATTTGAAAGCAATATGATGAGAAATGCAGGGTGGAATATTTCTGAAGACCTGTCAATGCGAAAATTTAATTTTTATATTCCCCTTAAACTACTATTGGGATTTGCTAAGGATTTCAATAAAATCATTTTAAATAGTAAACATGAACTTATTCTTTTACGAAGTTCAAATGATGATAAGGCTAATGAAAAATTAAGTTTATCGATTAAAAACATAACATGGAGAATACCACATATTCACCTATCAGATACACGAAAAATACAAATAATGAAGATTATAAAGGAGGGTGTTTCATTACCCATAGCATTTCGCAGTTGGGACTGTTATTTTAATCCAACATTTTGCGGAGGCAGAAATCACAACTGGAATATTAAACTATCAGTGAATAGAGAAAGGCCAAGATTTCTTTTATTCGTATTAGAAAACGATAATAAATATATACATTCAGATTTGAAAAATGTTAAAGTGCATTTAAATTCAGAATCGTATCCATATGATGATTTAAATTTAAAATTTGAGGAGAATCGATACGCTATTTTGTATGATATGTATGCTAAGTTTCAACAAAATTACTATATGAGAGAAGCACAACCTCTTCTTTCATGTGAGAAATTTAAAAATATTCCAATTGCAGTAGTTGATGTTAGTTATCAAAATGAAATTGTTAAAAATGGGCCTATCGATGTGAAAATTGAGTTCGAGACAAGTAGTACAGTACCAAAAAATACAAATGCTTATTGTTTAATCCTACACGATCGTATGATGGAGTACACACCTTTAACTGGAATTGTTCGATAAGTTATATAATCTATTTTAAAATACATTCTAATACTTACTTTTTTTTCATTTAATTTCTATTAAATAAAGAATAAAACTGTTGGTTTTTTTTTTTAAATAAATTTTGGTTTTTTTTTTATTTTATGTATTTACATGTATTATATATAACAGAGTACAACACATGATTTGCCAACTCAATTCTGTGAACTGTATGTGAAATTAGACCCAAAAAGAAGAATTTCTGCATCATTCGTTTTCTTCTTACCTGCGATTTGAAGTTAGTACTATCGTATAGGGGAATTTATCACGTTTTAGGCCCTGTTGTTTGACATAGCTCGACAACCACTAGCCCAATTTAGTTGAAATAAATTTTAAATTAAGAATTACAATTCCCTTAATCTGTTCATATATTGTTTTCCTATACAAGTAACACTTTTGAAGTTAAAAATGAATGTATGAAGGGAAAAAATTATTTTTTGCCTAAAAATTGAAATTTTTTTTTTTAAAATACATAAAAAATGCAAAATGGAAAAAAGTTTCAAGTCTAGTTATTTTTTCGCAAAGTCACATAACCTATGAGCAAAATGAGACAAAGATCATAAAAATCGATGCACGCGTTTCGCTTTTATTCGCAATTGAGTAAAGGTATGAATTTCAAAAATCAGTTATAGCCACCACCCTTAAAATAAAAATATAAATTAAAAAATTATCATGCAAAAAAAAACTTTATTTATAAAAACTTAATGAAAATAAAATAATATGCAATTAATACGCAATTATAATATGCATAAAAACAAAATTTAGAAAATTTTTTCAATTATTGTCAATTATTGGCGTTGTCGGTATGATGTTGCGCTGACATTTTGCTGTGTGAGTTTTCTTCTCTTCAAAAATGATGTCAGCCATTCGGAGTCGTGTTGTGATAGTTCCAGCTTGGCCACAATGTAATCCATTTCGATTTGTGGTAGCGGTTGTGGTGCACTATTTTCAATATCGGGTATCCAATCAGCATCATCCAAATCGGTCGGATTGGTGAAAACGGTTTCGGCTAGCAGGGACACAGTATCCGCACTCGGAGGTTTAGGTGCATCGGTATCAGCAGGGCGTTGCACTGGAAGTGTGGCAGTAAATGCAGCAGTGTATACTTTTGTTTTCAATTGTTGTCTGTTTAATCGAGGACGAAAATTTATGCATGCATAGCACCTGGATTCATCATGTCCAGTTGTGTCTTCCACCCAAATTACTGGCTTCATAAAAGATAACTTTCTACTTTTTCCGTGAATCCATTTTAGAAGGGTAGTATAACAACTGTTGCACACTGTGTTCGGCGTAAAATTTGCACCACTTAAATCTGCTTCATCGAAATAATTACAATACGCGGTTTTGAATTGCTCAGTAAACAAATTTTTTCGATCTTTTTTCTGTATTTTTCGGACGATATGACCACAAACGTAACAATATTCATCCAAATATGGGCACTTGTTGTTTTCCATATTGATATATTTTATGTTTTGTTGTTATTCACTTTTAAAAAACTGGAGAAAAATCACTTTTACTGTTCGCGTTCGTCGGCACTGGCTGAATGCCAAAAATCGATCAATGCACACCTATAAATACTACGTATTTTTGAATATTTTACTGCCAGGTACTTATAAATGGGCGCATATTTTAAGGGCGGCTGGCTATATACCTGATTCAGCACTTGTACGTTTCAAACTGTGCAAAACTTTCCAAATAATGACCACCCTTAAATGTGGGTGCAATTTCTGTAAAAAAATCATATAGGTAGCCACCGGAAAAACCCAAATAATAAAAAGGTCCACTTTCCGTTTAATTGTCCACGTACATTTATTACCGCAATCATAAAAATCAAATAACCTTTTGTTTATTCCTTTTTTTTTTAATTCTCAGAATCATGAAAAAGGTGTCAATATTTTCTCCAAATAATGTTGTGCATATCTCGAGCAAATTTTTGAAATTCATACATTTACTCAATTGCGAATAAAAGCGAAACGCGTGCATCGATTTTTATGATCTTTGTCTCATTTTGCTCATAGGTTATGTGACTTTGCGAAAAAATAACTAGACTTGAAACTTTTTTCCATTTTGCATTTTTTATGTATTTTTAAAAAAAAAAATTTAAATTTTTAGGCAAAAAATAATTTTTTCCCTTCATACATTCATTTTTAACTTCGAAAGTGTTACTTGTATAGGAAAACAATATATGAACAGATTAAGGGAATTGTAATTATTTCAACTAAATTGGGCTAGTGGTTGTCGAGCTATGTCAAACAACAGGGCCTAAAACGTGATAAATTCCCCTATACGATAGTACTAACTTCAAATCGATACTAACTTCAAATCGCAGGTAAGAAGACAAAACGAATGATGCAGAAATTCTTCTTTTTGGGTCTAATTTCACATACAGTTCACAGAATTGAGTTGGCAATCAATTAACTGAAAAATGTTGTACTGTGTAATTTTTAATACTACAAGGTAATGTATATATATTCTATACTAATTATTTAGTGACTCAATATCACTAATTAACCTACTTAATTCTAAATTACCATTATCAGTATCTAACTGATAATGGTGCCATGCAAGTGTATTAATCTCATCATTTCTTATTTTACGTTTACTATCAATAAAATTTAAAGCTATTTTATTAACTCTATTTGTTAGTATTGTGTGTAACTTAGATGTGAATGTGTACATACATGCCCCTACTGATTTCTTATTAAATAAGATATGTTTATAACGATCTGTAGTATAATTGTCTACCACGCATTTTTTAACCCGCTTAGCTTTTTTAATATCTTTATCATCTTCAACTGTGAAAGAATAAGCTTTGGGTCCTAAGCCTACATATTCAGTGATGAATTTACCTTCAGTTTCATCTTTCACCATTCCAAGTACTTTTTTATTTAATTGAGGAAAGTTAAATGGATTATTTTGTGAATATGCTGATGTGTCAAAGAGTGTTTTTAAATCTCCTCTTATATCATCATAGAAATCATCAGTTTTAATTGAGTAAATAAAAGAGTCAGTGTCCATATAATTGAGATTTATTTTATCTCCGAATTTAGGTTTCATATACTCATAATGGAAATCATACATTTTTCATTTTGATAGATCAAGTACACAAAAGCCTAAATAAATGAGTTTATTGTAATATGTCAAAGTTTTGTTCATTTGTACAGCCCATAATTTATCAGTAAACTGTGAAATACTGTGAAAATTTGGTTTTGCTATAAGTTCACCTACACCCAATCGGTTACGGCTGGTACGTTCCCACTCACTAACCAACCGAACGTCTTTTCTCTTATCGACATTTTTCATGGTTTTACCATACACAGCATTATTGAGCAATTTATAGAAATCTTTTTCAAATTGATTCTTGGCTTCTGTTCTATGTGTCGTATTTAAATCTATGTATGTCTCTAACCACGGCTTTTGATTAAATTTCAGAATTCGGTGAACTTTTTCCAAAACCAATCCATTATTTAAACATTGCTCTAATGTTTTATAATGTATGACATATTTCTTTTTGTTAGATAGATCAGAAATTAATTTTTCATATTTACTCCCACCAATTATTTTGTTTTCCACACAGAATGGCAGGTCATTATGATAATCATGACAGCTAGACGGGTATGATAAATCGACTTCATAAATATAACCAACATCTGAGTTATGTGGAATATTTTTGGGGTGAATGAAGTCATTTGTCCAACTGAAGCCTCCATATGGTAGTGACTCTGACATTGCCCAACCATAAAGATTATTTGCGTCTAAATATAAAATGTATTCGGACGGTTTTGTAGGATCATAATCATTAAGATATTTATGATTCGCCTTACTATACCTCTTACTACATTGTGAAAGACCACCACGAAGATCTGTTAATAATTCTAGCTCAATTCTTGTATATTTTAACATTGCATCCCAAGAAAGCCCTGGGATGGTATAATAATGTGGAGGATCTAGGTTATAAATCTTCTTACAGAGCTTTCTGAAGTTTTCAAATATATCTGTAAGTAACAACACGTCAGTTTTTAAATACAGCTCCATGTAATCCTTAATAGTCTCACAATCAAATTTTGTCCATATATTTTGTGCTAGCAAATAATCTTCTTCTGAACATTTTTTATCATTTAACCTACTATAAAATGCTTCAAATGGTGGGAGTTTCTTTTCATTTAATTTTTCAAATGAATTTAAATATTCATAAGGAAAAACACCCTTTCGCTTCATAAGAGAAAACTTCTCAGCATCTGGAAAATATTTTCTAACTGCATTTAAATCTTGATCATTGAGGTTACTAGCTAATGATTCCAAACCAGATGCCATAAATCTTAAAGAGTCTAAAAATCTAAGCTCAATTTTTTTTCCAGTTTTATAATCTCGCACCTTTTCAAGTTGTTTTGAAATAATATGCTGAGGAATATTTTGCTTCACTTTTCTTATATACAACTCATTTATATAATCATCAATTTCTTCATCAGTATATACCCGAACAGTATGCGACAAAGAAATGTATAATTCTTTATTTATTGGAATTACATTTGTCTCCCCTTTAATACTAAGTAATTCTTTAATAAATAAGTGACAGTCATATTTCGAAAAATTATGGAAAAATATAGGAATAAAATTTGGAATTTTAAAATTTAAATTACACGAATTATGTGCAGCCCCTCTATATTTTCCTGATAAGTGGCAGTGATCTCTCACAGCTAGTTCATCGCCTAGTGCTAAACCGCAAATATGACAGTTAATAGAGTTTAAAAATTGTTCTTCTTCTAAGGGGGTTAATGAATGCATGGGTACAATTTTTTCATAATACTTCTTATACATTTGTCTACATTCATTTATTAAATTATTTACAAAATGTTGCCCTACATTAACACTACTTCTACTACTACTACTACTACTACTACTACTACTACTACTACTACTACTACAACTACTACTACTACTACTACTACTAAACATTTTAAACTTATCTAAATTTTCATTAAAATTACACTTAATATTAAAACCATATGCACATAGAACATGTTTTTTTGTATATCTACTATTTTCATTAATACTACTTACATCTACTTCCTCGAGAACGCATTCAAAATCCACATACACAGTGAACGGGAGATCCATTTGGCGCTCATGATGGGAAAACTTTATGACTGATTTTTCTCCCTCCGGCATCTTGGGAATGCACTCTCCACATTCTTTTTCTTTGTGAAAAAGCATTTTTCCGGTATGTCTGTGTGGTAAAGGCATGCGTTGCAAAATATAATTCTTCCAGATATTTGACTTGATTCTGAACATACATTTGGCCCTCTTTCAAATATTCATTTACATTCAAATTCAGTAGCTCGTTTCTGTATTTCTCGCATCGCAAATTTTCTCATATTAAGTGTGAAACAAAAAATTCCATCGTTTCTCGATTTGGGAGAAAAAAGTGTTTCTGTATTTAAATGCGAGAACAGACAACACAGATTTTGTTTTAACTGGAATACTTCCAGTAATTAAGTGTCAAATGCAAGCGAAACGTCAACGAAAGAAATATATATAATAAAAATAAGGCTGCCAGATTTAAAGATTTATCGACATTTTGACGATTTTTTTTTTTGTTCCAAAATTGGCAAAGTGACAATTTGCTGATTTTTTTCTAGTGACGATTCAGTCTTTGAAATAAAACAATTTTAAATAGTTTTATATGTTTGTGTATTAGGCACCACAGAAAACCGATATCTTTAAAAACAAGGCAGATTAAAAATGTATCGGCAAAAGCAAAATTTCGAACGGAAACTGCTTAATTTTTATTTGCTTGGATTATTTAATACATTTGTTTGTGTGATCAAAAGATTAAAATATTACCCCATTTTTGCCTTTTACTTTGTCCAAAAGTGTTTAGTTTATTTCAATATGATATTTTGTCACTCCTTTGTGTGATTTCTGCAGGGAAAAATAACAATCTGACATTTTAAACTCTTATCGGATTAAGGAAAATAAAATAAATAATTTTATTTAAATAGACCTCAAGCTTATGTATGTATAAAATATGTATTTTACCCATGAACTTAATTTATTTTTTTTTTTTTTTTTTGATTATGTGTTTATATGATAACAATTTGTGATTATATGATAAAAATCGAACAAAATTCGTCAAAATTAATTTTAAATTGTCC
This sequence comes from Pollenia amentaria, assembly GCA_943735925.1. NCBI lineage: Eukaryota > Metazoa > Arthropoda > Insecta > Diptera > Polleniidae > Pollenia > Pollenia amentaria. Next base: position 76,166,857 of record OX031010.1, read on the forward strand.
GAAAAAATAGACGATTTTTTTATTTTTTCTTAGGATATTGACGTTTTTTTCACAAATTTATCTGGCAGCCCTGCATAAAACAAACACAATGAAAGGCCAAAAAATTTAAATAACAAAATATAACAATTGTGTTTTATATACTTGTTTTCATCATTTAAATTCTTTCTTTTAAAATAAAATAAAATAATACACATTCTTGTGTACATACATACATAATTTGGGCTCCATTTTTTTAAATTTTGTTTTCTCGCATCAATTTCAAATATGACTTATTGTGACAGTTCTTGTGAGAAACTTTTTGCAAAATATTGTTACAGAAACACTTGTTCTCACATCCTTCCAATAATTGCTGGAAAATTATTTAAATGACAGATAATTCTCGCAAAGTAAAAGTACAGAAACACTTATGTGAGAAAAAACCATTTTTTGTTTCATATTGCACTGTTTTTGTCATAATTCACTTGTTTCATGCGGGAAATTTTACGATGCGAGAAATACAGAAACGGGCTACAGATCTCCTTTCGGAAAACGATACGTCAAAAGTCGAGATTTAAATGAATTTTTTATTAATTGAATCCGGTTTCCAATTCTCTCCTGTACATTTTTCTTGTGTTCGGGTTGGGAGCAATGAATAAACCACTGTTGTGGTTGAATTTTAGCATTACAATCCTCACACGTAATAAAAGATTCTGAACATGACTCAGGCTTTTGTTGTTTAAATGGTATAATTGATTGTAACATCGATAGACGCTTCCTAGATGCATCCGATGTTGAAGGATGTTCATCCATTTCTTCTACTTGTTGTTGTTGTTGCTCTTGTTGGTGTTGTTGTTGTTGTTGCTGTTGTTGCTGTTGTTGCTGCTGCTGCTGCTGTTGTTGTTGTTGCTGTTGTTGTTGCTGCTGTTGCTGTTGAAGGAAATCTAGATGGATTTCCATATGTTTTTTCCTCTCCATTGATGTCAGGGATATATGATTGCACACATCACATGGCACATAAATTTGAATATGTTTTTTTAAACTTTCTTTCTTTTTATATTGGTTTTGGCAAATTTCACAAATTAGTACACTAGCCATTATTATTATTTTAAATATTAATTTCTTTTTTTATTTTCACAAAAAAAAACACAAACTTTCTTAAGCAAGTCTACTTTAGAAACTAATGAATAGAATATATTTAAAACCTTATATATACTTTCAAATATCTATACAATCGTAAATTTACTTATCAACAAATAAAATGTAAGACTGTCTGTATATCTGTCTGTCTGACTAACTTTCCTTTTCCCCCTTTTTTTCTTCTCTTTTCTTTTAAAAATCAAAAATAAATACTTTGAATTTTTCTTCCACCCAAATAATAATTGAAAAACCATTTGCTTTTACAAAACCGGTCGGTCTGTATGTCTGTCTGTCTGTCTGACTAACTTTCCATGACATACACTTTCTTATCTGAAAATATTTATGTAGGTATATGTATGTCATAAATTATTTATTATTAAGTAACCGAATTTTAAACATCAATTACATATACATACAATTTTTTTTTTTTTTTAATAACTTAATAAATTCACAATTTAATTAGTTTTTTCCCCCTTTTTTTCTGTCCATCCAATAATTTTTTTTTTATCACCTAATTCAAGAAAAAAAAGCCTTATCAAAAATATTTTCCAATTGCTTCTACAAGTTGTTTCGAATACACTCGATCATTACAACAAGCAAAACAACAACAACCACAACATCCCTGCATCTGGCTCTCCATAATCACACATAAAAAAATAAAAAAAATGCGCTTATCAGCTTTGTGTGTTTTTCCAACAAAAATTTTTTCTTCACATAAAAAGATAGAATTATCAACAATATTTTCCAATTGCTTCTACAAGGTCTGTATGTCTATCTATCTATCTCTATGTCTGTCTGGCTGTCTGGCTGTCTGTCTATCGATCACAACAAAAGAAAGGCTTCAACAATGCACCCAACACTTGAGCAATGAAAAAAATTGCCAAAATTGTGACGTCATGCATAAATAATAAAATATGATGAGCACGTGATCCAACTAAAGACAGTACTAGTTGTTAGTATTATATTTTCTTTTGGTTTCGTTACTATTTTTTTCATTTGTTTTTTTTTTTTTTTTTTTTTTTTTTTTTTTGTTTTGTTTTAATTTATGAGACAATCAAATTGCAAGAGAAAAAAACATACTTATTTCTTGTTTAGCAATGAAAGATGATAATCAATAAATAAGCAAATCAATGAATTAAACACAAGTAATACAAAAAAAATACTATTACCACTCACCGCTTTTACTCCTCGTACGATGAAGGCCTTCAGCATATGGGATGTCTGCTAAGTTAATGAGAATTTAATTTTTAAGATGATTAGCTTAAATTTTTTTTTCTCTGCAATTAATTATTCGAAACCGGGAACGTTTTAGTGCTAAATAAAAAAATGGAAAATAATTGACAAAAATTCAGCAAAATTTATGAAACTTCAAAAACGATACTTAAATAAATAGGTTTGTATTACAACGTTGAGGACCCAATGGTAGATTATGGTATTAACTTTTGAGAAGACCCTCCACGTGTTAAGTATTCTGTGGTTTTAGATACACCTCTACAGTGACGGAGGTAGGGTGTGTTTAGCATAGACCTATGATAAACTGTGTTAAGTTTTGTTTTTTTTTCTGCAGGTGAATTGCCGGGAACTATTGAAGATACTTTCTTCCGGCGTCTTGGCCGGAAAATATACAGCGTATCTTTTTATCACTATCTAGCTTCTTTCTTTTTTTTTATTTATGACGGATAACCTTAGAACTTATTTTACACAAACTTGACTTTTCGTTTATCAAACTTAAGTTCCAATGCCAGGTTATGTGATTACTTAAGAAAATTTTGCCCAATTCTTTGCTTTGAAAAAGATGTTCTCGCGTCAAACTTTAAAAGTAAAAGAACTTTCTGAACATTTCGAACGCTTCAGGAAACTTTAATCGTATGTTTTTTTTTACACAAAAAAAGGGAAAAAAAGACGTAAGGTGCAAAGGGAAAAATACACTGTGTTATCGACCGGCCATATATCAGACAACCGGTGGCAACATCTTATACTTTTCTACTACTAAATTTTATGTCTTTTATTAATTCATTAAATCCACTCGAATCGTACGTACATAAACTTTAAAAATTTCCCACGTTCCCAGGTAAATACAACCTTGTTTACATTAAATTTTAGCTTTTGTTTTTATACCGGCGTACACATCCCGATCGGTGTCAAGACATAAACCACTTCCATATCTGTCATAATCATTTATTTATGTTAAGTGTTCAGCGGACCACTGCTATGTTGGGGTTACCATAATGTAAAGAAGTTATTTCAATTTGTAAAAGGAAAATAAAATTAAAAACCGTCATTACAAAACCAAGTAATATTGACCTTGTGGGTTACAATATTAATTGGAGATTGACCAGGTTTTCTTATAGTAAATACTAAGAAAATGTTCGTTTAACTTAAGGTGTTAAGAATTGTGTAAAACGAAGTATCTCTAAGTATTTGCTTAAATATTTTGATAATATTGTATCAAAACTAATTATAATTTCCAGACAATATATGTATATGCGCAATAATTGAAATGGATTACATTTGTGAATTATATCACGATATTAGCATTGGTATGTCTAATGTAAACAAAATAACCACTGTGATTAAGGATCAGGGCCGAATGTCCTTGGCATGATAAGTTCCTAAAATGTTTCCGTTGGAATTTTCCAAAATATAATAGTTATTTCCCACTTTCTCTCTTATTTAGAAACAGAGGAGAAAGTTTGGCGTTATAATTCTTTGCGGCTGAACTTTGCGAGAAATTTCTTCTAAGGACTTCTTGACCGACTTTGAATGAAATAGGACGAGTACGTAAATTATATTGGGCCTGGTTACGTTTATATGCTGCGGATATATTCTTTCTAAGTTCCAATCTCAATAATTTAAGATTGTCGTCTCTAGACAGGGAAAAAGATGGTTCATCTAAAAGTTGTAACTGGGAGAGCAATTTATAGGAATCACCGTGTGTAATCATGTTAAAACCAAAGAGCGCATGATATGGGGAGCAGTTAATTGATTGATGTTTCGAATTTCTTAGGGCACAGCTAATAAAGCTAAGATTCTCATCCCAACATTTTTGATCGCCCTTAAGAAATGCTCGGATTCCACTGATAATGGACCGATTTACGCGTTCCGACGCGTTGGATTGGGGTGAATAGATTGCCGTTTACATATGATTTATTCCTAATGACGTCAAAAAGCTTTAAAACCCATTTGCGCGAAACTGAGAGCCATTATCACTTACCACAATTTCAGGTACACCGTAAATATGAAAAATGTTTTTCAGTAGAAAATCCTGAATAACTGAGGACGTAAACTTCTTCACCGGGCAAATCCAATGAAACTTGGTTAAGTGATCTAACACAATTAAAATTCCCAGATTACCGCTTTTGCTTCTAGGGTATGGGCCGATAAAATCTATAAATAGTCTTTGAAACGGACTAATAGAGGTTATGGATTTCCCCATCTCTGGCTTCATTATAAAATTAGGCGATTTGGTAGTTCTACAAACTTCACATGTCCTAACATCTCTAATCAGACCGGGCCAAAAGAAGCTACGTCGGATTAAATCTAATGTTTTCGTCATTCCACCATGGCAAGATACTTTGGCGTGAAAATATGAAATAATGTCCTTACGTAGCTTTTCTGGCACCCATAGTTTCCAGGCTTGTTCCTCCTGTTCTACGTTTCCGCTATAATGCTCCGTTCTGATATAAATAAACTTGTCACTGATTTTGACATCGATATACTTGCAGGGATTTGCCAAAATTTTTTCTTTTAAAGCTTGATAGTCTTCGTCAAAGAAGTGGGGCGAATTCAAATCAATTGCTGGCTCAGTGATTTCTAACGATGAAATTTCCTCACAATGAATCCGAGATAAGGCGTCGGGCACTATATTTTGTTTACCTTTACGATGGCTCGTAGTAAATTTGTAGGCTTGTAGTTTAAAAACCCATCGCGCTAGCCTACCACTCAAATCGGGCAGTTTCATTAGCCAAATTAAACTGGCATGGTCGGTAACTACTTCGAATTCCTGAAGCTCCAGGTAGCACCGAAACTTTTTTATTGCTTCTAAAGCCGACAAACATTCGCGTTCTGTTACGCTATAGTTCCGCTGTGCGGAATTTAGTTTTCTAGACATAAAGGCGAATGTTTCAAATCAGCAGGAATTAGTTCATCCATTAAGCGGCACATAGTTTGGGGAGCGTTGCACAGTCCAAACGGCATGACCTTAAATTGGTATAGCGGTCGCCCAGGGACTGTGAACGCTGTAAGCGGTTTCGCCTCATCGGCTAGGCCGATTTGCCAATATGCGTCCTTTAAATCGTGTTTGGAAATTAAGTTGGCTCGCGGAGGGCGGGAAAATATTCCCTCTATGTTAGGCAACGGATAGGCGTCTTTCTTGGTTACAAGATTAAGTTTTCTGGCGTCTAAGCACAGACGGACTTTATTTGGTTTAATTACCAAACGCATGGGAGAGCTCCATGGATAATTTGAAGGTTCTATGACGCCTTGGGCCAACATACGATCGATCTCTTCAAACATCAGTTTCTCCACGGCCTGAGAAACTGGATAAAACCTTTGTTTAATTGGCTTGGCATCGCCAATGATTATTTCATGTTGAATCATGTGGGTTTTCCCTAGGCCTTGTTTATCAAAATTTGGGAAGAGAGCAATTACTGCCTCTAATTGTCGCTGTTGGCATAGTGTAAGGGGATACTTGTTATACTCTAGTTTTTTGACTTCGGAATAATTTAAATCAGACAATGTGGACAGGACATTTGACTTATATTCACAGACAGACGAACTAAATACCATTACTGACTCGAAAATGTCCGGCGCAAGTTGAAAGGCCTTCCAAAAATCCAATCCTAAAATCAATCTCTGAGATAATGTTGGGACAACTAATATTTTTATTTGCTGAATTTGATTTTTAAAGGACATATGAACATCCAGATAGCCTAATACCTTTTGATGTCTACCATCGGCAGTTTTAACGACAGATTTTAATTTATGATAGGATATTTAGAAAAATCGTAAAGTGCTAAATCTGACCCTATACAACATACGTTTGCGCCAGTGTCCAGAAGACCGAGTTCAGAAAAATGTAGGAACCTAACTTTTGCGTAATAACGCTCATCACGGGGATTTGTAACGATCGCGGAAATTATAAATTTCGAGGCAAATTTACGACACTTAAAATAATTTCTTAATCTAATTGTGGACCTTTTTGGACATTGTTTGGGGATGGTTAAACCGGATACTTCAAAAATTCTATTACGAGCAGAAATATAATCTGACCATCTTTCATGGTATGGCCGAATTGGGTAAATATTTGTACCAGACTTGTGCAAATCCAAATAGGCTGAATGCTCTGGTCTTAAAATTTCAATTTTGGATGCATACACATTATTAGTTCCAGCTTGAGTGGTGTTAGTGGTCATAGTAGACGAATCAATAGGGTTAGTTGACGACATATTACTATCTTTATTCGATCCTTGTTCGAACTCGAATACTGATAGTTTTTTGATTGATTACGTTTTGTAAGACAGAATTGACATTTCGGTTTGTAGGTATTTTTGCTCCACAGCCATAACAAAAAACAGACCTCTCCTTCTCACAATCTTCCCAGTGATGACCGGGATCATCGCAGTTCCAACATACTCTAAGAAATGGTTGTTGAATTGCGTCAACCTTACTATCGGGGTTTACAAAATCGATAACATCATTCTCTAATTCAATTTCCGCAACATTTATTCTGGGTATTAAAACATTTTTTTGCATGAATGCCCTTTTACAGTTATCATCTCCTAACAAATTCTCTCACATTTGTACAAGCTTACGGAGGTGAGCTAGAGAATAAACAGGCACATACAACAGCTCGTGTCGGATATCAGGGCGAAGATTTCTGCTCAATATTTCGATAAGTTCCTGTTCTGACATGGGTGAGCTTAATCGGTCTAAATTTATAGAAATGGACTCATAAAATGATTCGAAATTTTCCCCAGGCTTTTGTTTTCTGCTTCGAATTTCCTCCTTAATATCGAAGTCAGATTTAAACTCCTTATACTGATAGCGAATGGCAGCGCAAAATTCATCCCAGACAACATTTTGGACTTGTTTATTATATCTCCAAAACCAGTCTCGAGCCTTACCAGAGAGTAGAATATGCAAATTTTTGCAAATTCCATCAAAATCACTATTAAAATTCTCTGCGGTCAAGGAGCGTACCCTATAGAGAAATTCCTCTACATTTAAACCTTTTGTAGATCCATCGAACTTAAGGTTCCAGTTCTGTACTATAGAGGTTATCTTGTATGCTCTAAGTGAAAAATTATGATCGTTATGGGAGGAAGAAGAAGAATTAGGTTGGTGTGCATTAAATTGAGGAGATGAATTTATATTTGTGTTATGATTCCCTGCCCCAGAAGTAGTGGTACGATTCATATTTTGCAACAATCTTGATACAGTAGTTTCGATCATTTGATTAATCTGCCCATAGTCAATTACATTATTACCCTCCTCTGCCCTTTGAGGTGTGTTATTTACAAAATTAGCAGAATTTCTAAACGTATGAGAATTTCTTGGGGCTTGTCCCATTGGGGAAGCAACTTGTTCGGACTGTTGTTCGCGAAGATGACTATAGCTTATGTTAACTAATGGATCCGGATTTGCATCCTGAAATAAATTTCGACTCTGAGTTCTGGTGTTATATTGTTTAGCCAACGCGCCGCGACCTTTTCCACGAGGAACATTCGCTTGGGGTTTTGGAACACGTATGGGTATATTAAAATTTTTACTTGCAATACTTAAAGGTTGAGAAGTAGGTACTGTTGGAATTATTTGGAATCTAGTAGAACGTAAATCAGATAACTCACACGGACGTTTCCACGAAGGACATTCTGTCGATTCGGATAAAGTTCTTTCAATACAATTTCGATGAAATAAATGTTCACAATGCGCAATTACTAAACATTCTTGTTCTGTAGACATGACCTTATCGCAAATAATGTAAGCGAAAACAAACTATTCCTTTTCACCAAAATTAAAATATTTGCGAGAAAAAAAATATAAGATCGCCAGTGCCAATTAGAATAATTTGAAAAAAAACGGTATTTTTTTCGAAAAATGGGGATTTTACTTATAACTATAGACAAAAATATTTATTTTCCGGTAAGAATTAACTTTTAACTAAAGCATACAGCTTAGGTTAGAAACCAGCTTTATTCGTATAGAATTTGTATACCCAATGTTGTTTGGATTTTTTTCTTCAAAGAATTATTTATAAAACGTTTAACGAGGTAAACAATATGCCAAGTTATACTCCCGTTGAATAGTGTTCTATATTTTATTCTTATCAAATAGAAAATATATGTATGTATATGTGTATATAAATTATTTCCAAGAAATTTTGATTTTCGCAAGTTTTCTTTCAGATATGGCTAAATTCATAAGGCTATAAAAATACGATGTATTTAAAATGCAAGCTGGTTAAGACCAGATTAAAATTTCAATTAACAATTATATATAATTTAAAAACGTTGTAACACACCCAGCAAATATATATTATTCAATTAAAAATCGGTAACATTTATCGGATACTTAAACGCCAACTGCAAAATAAATATATTCCTAATAAACGCGCAACTCTGTGCACTCAGTTACAAATATTCTTAAATAATTTATTTTCATTAACCTTAAGACTCCCTATCTTAGATAAATGTTCAATACAGTGACCAAAATAAAAAGAATTTTTGATAGCTTATCGGTCGAGATCTCCAAACTTGTTACACCTCAGAGAATCGAGAATCCTGAAAAGTTCTAAAATATATTTTATGTAAAAATCATATATTGAAATCTATGTAAGATAAAGTATCTGAAATTTTAAACCAGACAATAACCGAGCCGTAAAGAAGTACTAAGTGGTACCTCTTCGGGCCCCACGTTGGGCGCCATTTTCTGTAATGTAAACCTAGATTTTTCTACAATTTTAAGATTTTAGTTAAAACCTAGTAAGTTTTAGTTTTACTACAAAAGAACTGGGGAGCCATTAATGCAGCTTCTAGCTTCAGCCGGGTTGGGGGATTCGTTGTACTTTTTAGTAAAATCAAGTTAATTACAAGAAAAAATTGTATTATAGACTCCCATAAGTATTAAAAAAAATTAAACCCCATGGTGACAATCACTTTTTCTATATTCTTGGCTTGCATTTTAAATAAGACTCACAGATGTACTGGAGCCATGGCAATACATTTCCCACCCTAGCCAATGTTCCGATCCTTGCCATAATTTTGCTATCGAAACCCCTAACAGAATATAACCTCACATGAAATTTAGCTCATTTCTTCAAGAAAACCAGTATTTAAACTTAGAACCGCATTATGTTCGATTTAATTCAATTCAACTTTATTCAATAAATGATGTTATTTAAAAAAAACAACACAAAAAAGATTATGTTGTTTGTATAAAAAAATTAGCGTTTAACTAAACAAAAAAAAAACATTATTTCCAAAAGTTAGATATACAAAAAAAATTATTACATTAATTAACGATTCAATACATATGTTTATGAAGGTGCATAAAAATTCGGATTATGTCGTACCAATATGGAATGAGATTTTAACAATGAGAGGGAGATCTGGTGTCAGTCTCAAATTGTGTCAACCAAAAGAAAATATGAAAGACTAAGTAACGAGTAAAAAAACAATTGAGCAATGAAAAAAATTGCCAAAATTGTGCCGTCATGCATAAATAATAAAATATGATGAGCACGTGATCCAACTATAGACAGTACTAGTTGTTAGTATTATATTTTCTTTTGGTTTCGTTACTATTTTTTTCATTTGTTTTTTTTTTTTTTTTTTTTTTTTTTTTTTGTTTTGTCTTATGAGACAATTAAATTGCAAGAGAAAAAAAACATACTTATTTCTTGTTTATCAATGAAAGATGATAATCAATAAATAAGCAAATCAATGAATTAAACACAAGTAATACAAAAAAAAAAAATACTATTATCACTCACCGCTCTTACTCCTCGTACGATGAAGGCCTTCAGCATATGGGATGTCTGCTAAGTTAATGAGAATTTAATTTTTAAGATGATTAGCTTAAATTTTTTTTTTTCTCTGCAATTAATTATTCGAAACCGGGAACGTTTTAGTGCTAAATAAAAAAATGGAAAATAATTGACAAAAATTCAGCAAAATTTATGCAACTTCAAAAACGATACTTAAATAAATAGGTTTGTATTACAACGTTTAGGACCCAATGGTAGATTATGCTATTAACTTTTGAGAAGACTCTCCACGTGTTAAGTATTCTGCGGTCTTAGATACACCTCTACAGTGACGGAGGTAGGGTGTGTTTAGCATAGACCTATGATAAACTGTGTTAAGTTTTGTTTTTTTTTTCTGCAGGTGAATTGCCGGGAACTATTGAAGACACTTTCTTCACCGACGACAGCAATCGTTGATAGACGACTTCTCTTTGGAGGGGGTGCTGCTATTAACTACTTGGTTTGTGATATAATTGATGAGCAATTATCTAAACTAAAACCCAGGCACCAGGTAGTCTTAGTACAGAGTTAAATTCCCTAGGTGTTTGAGGGGTGGAGACTCCAGACCAACTTGTCTTTTGTGAGGTTAAGTCCACCAGATGATTGATGTAGTAAGTTGACGCTGTCTTACTAGTTTTTTTCTAGGATGGTTGAATCTCCACGTAAATTTATCAACCTTTGGGCGTTGAATGCGTCTTGGCCGGAAAATATACAGCTATCTAGCTATCACTATCTAGCTTCTTTCTTTTTTTTTATTTATGACGGATAACCTTAGAACTTATTTTACACAAACTTGACTTTTCGTTTATCAAACTTAAGTTCCAATGCCAGGTTATGTGATTACTTAAGAAAATTTTGCCCAATTCTTTGCTTTGAAAAAGATGTTCTCGCGTCAAACTTTAAAAGTAAAAGAACTTTCTGAACATTTCGAACGCTTCAGGAAACTTTAATCATTTTTTTTTTTTACACAAAAAAAAAGGGAAAAAAAAGACGTAAGGTGCAAAGGGAAAAATACACTGTGTTATCGACCGGCCATATATCAGACAACCGGTGGCAACATCTTATACTTTTCTACTACTAAATTTTATGTCTTTTATTAATTCATTAAATCCACTCGAATCGTACGTACATAAACTTTAAAAATTTCCCACGTTCCCAGGTAAATACAACCTTGTTTACATTACATTTTAGCTTTTGTTTTTATACCGGCGTACACATCCCGATCGGTGTCAAGACATAAACCACTTCCATATCTGTCATAATCATTTATTTATGTTAAGTGTTCAGCGGACTACTGCTATGTTGGGGTTACCATAATGTAAAGAAGTTATTTCAATTTGTAAAAGAAAATAAAATTAAAAACCGTCATTACACGATTAACACGTTTACTTACATTTGCTTGAGGACTGTAAACTGCTGTAAGTATATGCCTTACTCCATGTATTTGTAAAAAATTTTCGAAATCCTTGCTTTTAAATTGTGTTCCATTATCAGACTAAAAAGTCTCTGAAATGGTCTGTCCGTCTTCACCATTTGTCCAAGTGGTGGCTTGAGAATTGTAGTTGGTGTCTTTGATGTTTTACATAGGTCGCAATTTTGTATGTAGTCCTTAACGCCCGTCACTAATCTAGGCCAATAAAACTATCGTCTGATACGTTCAAAGTCTTACCTATCCCGCCATGTGATGAAGTAGGTATATCATGAGCTGAATAAATCACGTTGTGTCTTAGTTCCGCAGGTACGAAGAGTTTCCAGAATTCTGACTCGTCAGTTAAACCAGAAGATAAAACTGTCCGTGTGTGAATATATTTGTCAACAACTTTGTGATTCGGTAAAGCTGAATTCATAAAATCTTCGCGCAATTTAGAATACTCGATCGAGTTAAATGACCTCGATTCAAGGTCTATCGCCAGGAAGTTATCTAATTCAATGGAGCTTATAAATTCTTCACCCTCAATCGCCCGAGACAAATTGTCAGGAACAATATTTTCCTTTCTATTGAATAATTGTAACCTTGAAGTTTTAATGACCATCTAGCTAATCTTCCTGATAAATCTCTTAAACATTTTAAGCAAGCTTATATGTAACCACCTTGAACTCTTGCAGTTCAATATAAACGGAATTTTTTTAATTGGCATTACAACGGCCAAACATTCCAACTTCGTAATCGTATAATTTCGCTGAGCCTTATTTAATTTGTGAGACATGTAGGCAATTGGTTTTTCTGTCCCTTTATTGTCTATCTGCGCCAGAACTGCACCAACCCCATAAGTACTTGCATCGCACTGAAATATAAATGTTTTGCCCTAGTTTGGGTGAATGAGTAGTGGTGCAGATGTCAGTTTATTTTTAAGTTCGTTGAAAGCGTCTTGAGCCCTGTCGGTCCAAATAATTGTTTTCTTTTTAGTAAATAGTTCTGTTAGTGGAAAAGTCACAGTCGAGTAATTTTGAATAAAACGTCTATACCATCCGGTCATTCCTAAAAACCGTCTCAAATTTTTAATTGATTTTGGCTGTGGGAAGTCTCGTATGGCCATAACCCTATATTCATCCACCTGTAAAGTTCAATTTACAACTACTTAGCCGAGGTATTTGACTTTGTTAAGAGCAAAACTACTTTTCTTTACATTAATAGTTAAACCGGACTTTCTTAATTGGCTTCCCACCTCCAATAGATGATTCTTATGTTCCTCAAAATTTTGAGAAACTACTAACAAGTCGTCAATATATAAAAATACATGAGTCTTTAAATTAAACGGAATTACCATGTCCATCAGTCGGCACAACGTTTGCGGTGCATTACACAGTCCAAACGGCATTCTTGTGAATTGATACAATGGCCGATTAGGTACTGTACATGCCGTCTTTGGTCTTGACCAATTTAATTTGCCAAAATGCGTCTTTCAAATCAATCTTTGAAATACAATAGGATATGCGTCTTTTACTGTAACAGAGTTCAGTTTCCTGCTGTCCACACACATCCTTACTTTGCCAGACTACCACTGTTGAGAAGATCATGGTGAGCTTGGGGCTTCCTCTATAACCCCGAGAGAGAGAGAGCATCCTATCTATTTCAACGCTTAATTATTTCTCAACAGCAGGTGAAATAGGATAGTACCTCTGTTTAATGGGCTTAGCATCGCCCGTGTCTATAAAATGCTTAACCGTAGTTGTGCACCCTAAGCTTTCTATCTCCGAGTTTGGAAATACCGCAATTATTTTGTTAAGTTGTTCCTTTTGCTTGTTCTTTAGTTGTAGTTTGTCAGAATCTTAATCCATCTCAGTACAGTCAACTTCCGCAATGTCATCTACAAAAATGTTGAGTCCAAATTTTTTTTTTTATTTATTTATCTATTTTTGATGTTCCATACAAAAGACTTAAGTCTTATATTGCAGTATGGAACTGAGCATATGCAAATACAATCAATCAAATATTTAATAAAAAATAATAAAATTGTGTTAAAATTAATTAATAGTAGTTTTAAAATTTCCAATAATATTAAAATTTTAATAACATTTAATTATATGAAGCTAGCAAGATTTAATAAAAATAAGCTAGAAAATAAGGTGAAAAAAGAAAAATGGAAAAAGTGAAACTAGAATAGTTTAAAACATACATTTTTATACTCTTATATAATCAGAAATTATTAAAACGAATGAAAAATGATAAAATATGAAAAATTACAAAAAATACTTTCCTGAATTTACGTGCGTTACTAATGGTTTGTGATGTATAGGGGATTCCGTTCCATAGACTGATTGCAAGAATAAAGAAATGGTATTTAGAAATCAGTGTTCGATGACCAAATGCTAGAAGTCTTTTACATCTATTAAGTGTTGAAAAATTTAAACATGTATATAGATGCTCAGGCTTATGTGTGAATATAATTTTGTGCATAAACAGTAAAATACGCACTATTAGGTAATCATCCAAAGTAATTCCGTTAAGTAATGTAACGTAGGGGGAAATATGGTCATATCTCCTTAGACCAAATACGTACCTAACAATGTTAATAAGGCCACATTAAGTTTTCTTTTGCTTTCGCTATCGCAGCTCGCAAATAGTTCACAGCCATACAATAATATAGGTATTAAATAAGATTTAGCAATGAGTTTTCTGATTTTAATAGGAGTACAATACTAAGTTTGCCACAGATTCCTTAACATTGAAAACGTTAAAATAAATTTCCAGACCATTTGCGGTGGCCCACTCGTAAACACGACCTAACTCCTGGTTTAAGGTACCCACGCATTCATTAATCGCGGTGTTACTGCAGCTAATATAAAGCTGAACAGTATCCGTATACAATCTAACCCTACAGTGCCCAAGCCTATCCTGAAGATCATTACGTATAACGAAAAAAGTAACGGGCCTAAGATTGTTTCAACGTATTGATATATATATCTGTTAGATAGGAAGATATCAGACTTGTGGCAGTTGATGCAAATCCAAGCATGTGGTTAAGTTTATGACACAAAATGTTATGGTCAACCATATCAAACGCTCTTGAATTATCCAAGAGAACCAAAAATTTAACATTACCGCAGTCTACCTGTTGCCTTATATCCTCGGAAACATCTACGAGGGCCGTTATACAGCTATCATATTTTACGAAAACCAGATTGCCGATCATTGAGCATTTCCACATTTTAGGATAGCAGCTGGTTGTAAGAATGTTATGAAAGGAACAAGTCTTGGAATAAGAATTTTAATAAACCTAGGATCTATCCCATCAACAAAAATTGCATTGGATTTTACTGACAAAAGGCTGGATAAAACATCACATTGGCTTACGTTTGCAAAAGTGAAACTATTGCTTAAAATGTCACTAGGGAAATAGTAGTAATTAGAAATTGGTTGAACAGTTGGAATATTTAAAAAATTGAGCATTTAAGGCGTTTGCATTGGCTGAACAGTGTACTTGAACATCAGGTTTGCGAGGTTTCACGAATCGTCACGTTTTCTTCGAGTCAATGACAGTTGAGAACTTCGAGGCGTTATAGGCAGATTTGGCTTTTTAATCAGCCTGTTTGTTATATTACGTGTTGCTCGGTACTCTATATACAATTCTGCGGTTTTAAAACGTTTCCACCGAGCATAAAGAAAATCTCTGCGACTTATCGACTGTTCGATGTCATGAGAAAACCAAGGCTTATTTTGGCGATTTACAATTTTTGTTCTCAAGGGAACCGTAAGATTGTGATAAATAATCTAGATTACTTTGTAGAAAACCGAGTTGGTCGTCAACAGAAATTAGGTTAAATGGCACACTCCAATCAATTATCCAGAATTCTGCCTCTAACCATAATCAACGTTCCTAAAGTCCCGATAACTAATAAATCGTTCAGCTAAATTTAGCTGAAACTTATACATAAAGAAACTTAGGTCATGGCGCGAGAAGCAGGAGGCAGACAATTGATCATAAAGTAACACCTTCGCAATATCACTGACGAACAAAAGATCAAGAAGTGTGTTATTGGTACTTTTAAATGTGTAGCATTATTTGTGTTCGGGGAAATAAAACCAAGTGTGAGCATATTGTCGGTTAGATAAGGGTTTACTAAAATATTCGAATTAAAATCGCCAGTAATGCAAATATGATTATTAGGGCTATAAATACAACCTATAAGTAGCTTCCTTCCCTCATGACTTACTTCCAGGAATAAATATTCCATAATATTTCCAGGTCTATTGTAACCAGTGACCATAACACTGATAACACTGTGCAAGAAATTGACACATTTTTTCGTGACAAGCTGGGCACCTGGCGTTTTAACATAATTCGGGTACGCTAAATCCAGTGGTGCCCGCGGTTTTTTAAGATTGGCTCTGGTTTTCGGCTATACCGTTATTTCGAAAAGGGAGGAGGTTGCACAACATATGTTCGCATAACTCAAAAACGCTTTAGCTTATTGAAAAAACTTAAAAAACCGAAATTCCGCAATAAAATATAATGTATAACCGACCTCAATTAATTTTTTGTCCTTAACATTTTCTCGAGACATACTTGCCCCTTATCTTCACTTCTTAGGGGGGCTCCCATACAAATATTGTGTTTTATGAAATTCTTAAATTAATTAAAATTTGTCGACTTTTGTGAATAAAATCAAAAGTTGCATACAGATTTTAATCATTTATGGCTTGTTTTGTTTGGAATTTTGTTTTTTATACGTCTGCAAAAAATTAGAAGCATAGCTGCATTTTCCAATTTTTTATGAATTTTTAAAAAACAAAAATTTCGAAATTTTGTTAAAAAAATTATTTTTTTTTTCCAAAAAAAAAATTATGTTTCTAAAACCACTGCGGATATTAGAATGAGATTTTACTCTTCTTAAAGAAAATTTTATTGCGGAATTTCGGTTTTTTAAGTTTTTTCAATAAGCTAAAACGTTTTTGAGTTATGTGAACATATGTTGTGCAACCTCCTCCATTTTCGAAATAACGGTATATCTCGAAAACCAGAGCCAATCTTAAAAAAACCGCGGGCACCACTGGATTCAGCGTACCCGAATTATGTTAAAACGCTATGTGCCCGGCTTGTCTGTTTTTTCAACTAGCATAGTGTAATTTTAATTGCAATTCCTTTTTCAACATAAATTGCCACACCTCCATACCCATTTCGGTCAACCCTCCTGATATTGTATCCTTGCAAAGAAACTGATAAATCAGTGAACTCGGGTTTAAACCATGTCTCAGATACGCATATAAAATCAACACCGGAGCTTTCAAAAATAAATCTAAACTCTTCAATCTTAGGTCTCAAGCTTTGGGCATTGATGTGACAGATTCTAATACCTCTATTTTGATTAGCCAAAATTGTTATCATCGCCCCAATCGTGTCTCTAGAACGAACCCTATTATTATTGTTATCTATATTGTTCATTGGTGTGCACTGCGATTGAAGAGTTTAAAAACTGTTCTCTTAATCGTTTTTGCGCGGAATTATTTATAATAGTTGTTGTTGGGTTAAATTCTATAGCATTAAACTCTTCGTTATTAAATATTTCTTCTTGTGTTATGTTTATTTCTTCTGTTGAGCTCATTACTTGTGTGCTGTTAAGTTTCGATTTTTTGTTATTGTTTTTATTTTTACGTTTGCTTCGTCTCACTGAGCATTTTTTATGCTAGCCAAAGGCATTGATTGGACTTTGGACACTATCTTTTGTTTTTTTAAATTTTTTTTGTTTTTATGTTAAAAGTTGTTGTTTTTTCAGAAAGATTTTAATTTTGTTGGTGTTAATATTCCTTGTTTATTTTTTGTGATCGTTTTAATTTGTAAATTAGTTTATTTTGTTGTTTAAACAATGTTTTTAAATATCAAACAATATTTTCAATTTCTATTTGTATTTTGAAAAGCTTAGTTTAAAAATGTTTAATAAAAAAACGATTTTTAAGACAGTTTTTAAATAAATTAACAGGAGCTCAATGCAACACAACCTTTCCCGTTCGAAAATTTCCTACACATCTCTGAAAAGTTTGCTTACATTGAACTGCTAACGCAAAATCCCCACCTATGACACTTTTATTGGCTGTACTGTCCAGAAAAGCTAAATATAACTTATGCTCAATTTTCAAATTAATATATGGTCTACTTTCGAAATCCATATTTACAATTGACGAAATTACACAGGCTCGAAATGACTTAAGTTTGCGATAATAATTACGAATACGTTTTGACGATCTGCTAACTTGTTTATCTTGACCAAATATTCTCTCTCGAGCCTTCCTGTATTCCTTCAAACGTATTAGATAAGGTCTTTTCAAAGGATGTTCAGTATCACATGGGATGATATTGTTCTCGTCAGTAATGTAACAAGTTTTTAAATCTTCGTTAACTCTGTCTATTTCTATGTCACTGGATATCCGAACTAATTTCGACGGACATCCCTTTGTACCTTTCCCTGACTATTACGATTACAATTGGGACATGTAGGTTTATAAGTGTCCCTAGCACCGCAACCATAGCAAAACACTTTCTTAATCTCCATACATTCTATGTAAGTATGTCCTTCTTTTTCGCACAAACCTCAGTCTCTGTTACTGACAAATCGTCTAAGTCGACATTGTGACCATCGATTTCCGCAACACGGACTTTCATAGATTTTTTATTTTCTAAAGCATTTTTCATAAACTTTTCGTAGCTCTGGACTTCCCTCCGAAGTTGTGAAACACTGTAAATTTCCAAATGTAACAATTCATGACGTATTTCAAACTTCAAATTGCTCAACATTGTTTCGCACAAATCACCGTCATATATAGAAAATTTTAATCTGTCAGTCAACGCCGAAATTTTTTCGAAATATTCGTCAAATGTTTCATCCGGTTTTTGTATGCGACGTCGAATATACTCCAATATATCGAAATCTGTATAGTCTACTTTGTACTCGTTTTTCAAGTCATTCGTCAAAGTTATCCAGTCAATGTTATCATGCGTACGATGATACCGCCAATACCAAACTAAAGCCTTACCTTCAAATAAACAATGAGCATGATCGTCTAAAATTTTAAAGTTTCCACCCAAAGTCTTTGTGAGTATAAAGACGCGGTATATAATTTCATCTACAGGTATCTGATTGTCGTGTACTGAAAATTTTATTAGCAATTGCGAATTATATTTAAAACCTTTTCCGTATAAAAAGGAACTTGTGAACTTTCATTAAAACGTGAAGATGAATTTGTATGTCTGTTAATGGAATTAGTATTATTCAAAATATTATCGTTATTTCTGTCAGACCCGTTGTTGGAAATATTTCTTTTATGAAACATAGATCTTAATTCATTTGATATGAAATCTTGCATTTCACCACGAAAACTATTTAAAGATTCAGTTATTATTTGTATGAATTGAAGATTATTATTCATACCACCTTAAGCTGTACGTTATTTGTGTTAACATCTGGAGCTTTAGTTCTTCCTCTAGAACGTGTACCCTGTGCTACTGATGTTGATGGTCCATCAGACCTATTATTTTCCACCCTATTCGAGTTATTTTAATCAACTGCAAGTGTGTTATTAGAACCTAAGTCTACTGTGAAACTGACGTTTGCTGGTTGATCCAAGTTTCCCAAATTTTCACGGCATTTTCAGAGGCATTTTTATATTCTATAATATATTTTATTTAGTTAAGAAAAATATGAAAATATATGAATTCCACTACTTCATTTAGGTATTAAAGATAGGTTAATGTAAAAATAATATTTTTATAAAACTCCTTAACTTCACCCAAAAAAAGAACATCTTATATCAGCAAAATCGAAACTTTACAAAAATTAACAAACCTTAGTTATATTATATGAGTAGATATTCAGTATACCCCAATTATAAAAATCTCAAACATGAACAAACTAAAGTGAATTTTGAAAAAAAACTAGTTTCAGAACATTAGAGTTTTTGTTACGTGTTTGTGGGTTTAACATCGAAATCTTCCAAAATTATATATCCCAGACAAAAGATCTTAACAGTAATAAAAAAAATTAAACTATTCTATTTATCATATGGTATTGATTTTCCAAATATAGAAAAATCTGCAAATCCAATATGATGAAATAGAATGAAGGAAATAAATAGAAATGTAATCAACATCACGATCTATAACAGAAAAAAAAATTTTTTTTTCAGGGTGACATCACCTCAAATTAAAAACTTTATGAAAAGTATTGTATTTCAAGATATCAAAACTTTAAGTATTAGTCAAAATTGAACCGTTTCATGCTGATGCCCCCGTTGGGAGCCATTAAATTTATGCGACGGCTCAAAAACTCCTAATTTCTACTTGTTGAAAAACACTGCAACTGATTAAAGGTCTGCATGGCATATGAATACATTCGTTTGTTTTTTAAGTAGGTAAAGTTAAGTACAACACACGATTTAGGTACGCAGTGCTTAACATTTTGTGTTAAAAAAACAAATGAATGAACATACAGGGGAAAGAGAAGAGAAACCAACTGTATTTGAACAGAAAAAATACTACCACATTCAAATAAAACAGACATAATAAAATGTGTATAAGTTTCGAATATAATATTATTGGAATGTTTACTCCATACATGAATATATTAATATTATTACTAGTTACTTTTATTATGGAAATCGAAAACGTAAAACGCAAGAATTTTAAAGTACTGTTTAATATACTTTTAATCCAATTTTTGTTACAAAATTCTGTTTAATAGAGATATATTTGTAATGAGAATATACATACAGAAGTACTAATTTTACTATGTAGTATTTCTTGCACACAGTCTAACTGTTTCCATATAAATTTTTTTGCTTGCATTTGCAAATTAAGTAAATAAATATTCAGAGAAAAAGAGTGAATAGAAAGTGTGCCTTTGTAATGATAAAGTAAAACACAGACTACACTCTCTTTTATATTTTAACTCTTAAGCTCTGTAAACCCCTCTTTAACTATTTAAATATTTGATTGAATATTGGGATGCTTGTGTGTGATAAACAAATGAATGTATTCTTGCAGCCCTTTACTACTTATATAACCGGCCGTGCTCAGGGTTTGGTGTGGAATCTTTATTTCAACAAAGTAGAATCAAGCCAGTTCCATAGAATTAAATTTAGGTAGCAATATACCCATTAATATTGACCACAATTTAGATTAAATTAAAAAAAGTAATAAATAATAATATATATACTTATATATATATACATAAAAAAATACTATCAAGGTGAATTTTAGGTAAGAGAGTTAAATTATGGTGTACACCCTCGAGGTCATTACCCACCCTACCATGCTATCTTGTAATGTTTTAGATAGCCCAATTTTAACCTATCTATTATAAATATCTAAATTTTCATGGAATTAAAGCAAAATTTAAAAGTCCATTATATGAAGTTACATTTATTCAAGTAGAAAATTCGATAAAATGAGCAATTATAATTAAATTAGATTTTATTTCAGCTAATACGGCCTAAAGTTCTATATGTAATTAAAAATGCATTTAATCCATATTTTCCCAATGTTTCGTGAATGTTATGTTCACTTTATCAAGGGATTCGTCTATTTAAATTAAAGAAAATATATTTAACATAATATTACAACAAACATTTTTCAACAATTAATAATGACTTAAGCTGGGATCACACGATTGCCGCAAATGCACCAATATGACACAATTTTGATTGTGCTTTATTGACGCACAATAATGAAATTGCCCCAATAAAATATTCTAAAATCACACGATTGACCTGAATTGTACAAATTTGATTGCCGTTAGTTGGTACAAAGCGAAATGGGTACAATAATTGCCGCAGCACAGTCACACGATTGTTCTTACTTGTGACAACTGCGAAAACAGCTGTTGTGGTAGCTTTTTTATTTGTTTGGAAGATCTAGTTGGCTTGTTTATTAAAAAAAAGAAAATTGTATCATATGTACATTCAAACAAATTTTTTAAGTAATATACATAAAATTCCAAAAATTAAACAAAGTAAAATTCTATTTTAAATATATAAAGAAATATTTATATATAAAAATAAATTCGCTTTAAAGAATTTCAATACAATTTGCTTCGTTTTCCTGTATATATTCTTTTATATTGTCCTGAACAGCTATTGCACTAATTTAAAAAAAAATTCTATATCAAAAGTTATTTTCGGGAATACAAAATTTAGTATTAATTTATTTATTAATGAGTTGCTAAATTCCCAATTTTTATTTTTGATAAATTTAATTTTTATATTTAATTTATTCCTACTAAAGGAAACACACAAAAGTAAATTGATTAAAAAAGGCAAATGTTGGCGCGTATTGTGTTGTTTAATTGCCGCACAAGAAACCAATAAATATTGGTACATTTTTGTCATTTTTATTGACGCGCGGTTGCATATCAAGTAGTCACACGATTGCCGCACCAGGGTTGCATTTTATTGGTAAAAGTAAGCACAATATTGCCTTCGATTGGTACATGAGGCAATTGATTGTGCAGTCACACGATTGGGGTATTAAAAAGCGTGAAAATTGGTGCATTGTGGCAATCGTGTGATCCCAGCTTTACAATAAGAATTAATTTTTTATTACATTGAACAATAATTTGTTGTAGACAACCATAACACCCAGGCTACAACAGACATCAAATGGTTAACATTAACACTAACATCATGTTAGTGTTAGGTATAGCCTCCTCATGTTAGTGTTTTGTTTGTGTTTTAACAGCGTTGTTAAGCAATCTGTCTTGAAAGCTATTTTATAACATAACTTGACGTTTAAGTTTGACAGACAGCTTTTTTTTGTTGCTTTTTATTAACTTATTTATACAACTTGTCAAAAATACGCGCGTGGTTGATAAATAACTAAAATTAAACCGCAAAATAAAGTGCAAAATAAGAGTTCCGAAAATAAATTTAATAAAATATATTTAATCTTGTTATTTTTAGTGATGTATACTATGTTTAAGCGCTAAGCTTTTTCTTCGCTATGAATATAACACACAACCTGTCTTTAGCTTGTTTTTAAACTAATGTTGTAAGATATTTACGTGTTCTCCACCTAAAACACATTGGCAATTTGACGAAGTTATTCTGCCGGCGTTATTGCTTGTGTTAAGACATCACAAATTGCACGTGTGGCCGTAGGGTAAGAAACATTAAACATGAAATATTAAGTTAAACACAAACTTAAAAAATTATATCGCAGGTTAGATATTGCAACACAGTTACTGGCATTAATGTTTTGTGTGTCTTCTTTTAAGTTCATTGTCTTTTTTATTTTCTGTTGTATCCTTAACGTCTCTATTGTGAAATTTTTCTTTTCGATTTTTTCTCTATCCAATATTCGTACTTTGTCAAAATCTGCTGTATGATTTGTATTTTTTATGTGTTGTGCTAAAGCTGTACTTTCCTTCAATTTGTTTATGTCCATTTTATGTTCAGTTATTCTTGTTTCCAATGTTCTCTTTGTTGTACCAATATAAATCAAATCGCAGCTTTGATCTTTTCGCCCCTTACATGGTATTTCGTAAACAACATTGCATTGTTGTTGTTTATTCATTGGTGTTTTCACGTTTGTAAATATTGTGCTTAAAGTTTTGTTAGGTTTGTAAGCAAACCATATGTTTTTCTTCTTTATTGTGTCTTTGATGTTCTGTTTATCCGTAAGTCCAGGTATGTATTTTACACTATAAAATTGTTTTTTCTCCTTGTCGGTATTAGAGTGGCCAGATGTTTTGTTATTCATTTTGCTCACTGTATTTGTTATTAAAGTTTTAATAAGGTTTTAAGGAAAGCTATTGTTTGTTAGAATGTTGCTTATATTTTCTATGTTTTTTGAGTGATATTGTCTGTCACTAATGTTAAGTACTCTGTCAATAAAATTTCTGGCAGTATTAATTATTTGGTTCCGTGGTTGTGTTGCATGAAAATTCATGATTCTTCCCGATGAAGTTTTTTTGCATACTAGTCGAAAACTATTTTATGTCCACTAACACAGTACAACACATGATTTGCCAACTCAATTCTGTGAACTGTATGTGAAATTAGACCCAAAAAGAAGAATTTCTGCATCATTCGTCTTGTCTTCTTACCTGCGATTTGAAGTTAGTATCGATTTGAAGTTAGTACTATCGTATAGGGGAATTTATCACGTTTTAGGCCCTGTTGTTTGACATAGCTCGACAACCCCTAGCCCAATTTATAATCCATTCCCAATTTTTTCACTAAACCTGGGATATCATGGCAGTACGTGAACGTATTTGCTTCGTCAACGGAATAAAATTTCTGAAAATCAGCTTGGCGTTGTCGGTATGATGTTGCGCTGACATTTTGCTGTGTGAGTTTTCTTCTCTTCAAAAATGATGTCAGCCATTCGGAGTCGTGTTGTGATAGTCCCAGCTTGGCCACAATGTAATCCATTTCGATTTGTGGTAGCGGTTGTGGTGCACTATTTTCAATATCGGGTATCCAATCAGCATCATCCAAATCGGTCGGATTGGTGAAAACGGTTTCGGCTAGCAGGGACACAGTATCCGCACTCGGAGGTTTAGGTGCATCGGTATCAGCAGGGCGTTGCACTGGAAGTGTCGCAGTAAATGCAGCAGTGTATACTTTTGTTTTCAATTGTTGTCTGTTTAATCCAGGACGAAAATTTATGCATGCATAGCACCTGGATTCATCATGTCCAGTTGTGTCTTCCACCCAAATTACTGGCTTCATAAAAGATAACTTTCTACTTTTTCCGTGAATCCATTTTAGAAGGGTAGTATAACAACTGTTGCACACTGTGTTCGGCGTAAAATTTGCACCACTTAAATCTGCTTCATCGAAATAATTACAATACGCGGTTTTGAATTGCTCAGTAAACAAATTTTTTCGATCTTTTTTCTGTATTTTTCGGACGATATGACCACAAACGTAACAATATTCATCCAAATATGGGCACTTGTTGTTTTCCATATTGATATATTTTATGTTTTGTTGTTATTCACTTTTAAAAAACTGGAGAAAAATCACTTTTACTGTTCGCGTTCGTCGGCACTGGCTGAATGCCAAAAATCGATCAATGCACACCTATAAATACTACGTATTTTTGAATATTTTACTGCCAGGTACTTATAAATGGGCGCATATTTTAAGGGCGGCTGGCTATATACCTGATTCAGCACTTGTACGTTTCAAACTGTGCAAAACTTTCCAAATAATGACCACCCTTAAATGTGGGTGCAATTTCTGTAAAAAAATCATATAGGTAGCCACCGGAAAAACCCAAATAATAAAAAGGTCCACTTTCCGTTTAATTGTCCACGTACATTTATTACCGCAATCATAAAAATCAAATAACCTTTTGTTTATTCCTTTTTTTTTAATTCTCAGAATCATGAAAAAGGTGTCAATGTTTTCTCCAAATAATGTTGTGCATATCTCGAGCAAATTTTTGAAATTCATACATTTACTCAATTGCGAATAAAAGCGAAACGCGTGCATCGATTTTTATGATCTTTGTCTCATTTTGCTCATAGGTTATGTGACTTTGCGAAAAAATAACTAGACTTGAAACTTTTTTCAATTTTGCATTTTTTATGTATTTTTAAAAAAAAAAATTTAAATTTTTAGGCAAAAAATAATTTTTTCCCTTCATACATTCATTTTTAACTTCGAAAGTGTTACTTGTATAGGAAAACAATATATGAACAGATTAAGGGAATTGTAATTCTTAATTTTTTAAAATTTATTTCAACTAAATTGGGCTAGTGGTTGTCGAGCTATGTCAAACAACAGGGCCTAAAACGTGATAAATTCCCCTATACGATAGTACTAACTTCAAATCGATACTAACTTCAAATCGCAGGTAAGAAGACAAAACGAATGATGCAGAAATTCTTCTTTTTGGGTCTAATTTCACATACAGTTCACAGAATTGAGTTGGCAATCAATTAACTGAAAAATGTTGTACTGTGTAATGCATAGTTTCGTATCTAGGTAAGTAATTCCTGTGTTGGTTTGTATCTCAATTGTGAACTGAATTTTCTCATGATATTTGTTAAAAGTCTTAAGGATTTCATCTTTATCGTCTAATATACTATGGCCAAAATATCATTTACATATTTTGCTATGTATTTTATGCGGATATTTTTATCTTGCAATTCCTTAATTGTTTCGTCAAGTAGAGTGTCTAAGACTATATCAGCGATAGTTGGTGAAAGTGGGTTACCCATCGGCATACCAAATATTTGATTAAAATTTTTTTATCGTATATGAAGTAATTATTATCATTAAGACAGAATTTTAGTATATTTAAAAACTTCGATTTGGGAATTCTAGAGAAATCTTTTAAAACTTCCCATTTTGCCATTATGTTCCTAATTGCAGTATGAACTGGGATGTTTGTGAAAAGTGATACGACGTCAAAAGATACCAATATCTCTCCGGGGCAGATGTTTATGTTTTCTAACTGTAATTTTAAATGTGATGAATTTTTTTTATATTGTAGTTGCTCGAAATTAAGTTTTTAAAATTTGTCCTAGGTATTTGGAAATTTGGTAGCATGGAACCTGCATTGAGGAAACAATTGGTCTCAGAGGGATTCCAATTTTATGGATTTTCGATAATCCTTAGATTCTTTGGGCTGTTGCCGCTGAACACAGAAGACGTCGTTTTTGCCATGAGTCTATGTATTCATTCTTGTGTAGGTCCGTTATGATATTATTATTGTCTCTTTGTAATTTTGGTATTGGGTCAATTCTTAATGCGCGGTATGTCATTTTAAAAATAATCTCGTTATGCACTAATTATAAGTTGATAAACAAATTATTATTTATTGTGTAAATTTTTCTAAGTGTTAATTATTTGAAAAAAAATTAATTTAATATGATAAAAAAAATGAATTATGACAAATTGAAATAAGACATTTTACACAACAAATCAAATTATAAATTGAATATGGATGAAATAAATTATTTTATCAATATTTATTTATTAATATATTATATTTAAGTATATTAAATTGAAGTATATGTTGTATGTATGTACTTGTAAATATCAAGTGTGTGTGAAAATTTTAGGATATAAGTAAAAGTATTATTAAAATTTATCTCTGACTCACCAGTTAAAATCCATCGATGACACAAGCCCTAATGAGTTAAAACACGTCAAACCATCACGAAAAAATTGCGTTTTCGGCATCATCACCTTCGATTTCAATCAAATTCAACACAAATGTCATACACTATAAGAGTATAATTAAACAAAAAAAATTGACCCCAGATTCTTTCGGGTTCCGAAATATGACGCCATAAAAGTTGAACAAAATGTTAAAAAATCACAAAAGTCTCCTTACAAAAGGGGATAGAAATTTGGAACTATGCAAGATAATTAAGCTTTTTTGGTATCATTTTAGTGGTGAAGGTACACTCTTTAAAACTATATGCATATTGTGTTTTTTTTTTGGGGTCTTGAATTAAAAGGTCCATATCGTAAAAAGTATATTTATTGAAATTCTTAAAAAAATATATGTCAAGTATTAGACCCTCTTCTACATTTGTAGAAAATTTAAAGGTAGAGACTCGACTGATGACAGAGTTATAGACCAGAACGTGAACCTAAGTATGTTTTGAGTTCATACAAGACAAACCTTTTATGTTGGATTTTTTAATATGACATTAAGGCTTATTATTCTAAATATATTTCTAATGCGAATTATTTATATTGTATTATTGAAGAAGACATTATAGTTTTCTTTTATTTTTTTATTACAAAATATTGAACAAAACATTAATACAATTTAATTTATTTTTTCGTAGTGTTTAAAATTTTTCTTTTAATTGTGCTATTATTTCTGATTCCGGGCATTGGTGTCATGTTGAAGGGGTCAAATCTGGAAAATTTATTTTTTTGATTGTAGTGCTCACACTTTGAAACTTGTTGCTTCTGAACTTTTTAAATAACATTTATCTGGATGAAATTGGAGATGCTTCAAGATATGGTAGTTTAATTTAGAAACCACAATTTCTTGAATCACCACAGCTTTGTCTTTATGCAACGATTCATTTTGCTCCAAGCCTTCAACTGAATCTACCTCTTCATAGTCTATTTCTTCTTCTGAATGTAAAATGTTTTATTTTTGTAAGTCGACATAATCTAAGTCTACATGAACGGCATATTCTATTTGATGTTGAAATATTTTTACATATGACAGCCACCCACTCTTGAGTTCTTCTTAGTCCTAATCTATATACATATATAAAATTGTAACGTTACTGACTGACTGACTGACGGACTGATTCATCATCGCACAGCCTAAGCGCCTGAAGCTAAAATCTTGAAATTTGGACCAGGCGTTGGTCTCTCCGCAAATCGATCCACTAAGACTGGATTTTTGGAAATTCGAATGTTTAGGGGGTAAAAACCGATAAATTTAGTAATCTTATATCTCCAAAACTAAAAGAGATACAAAAAAATGTAATACTTAACGTTGTTCTTTAGAAAAATAGGTGATTTTTATGCTTCAATTGGGAGAAAAAAGCACCAAAAAGGGGAATACGGAAAATCTAATTTCTTTCTTAAACTTTTTGGTTCTACAACTGGCAATTTTTTTAATTATCGTTAACATTGGACTTAGAAACATAAACTTCAACGTGCAATGTCCTGAGTGGATAAGAACCTATGAGGGTACTTTTCAATACTTTTTGCTCTTCAACTGGTACTTTTTGAATATCCTTTAGTTCTAATACTAGAAATATAAAATTAAACATGCAAGGTCCTGAGTGAATGAGAATTTGTTAGAGGGATCTTTTTGGTACTCTTTCGTTTTTTAACTGGTCCTTTCTTAACTTTCGTTACTATTGCACCTATGAACATAAAAGTAAACATGCATGGTCCTGAGTAAATGAGAATCTGTAAAAGGGCTTTTTGGTACTTTTTTGTTTTTTTTTTACTGGTACTACTTGAATTTCCTTTAGTATTGAACCTAGACACATAAAATTCAACATTAAATGTCCTGAGTGGACAAGAATCTATTAGAGGGAAATTTGTGGTACTTTTTTGTTTTTTAACTGGTACTTTTTGAATTTCCGTTAGTATTGGCCCTAGAAATATAAAATTGAACGTCCAAGGTCCTGAGAAAATGAGAATCTGTAGAGGGTCTTTTTGGTCTTTAGCTGGTACTTTTTGAATTTAAGTTAGTATTTGACCTAGGATCATAAGTTTCAACATTAAATGTCCTGAGTGGACAAGAATCTATAAGAGGGATTTTTTGATAATTTTTCGTTTTTAACTGGTACATTAACTAAATATGCAACGTACTAAGTGCATGAGAATCTTTAACAGGGCTTTTTGGTACTTTTTAGTTCATTATGTGGTACTTTTCGAACTTCCGTTAGTATTGGACGTACAAATATAAAATTAAACAACCATGGTCCTGAGGTAATGAGAATCTGTAAGAGGGATATTTGTGGTACTTTTTCGATTTTAGCTGGTACTTTTTTATATTCGCTTATATTGAACCTAGAAACATGAAATTTCCTGAGCGGAAGCGAATCAAAGACAAGGGACTTTTTGTTTTTCAACGCGTACTTTTTAATCTTCGTAAGTATTGGACCTTCAAACATAAAATTAAACATGCAATGCCCTGAGTGAATGAGAATCAGTAAGAGGGGCATTTTAGTATTTCTTAACCTGGTACTTTGTCAATTTTCATTAATATTGGACCTAGAAATACAACATACAAGTTTCTGAGTGAATGAGAATCAGTAAGAGGGATAGAACAGGTGTCTGGTACTATTTTGAAATTCGGCTCTTTTAGGGAGTAAAATGGTGAAACCCGTATTTTGGTACTTTCTTGTCCCCCATCTATCGTTTAAATTAATGCACATACAAATAAAAATTATATAAAATTCGTAACTTATCTAAAAAATGCCAAGTGCAAATTTTGTACTTTTTCGGAATTCAAACGTTTAATGGGTAAAAATCGTACCTAATTTTGTTACTTTTTCCAAGATATTTTTTCTCCATCTATTTATTTTTATCGCACAGCCTAAACGTCTGAAGCTAAGAAGTTTACAATTGCACCGGAGGCAGGCCTCTCGCCATATCGATCACGCTTACCTCATATCTGCTAAGCTAAAAGATATACAAAAAAATGTAATACCTATTATTGTGCATTAAAAATAAGCGGACAGGTTTCTAGCACTTTTTTGAAGTAAGGAGTAAACGGGTAAAACCTGCATTTTAAAACTTTTTTGCTATGCCATCTATCTTTTAAACCAATAAACATTAAAATAAAATATATATCACATACGTAACTTATCTAAAAAAAACACAAATACAGATTTGATGCGTTTCGAAATTCGAACGTTTAAGGGGTGAAAATCATACCGAATTCTGTTATTTTTTTTCAAAACATTTTTCTTCATCTACCTATATAATATAAAATTGTAGAGTTACTGACTGATTCATCATCGCACGTCCTAACCGCCTGAACATAAATGTTGAAATTTGTCCGGGAGGTTGGCCTCTCGCGAAATCGATTACCTATGATGGGAGTTTTGGAAATTTTTATGGTTAGAGGGTAAAAAAGTTTAAAACGGGTAAATTCCCTAACCTGATGTTGATTAAAATAATAAGCCGTTTGGTGGCTGGTACTTTTTTGAAATTCGACCCTTTTGGGGAGTAAAACTGTATTTTAAAACATTTTGCCACGCCATCTATCTATTAAACCAATAAACATTGAAATAAAAAAATATCACATTCGTAACGTATCTAAAAAATACAAATAAAAATTTGGTAAATTTTCGAAATTTGAACGTTTAAGGGGTGAAAATCGTACCTATCACAAAGTAGCGGGTTAAAACCTAGAAACATAAACTTTGGCGTAAAAATATGTCCACGAAAAAAGGGGACGCTAACGAAGTAGCGGGTTAAATGCTAGTGATATATATTTATGTCACACTTTTTCGAAAGGGTTGCAACAATACATTTTTTATGTGACACTTTAAACACCGATCACAGTTATTTAAATTTTGGAAACTATTTGTTTGCGAGTTTTTTATAAAACAAATTTTAATTTTGTTTGATTTAGCTGTTCTAGGTCACGTGCTGAAATCGAACTGTCCAAATAATGCAACAATATATTCTATAAGCTTAAAATTCATGTATGTAAATAACTATGCAAAAAAAAAATTAACTGTATTTTTGCAACAACAATAAAAGTTTCGTATGATGATAGAACAAGAAAGGTTACACATTTGTGTATTTTCACTTGCACGTGTTGATCTATTTAAAAAAAAACTGCAGCAACAATAGAAACAGAAAGTGTGCACATACATATTTCAGCTTGTACAAAACAAACAATTAAATGAGTATGAACACAAAACATAATTAGGATCACGTTCAGGTCTATAACTCTGACACCAATCGAGTCTCCACCTTTACATTTTCTGCAAATGTAGAAGAGGATCTATGGTTTGGCATGATGGTTTGACATGTTTTCACTCTAATGTCTTCTGGAATTTTGTAGAATTTGAATTTAAGAGAATTTATATTCTTAATTTTCACTTAGTGTATGACAGGGGTGTGATTATGTTGATGACTGACGTTAAAATTTAGACAATTCATATAAATATATAATTTAGAAATATTCGTTAATAATATTTTTTAGTCTTCATAATATAAATTTGTAATTTTTCTCTCTCATGTTTTGTAGTTAGTTCAATATTTTTCATATATCCCAATATTATTCACAATTAGATGAGCCGATAAAATGGATATCGATGTCACAAATTAGTCCTTTATTTAAAAGGGTTCTTGTGGATCTCGACATAAACAAGTCTCCTGGGCCGGATGGAATACCTGCACTGGTCTTGAAGCAGTGCTCTTCGACGCTAGCTCGTCCCTTAGCAAATCTTTTCAGCACTTTATACCATGCCGGGGAATTTCCCATCTGCTGGAAAGTTGCTAATGTAACGCCAATTCCTAAAAACGAGTGGCTAATAACCCTGAAAATTACCGCCCAATCGCAATTTGTTCGGCACTTTCCAAAGTTATGGAGAGTATGGTAAACCACCATCTTGTCAAATTTTTTGAGTCAAATTACCTACTAAGCGAGCGCCAGTATGGCTTTCGTAGAGGTCGCTCTACTGGAGACTTACTGGCCCTGTTATCAAAAAAATGGTGCCGTTCCATTCACCATTTTGGCGAAAGTAAGGTAATTGTTTTAGATATTTCCAAGGCGTTTGACAGAGTTTGGCATGGTGTACTCTTGTCAAAACTTATTGCATTTGGTGTCGGTGATAATTTCTCTCGATCTATATCGAGCTTTCTCAGAGATCTTACTATACGAGTTGTTATAGATGGGGTTTCGTCAAACGAGTTCAAGATTTATTCAGGGGTACCGCAAGGCTCCGTTCTTTCTCCTACTCTATTTCTTATTTTTCTAAATGACCTTCTTAGTCAAACTTCCAACCCTATCTACTCTTTTGCAGATGACAGCAACCTGTGCCATTCGTATTCATTTGATTATAGACCAAGCGTATCCGATGTTGGTGCTATGAGACAGAACATGAACGATACGCTTGGTCGAGACCTTGATATGGTCTCGGAATGGGGTTGCGCGAATAGGGTCGATTTTAATGCCCGAAAAACCCAATGTTGCGTGCTGACGCATAAACGCGCG
Source organism: Pollenia amentaria (assembly GCA_943735925.1). Lineage (NCBI taxonomy): Eukaryota > Metazoa > Arthropoda > Insecta > Diptera > Polleniidae > Pollenia > Pollenia amentaria. Next base: position 76,199,110 of record OX031010.1, read on the forward strand.
ACGGATCAAGGAGCCTCATCAGTATATATGGGTGGGTATAATCATTGAGGAATCAGAATTTCTTGATGTTCTGGGCATGAGAATACAATGTGATGTCCGATGGACAGAACATATATTTAGGGTGTCGAAAGAAGCATTCAAGTGCATCGGTTTTTTGAAACGGTGTAAGACATACTTCACTCCATCTGATCTCCTTACTATTTATGACACCTTTATCCGACCGCGAATGGAATACAACTCTCATGTATGGGCCGGTGCTTCAAAGTCTATTTTGGAGCTTCTCGACCGTGTGCAGGAGAGGGCGAACGTTCTCATTGGTGACAGTAGGGTATCCAATTCTATTGACTCCCTTGAGCACCGTCGCAATGTGTGTTGTATTTGCCTGTTTTATCGTTACTATGTAATGAATGATATGGAGCATGTGTGGTATATCTCCGGGAACTAAATTTTTAATATGATTATGGAAAAGTGAATTCTATAATGGGAAAAAACTCAACACATAAACATTTGTATGGCGGTAGGTCCGCGGGACCCATCTTTCCAGCTAGGTTCAGTGGTTGGGGAGGTTCTTGACCCTCGCCTACAAATCACCTCATTACGTATTATTGTTATTACAGAGTCCCGACATAAGTTTAACAAATTGAAATGGTACTAAAACTAAGCTATTTCCCAAATTTTCGTGAATAAAATACGACTGTTTTTTTAAATTTAATTAAGGTAATTATAGTGAAAATATCCTAGGGGTGAAGGTGATAAAACCCCGTGTTCGGAACCCTCCCATCCTTGTCCTTCATTACACATAAATCCTTTGAAGGACCCAAACATAAGGCAAACTTTCACTACCCAAAGGAGAAGTCTTAATAGAATTTAGTTACTCATAATTTTTCTATTTATTACCAAAAATTCATTTATTAAACATTCTAAACATATAATTAGATTCTAAGGAGAAAAACTCCAATGTTAATAATTATCTTCAAAAAAAAAATTCTATTATATTATAGTTGCACATATAAATTGCACACATGAACGCTCGTAATTATGATTGACCACCAAAAATTTGGTAACTGAAACCGAAATAAAACCGAATTTTTTCCAACGCGTAGGTAGGGTATCGTTACAAAACAAAAAAAAAACAATAAAATCACTGGCAATATATTTGCTCGTCTATATCTTTCTTCATTTTCTCTTTCGGAGAAATATTAGTGGTGAGTGTTACTGTGTTTTTTTTTTTTTTTTTTTTGTTTGTCAAAAGTTCTTAATTTTGTTTTACGTATTTGTTCTGATCGTGAACAAGACGAAAAGGTTTTATTGTTGTTGACAAATTTTTTTTTTTTTGTTTCTCTCTATATATGTATAAACAGATATTACTTGCGTTGGTTTTAGAATTTATAAAAACATTTTAGCTAGGCTTATTTTGTTTTTCTTTTTTTTTTTTGTAAATTTGGTTGTATTAAATGCTCTCATAATTTACTGTTCAATATTTAAACCGTAAATTACCGAAAATGCTTATTGGCCAATTTATTTTAGTACAGCGAAAAATCAATTGTCCACATTGGCCAGAAATAAGCGGGGTAGGGAGAAACTGGTGGGTGATCATATTAAATGAAAACAACAATCAAGTATATTAGTTCAAGGTTTAAATATTTACACAACAAGATTTTCAATATTTAACTTATTTTCAATATTTAACTATTCAATCCGTTTGGAATTAATACCAGATTATACCAAATCAAATAAGTAATCATTAACTTGAACTAGTATACTTAGAAAAAAAATTAAAATAAAAAAATAATTTTTACTTACAAATAGTAACGATGAAAGGCCTTCCAAGGTTCTGATTTAGTTCTCAGCTACGCCTCTGATCAGCAATATGTGCGTATGTAGAAAAGATAATTTTTGTTGCGGTTGCTATTTTGTTTTTCTTGTTTTTAATTACTTCTGTTTTCTTTTACTTATTTCATTAATATGATCACTTCTTATTTATGTGTATTTTTGGTTTCTATTTGTAATAATTTATTTAATTCTCCTTTATGGTTTCTTTTGTGCTTTTGATTTTGCAATAGTTTAATAGACAATTGATTTTTTTCTTTAAATTTTTTTTGTTTTGTTTTTTTTTTTTTTTAGGTACAGATTATAACTGGTAGACAATTATTTTTATAAATTCCACACAACCAAAAACTCCCTCTGAAATATTCTAATTAGGTTTTTTCAATATTTTTGGATTTTAGATTTTATAATATGACAAAAGAAAGAGATTTCTATTTAATTTGATATTATCACTGCATCCGTGTTTTTGTGTATTTAATTTTTATCGCAATGCGTTGTTATTTTTCTCTTTTTTTTATGATCCGAAACACTGTTCTGTAAGCAAACGTTTATATGTGCAATTTTATTTGTTAATATATATTTTTTTTTTGTACTATACTAAAACACCATTCACTTTAATAATAGCCAGTAAACAGGTCTTGCCACATAGGATAATTAAGTATTAATTTTTTTTTTTGGTTTTTTTTTCTTTTTTTTAAACTACACACATTTGTTTTTAACCACTTTTTGTTGCTTTTAAATTTCTTTTCGTTAATTAGAATTATGAAACTTGATAATTAGCACACCCTTTCAACTGACGTATCAATTTGTAATGAACATAGAGAGCAATGGCATTCTCAGTTCTGCTTTATGCCAGAATTCGCATGTGAATCAGAATACGCAAGCTCTTAAATCTGCAGAAATATATAGAGTTGTTGGTTTTCAATTGGATTTTGCTAATTTAATATATATGGACTACTATTACACATTGATGTTTTCCTTCTCTCTTTCCTATGCTATAGTCCGTTTAACCCTGGGATGATGTATCAAAATCAGTTTAGCTTAATATTCCTAGTTCCTTGACACTACTAATCCCTTTTCCATAAATATAAATTATTACACACCACACCAATAAGCCAGTACCACGTTCCCCCTTGGTAATCTAACCATCATAAAATTATAATTTTTGCCAGATTATAGAAGGTCTGTAATTTACGTATTTTTTTACATACTCACTGGAATATTGTTCTCCCTTATCCTTGTTACTCTTTTATAAAATTTTATAATATTCTATTCTTGAATTATAAGTCCTGTCCATGCTTTAATTAAATTTTTAAATTTTTTCCTCTGAAATTGAATTCAATTTTTTTTTTTAAACCTAAAGTATAAATTCATTTACAGAGTATTGAGCTAGAAATAGCCCGACCTCACACAGTATAACCATGGCTAATCAAATAAATATAAAATATTAATATTGTGCTCCCTATCTTCTCATGGGAGAAAGTCATAATGAATTTGTTTTTATAAAAAATGTAAAACAAAAATATTTAGTAAACCATTCCGTTATTGGCTGAATCCTGAAAATCACGGGATTTACGTGATCGGGATTTCGGGACTGGTATCTCTAGTTTCTGTACAGTACGCAAATAATGTTCGGTAGATTTTCAAATAAAGGTTTTGAAAAACGTATCTTAGTAAAGTTTCATTTTAAACAATTTATAACTGAACTTATGTAAGCTAGACTTAAATTCCAAAAAAAAAAATTGTTTGTATAATTCTTAAAACATTTTCCGATATTAAAAAACTTGCAAAAACAGATAAATCTGACGACATGAAACCACTGGCTGTAAGACCTCAATACGGCTCCCTTTGAACAAATAATAGATTAGAATATAGTAAGTGCGGGTAATGTGGTATAGACTAGTAATGTGGAGCAGTGCCTTTTTTCTTAAACTAACAAGTCAAGAATAATGGAACCAATCTAAATTATTTAAAGCTGTCAAACAGTTAAACAAGCTTTGATCTGTTTTATGTTTGCAATTCATTCTAAGTGAGAGTTGCAAAATATTCAAGTAGCTGTGTAGTCGAATATTTTTTGGGTGCTGTTAAGAAATATGTTTTTTTTTTTAATGGAGCCTTTTAAAGATCTTAAGAGTATTATTAATGTAAAAAGTAAGTACCACATAAATGAAATAAATAAATATCTGCATTAACCTTAAGTTCACGTAGTATTTTTGTTCTCTCTTTTTTAATGACATTTTAACGCATGTATATAAACAAAACTACTTTTAAAGAAAATACTAAAGTTCACTTAGCCACATTACCAGCATATGGCGTACCACATTATATGGACATTTTTAAAGTCGTGTCGTGGGATTAACAAAATTTTCTAAAATATCTCAAACAATGTGGTTTTAAAATTTTTCGCAAATGGCTTCGTGGAAGCCTAACATATCATATTTTTAACGGACGAAAACTAAAGATTTGACAATCTAAAAACAAATATGTAGGTATTCCACATTACCCGCATTAACTCTATTATTAAATACAATGACTTAAAATTAAAATTATGATCAAAAAGCAATAAAAACATGTAAAGTTTTTAATTATGTCTAGTTTTAAAAAATCAAAATACCTACTTGTTATACTAAATCAAAGTATTACCTTACTTTAGCAAGCCGTCTAAAAATATTTACGTGATTAAAATATATTATTAATTAAAGTACGATTATTCTGGTAGGGAAACCAGCAAATACTGGTGTAACCATTTAAATTTGTTTAACGTTTTACATCGTTTTATTTTTATCATGCATTTCCTTCCGTTGTACTTGTTAGTTAAAAAATTTAACTCTTAAAGAACAAAAACAGCATGCTTTCAAACGAATGTGTGTTTTAACTAAATGGTATTCAGGCATGTGATTAGAATTTAATATTATTAGTAATAATTTCGTACATAAAATGTGTAGTTATGAAAATATAATACTTGACATTCTTAAACTAGTATGTGCTGCACACAAATTATTCGTGGTAAAAATTGCATTTTAGTGTCGACATAACTGTTTTTTAAAAAGTAAAATACATATATAGCGGAAACACAATTTAAACACTAATATCAGGTGGAAATAACAGAGGAAGACGACAGATATAAACAAATAAATAGAAAACCAAGGAGCATTGCTATATTTGGCTTTGTTAAACCTTCAATACCCATCATCATATAGTAATATATAAATAAATAAATATAAATATAAATAAATATTAATAAATATATCTATATATATATATATGTATATATATATATATATATATATATATATATACAGATAAGGGTGGATCGAATTGTTGGGGACCTAAAAAATGTATAAAGGCGCACGCGATTCTTGTTCTATGGGGTTTCTAAGAAACTTTACCGAAGAAATCGTGAAACCCGGATTTTTAAAAATAGTTTTTTTTCCAAAATATTCAAGACTCGAGGCAAAAGAAAAATTTTATTTGCCTCCAGCCAAATATGAATTTTGTATTTATTTTTAAGTTTCGCCCAAGGGCGCTTTTGCACATTTTTTGTATTTTATCGCCTTTTTCTTTTTTCTTCAAAAATTCATTGCCACGACCAGTGATGTTATACTTAGGGAAAAATCCCTATGCGTTGGGATTTCCTTCTAAAAAAATGGCCGTAGAAAAAGGAAGAACATATATTTTGAAATCATTAAAATGTAGGGACTTTTCAAAAATGCGGCAAAATTTTATATATTTGGCAATCTTTTTCGATTTGTGACAAAATAGTAATAAAATTGGTGTTACGGCAACATTACAAATTGTTAAATTTCTTTAAGTGTTAAACTCTCTTTAACAAGAATTAAATTTTTCAGGGCAATAATTTAATAACTTGTTTAAAATGGTCATCAAAAACTATTGGAGTAAAGTCACCAAAACGAAAAATTTTAATGAAAATGTAATTTTCCGTCTTTAGTCCAAATTAGCTATCTTAGATTTATCACTGCCCTCAGATAGCGAAATGTTTTTTGTATCAGCTTCTAAATTACATCATGCAGTTATCTTCTCACAAATAAAGTTTAGTAAATAAATATAAATTGTTAAAAATAAAGCTAAGATTGCTGAGTTTACTGGTCACGTTTCTTTTTTTTTTGGATTTTTTCGTCAAATATTTGTTACGTCGCACAGTGGCGCCATTTGAGTTTTTTCGTTGCAAAAATCATATCTTTTGAACCGAATAAGATAATTGAACAGTTTAAACAGCATATGATAGATAACTGTTCAGCCTCTGAAATGAGCGTTTGGAAAGGGTGCTACGCTTTGTAGGGGCCTACTTATGGGTTATCAAAGTTAAAATTAGTAGAAAAATCATTTTTATGTTAACTAAAAAAAATTGTTTTTACATTTTTAGATTGTTTTTATTTTTTTTCTTTAGGGTTTTATGTTTTAAAATATTACCCAACAAATTTAAAAAAAAATAATTTTTTTTTTTAATTTATTTTTTCAATTTTCTGTAAAATATTCATCACAATTCGTAAGAGAAGGTATATCTAAAAGACTAACCATTTCTAAACTATAATTATTTTGTAACTCTATTCGTGACTTCACATGCCGCAGGGAAGAAATAAGTGGATCGGAAGATGCTGCCAACATGTTGAATAGGTCCTCATTTTGCCTTACCCTTGATGCTTTGAATGTGTTCTGCAATCTATATTTTTTATAAAATTTGTTAAGAGACTCCTGTGCTTCTTCAGAAAGCTCTCCAATTGGCAAAGACTGGTACTCAATTATATCTTTGCCATGCGCCAATATTTTATGGACGGTCGGGGTCAACTTCTTCTGTGGATACATTTCTGCTAAAAGAGATGCAGTTTTCGACGCATATTCTCCATATTTTGTAGAACTGACATTTTCTTTGCAGTTTAAAACATCCAAGATCGTTCCCAATCTTTTCACGATTTGATTGTCAATTCCAGTGATTCTAGTTACTGCCTCATCATTTTCAAAAAATTTCCTAGAAGTGTTTCCATCGTTTGAGTTACCGTATCCGTGCTTGGGACAGTCTACTTTTAGTCCAACTTGTTTAAAAAAAGCATCCTGTATTTGCTTCTTTCTTATCTTTTCCTTATCCTTTATTGATGTATTTTCATCGAAGTTTTCCTCCTCTTGTGGTAGGGTATACGCCTTTTTTAGCAAGAATTCCATACACCTTATCCTTGCGTGCAATGGTGACATTCCATATTCGTAATTCTCCTCATTTGTAGAATCGTTTAAATTACCAAAGTTCTTCTGACTCTTTTTGCAAATCGGGCATGACATTGTTGAGGTTGTTCCTGTCAGTTCGTTTACGACTTTTCCGTCAACCATGGTCAGGTGGAACTCGTAATTGCATTCAATATATTTTCCTTCTCCAATTTGCAGCTTTGTAGGCTTAATCTTGCTTATTTGTTCTTCAATGTCCTTCACCGTGGTCCTTATGAGTTCTGCCGATTCCCTTGCAAACTGAAACATTATTGGTCGGCAATAATGCACTGATGACGGACGTGGATTTTTCCAGTGTAGGGAAACATCAGATTTTAGCCGCAAAGGAACAACAGATGCCATAAACATATTTCCGTCCGATATTGTAGCGTCATCGGAAGATATCCTTTGCTTATAAACGCTTTGTCCGGATGATCCATCGCAGCCCCATTTGCTGATCAATGTCAACTTCTCAGGAAGAATTTTCACCTCATTTTCAGGAAGACTCTCCAACAACCGTTTTGCTGTATGGCCCATGAGATCCTGCAGATTGGCTTTCGCAGAGACTTCCGTAAACTCCGTATGCAGTGGTCGTGAATTTATTTTGGCTTGCGTAATATGCTTGTATCCGGGTAAAACGTCAGCGCCGTGTCGCGTTAAAGATGCCCGCAGTTTCTCATATTTCTCTTTGGAAAGTTCTAAGTCCATAAACAAGGCCAAGGCTTCTTCGGAACCATACTTTTTAATGTGTGCGTTTGTGGGCGTGGGAATGCTTTCCTTAATCCTTTTTAGTCGCAGTGGGCTTGCATCAGCAACAGATTTGGTTATCTGCGACCTAACTTTTTCACTATCCTTTGTATATTTAATAGACAGCGCGTCCGATAAATGCTTCGTGGTCAAGTCATTGGTGGCATCGGCAAGTTTCCTCTTTCTTGTGAAAATTGAACACTCCTCAATACTTTTTTTTGGCCTTCCTTTTGCTCCTCTGGTTGATGTGGTGGGTTTATCTACTGCTAATATATCCAGGATGGTGTCTTCATTAAGCCAGTCCTTGTATTTGGAGTTGAAGTTCTGAATGGTTCGATTAGATTTCACCCATTTTGCCTTAATATTTGCATATATCAGATAAAAATTTTCTTTTATAATTTCGCTTCTCTCAATATTTCCGTATAAGCTATCAAGTTCTTCTGAAGCAGCTTCCGTGAAAAACTTTGGTGTGGTTGACTTTCTAAACAGTTCAAATAATTTTAAATTGTTCAACGCCATGTTTTCAGTACTTAAATTGTTTAATGGTTTCAGTAATTGTTGTGCCAACTTTCAGTCGTAGACTAATCCAGGCGTTATGATTATTTTGCAATATATAGGCTTATGCTACCATGCCTAAAAATTTACCTGTTCCCTGCATACATATGGATTTAGGCTGAATAATGCAATTTTGATATTATGCACGTGTCCAAATAAGATTTGTGCCTACCTGTAGGGACCATAAGTCAATATTGTTCTTGAACATTTGCAATATATAGGCTTATGCTACCATGCCTAAAAATTTACCTGTTCCCTGCATACATATGGATTTAGGCTGAATAATGCAATTTTGATATTATGCACGTGTCCAAATAAGATTTGTGCCTACCTGTAGGGACCATAAGTGAATATTGTTCTTGACCATTTGTACGCCAAAGTATTATTCAAGTGAGGTACGTACCTGCTAATTTCAATGAGTAGTTTTTTTCAAACTATTAGATCAAACTACTGTCAGTCAAAACATATAAGGGATGGACGCCATACAATTTCTGCAACCATGTCTTTTTAAACTTTTTTACCTCTAGAAGCCAAACGGGCACGTACGGACAGATAAAAATTTTGAATTATGTAAAGAACTAATCAAAGAACAGGTTTTTCAAATATGGCAAATATAGAAAAATATAGTTTTTTTTTATTTTCCGTCAAAGTTGAAAAATAGTGAAAAAAACGGATAGTTTTTAAATAGTGATTTACCAGGAGAAACACAGAGCAAACAGTTAATTTTTTTTTATCATTATACATTTAATAAATACATCAATCAATACAAACAAAAAATAAGGCGATTCGTTACCTATTTTTCGTGATATTACACCTGAAATCGCAACAAATTGACTAAAAATTGTGTGTTTTTTTGAAAACCGAAAGTCGGTCAACTTTGAACGGTTATATCTTCTAAACTAAAAATGTGATATTATTAAGAGTGGCATATTTGAAATCGTTGAAAAGTTTCCTATAACATGGGTTTATTCAAAACTTCGTCGGCACTCATGAAAATTTTGATTTTTGCAACCTCGCTTGCTCTACGGGCGCCACTGTGCGTCGGAACAAACCTTAAGTCATTAAATTGTATTTGCATTGCCCGCTCTTTTTTACAAGACGAATTTACCTTTCAGTGAACCGAAATTCATTTAAAAAAATGGTATCCTAAAACCTGTACGATTGTTATGAAATCACTAAACTAATTCGGACAAACAATTAATTTTTCCTGTATCCAAATAAAATCCAAAGGTACAAAATACATACATACATAATTTTCTTTGTTTCGCTGTTTTTAACCAATAAACTAAATTTGAATTAGAGTGAATATCGTTCGTTTTTTGGGTCTTTTTATTTATTGTTTATTTATTTTTTAGATTAAGTAGTTTCAAGGCCCAGGTGAGATAAAAACGTTTTTAGAAGAGAAGGGCTTTAAAATAAAAAACGAAATAAATATTAAAAATAGAGAAAAAATCCCCAGCCACTATTTCGAGTGGAGTTAGAACCCGGCGACGTTCAGCTTAAAAAAAACGAAACTCATCCCATTTACAATTTGAAAATAACGATAGAGGACCCGCACAAAACGAACGGTCCCGTGCAATGTTTAAACTGCCAAGAATTTGGTCACACTAAGGCATACTGCCATTTAACCCCTGTTTGCGTTGTATGTGGAGAATTGTATGGTACAGCTCTCTGCGATAAGTCTAAAAATGACCCTTATGTAAAAAACTGCAGCAACTGTGGTGTTAATCACACTGCCAACTATAGAGGATGCCCTGTATACTCTATCGTCAAGCGCTCGGTTGGACCGAAACCAAATCCCTACTCTCCACCTAGATTTTCAATATCAGAAAGCCAATATTATAAATATTTTAAATCATTAGGACCCTGTTTCCTAGCCGCTGGCGATTACAACGCTAAACATACCTTCTGGGGGTCACGGCTTATTACACCAAAGGGTCGTCTTTTGTATAATACAATGTCTTAAATGGATTTAAATGTGGTCGCAAGTGGACAACCAACTTTTTGGCCTACTGATCAGCAAAAAATTCCAGATGTCATCGATTTTGGCGTGGTTAAAAACATCCCCGCAGAAACGAGTCATGTTGAATCTTCTTTAGAATTATCTTCTGATCACACACCTACAATTCTTACCATATCAAACCGTAATAGAATTGTATCTCCGTCTGGTTACTTAGTGACGTCAGCCACACAAATAAATTGGTTAAAATATAAAAAATATCTCAGTACCCACTGCACTGAAAATATTCCGCTTAGAACACCGGATAATGTGAATCTTTCTATTGTAAATTTTGACAATTATCTCAAACTAGCTGTTCAACATTCTAGCATAGCCCGCAAAAATATCAAAAATAGTAAAATATATTCTACAGACGTCGAGCGTCTCTTGACTGAAAAAATGAGAGTTAGAAGAGAATGGCAATTGCACAGATCCCCTCAACTTAAAAATTTACTAAAATAGTGCACAAAAAGGCTAAAGGTACGGTCAGATATGGCAAACATTTGCCGAAAAACGTCAAATATTTGTTTGCCGTAATGTGACCACAAAATATTTATTTGCGACAAACAGGAAAACAGCTGATTTTGGGCTAATAAATTTGTTTGGTGTCAAACAAAAATGCTTTTAATGTGACCACTCAAAAACAAATATTTGCCTGTATTTTAAGCAAACAAATATTTGTTCTTACAATTATTTTGTAAGAGCAAACAGTAGCAAATAACTGCTGTTGGGAACAACTTAAAAAAAATATACCACTAAAATCAAATAAAAAAACACAAAGTATTGTAATAATATTTTTGTAAAATTTAACATTTATCTAATTTATTTATTAAAAAAAACACATGATTTTGGAATTACATTAAATTCGTTTTTGATTTTCAGTATTTTTTGTTGTTGTAGCCAAATCGTCGTGCGGTTACTGCCTTGGATCAAAGATAAAAAAGTTATCTAATCTATATATATATATAAAATTATAACGTTACTGATTCGCTCACTGATTCATCATCGCACAGCCTAAACGACTGAAGGTAAAAACTTGAAATTTGGACCAGGGCTAGCTTTCCCCAAATCGATCACAAAGACGGGATTTTTGGAATTCGAATGTTTAGGGGGTAAAAACGGGTAAATTCGGTAACCTTATATCTCTAAAACTAAAATTTCATACTTATCGTTGTTCTTTAGAAAAATAAGCGGACAGGTGTCTGGTACTTTTTGGAAATTCAGCCCTTTAACGGAGTAAACGGGTAAAACCTGTATTTTGGTACTTTTTTGTCACCCCACCTATCTTTTAAACCCATAATAAGAGAAATAAGGGTTATATCACATTTGAAACTTATCTGAAAATCCAAATACAAATTTCGTACTTTTTCGAAATTCGGACGTTTAAGGTGTAAAAAGCGTAACTATTTTTGGTACTTTTTTACAAAATATTGTTTTTATTTATTGACATAGACGTATTAAATTATGGGCTCCCACTACAATATTTAAATTTTTTTATGCTTCAATGGGGAGAAAAAAAGTACAAAAAAGGGGAAATAGGGAGTAAACGGGTAAAATCTGTATTTTGGACTTTTTTGTCACCCCATCTATCTTTTAAACCTATAAACATAGAAATAAGGGTTATATCACATTTGAAACTTATCTAAAAAATCCAAATACGAATTTGGTACTTATTCGAAATTCGGACATTTAAGGGGTAAAAACCGTAACTATTTTTGGTACTTTTTTACAAAACATTTTTTTTTAGTCAAAAATTTAGTACTTATTGTTGTTCAATAAAAAAAAAATAAGCGGACAGGTGCTTGGTACTTTTTTGAAATTCGGCCTTTTTGGGGAGTAAACGGGTAAAACTTGTATTTTTAAACTTTTTTGCTATGCCATCTATCTTTTAAACCAATAAACATTAAAATAAAAACTATATCACATTCATAAAGTATCTAAAAAATACAAATAAAAATTTGGTACATTTTCGAAATTCGAACGTTTAAGACGTGAAAATCGTACCTATTACAAAGTAGCTGGTTAAAACCTAGAAACATAAACTTTGGCGTAATATGTCCACGAAAGAAAAGGAGATGCTAACGAAGTAGCGGGTTAAATGCTAGTTATTGTATAAAACCATTTTTTGAGTAATTACCATTTTAAGATTTCAAAAATGGATTACGAAATATAAAAAGAACACTGAAATCATATATGTATAATCGATTTTAAAGTCAACCTTTCAAAAATGTGTAAGCAATTTTACACGATATTTATATTGCGGTGGGTTTGTCAGATGTAAAGTCCATATGTAATTTCACATGTCTGTCAAAATTTACAATTACAGAAGGTTAATCATTTTTGCTTTAACACGTTCCTTTTTGGTTTCGACTGACATAACATAAAAACATTCATATTAGCAAACTATTTACTGATTTATATTTATATTCACTTTTTATTGTATTTTAGTTAATTAAAATTTTTGTTTTTTTTTAAGAATATGTGTAAGTAAATAGATTTTAATATATATTTGCTTCCACAAACAGACGACTTGCAAAACAGCTGATGTCAGATGGTTTGCAAGATCAAAATAGAACACGCTCTAATTGAAAGAAATTCCTCTATATTTTCCATCACAATTTGTATAATAGTGTTTTGGCAAATAAATTTATATATTTTGACAGTTTGGTCAAATATTTTACTTCGGCAAATATTTTTTTAAGTGTGACCATATGGAAAACATGTTTGCTAATATGTGTGTTTGCCGCTATTTGACATCTGTTCGAGCAAACAAATATGAGCAAATAAATGTGCGCAGTGTGACCACAAAATGAAACCTACATTGTTTTGAAAAAAAATTTGCCAAATAAAGGCAAACATATTTGGGGCTAATATTTGCCATATGTGACCGTACCTTAAGAAACTAACTGCAGTCTCAAAAAACAGCTTCTTTGAAAAAATATCTTAAGGAACTTGATGCAACTCCTCAATCTGACTACTCATAATGGCGTGCAGCTAGTTATCACTAAACCGCCATTAAGAAACTTAAATGGAAGTTGGGCACGATATTATTTTTTTTATCGGTATTTATTTATTGAATCTTCATATATTAAATATGAACTAACAATAATTAATCAAATCTTATCCTAATATTTACTTTATGTCCTGCCAGTGCCAGACAAAAAAGATTTAGTCATCACGGTTTCTGTTAACATATATAGGTGTTTATCGCTCATCTGATTGGGTGAGTGCTGCAGTGTCTCTTCTTCTTAAGCGAGTGTGGCCGCCATAATTTAAAATATTTCTAGCTAATGGATTTGGGTGCAGTTCCAGCCTTTTTAGATATTTTACTGCATATTTCGTTATCATAGTTTTTACCAATGGCACATTGAGATCCTTGTGGATATTTGAGTTTTTGACATACCACGGAGCGGCTGTGATTATTCGAAGAAGTTTATTTTGGCGCCTTTGAATTTTTTCGATATTAGAAGCAGAAGCAGTGCCCCATAACTGAATACCGTAGCACCAAATTGGCTTTAAGATAGAGTTGTAAAGTAGAAGTTTGCAATCGAGACTAAGAAGAGAAGTTCTTCCAATGAGCCAATTAATTTGAATTGCTTTTAGTTTCATTTGAGTTAATTTTGCTTCTATGTGCCATTTCCACGTTAAACGCTGATCTAGATGTATACCGAGATATTTTACATGCGAGTGTTGGGGTATTATTTGATTATTGATTTTAATATGGGGGCATTTTTCCCGACGCAATGTGAATGTTATATGTGCGCATTTTCGCTCATTGATCTTTATCCTCCATTGTTTTAACCACCTTTCCAGTTCAAATATGTGATCCTGTAAGTAACGAGATGCTTCTTGACAGTTTTCATGTACGCTTAGGAAAGCTGTGTCATCCGCAAATGTTGAGGTTTGTGTGTAGCTGTTTGTTGGCATGTCCGAAGTATAAATTAAGTATAATAGAGGGCCCAGGATGCTGCCTTGTGGGACTCCAGCGTTAACTGGCTGAGCAGAACTTAAAAAATCGCCTTCTTTTATAATAAATTGACGACCGACTAAGTAGCTTTCTAACAGCTTGTGTATGTTTGCTGGTAAGTTTTGCTGCAATTTCAGTAGTAAACCTTCATGCCAGACTTTATCAAAAGCTTGAGACACATCGATGAAGAGTGCTGAGCAATATTTTTTTTCTTCAAAGGCTTTTCTTATTACATTTACTATTCGATGAGTTTGTTCAATTGTGCTGTGCTTTCTTCTAAACCCGAATTGATGATTAGGAATACATCTGTTTTCATTTAAAATCGGCGTTAATTTTAACACTATTAGTTTCTCAAATAGCTTTGAAATATTGACTCAACTTTTGTGTGATCCTTTCCTGGCTTTGGTATCACGGTTACTAAAGAAACCTTCCATTCCTGAGGGTAGTATTGAACGCGTAAAATAGCATTAAAAATAAAAAGAATAATTTTCCTCGCTATACTTGGTAGCTCCAAAAGCATTTTATTACTGATCTTATCAATACCGGGTGTCTTCTTGGTGTTTAAATCCCGAATAGCCTTTTCGATTTCTTTAAACTCGAATCTTAGCGGAATAGCTGCTCTAACATTTACAGGCGGTAACTCGACTGCTATATCGTGAAATATATTAAGGGTAAATACATTTTTCAGATGATTAGCAAACAGATTTCCTTTTTCAATATAATTTCTTGCCCAGCTTCCATTCAAGTTTCTCAATGGTGGCTTAGAGGTAACTGGTCTATTGAGGCTTCTAGCTGCACGCCATAATGAGTAGTCTGATTGTGGAGTTGCATCAAGTCCCTTAAGATATTTTTCCAGGGAAGCCGTTTTCTGTGACTGCAGTAACTTTCTCAGCCTTTTTGTGCACTCTTTTAATAAAGTCTTAAGTTGGGGGATCTGTGCAATTGCCACTCTCTTCGAACTCTCCTTTTTTCAGTCAATAGACGCTCGACATCTGTAGAATATATGATTTTGTTTTTGTTTTTTTGAGGGTTATGCTGGAATGTTGAACAGCTAGTTTGAGATAACTGTCAAAATTAACAATAGCGAGATCCACGTTCTCCGGTGTGCTAAGCGGAATATTTTCTGTGCAATGGGCACTAAGATATTTTTTATATTTTAACCAATTTATTTGTGAGGCTGATGTCGATAAGTAACCAGACGGAGATACGATTCTATTTGGATTCATTATAGTAACAATTGTAGGTGTGTGATAGATAATTCTAGGGACGCTTCCACATGAATCGTGTCTATGGGGATGTTATTAACCACGCTGAAATCTATGACATCTGGAACTTTTTGCTGATCAGTAGGCCAATATGTTGGTTGTCCGCTCGCGACCACATTTAGGTCCATTTTACAAATTGTGTTAAACAAAACACGACCCTTAGGTGTAATAAGTCGTGACCCCCAGAAAGTGTGTTTAGCGTTATAATCGCCAGCAGCCAGGAAGCAGGGTCCTAATGATTTGAAGTATTTATTATATTGGCTTTCTGATATTGAAAATCTAGGTGGGGAGTATAAAGATGAAATTACTAGGTTTCGAGATAATTCCTCAACGCAAAGTTATTGGCAACACCGGTGTGCAAAGACGTAAAAATTGAGCGGGTTTTTTTTTCTTAACTTTATAAAAAGGAAATTTAATAGAACAGTGTTTTATTAGTTACTTAAAGCTTTAAAACATATAAACAAAAAGCTTCTTCTTGTTTACAAATTGGAGTATGACTGGAAAAAATCGTCGCAGCTTAAATAAAATAAAAATAATTTGTGCTCAATGTTAATTGGTAGTGTTGGATAGCGATGATTCTATTCAATGTGATGCTTGTGAGAAAAGTCTTCATGCAGTATGTACAAAGCTTGACAAAAGACAATATGAAAGAATTATTAATGATGAATCTCTTGAGTACATTTGCCAATTTTGTGATGGTAGTAGTGAGAAATCATCTGTAGCTAATGATTTATTGGAAATAAAAACAAAATTAAAACATTTAGATCAGCTGGATGAGCTTTCCAAAGCCATGCAGTTTATGTCGTCTCAATATGACAGTATATTGAAAGGAGTTGCCACAAATAAAAAAAGAATTGAATGTTTACAAAAAGAAAATCGTTTGTTAAGGGAAGAAGTCATTTCGTTGAAGTCATCAATAAAGTATTTAAATGATGGTAGAGTAAAAAATGATTGCATTATTAATGGAGTTGATGTAGGTGAAAATAAAGGCCCAATTGATGTTGTTGTTGATATAGCTGGCAAGATTGGAGCTCATATCAATCCTGATCAAATTGATGATGCATATTTTATTCACAAGAAAGATAAAGTAAACAAAAACCAATCTGTGGTTGTTAAATTTACAACCAAGTTGCAAAAAGAAATTTTATGGCTGGGAAATCGAAGCTTAAAGAAAATGTTAAATTGAAAGATGTTTTTATTAACGACTTTTTGTGTAAAGAATCTATGGAGCTTTTTAAATACGCTAAATCTGTAAAAGCAGTGGGATATAAATATGTTTTTACAAGAGGAAGTAAAGTTTTTGTAAGAAAAATTGATAATTCTCGTGTGTTTTTTATAAGATCTATGGATGATGTTGATAAGATTCTTATGAATTCAAGTGGAGGAAGTGTACCAACCTCTAGAAGTCGAGTTAATGCTGTTAGTCTAAATTTACCTGAGGAAGATGAAAATGATGAAGATGAAAGGGAAGATGATGAAGAAGATGGTTATTCGTTTCTGTCAACTAATTAAGTATATATTGATATATTTTATATCACATTATGCTTTTAAATATACATTTTTTTATACCTTTTATGAATAATTCAAAATATATTTTAAATTTGCGGTCATATAATAATTCTGTCTCAACAACAAATATAGATTTTTTTAATATAATTTCTGTAAATGTAAGAAGTGTTTCGTCATTGAACAAATTTAATAAGTTTAAACTGCTTTTAAGCAAATTTAATAAACTTCCTGACGTTATAGCCGTACAGGAAACATGGTTTGATGTTAAATGCGTTAATTTGTATTCAATACCAGGTTACCGTGTTGTACATTGCTGCCGGAGTGATGGATATGGTGGAACTTCAATTTATGTTGCTGATAGTTTAAACTACAACATTCTTGTTAATCGGAGTGAGGAGTTTCTAGATTTGATAATGATTGAAATGCTTGCTGTTATTATTAACAATAAGCCACTGCGGTTGATTTCAATGTACAGATCGCAGAAGTGTAATTTTTCACATTTTATGCACAAAATTGAAGATATTCTTCCAGTAATATCAAATGGTCAATGTGTGATTGTGGGTGATTTTAACGTTGATCTGTTATCAAAGGAATTTAGTATGGTGCCATGTCATGACCTAATTACTAGACCACTGAGTAAATCGTCTATAGATTGCGTTTTTAGTAACATAACCCACTTAATTTATGTAAATTCTATTGAAAACACACTTACGGATCATAATATTATAAGCTGTTTCCTAAAAGTTAATAGATGTTTTAATGAAAATATATCAAAAACATGGTATAAATTCGACTATGCTAAATTTGATTCTATACTTGATCAGAACTTAGATGAAATCTATAATTTTAATAATCCTTCGGAACAATGTAAGCAACTAATACATGTCTTGTCTGATGCGGGTGAAAAGTGTACATCAACAAGTACCACAACAATAAACGTTTGAAACAAACTTACACCATGGATTTCTAAAAACTTAGCTACATTATTAGAACTCAAAGATAAATTACTAAAAGCACGAAGAAAAACTAGGAATGATAAATTTATATCTGAAAAGCTGAAAACAGTCAGTAAAATAATAAAAATTTGTAATAGAAAATTAATGAATAGTTATTATTCTCGCAATTTGGTGGTGATACTAAGAAAACATGGAGGTTTATTAACAATGAGCTTGGAAGGAACCCTCAAGCTGCACAACAGATTTGTTCAGTTGATGGTAACTTAATAACAAATGATATTGATAAAGTCATGGTTTTTAATCAGTTCTTTTTTGATACGATAGAGAACCTAAGTAACAACATATCATGTTATTCAAGTGACAATATTAACAACTTTGGAACGTTAACACCCCTTGGAACTACTTTTAATCTTTCTTATATTAATAAAAACTGTGTTGAAGATATTTTTAATACAATATCAATGAATAAGAGTTCTGGCTATGATAGAATAACACCTAAAATGCTATTATGCAAAAAAAACCAAAATTGCAGATATAACTTCGGTTGGGTTCTAATGATGTAAATATGTTTCGACCAGTGTCTCTTTTATCTATTGTAGATAAAGTTCTTAAAAAAATAATTTTTAGTCAGTTATCTGAATATTTAGAAAAAAATAAAATCTTATTTGAACGCCAATTTGGATTCCGTAAAGGTTCTGGTACAGAAGAAGCGGTTGTAAATATTGTTGACTATATATGTGGAGGCTTTGATGCAGGGTTTAATGGTGTAGCGGGTGTCTTCTTTGATTTGTCAAAAGCTTTTGACCTAGTTAATCACGACATTTTGCTTAAAAAGCTGGCGTTAATTGGTGTGTCTAATAACTCTTTTAAGCTATTAAAAGATTATTTAACAAGAAGACAGCATTCGTTCAGATTGGAGAAGCCAAAAGTTCTTTTTTAGATGTTAAATGTGGTGTACCTCAAGGTAGTGTGCTTGGGCCACTTTTATTCAAAATTTTTATAAACGATATTGGCAACATAAACTTTAATGGTAAACTGTTCATGTTTGCGGATGATATTTGCTTGCTATATCGGTATAAGTATATTCAGGTGTTAAAAACTCATGTAGAGTATGATTCAGCAATATTAGCGGAATATATAAGACTTAACAAGCTTGTTTTAAACGCAGATAAGACCAAGTTTATAAGGTTCAGACCATACATTTTAAAGAACGATGAAACAGTTGCAGTTCATATTAATGGTGTTTTAATCCAAGAAGTCAATACCATACGGTATCTAGGCATGTTGTTTTGTAGTAATTTACAATGGGATAATCATATTGAATCCATTAAATCAAAAATATCTTCTGCTATTGGCGTTTTATATAAATTCAAAAATAAATTTGATGTTAAAACGAAAATGCTAATATATCTTAACTTACCTTCCTATAATATATGGATTTAAGAATAATGCTTCGCTGAAGAGCTTACAATCGGCGCAAAATAAGTCCTTGAAGTTGGTTTTTAATCTGCCAATCAGATATCATACTTTGGATCTTTTTGAGAATTATGCTATAAACGTCTTACCTGTAAGAGCATTATATAAAATGCAAATAATAAAGTTTGTTTTTAAATCAATTAAAAGTCTTGGAAATTTGTCAGTTCAATTCCAACAGAATGTTCAAATAACACAAAGGTTAACAAGACAAAGCCAAAATTTGTCTGTATCTATATGCCGCCTTGAATTGTCAAAGCAGCGTATTTGTTTTGCTGTTCCAAATGAATACAATGATTTACCAATTTTTTTGAAAACCATTGAACTTTTGTCAACATTTAAAAGAGAATTAAAACAATTTTTGCTAACCAATCTCGAAACACTTCTTTAGTAATATTTTGTTATATAAATTTAATTTTATAATAAAATGGAAACTGTAAATAATAAATTTTTTAAATTTAAATATTTAATATTTTAATATAAATAATGAATAACACTAGTTGCCTCTTAGCCTCTTTAATGCCAATATTGGTGCTGAGGCTTTAAACTATTTTTTGTTATATAAATTTATTTGAAATAAATAATAAAAAAAAAAAAAAAAAAAAATGCAAATGTTTTACTCGGTTTTTTTTATCAAAATAGCAGAACCTCCACAAGCTCTACCTCGAGGGTCCTTGGTATCATATAATATATAATCATTGACTTTAAACGTGTTTCTTGAGGTCAGATGAGTTTCAGAAACCATCATAACATCAATTTGCTTGTTTTTAAGGAAGTATTCTATTTAATTTTTATGTTGCCGGATGCCGTTTGCGTTCCAAAAGCAAATTTTTGAGCAGTTCATGGCTTGTTAAGTACAGCTTGCAATAACATCGATTGCATTCTTAAAATTTCCTGCATCATATTACCCATTGTGTTTGTAAAGTTATTTACTGTCTGTACTAATGTTTCCATGGTTTTCTCTAGACGACTTAAATTAGATACTGGAGTTTCATCATTATTTGGCAACTCACCTTGCATTGGCATATGATTTGATTTTAAGACGTTAGCGTAGGATGTTCTGTTATTACTAGGCTGCGGTACCTGAACTTCATAAATGTAAACTTGATTTGTTGCCTGCATTTGAGGGGGATTAGGTTTCGGTCCAACCGAGCGCTTGACGATAGAGTATACAGGGCATCCTCTATAGTTGGCAGTGTGATTACCACCACAGTTGCTACATTTTTTTACATTGGGGTCGTTTTTAGACTTATCGCAGAGAGCTGTACCATGTAATTCTCCACATACGACGCAAACAGTGGTTAGATGACAGTATGCCTTAGTGTGACCAAATTCTTGGCAGTTTAAACATTGAACGGGACCACTCCTTTTGTGCGGCTCCTCTATTGTTATTTTTCTATACAGGATATATTTCAGATTGTAAATATGGTGCGTTTCGTTCTTTTTAAGCTTAATGTCGCCTGGTTCTAACTCCGCTCTAAATAGTGGCTGGGGATTTTTTTCTCTATTTTTAATGTTTATTACATTTTTTATTTTGAAGCCCTTCTCTTCTAAAAACGTTTTTATCTCACCTGGGTCCACGCATGAGTCAATGCCCTTAATCACTACCTGAAGACCTTTACTGCTCTTCAGTTGATATGTATAAAAATTCTTATTAAGTGCTTCAAATTTTGTTATTACCTTACGAAAATCATCTTCACGATTAACTTGTATTTTTGTCTCATTAATACTACCCCGTTTTATTGCAGCTACATAAAAAGAATTTTCACCTATTACCGAGATCAAATTCTTTATTAATTCATTTGAGTTTTACTCTCTAAGATATATCGGCGGTGGCTTAGAAGTTTTGATAACGTTTTGTGCTTCCGGGGATTCCTCATCCAGAATTGCAAATCGATTTTGTGAACTTGTTTTATCAGCTGTACCATCTTTTAAGACTTTTGAGACCGAAGCCACTGCTGAAGAAGTTGGGCTGCGACCCCGTTTAAGCACTGTTATGTACCTATCAATACCTACTTGTACTGGGGGCTTTTGACCACTTTTTACTTGTAGAGCTGAGTTTTCCATCATGCCTAATTTGGGGTTAATATTTTCATCACTTATTGAAATCGTTTTTGCCGCTGAGGCACCGCTTGCAGGTTCTATATGTTTTATTGTGTTAGAATCAACCGTATTATTAGACACCGAAGGTGATACTGAGTTTTCTATTATGCCTGATTGAGGGTTAATATTTTTATCACTTATTTAAATTGTTTTTGCCGTTGAGGCAACGGTTAAAGGTTTTATATTTGTTAGTGTATCTACCGTTTTATTAAATACTAAAGGTGAGAGGGATCGCGCGCGAGTAATAGGTTTAGCCGTTAGGTATTTGCTATAATCGATTCTTTTTTTTATTTCTGCATTTGTTTCGTTAACACTCACTGTGATATATGCATTTCTACTGTTTGAACTCATAAGAGTTTTTTTTTTTTTTTTTTACTGTTTACAGTTGTGCTCTTCTTATTTGTTATTGTTTATCAACACCGAGAATAAAAAAAATGTGTGTTTATGTATGTATGTATGTACATGTATTTTTTTTCTTTATCTTTTTCTTGTATTTACTTTTTTTAATACTCTATTTGTTCACGTTTTTATAAAAAAAAAATAAACCGTATGCCGAGCTTAGAAAACACTTCTATCTTCAACGAGCGCGACAGACAGAATGACATAGAAAAAGGATATGACAAAGAAAAAGGAAATATTTTTGTTAATCATTTGAAAACCGTATTTATATACATCTTTCGATACTGCGGTCGAGTTACCACCTGTTGCTGTTGGATCAGCTTTTCCACTAATTTGAGATAAGAGAAATCGAGAAGGCTATTCATGATTTAAACCCCAAGAAAGCCCCTGGTTTTGATAAGATCAGTAACAAAATGCTTTTGGAGCTACCCAGCATAGCAAAGAAAATTATTCTACTAATTTGTAATGCTATTTTACGCCTTGAATACTGCCCACAAGAGTGGAAATTATCCTTAGTTACCATGATACCTAAACCAGGAAAGGATCCCACAAAAGTTGAGTCATATAGACCTATAAGCTTATCGTCTAATATATCAAAGCTATTTGAGAAACTACTAGTGTCAAAAATAACACCGATTTTAAATGAAAACAGATGTATTCCCAATCATCAATTCGGTTTTAGAAGAAAACACAGCACAATTGAACAAACTCATCGAATAGTAAATGTCATAAGAAAAGCCTTTGAAGAAAAAAAATATTGTTCAGCACTCTTCATCGATGTGTTTCAAGCTTTTGATAAAGTCTGGCATGAAGGTTTACTACTGAAATTGCAGCAAAGCTTACCAGCAAACATACACAAGCTGTTAGAAAGCTACTTAGTCGGTCGGCAATTTATTATTAAAGAAGGCGATTTTTTAAGTTCTCCTCAGCTGGAGTCCCACAAGGCAGCATCCTGGGCCCTCTATTATACTTAATTTATACTTCGGGCTTGACTACAAACAGCTACACCCATACCTCAACATTTGCGGACGATACAGCTTTTCTAAGCGTTCACGCAAACTGTCAAGAAGCATCTCGTTACTTACAGGATCATATATTTGAACTGGAAAGGTGGTTAAAAAAATGGAGGATAAAGATCAATGAGCAAAAATGCTCACATATACCATTCACATTGCGTCGGGAAACATGCTCCCCTATTAAAATCAATAATCAAATAATACCCCAACACTCGCATGTTAAATACCTCGGTATACATCTAGATCGGCGTTTAACGTGGAAATGGCATATAGAAGCTAAATTAACTCAAATGAAACTAAAAGCAATCCAAATTAATTGTCTTATTGAAAGAAATTCTGTTCTTAGTCTCGATTGCAAACTTCTACTCTACAACTCTATCTTAAAGCCAATTTGGTGCTACGGTATTCAGTCATGGGGCACTGCCTCGGCTTCTAACATCGAAAAAATTCAAAGGCGCCAAAATAAACTTCTTCGAATAATCACAGCCGCCCCCTGGTACGTCAAAAACTCAAATATCCACAAGGAGTAAAATATTTAAAAAGGCTGGAAATGCACCCAAATCCATTAGCTAGAAATATTTTAAATTATGGCGGCCACACTCGCTTAAGAAGAAGGGACACTGCAGCACTCACCCAATCAGATGAGCGATAAACACCTATATATGTAAACAGAAACCGTGATGACTAAATCTTTTTTGTCTAGAAGTGGCAGGACATAAAGTAAATATTGGGATAAGATTTGATTAATTATTGTTAGTTCATATTTAATATATGAAGATTCAATAAACAAATACTGAAAAAAAAAAATTTATTTTAATTTCGTTAAAAAATTAGTCACTAAAATGTATTTAACTTCGAATAAAATTTCATACTGGTAATACATTTTTAACTAAAATCGTTAAAAAATTTTAGCATGTTTTTAAATCATTTTTAGCATTTTTTGGCACTGTCTAATGCCAGTAGCCCGTTTCTGTATTTCTCGCATCGTAAAATTTCCCGCATGAAACAAGTGAATTATGACAAAAACAGTGCAATATGAAACAAAAAATGGTTTTTCTCACATAAGTGTTTCTGTACTTTTACTTTGCGAGAATTATCTGTCATTTAAATAATTTTCCAGCAATTATTGGAAGGATGTGAGAACAAGTGTTTCTGTATTAATATTTTGCAAAAAGTTTCTCACAAGAACTGTCACAATAAGTCATATTTGAAATTGATGCGAGAAAACAAAATTTAAAAAAATGGAGCCCAAATTATGTATGTATGTACACAAGAATGTGTATTATTTTATTTTATTTTAAATGAAAGAATTTAAATGATGAAAATAAGTTTATAAAAAACAATTGTTATATTTTGTTATTTAAATTTTTTTGGCCTTTCATTGTGTTTGTTTTATGCAGGGCTGCCAGATAAATTTGTGAAAAAAACGTCAATATCCTAAGAAAAAATAAAAAAATCGTTCTATTTTTGAAGAATTTTGTTCGATTTTTATCATATAATCACAAATTGCTATCATATAAACACATAATCAAAAAAAAAAAAAAAAAAAAAAAAAAAAAAAAACCTTAAGTTCATGGGAAAAATACATATTTTATACATACATAAGCTTGAGGTCTATTTAAATAAAATAATTTATTCTATTTTCCTTAATCCGATAAGAGTTTAAAATTTCAGATTGTTATTTTTCTCTGCAGAAATCACACAAAGGAGTGACAAAATATCATATTGAAATAAAATAAACACTTTTGAACAAAGTGAAAGGCAAAAATTTCCTAAAGTGCATTGACTGAAAAATGGGGTAATAGTTTAATAGTTTGATCACACAAACAAATGTATTAAATAATCCAAGCAAATAAAAATTAAACAGTTTCCGTTCGAAATTTTGCTTTTGCCGATACATTTTTTAATCTGCCTTGTTTTTAAAGATATTGGTTTTCTGTGGTGCCTAATACACAAACATATAAAACTGTTTAAAATTGTTTTATTTCAAAGACTGAATCGTCACTAGAAAAAAATCAGCAAATTGTCACTTTGCCAATTTTGGAACAAAAAAAAAATCGTCAAAATGTCGATAAATCTTTAAATCTGGCAGCCTTATTTTTATTATATATATTTCTTTCGTTGACGTTTCGCTTGCATTTGACACTTAATTACTGGAAGTATTCCAGTTAAAACAGAATCTGTGTTGTCTGTTCTCGCATTTAAATACAGAAACACTTTTTTCTCGCAAATCGAGAAACGATGGAATTTTTTGTTTCACACTTAATATGAGAAAATTTGCGATGCGAGAAATACAGAAACGAGCTACAGATTTAGCTGTAAAATTTTAAAATTTTTTTAGACCTGGCCACACTGCTTAAATGGCTAAATATTAAAATATTTCAGAATTAAACACACTATTTTTTTTTACAAATTTACATTATATATTAAAAAAATTTAATATAATTTTTTTTTTTACCTAATTTTTTTTCGTAAATTAGGAGGAGACTGGAACGTGACGTTACAAGCCTAGCATGCATATATATGTATATATATATATGTAATATAGAATTATTAATATTTTTAATAAGTTGTAAATGAAATCTTAATGTGGAAAGATGGAGGTTATTGAAGCTTTTCTACAAGAATTTGGAAGTGTAATCTTTGAAGAACATTTGGAATTATTATGTATATAATATGCCTTGCTCTCACGAAAGTACAAGTGGAGATGTCGTGGGTTTGTGTGGATGCTACTTTTTCTATAGTAATTGATGACTAATGGGAAGTGATAATGATGATGATGATGATGATTTATAAAAATAAAAAAAAAAAAATAATAAAAAAAATTGTTTTTTATTTTTGAAAATATTATTAGATATTTCTTTTTTTCAGTTTTTTACAGATTTAAAATAAAAAATACGTTTATAAAGATTAAAAAGCTTAAATGCTAACAAATGTTGTTCATAAAGTGTTTGACATCGACAAATGTTAAAGGATTGTGAATAAACATTTTCACAATAATATGTATGTATGATATTATTTAAATATATAAATGGACTATTTACATAATTATAACTTCTTAATTCATATATTCTTAATATTTACAACGAGCAATGTAATGTTATAATTAACAAATAAGAGTGCTATATTCGGCTATGCCGAATCTTATATACCCTTCACCATGGTGCGATAAGAATAATCTACATATATAATATATCTGTGGCATTAAATAATAATGGCTTAAGTCGGAAACAACTTAATTATATAAAAAAAGTAAATATTGGTATTTCAGTAATTTGGTCATAACTCGGGCATTTTCCAATCGATTTGATAGATTTATACACCTACGTCTTTAGGAAGAAATTTACTTTGGTAATAAAATTTGGACTCGGAAAGATCTACGGTTCCCGAAAATAGGTATTTTTATTAAAAAAATTTTTATTTTGGTAATAACTTTTTTGTATCTGAACCGATTTTTCCGAGTTTTTCAGCAAATATGTTCTACTTAATCTTTTGATATATAAGACGTATCCATAGGTCATGTAACAGCTCTAAAAATTTAGTTTTTATAAAAATTTTGATGCTTTTTAGCCCATTTTTGGAGTATTTTGCTAATAACTTAACCATTTCTTAACCGATTTGGCAGATTCATATACCCACGTTTTAAGGAAGAAAAAAACATTTACTTAGATTATAAAACTTGGACCCGGGAAGATCCATTGTTCCCGAAAATAGGTATGTTTAAAAAAAAATTTTATTTTGGGCATTACTCTTCCATTTTTGGGAGAAAGGTTTCAGGGTTTTCGGGAAATATATGCTGCTAAAAATTTCTGACATTTTGGTGTATAAAACGTGTTCATATGTCATACTAGAGCCCTAAAATTAAAAATTTTGATTATTTTCGATAATGTCTTTGTACGGGAGGTACCACGCCCACTTTTCCAATCGCGCCCATATTTTGTGGGATACTGTGTATTGATAACCGATATGTTTGTACCTAATTTGGGAACTTTAGCTCGTTTCGTTCTCCAGATATACAGAAATGTATAACGTCTTTGTATGGGAGTTTGTTTTAGAGAGTTTGTGTATTGGCAAGCAACATGTTTGTACTAAATTTGAAAGCTGTAGCTCTTACCGCTCTCGAGATATGCAGAAAAAAAGAATTTAAAAAACAACAACAACATGGGATTTATGGAAAAAATTAGAGGTAGTCGTGGTTTTTTGCTCATATCTCAGCCATTTATGGACCGATCTTCCTGAATTTAAATAGCAAACAATTCCGGACTATGACATAAATGTATAGAAACCTAGCCTCCATCATATCTGGGGTCTTCGGAAAACCCATTTCAACGGACGGACAACCGGATTTGAACTTCCCTTCTCATAAGAAGCCAGAATATATATACTTTATATGGTCTTAGATCAATATTGTAGAAATTACAAACGGAATGACAAAGTTATATATACCCTTTTACCTTCGGTGAAGGGTTTAAAAATATGAGCGAATTTCAGGAGCGTGATAGTGGTTGGACATTAATTGAAATAACACGTTTGGAGATGAATATTAATCAATAAAAGTGCGTCAAAGGTTCTCAATACATTCCATTACCACGCAAAATACAGAGAAAGTTTGCATGTATCAATGTTCGAAACAATGACGAGTATTGTTTTAAATGGGCTAAATTATCAGCACTATATCCAGTAGATATAAATAGCAACAGATGCTCATCGTATAACATTAAAAATATAAAAGACGATGAAATAGTGATGGATAATGGAATTAAATTAAATTTCATCAATTTAAATTTCCCTCTTGCAGTTAACAAAATAAGATATTTTGAACAAATGAATCCTGAAATTAGTGTGAATGTGTTTGGACTAGAAGGTGATATCGTAGTGGGGCCATATTACTTCATCAAAGAAGAAAAGTCCAAACACATCAACTTAATGCTGCTAGAGAATGGAGAATGGTCCCATTATGTATGGATAAAAAATATATCCAAATTAATAAGTAATCAATTAACAAAAGATGGACATAAAATATATGTATGCAATATCTGTTTAATACATTTTCACAAGGAGACATCGTTGGAACAACATAAGAAGGAATGTAATAAAATAGTTACCAAAATGCCTAGTATAGATAAAAGTAAGCTTAGTTTTAAAAAATTTTAAAAAGCAAATGGATGTGTCTTTTGTAGTTAATGCTGATTTTTGAGTGTATACTCGAATCAGTTACTATTAAAAATTCAGTTAATGTTCAATCAGTACAAAAAGCATATTCCATTTGCTTATAGTTATTATATTAAATGTTCCTATAACTCAGATTTAGATATTTTTAGAATTTACAATGGTATTGATGCGCCACAACATTTTTTTTTTAAAGTTTAGTTGACGACATTTTAACTATTTACACTTGTCATCTAAGCGTAATTAAACCAATGAATTCCTTAACACCCCTTCAACAGATACATCATTATGAAATCAAGACTTGTCATATTTGTACCAAATCTTTATCTAATGAAGATAAAGTAGCTGACCATTGTCATCTAACTGGTCAATATAGGGGTGCTGCTCATAATCAGTGTAATTTAGAAAATCAAATTGCAAATTTCATCCCTGTATTTTTTTAATAATCTTTCGGCATATGATTGTCATCTGTTTGTAAGAGAGCTTTCAACAATTGACGGCGATATAAATATTATACATTTAAATAAGGAGCTTAATGTGTCTATATCAAAAAGAGTTTCTGTAAATGAAAAAGATACAATTGAGTCACGTTTCTAAAGGTGTCTTTCCGTATGACTATTTACATTCAATGAATCGTCTTGAAGAAATTCAATTACCACCTCGTTCAGTATTTTTTTTTTTTTTCAATAAATTAAATAATGAGTCGTGAAGTGTAGAGGATTATGAACATGCACAAAAGTATGGAAAACATTTAAAAAGTACAACATTAAAGGATTATTTACTTTTATATTTAAAAGAAGATATTCTTTTACTTTGTGATATATTTGAAAATTTCCGAAAAGTTTGTGCAAGCATTTATAATTTAGATCCATGTTAGTATTATACTACCCCAGGTTTATCCTTGGATGCAATGTTGAAAACAACTGAAATAGAATTGGATTTGTTGACTGATATTAATATATATAATTTTGTTCTTCGAGGTATAAGCGGAGGTATTGTTCAATGTTCTAATCGACATTCAATTGCTAATAATAAATATATTAGTGATTACGATTCTAACAAAGAATTAAATTACTTAATATATTTATATGTTAATAACTTGAATGGTTATGCAATGTCACAATACCTCCCCTATAATTTTAAAATTTTAAAATGGGTTGAAAATTGTAAACATTTCAACGTTATTAATATAGCAGAAGATTCTCCATTACGATATATATTAGAAGTAGATCTAGAATATCCATCTACATTACATGACTTTCATAATGATTTACCAATTTGTGCTGAGAATAAGAAAATTGAAACCATGAAACAAAAGAAACTAATAACTGATTTAAATAGTAAAACTAATTACATAATACATTACCGAAATCTTCAGCAATGTATTCAACATGGTTTAGTTTTAAAGAAAATACATAGAATTCTTCAATTTGATCAATCAAATTGGTTACAAAAATATATCGATTTAAATAACCATCACAGAACACTAGCTAAAAAATTCATTTGAACAAAATTTTTTCAAATTCTTGAATAATGCAGTATACGGGAAAACTATGGAAAATGTTGATAAGAGGAAAGACATTAAAATAGTATGTCATTGGGAGAATAGAGGTAAACGCTTAGTAGCTCGAGCTCTTATAGCTAAGCCCAATTTCCATAGTTCACTCCAAATTCATGACAATATGCATGCTATCCAAATGAATAGAATTAAAACTGAATAAAATGAACCTATTTATATTGGATTTTCAGTTTTAGAAATATCCAAATGGAAAATGTATAGTTTTCATTATGATTACATAAAGTCTAAATATCGTGAAAACATTAAACTCAATTATATGGATACTGAATCCTTTATTTATGACATTAACACAGATGATCTATACAGAGATATTAAAAATGATATAAATACTCATTTTGATACATCTTGATATATCCGATAGATAATGTCTACAATATCCCACTTTTTAATAAAAAAGTTTTAGGGATAATGAAGGATGAGTGTAATGGAAAAATTATTAAGGAATTCATTGGATTAAGGGCTAAAATGTATTCAGTGAAAATTGACAGGGTAGGTCAGGAAATTAAAAAAATTAAGGGGGTTAAGCATTGTGTAACTAGTAAATTAAGTATAAATGACTTTAGAAAATGTCTATTAGAGAAAAAAATTATATTATGATTCAATGTATATATCGTTACCTTAATATAAAAAGGCCCCAACTCATTATTTTTGGAAATCCGTTTTTTTATTGATTATTGTAGAATGGTTGCTAATACACATTCTATTAAAATTTCAAGCAAATTGGATTAAAAATAAAGAAGTTATAAGCAGAATACAAAAAGCCCTAACTCATACACACAATTTTTCTAAAGAAAAAAAGGCCTAACTCATACACACAATTTTTCGAAAGAAATACATATTATGTTTTTCAATCTGAATTCCTCGTTTAATTTTAATAAAGATGTTTTTTGACAATGGTTGTGTAGCTATATTATATCAGCTTTTATTAAGTTTTTTCCTTCTCCTGTAAAAAGTGTTTTTGATGAGTAGGGGCCTTTTTATATTAAGGTAACGATATTTAGATCTAAGATACATCAAATTTACACTCAAAATATAAGTAAACTAACATTAAGTTATTTAGATGATAAGAGATTTATTAGAGATAATGGCGTTGATACTTTTGCATGGGGTCATTTTAGAATAAATAACTATCCTGAACTTATGGAAGAGAATAATGCCAATCTTCTCAACGTAAATATAGATTTTTAATTAATTTTATGTTTTTTAAATGATAAGATAAATTGTAAATTTAGATAATAAGAAAAAATTGTAAAATAAAAAAAAAAAATTATGAAGGAAATCAAACGTTAAAATGTTATTTTTATTTCAAACCATATTTATTAAATATAAATTGTAAACACAAGTGATCACAATTAAATGTATTTGTATATGGGTAATGGGAGTTTTGCGCTAATGTGGAAGAAATTGTTTTAATTAGCTGTTTAGCAGTTTTAAAAAGCTGTTAAGCTGTTTTAAATAGCTGTTTTAGAAAGCTGTTTAGCTGTTTTAAAAAGCTGTTTAGCTGTTTTTAAAAGCTATTTAGCTGTTTTAATTAGCTGTTTTAAAAAGCTGTTTAGCTGTTTTTAAAAGCTATTTAGCTGTTTTAATTAGCTGTTTTAAAAAGCTGTTTAGCTGTTTTTAAAAGCTGTTTAGCAGTGTTTAAAAGCTGTTTAGCTGTTTTTAAAAGCTGCTTAGCTGTTTTTAAAAGCTGTTTAGCTATTTTAGGAATCTGTTTCGTTAAAAGTATACAACGAGATATTCCAAGATCTAAAGTTGGTGATGGCATTAGTTTATAATAATAATAATCATGAATCTGATATGAATTCTTAATCATAAACAAATACATGTAAAACACCAATTGCTCTAAAACAGTCTGTACATATGCCTGTCTGTATATCTATTCATATAATAATTTTTCATCACCTAATTCAATTGAAAATAGTTAAAATAGTAGAAGTGATGTACTCTGTATAAAGACTAAGGATCAACTAAAAAATAAAATTATCAACTTCAAATGTTTTATTGATTAATAAGGTTTTCTTTATTTAGATATAAATTTAGAAAATTTATAAGTAAAATTACATTCGTTTCAGCACATATTTGATTGATATTATTATGATTTTTACAAATATTTATATTAGAATTATTTTTATATAAAGTTTTTATATTCGGACAATTCCAATAATCTTTCCAATAGCCTTTTCGGTAAAAACAGTTGATTATACAAGATTTTCATCATTTTTATTACGTATTAGAATCAATTCATGTTTTGCATTCAATAATATTTTGTTATAGTCTTCAGCGAATCCTAAAAACAATTTAAGTGGTACATAAAAATTAAAATAGCCAATTACGAGATCAATATCATTAATTTTATTCCGTCAAGCATTTTACATTCCATTACTATCTATTGGTTATAATAAAACCAATTTTTTAATAGTACTTGATGTTCCTAAAAGTCTCGTTTGATCAATTTCAACACCATTTACTTCGTAACGGATTTCATCAAATGTATGTGCTGCAGAAGATACTAATTTTGTATTGCTATCATCTTTATCCTTCTACATATATAAAACTTTTCCGACGGCAAATCATACAAGTCTGGATTTTGTATTGTAATACGAATTTCATCGTTATTATTGTAAGATTGTAAATGTGGGGTATACGTATGGTAGGCCTTTTTAATTATATTTGCATCGGACAAAGGTTTATCCAGAACATCTATTATTGAACTCATGGTTTCTTCAATTTTTAATTTAATGATTTTAGAAATTCTTTATTTGATTGCGTTAAGTTGATATTTTTTTAATGAATTCTTTGAGTTCCTGGAATCTCATTTATTTGCCAGTCAACTGTCGATTACATTTAAGACCAATAAAATAATGACAATTTACAAGAATAATATACCTAAAAACAAAGTTTTATTTATTTATTTATTTATTTTATTATATATTCAATTCCTGTACAACAAGATATAATCTTATATTTAAAGTACAGGAAAGCAGTTTCATAAATTACATTAAGAGATCATCACATACAATTGAATTAAATGAAATTAAATTAAATTAAACTATAAATTATTTATATAATATGATAACAGTTATCTACTGCGGTGCAAAGTATTTAAATAAGAAGTTCTTAAAACTAATTGCGTTGCTATTAAGTTGCTGAACTTGAGGAAGACAATTCCATAGACGTGACGCATGTATAAAAAAATTCTGTTCAGATACAAGAAGGCTATGCAAGGGAATTATAATTCTTTTACCTCTAAGTGATCTGGCAAACCTAATTTTATCGCTAAGATATCGTGGAGTCTCCGAATAGATAAGTTTATGTAATAGTAAGAGTACACGAATATTTAAAAGATTGTCAAATGAAATGCCGTATAGTTTTAAAGAGGCATGTGACACATGATCATATCTACCAAGGCCAAACACATATCTTACAATATTATTATATAAAACATTTAGCTTCCTTCTACTAATGGAATCGCAATTTGCAAAAAGTTCACAACCATACATTAAACCTGGAAGAAGATAAGATTTTGCAATCATTAATCTAATATTTAAAGGAGTATAGTATTGTGTCGACCAAAGGCACCTTAACTTTATATAAGTTTGACCAGCAAGTGTGTTGACATGATTTGTCCAAGTAAGACTATCATTAAAAATTAGCCCAAGGTTTTTGGCAGTATTCACAATATTGATTTTTTCCCCATTAATTAAAATATCATGACCGATATTAGAACTAAGTGATCTCTTACGTATTATTATGCACTTCGACTTATTCGGGTTTAAACAAAGGCCGTTAGACGTAGCCCAACGATAAATTTTATCCAGATCATCATTGAGTCTCATGATGCATTGCGAAACTGATTGTACTGGGCTACTTAAGTACAACTGCACATCATCTGCGTACCTATGTATATTGCAGTGAACAAGATGTTTTGGCAAGTCGTTTATATAAAGTGTAAAAAGCAATGGTCCTAGAATTGACCCTTGAGGTACACCTCTAGATAAACGTAATGAAGAAGATTGCACATTGTTTGATTGGACAAATTGCGAACGATTTGAGAGGTAGGAAAATAAAAGCCGTGTTGATGTTTCTGAAAAGTTAAAAAAGTGCACAAGTTTCATGGAAAGCATACTGTGGTCAACCGTGTCAAAGGCTTTTGAATGATCAAGAAGAACTAGGAAATTTAGCTTGCCATCATCCAGTTCACGCCGTATATTTTCAGATACATCCAGTAGTGCAGAAACACAACTATGATTAGTACGAAACCCTGATTGTTTATTAGACAACAAATTATTGGCACTGATATATGATGACATTTGTAGATAAAGAATTTTCTCCAGTACTTTAGACAAGTAGCAAAGAATAGCTATTGGCCTGAATTCAGAATCAGTTTTTGGTATTGGCACTATTTTACGTTCTTCTTCTTCTGCTAACAAAATATTAAAATATTTTTGGGATTCGCTGAAGACTATAACAAAATATTATTGAATGCAAAACATGAATTGATTCTAATACGTAATAAAAATGATGAGAATCTTGTATAATCAACTGTTTTTACCGAAAAGGATTAATTAATAATTTCAAGTAATATATATATAATTAATTTAGATTATTGGAATTGTCCCAATATAAAAACTTTATATAAAAATAATCCTAATATAAATATTTGTAAAATCATAATAAAATCAATCAAATATATGCTGAAAAGAATGTAATTTTACTTAGAAATTTTCAAAGTTTATATCTAAATAAAGAAAACCTTATTAATCAATAAAACATTTGAAGTTGGTAATTTTATTTTTTTTAGGTGATCCTTAGTCTTTATACAGAGTACATCACTTCTACTATTTTAACTATTTTCAATTGAATAAGGTGATGCAAAATTGTTGTATGGATAGATATACAGACAGGCATAAGTATAGACTATTTTAGAGCAATTGGTGTTTTACATGTATTTGTTTATGATTAAGAATTCATATCAGATTCATGATTATTATTATAAACTAATGCCATCACCAACTTTAGATCTTGGAATATCTCGTTGTATACTTTTAACGAAACAGATTCCTAAAAACAGCTAAGCAGCTTTTTAAAACAGCTAAACAGCTAATTAAAACAGCTAAACAGCTTTTTAAAACAGCTAATAAATACAGCTAAACAGCTTTAAAAAACAGCTAAACAGCTTTTTAAAACAGCTAAACAGCTTTTAAAACAGCTAAACAGCTTTTTAAAACAGCTTATTAAAACAATTTCTTCCACATTAGCGCAAAACTCCCATTACCCATATACAAATACATTTAATTGTGAACACTT
Organism: Pollenia amentaria; assembly: GCA_943735925.1. Lineage (NCBI taxonomy): Eukaryota > Metazoa > Arthropoda > Insecta > Diptera > Polleniidae > Pollenia > Pollenia amentaria. The sequence goes on from OX031010.1 coordinate 76,234,195, forward strand.
GTGTTTAAAATTTATATTTAATAAATATGGTTTGAAATAAAAATAACATTTTAACGTTTGATTTCCTTCATAATTTTTTTTTTTATTTTACAATTTTTTCTTATTATCTAAATTTACAATTTATCTTATCATTTAAAAAACATAAAATTAATTAAAAATCTATATTTACGTTGAGAAGATTGGCATTATCCTCTTCTATAAGTTCAGGATAGTTATTTATTCTAAAATGACCCCATGCAAAAGTATCAACGCCATTATCTCTAATAAATCTCTTATCATCTAAATAACTTGATGTTAGTTTACTTATATTTTGAGTGTAAATTTGATGTATCTTAGATCTAAATATATACACTGAATCATAATATAATTTTTTTTTCTAATAGACATTTTCTAAAGTCATTTATACTTAATTTACTAGTTACACAATGCTTAACCCCCTTAATTTTTTTAATTTCCCGACCTACCCTGAATACATTTTAGCCAGAGTACGGAGAGTGCTCGAATTAAACTCGCTCGCGAGCGAGTCCAATTCGAGCGAGTTTTATTTTCAACATTGAAAAGAATTATTCTTTACTGCTCGCGAGTTTAAAAAATAAAACTCGCGAGCGAGTTTTATTTTTGCGAGTTGAAAAATATTGCTCGCGAAAAGAATTCAAATTTTAAGAGTCAAAAATAAAACTCAACTCGCGAGTCGAGCTAAAAAGAATTGTTCGCGAGTTTTATTTTTGCGTATGAATTTTTTTTAACTAAAAATATATTTTTCCTGTTTATTTGTTTTTATGTGTGGATAAATGTGTGTATGTATGAATATTTCATCGAAACACAACACAGCATTAGCAAATGGATCAGAAGTAAGGTGGGAAAAGGTATTTATTGATACAGCAAATATTACGTTGTGACAAGTATAACTAACCATGAAGAAGAAATAGCAAAGAAAAGGATTCGTTTAAAAGAATGCAATCATGTTATACGTTTCGAAAATATAAAAAAGGCAGTTCATTAATTTCCTATGAATCGTAAACACTTCTATGTAAGTCACTAATGAACGCATACATTTTATTACACATCATTCAAAATTTAACATTTATACGTATTGCACATATATTTTAAACCACACTTATCTACCTGTTTATGAGCAGCATTCGCTTGTGTGCATTTTTTTAGTATAAACATTACTTTTACAACCCTTTCCCACACGTCTTGCCAGCCATTTTAACATAAACATTAATATAATAAGTTTTTCAGACCCATTGCACTGACATTTAAACACTCACTAGGGATCAAACAAACATATCAATGATCACATTTTCTATAAATAGTCGTGATTGTTTACTACCTGCTGATGTTTTCTATAAGAATCAACTAATTTGGTTGTCACAAGACAATTATGTGATGGCTTTTGCTACCCTAAAAAACTCTTAATTCATTTATAACACTGGTCTTCAAAAACAAATGTAAGTCTTTAAATAAAAACATATAAAATATAAAGATTTTGAAGCGGTTAATTTAAATCCGTTTGCAGTTTCAAATTTTTTTATGGGCTTGACTTATATTCCGCCCGAAATAAGGGCCGATTTTTATAAAAACACCAACAAATGATTATTAATAATATTTCCTTTAAGTCAAACGAATAACATTTTTTATATTTTCCACTGTTTCGGACATTTTCAGAAATTAGTGGCGATAAACTTTTTTTTTCAAGCAAAATTAGTACTATTTTTTGTTTTCAAAAATTTGTTAACAAATTTAGAACAATTTTTTTTATTATTTATCAGAAAGCCAGATATATTACGAATAAAACGAGCCATAAACCATGAAAATCGATTGACAAATGTTTATTTTATTTATAATTATTAAAGGCAGCTTTTATGAAAATAATATGTTACCAATCTCAAACACTTTTATTTAAGTCATTTAAGAACGCATACATTTTATTACACATCATTAAACATTTTGCAGGTTTACATATTTTTAAACAAGAAAACATTTATACATACAAACACACATACATTCTTATCAACATGGTTATGCCCAGCATTCATATGTGTGCATATGTTTTTATAACCCCTTCCTACACATTTGCCTGCCCTTCGTTTCTAAAAATTCATATGTATGTATATTTTTACTTCGCACAAGCAAACATTAATTTTTTTAAACGAGTTGCTCGATTTCAACTCGTATGCGCTCGTTTTCTGCTCGCATAAAATTTGTACTTACGAGTTGAAAAATAAAACTCGTAAGCACAAATTTTAAAACGAGTTGTTATCTGCTTACGAGTCGAGCACAAAAATCTTATGACTCGTAAAAAATTTGTGCTCGCGAGTTTAAAAATAAAACTCGCGAGCACAAATTTTAAAATGAGAGAGTTGACTCGAATTGTGCTCGCGAGTAGAATTTTTTCCTACCCTGATTTTAGCCCTTAATCCAATGAATTCCTTAATAATTTTTCCATTACACTCATCCTCCATTATCCCTAAAACTTTTTTATTAAGAAGTGGGATATTGTAGACATTATCTATCGGATATATCAAGATGTATCAAAATGAGTATTTATATCATTTTTAATATCTCTGTATAGATCATCTGTGTTAATGTCTGTGGTAATGTCAGGATTCAGTATCCATATAATTGAGTTTAATGTTTTCACGATATTTAGACTTTATGTAATCATAATGAAAACTATACATTTTCCATTTGGATATTTCTAAAACTGAAAATCCAATATAAATAGGTTTATTTTATTCAGTGTTAATTCTATTTATTTGGATAGCATGCATATTGTCATGAATTTGGAGTGAACTATGGAAATTTGGCTTAGCTATAAGAGCTCGAGCTCCTAAGCGTTTACCTCTATTCTCCCATTGACATACTATTTTAATGTCTTTCCTCTTATCAACATTTTCCATAGTTTTCCCGTATACTGCATTATTCAACAATTTGAAAAAATTTTGTTCAAATGAATTTGTTAGCTAGTGTTCTGTGATGGTTATTTAAATCGATATATTTTTGTAACCAATTTGATTGATCAAATTGAAGAATTCTATGTATTTTCTTTAAAACTAAACCATGTTGAATACATTGCTGAAGATTTCGGTAATGTATTATGTAATTAGTTTTTTTTTTTTTTTTTTTTTAATCGTTTATTTAACAAAATTATATATTCTTAAACTTAAATAAACAACAGTACTTATATCTTAATAGGTCTTTATACACTGTCCCAAAATCGAGCTCTCTAGTAAACTAATTATTACATTATATGTATTTTTACCTAAATTTCAAATATTTATACAATAATTATATTTGTATATACATGTCTTTTATTTAATGTAAAGAAAAAATAAGAAAAAACCTTACTTAACTATTCCAAAAAAAAAAAATAAAAAATAAAAGTTATTAAGGGTAAAAAGAAGAGGAAGTGAAACTTAGTTTGTAAGCCACCAAAATTTTTTAATATTTATGTTTGGTAACATATTTTTATCTTTTGCGTAAACGCTAGTGTCAAATCTTTTATTAGCATCTGTAAGTTGATTGCTTTGAATTGCTTTAATATTGGCTCGTCTATACAAATGATAAAATATAGGAACGCCGAACTCATTTTGAATGTAATTATTGCTATCGAGGTATACAAAAGCCTCAGGTGGTATATATCCATTTTGGAGTGTTTTTTTAATAAATTCGTCGCTAACATAGTATGGAGCCATAATTAAATTATTTTCTGAACACTCAGAGCTTTTAACGATATGGTTCCTTATTAGATGAATAATAAAGTTATCAATCCTGCCTATTTTTGCCTCATTATATAACTTTTTATTTGAAACATACTTTAAATAGTTGCTATTAGGAGATCTGAAAAGTAAAGTACACGCTCTCAAGCACTTCCTCTCAAAAACTCTTAGTTTTTCCATATACGAAGGTGATATATTGAACCATATTTGGCATCCATATGTTAATATAGGACGTATTAATGATTGATATAAAATAATTTTCACGTTTGAGTGAATATATTTAGAGAAAAATAAATTTTTATGCAAGTAAAATGCGTTTCTAGCTTTAATTATTTGTAAATTAATGTGTGTGTTAAAATAGAGAAACTTATCTAGGTGAATACCTAAGTATTTAACCATGTCTTTATTGGGGATTATTGCATTGTTGTTGGATTTTATTTTAAAGGATTTCCAATTCCTTTTAACATTGTTGTTACACTGGCCTACTGGGGGTCGAAAAATAATAGTCTCGCATTTATGACTGTTGATTTTCATATGCCAATCGATAGCATAATTTTCTACAATATTAAATTTGTTTTGGAGTTCTTGGTTTATTTTTTCAATTTTATCATCAGAATGAAAAACGATTATGTCGTCAGCAAATCCAATGCTATTATCTATTTTATTGAGAAGATCATGTATATACAAGTTAAAGAGAATTGGCGAGTTAACCGTGCCTTGTTGTAGACCATTAACTATTACAAATTTTTTTGTACTAGTTTTGTTATTACTAGAGACAATAAAAGATTTGTTGTTTAACATATTATATATAAGAATTATAAAATGTAAGGGAAATTTGTATTTAACAAGTTTATAAATTAAACCTGCTATCCAAATACTATCGAAAGCTTTTTCGAAATCTATAAGACAAGCTCCTGTACAAGAGGACTTATTCCAGTTCCAATAAATATTTGAAGTCAGTAAGTGTATTGCGTGGATAGTTGAGTGTTTGTGCTTGAACCCGAATTGATTATCATTTACTAGTAATAGTTTTTTGCATAACAGCGTTATATTGATGTTTATGCAAACTTCGAAAATTTTGCTTATATTTGGGAGCAAGCTTATAGCACGTAGGTTTTTTGGGTCACTACTATCTTTATTTTTTTTGGGCAAGACTATTACTTTGGCTGTTTTCCAAGCGTGAGGGAAGTAAGCATTATTCAACATGTTGTTAAAAAGTGTGCAATATTCAAATATCAGAGGATCTGGAATATTTTTCAATATAATATTGGGGATATTGTCCACTCCCGATGATAGTTTGCTCTTCAAATTTTGTCATTTGTCATGAAAAAGTTTTCAGCTAGGGAGCCGCTTAACTGGTTCGCCTTTCTGTGTACATTAAATGTCGTAAAAGAAGGGCTTTGTGTTTCGAAGTCAGACCTCCTTTCCAGAAAATTATTGAAGCAATTCGTTACATCACTTTGCACTCTATTATTAAAATCAGTTTCCTTGAAAGCGTGAACTTTTTCAATGAAAGTACCAATAACATTAAGTATTTGGTATTCGTCTCTTAACACAAAGTTGTTATTGTCTTTATCCAACAAGTCAGGGTTAACTTCTGCATTTCTTATTAGGATTTCATCATCTCTGGAGATCTTCAAAAGTTCGATATTAAACTTTTTTGATGTTCTGAATTGTTTTTTAGCCTCTCTGAACATATCAGAGGAATTCGTTGGAGTCAAGTTTTTAAGTTTTTCTTGAAAATGTTGGTTTACATTTATAACAAAGTTATCATTAATTAACTTTTTAATAAGTTTTAGTTTGAGTTTTAGCAGTTTAAGTTCTGGTAATGGAAGGATGGTTTCGAGTCTATTAGACTTTTTTATAGAAGTTAAAATTTTACTTTTTTCATGTTGAAGTTTTTTAATGATATTATTACAAAATATTTCAGTTGAGTTTGATTTTTTATGCTCGGGTGTAATTAGTTTTACTATTTAAATCAGTTATTAGTTTCTTTTGATTCATGGTTTCAATTTTCTTATTCTCAGCACAAAATGGTAAATCATTATGAAAGTCATGTAATGTAGATGGATATTCTAGATCTACTTCTAATATATATCGTAATGGAGAATCTTCTGCTATATTAATAACGTTGAAATGTTTACAATTTTCAACCCATTTTAAAATTTTAAAATTATAGGGGAGGTATTGTTACATTGCATAACCATACAAGTTATTAACATATAAATATATTAAGTAATTTAATTCTATGTTAGAATCGTAATCACTGATATATTTATTATTAGCAATTGAATGTCGATTATAACATTGAACAATACCTCCGCTTATACCTCGAAGAACAAAATTATATATATTAATATCAGTCAACAAATCCAATTCTATTTCAGTTGTTTTCAACATTGCATCCAAGGATAAACCTGGGGTAGTATAATACTAACATGGATCTAAATTATAAATGCTTGCACAAACTTTTCGGAAATTTTCAAAAATATCACAAAGTAAAAGAATATCTACTTTTAAATATAAAAGTAAATAATCCTTTAATGTTGTACATTTTAAATGTTTTCCATACTTTTGTGCATGTTCATAATCCTCTACACTTCACGACTCATTATTTAATTTATTAAAAAAAAAAAAAAAATACTGATCGAGGTGGTAATTGAATTTCTTCAAGACGATTCATTGAATCTAAATAGTCATACGGAAAGACACCTTTAAGTTTCATCAAATTGAATTCTTCATCATTTGGATAGCTTGATTTAACTACCGTTAAATCACTGACGGACAAATAACCTGCTAATTTTTGCTATACTCGATGGCATAAACCTAAATGAATCGAGAAAACGTGACTCAATTGTATCTTTTTCATTTACAGAAACTCTTTTTGATATAGACACATAAAGCTCCTTATTTAAATGTATAATATTTATATCGCCGTCAATTGTTGAAAGCTCTCTTACAAACAGATGACAATCATATGCCGAAAGATTATTAAAAAAATATAGGGATGAAATTTGCAATTTGATTTTCTAAATTACACTGATTATGAGCAGCACCCCTATATTGACCAGTTAGATGACAATGGTCAGCTACTTTATCTTCATTAGATAAATATTTGGTACAAATATGACAAGTCTTGCTTTCATAATGATGCATCTGTTGAAGGGGTGTTAAGGAATTCATTGGTTTAATTACGCTTAGATGACAAGTGTAAATAGTTAAAATGTCGTCAACTAAACTTTTAAAAATAAATGTTGTGGCGCATCAATACCATTGTAAATTCTAAAAATATCTAAATCTGAGTTATAGGAACATTTAATATAATAACTATAAGCAAATGGAATATGCTTTTTGTACTGATTGAACATTAACTGAATTTTTAATAGTAACTGATTCGAGTATACACTCAAAAATCAGCATTAACTACAAAAGACACATCCATTTGCTTTTTAAAATTTTTTAAAACTAAGCTTACTTTTATCTATACTAGGCATTTTGGTAACTATTTTATTACATTCCTTCTTATGTTGTTCCAACGATGTCTCCTTGTGAAAATGTATTAAACAGATATTGCATACATATATTTTATGTCCATCTTTTGTTAATTGATTACTTATTAATTTCGATATATTTTTTATCCATACTGTTAAGACTTACAGTAAATACCCATACTAATCACAATACCATTAACTTGAATTATTTTGTTATTTTATTATTTTATTATTTGTAATTGTACCTCAAGTTCATTGATTTAAATTTATTTTATTATTTGTAATTGTACCTCAAGCTCATTGCCTTTTAAGTAATTGTGTCTTATTTTTGTTAATTGGTATTTTTTTGCTGACTTAACATTCTCACCTCCAGTTCATTGCTTTAGGTTTATTATTTTGTAGAAATATAAAATTAATATAACAAATACAGCAATTTGCTGACTTAACATTTTTACCTCCAGTTCACTGCTTTAGGTTTATTATTTTGTAGAAATATAAAATTAATATAACAAATACCGCAATTTAACATTTTTGTCAAATCAACATATTTTAGTTTGTAAGTTAGTATAAATAGCATAATAAAACTTTTAAAAATCGTCATTAAGATCAAATACAATCAATTGTTTGCATTTTCATTGACCCATCACTCTTCAAGTTCCAAGTGCTTGAAGAGAACACAAAACAAAACAAATTAGTGTCAGACCAGATTTATGTGTTTGGTTTGAGCTCCACTAATAATCCAGTTCATTTAACATTTTGGTGACCCCAGTTTTTTGGTTTTTTTTTTGTATAAGATTTTCGAGTTTCCGCCCACCAGCGGTAAGGGACTCTTAAAATACAAAAAGCACCTTACGAACACGCAACCACATTCATCAGGACAGCAGTCTATTCAGCAATAATTGGTTACATTGCTAGCATCAAAGGTATTATCATCAGGACTACAGCTCATCAGGCAACAAATTAATTTACAAATTAACTAACAAACAAGTAAATTGAAGGCTACGACATGGCCACATCAGCACAACTTTTGGACTCCCTATTGAAGACGGGTGAAATCGTTCAAGGAATTATCCGCAATTTTAAAAAGGACTCTGCAGATAGAAAAACAACAATTAAATATTATGAGGAGCGTTTGCGACGCCTAAGTGATGCCTGGTCGGAATTTGAGACATGCGACTCGAAGTTGCGAATGCGTGCACAGAAGTTGAGAACGGAGCATGAGTATTTCCAGCAGGACTACTATTCCCAAATAAAAGAGTTGACAGATTCATACATGGAGAAATTCATTACTGAAGTTGAACAATTTAAAAGGTTATCGGAAACTCAACAACAGCTACCAGAAGATAAAAATCAGCTACCAGAAAGTTTAGAAAATGATTTACCGAAACCGACCCACCACACACGACAAAATACTATTACTACGACAAGTAATCAGCAACAGACTACACATGAAGGCTTGATTCGGGGAATAAAGGCCCGAATGGTAGCATTGGAACGGTTCTTAAATGGGATAAGTTCTATTAAAGAAACTCAACTAGCCCAGTACTAAAGCATTAAAATTGCCACAATCAACAAGCTATGGAACCAGATCCAAGAGCTATACTATGAGATTTTCGATAAGTTTAAAGAACCAACAGAAAGGGGTTTTAATATCCAGGAGTACAATACGTAAGACGACAATGCCCAGCAGCACTTGGTCAACCTTTCCGTGATGGCTGCCACATTACAGAGCAATGTTGCTAATCCCGTTGTTGGTGAACCCCAATCAACTGTCCCAACACACTTTACAGTACGTGGCTCGTTGCCATTACCAAAGGTGATAATCCCACAGTTCAATGGAGATTATCTAAAATGGCGCCAATTCCATGACCTATTTTCTGAGATGGTGGATAGGCAAGCAATACCAAGCATACAAAAAATGTGGTATTTAAAGACTAACCTATCCGGAGAAGCCGCGCATTTAATAAGCCAATTTTCCTTAACGGAGGAAAATTACCAAGCTGCTTGGACTTCGTTGAAAAATCGATACGACAATAAAAGAGTCCTCGTATCAAATTTGATTGAAAAAATATTAAACCAGCCAACAGGCTGTGAAAAATCTGCATGATACAACAAAGGAGTGTCTATCAGCGTTAAACAATATTGGCATCGAAACTTCTGCTTGGGATCCTCTTCTCATACATCTATTGATGAAAAAACTAGATAGGAATATGCTTGTCAGGTTTATGCAAGTATCAGCAAAACCTTAGGAAGTACCAACAATTCCCGAATTTCTTTCATTCTTGGAAATTCCATTCCAATCAATGGAAGCAATTGGCCAAAAACCAACAAATAAGGCAGTGCCATCAGTAGCATTATCAGACGGGAACCATAATACCTGTAAATTTTGCAACAATGGTAATCATCAATTGTACCACTGCAGTAAATTCATACAATCATTCAAAAATTCAGATAGATTAAGGTGGGTCCAACAACAATCACTATGTGTCAATTGCTTTAGAAGCGATCACATATCAAAAACATGCACATTTGGTTGCTACCGAAAATGTAACAAGAAACACAACACGTTGTTACATTTAGAAACTAAACAGACGTCGAAGCCTAAGCATGCTTCAAAGCTAACACCAGCACAGACTTCGGAAGCCAAACCTGTAAAGGAAACGGCAAGCACATCCTCTGCAACAGTTACATCTACCTCTGCCAAGGATGCTGGGGGGCCCCAGGGTTATGTTCTTCTAGCAACCGCAAAAGTAAGGATAACGGCAAATAACGGCAACGTTGGTGAATTCAGGGCAATATTAGACTCTGGATCCCAAGTTAACATCGTATCCCAGAGACTTATCAACCGTCTAGGCATCACCCCAACCGATGCAGTTCTGAACATCGATGGCATTGGGAATGCACAAAAAAGGTCTACTCAACGAGTGAACTTAAAAATGCAGTCCACAATAAACAACTTCTCATCACTACTAGAAGCATTCATACTCCCACACATCATCCCTTCACAACCAAGCCACCAAATATATACATCCTCATGGGCCATACCTGAAAACATTCAATTGGCGGATCCAGAATTTCACAAACAAGGAAAAATTGATATACAGCTGGGCGCTGAATTATATTTTAATCTCATGAAAGTCGGTCAAATCAAGCTTTCCCAGCAACTCCCGGTTTTACAGAATACAGCACTTGGATGGATTGTGGGTGGGTCAGTCAGACAAACCACAACATCTAATCCGTCATGTGCACTCACGTGTGCTATATTTACAAATACAACGTCACTAGAGGAAGCTATAGAACGGTTATGGAAATTTGACGAGGTCGAACCAGATGAAAAAAGCATTTCGCCATCAGAAAGACAATATGAATCACACTTCAATCATAATACTCGCACAGACAAAAATGGCCGATTCATAGTAAGCCTTCCTTTCCATGAAAATCCAGCAGCATTAGGAGAATCATACACGATAGCATATAATAGGTTCATGAGCCTTGAACGTAAACTCCTTAAGAATGAAGAGGTTCGAAAGCAATACATTCAATTTATGCAAGAGTATGAACAACTTGGACACATGCAACAGGTCACCCTCGATAGTTTACTGGGTCCTAAGTACTTCATTCCTCATCTTTGCGTATCGAAACCGGATAGTACCACGACAAAACTCCGGGTAGTGTTCGACGCATCGGCAAAAACTTCTACGGGTTATTCTCTCAATGACTTAATGTTCAACGGTCCAACTGTTCAAAGTGAGTTATTCTTTATTTTGCTGCGTTTCCGGTTGCCAAAATTTGTCTTCACCACCGACATTGAGAAGATGTATAGACAAATATTGGTTAATCCAGACGATCATCAGTATCAACGCATCTTATGGAGGGAGGATCCAACATTACCCCTCAACTGCTACAAACTGAACACAGTTACTTACGGTACACGAGCAGCACCCTACCTAGCCACAAGGTGCCTGCGAAGAATTGCCGACGAAAATATTGTCAATTATCCATTCGGATCTCAAATATTGAAAGACAATTTCTACGTGGATGATGGCCTTGGAGGCGCAGACAGCCTTAACATAACCATTGCAATCCAGAAGCAACTTATGCAGATCTTACAAAAACACGGATTTAACTTAAAAAAATGGTGCGCAAATCACCCACAATTACTTAAAAACATACCATATGGCAATCAGGAGGTCAATCTTGATTTCAACAGCGATAACACCAATTCTATTAAGGCTTTAGGGCTGCTGTGGCTACCTAAAACTGACCATTTGTGTGTCAAGGCAAAACTTGGTCCAGTACAAATAATCTCGAAACGGACAGCGACGTCAGATCTAGCAAAGTTGTGAAGGCAAAAATGGTTATTCAACAACTGTGGCAACTAAGGCTGGATTGGGATGAACCACTACCCAAGGACCTTCAAGCAACCTGGAACAGATTCAGAACCGATTTAGACAGCTTGAATAATCTACAAATTTCAAGACATATTTTTAAGGGAGAAATCCCGGTAAAATCGCAATTACATGTATTTGCGGACGCATCTGAAAAAGCATTTGGTGCGGTGGCATACATCCGCGCATCACATAAGGATGGAAGAATCAGTGTACGGTTATTATGTGCAAAAACACGGGTTGCTCCATTAAAGCAACAAACGCTGCCACGATTAGAATTGTGTGCAGCCGTATTAGCTGCTCAACTAGCACACAGAGTCAAACTCGACATCCAAATAAAGGATCAACCACTATTTTTATGGACTGACTCTGAAATCGTATTGTCCTGGATAAATACACAGTCATCATTGTATCAAACGTTTGTAGCTAATCGTATCGCCACAATCCAGTCATTAACATCACCCGATCAGTGGCGGCATGTCGGATCGAAAGACAATCCAGCTGACATACTGTCCAGAGGCCTATCAGCAACAAAACTTTCTGGATGTAATCTATGGTTCTATGGTCCACTGTTTCTGCATGCGCATGAAGGAATGTGGCCACTTACGTTTTCACAACAGCTTTAAACTTCTAATGATATCGAGAAGAAAAAGGTGTCCCCAATATCAGCAGCCGCAGTATCTAATGATGATATCACATACAGAATCGAGTGCAGAAATTCCTTCAGAACTTTGCAGAGAATACTGGCATATTGTATAAGATTTAGCGAAAACTCAAGGGCGAAAAAAGAAGACCGCCCTACACATAAGGCTATAACTCCAATTGAGCTAGATAAGGCATTGTTCGTCATTATACGGAACATTCAAAAGTCGGAATTTTTACTGGAAATCAATCAACTCAGAAAAAAACCAAGAAATAGATAGGAAAAGCTTAATCGCTAGCTTGAACCCATTCCTCGATGAAAACAATATCATTCGAGTTGGCGGACGATTAGAAGCCTCGACACTATCATACGATGCGAAACATCCAATGATAACACCATACAATGATCCGCTCATGAAACTTTTATTTACAATGGTTCATGAGGAGAACAAACATTGTGGACCACAAGCCTTATTAAACATTATTAGACAACGGTTCTGGCCAGTAAAAGGGAAAATAACGGCACGGTCAACAGTTCAAAAATGTGTAAGATGCACCAGAGCCCGACCACAGTTATGTCAACAGATAGTGGGTAACCTTCCACAGTCTCGAGTTACTACAGCACGCCCGTTTATCAACGCAGGCGTTGATTACTGCGGGCCATTCTGGATCCATTATAAAATCAGAGGGAAAAAACCGACAAAAGCATATATAGCTGTTTTCTGTTGCTTTGCGACAAAGGCCGTCCACATTGAACTAGTGACGGATTTAACAACCGAAGCATTCATCGGTGGATTAAAACGCTTTATTAGTCGTCGGGGTCGCTGCCAGCCTATAATTCTGATAACGCCACTAATTTTATAGGAGCTAGGAACCAATTATCGGAATTAACTGATAGTATATATTCCAACAAGGGACAGGAAACAATCATGTCCACTGCTAGTTCAAAGGGGATACATTTTCATTTCATCCCACCAAGAGCTCCACACTTTGGCGGTCTGTGGGAAGCAGCAGTGAAATTTGCAAAACACCTCCTTTTGCGTAGCGTTGCAACTGCTTCATTAACACAGGAAGAACTAGAGACGGTCATAGTGGAGGTTGAGGCAATACTTAACTCTCGCCCGCTAACCCCCATGTCTAACGATCCGACAGATCTTGAAGCACTAACTCCTGGACATTTCCTTATCGGCGAGGCGCTCACTTCACAAATAGACAGCAGTGCTATAACCAGCAAGACGCCAGTGTTACGTCATTGGGAACTTGTATCACAGCTTAAACAGAAATTTTGGAACCGATGGTCTGCCGAATACTTAAACGAACTTCAGCAGCGGAGCAAATGGAAAACAAAAAGTGCCATCCTCAAGCCAGGAGATCATTTAGGTAATCATTAAGGAGGACAACGTGCCAGTACTACAGTGGCCCTTAGGTCGAATAATTGACGTACATGAAGGACCTGATGAATCGACACGAGTTGTTGACGTCAAAACCGCCAAGGGAGTTTTCAAACGCACAATACAACGACTAGCTCTACTACCCATCGACACATATCCAGAAGCAACCCTTACCACTAATGATGACAAACAGGAATCCAACAGCTGCAACCTTGATACTAATGAAGAAGCTAAGCCCAAAAGAAAGAAAATGCTAACAAATCAGCTCATGTTGTCACTCCTCGCAATTTTACTCTGTTTACCATTAGTACTTGGCACTCCAGTAGATATAAAAAAATTTGGAGCAATGGCAGGAATACATTTCGCGCATATTGGCACAATCACTCTTTCAACCAGCGAATGGAATCTATTAGTATATTACGATTTGAACACATATTGGTCTGAAACAGCAAGTCTAATCAATGGCACAAGATCACTACGGGGACTTTGTAAGATATAAACCCTTAACACATCATGTCTCAACATCATCGATCACTTCGAGAATATGGAAGGCGAATTACAACTGGATAATCGACTCTTACGAAGTAAAAGGGGAGCAATGAACATAGTTGGTAATGTTGCTCACTCCTTATTTGGCATATTGGATTTCGAATATGCCAACCAGATGTCAGATACTATACTAAAAGTAATAGAAAATGAAGCATATTTGTTGCACTTGTTAAAACACCAAACATCAGTTGTCGATTCAACAATCAATATAATGCGCCAGAACCAATTGGTGACAAAAGCCAGATTTGAACAAATAGAGCAGGAGATTACATTGTATTCTAAGGAAATCAAGAATGTCAACAAGGCGTTACTTCAAGTACACCTTTCCCAGCTATTCAATTCTGGAGCTCTACAATTAGAACTAATAGCAAATAACTTACTGAAGATGCAGTCTTTAATACTCAACACTCTAATGGATACTCAACATGGCAAAATCAGTCCGTCATTATTAACCCCAGAACAGTTACAAAAGGCAGTCGATCAAATTAACCTTCATTCACCATCCTCCTTGAAAATTCCTGTGACAGACAAGAATGACCTGCTGCAACTATTCAAACTGATGAAGGTTAAAGGTAGACTTACGCATCAGCATGTTGTTTTCAAAATAACCTTACCATTGGTCGAAAATGAGGACTTTAAGACGTTTTACATGACTCCAATACCCAACACAAGTAACGGTACCATGGTAGCCATCACACCGTGTTCTGCTGTTTTGGGCATAGCCGCATCGCGCAATCAATATATCGTACTTGCAGAATCAGAGCTTAGCTCTTGCGATGTAGTGCAACAAGACGAGTTCCTTTGTTCTAATGTGCAAATGCGTTACAACTATGGATCAGAGAGGTGTGCATGTGAAATTAATCTTTTCAACAACAAAACGACACCAGCATGCATTTTAGAAAAAACTATCACCAAATGGGCACCACTCAATAAAAGGAACCAATGGATATACGCTACCTCATCACCATCACAGGCCACAGCAGTTTGTCACAGGGAAATCATTTTCATCCCTCTGAAGGGCTCCGGGATGCTTACGCTCAATCCGGAATGCGTACTCAAGCACGAGTTTGTCACTATAAGTGGACGACTATATTCAGCACAGTGAGGTCGTCATATACAAGCCTTGGCAAAATCTCGGACATGTCATTACCCACAGCCAGTACCCAATCCATTAACAGCAATCAATCAAATTCAACTAAATTATACGCTATGTATGCCAATAACATAAGAGACCTTATAACATTACAAAGGTCATTAGAAAAACACGACATCATCGAGCTACCAAACAAATTGAGGTCCCATCAGGAGCACAGTTATGCTATTGGTTACCTAGCCTTGTCATTCAGTCTCATCGCGCTAATCATATTGCTACTTAACTACAAGGCAAATAGAAGTGCACGGAAAACACTCCCAGCTACATCCATTGAAGCACACACAGAGAATTATGAACTTAAATCATGTCGAAATGAACACAATAGGATGACACCCTTCCCAATGCCACGTCAACAACGATATAGTTTCATCATAGATGTTTAGCCTAACATTATTATCCAGATCAGGTTGTCCACACACCACAACTCTGTTGAACATCCGTTCAACGCGGGGGAGAATGTTAAGACTTACAGTCAGTGAATACCCATACTAATCACAATACCATTAACTTGAATTATTTTGTTATTTTATTATTTGTAATTGTACCTCAAGTTCATTGCCTTTTAAGTAATTGTGTCTTATTTTTGTTAATTGGTATTATTTTGCTGACTTAACATTCTCACCTCCAGTTCATTGCTTTAGGTTTATTATTTTGTAGAAATATAAAATTAATATAACAAATACAGCAATTTGCTGACTTAACATATTTACCTCCAGTTCACTGCTTTAGGTTTATTATTTTGTAGAAATATAAAATTAATATAACAAATACCGCAATTTAACATTTTTGTCAAATCAACATATTTTAGTTTGTAAGTTAGCATAAATAGCATAATAAAACTTTTAAAAATCGTCATTAAGATCAAATACAATCAATTGTTTGCATTTTCATTGACCCATCACTCTTCAAGTTCCAAGTGCTTGAAGAGAACACAAAACAAAACAAATTAGTGTCAGACCAGATTTATGTGTTTGGTTTGAGCTCCACTAATAATCCAGTTCATTTAACAAGCATTTATAATTTAGATCCATGTCAGTATTATACTACCCCAGGTTTATCCTTGGATGCAATGTTGAAAACCACTGAAATAGAATTGGATTTGTTGACTGGTATTAATATATATAATTTTGTTCTTCGAGGTATAAGGGGAGGTATTGTTCAATGTTCTAATCGACATTCAATTGCTAATAATAAATATATTAGTGATTACGATTCTAACAAAGAATTAAATTACTTAATATATTTATATGTTAATAACTTGAATGGTTATGCAATGTCACATTACCTCCCCTATAAAAATTTCAAATGGGTTGAAAATTGTTAATATTTTAACGTGATTAATATAGCAGAAGATTCTCCATTACGATATATATTAGAAGTAGATCTAGAATATCCATCTACATTACATGACTTTCATAATGATTTACCATTTTGTGCTGAGAATAAGAAAATTGAAACCATGAATCAAAAGAAACTAATAACTGATTTAAATAGTAAAACTAATTACATAATACATTACCGAAATCTTCAGCAATGTATTCAACATGGTTTAGTTTTAAAGAAAATACATAGAATTCTTCAATTTGATCAATCAAATTGGTTACAAAAATATATCGATTTAAATAACCATCACAGAACACTAGCTAACAAATTCATTTGAACAAAATTTTTTCAAATTGTTGAATAATGCAGTATACGGGAAAACTATGGAAAATGTTGATAAGAGGAAAGACATTAAAATAGTATGTCAATGGGAGAATAGAGGTAAACGCTTAGGAGCTCGAGCTCTTATAGCTAAGCCAAATTTCCATAGTTCACTCCAAATTCATGACAATATGCATGCTATCCAAATAAATAGAATTAAAACTGAATAAAATAAACCTATTTATATTGGATTTTCAGTTTTAGAAATATCCAAATGGAAAATGTATAGTTTTCATTATGATTACATAAAGTCTAAATATCGTGAAAACATTAAACTCAATTATATGGATACTGAATCCTGACATTACCACAGACATTAACACAGATGATCTATACAGAGATATTAAAAATGATATAAATACTCATTTTGATACATCTTGATATATCCGATAGATAATGTCTACAATATCCCACTTCTTAATAAAAAAGTTTTAGGGATAATGAAGGATGAGTGTAATGGAAAAATTATTAAGGAATTCATTGGATTAAGGGCTAAAATGTATTCAGGGTAGGTCAGGAAATTAAAAAAATTAAGGGGGTTAAGCATTGTGTAACTAGTAAATTAAGTATAAATGACTTTAGAAAATGTCTATTAGAAAAAAAAAATTATATTATGATTCAGTGTATATATTTAGATCTAAGATACATCAAATTTACACTCAAAATATAAGTAAACTAACATTAAGTTATTTAGATGATAAGAGATTTATTAGAGATAATGGCGTTGATACTTTTGCATGGGCTCATTTTAGAATAAATAACTATCCTGAACTTATAGAAGAGGATAATGCCAATCTTCTCAACGTAAATATAGATTTTTAATTAATTTTATGTTTTTTAAATGATAAGATAAATTGTAAATTTAGATAATAAGAAAAAATTGTAAAATAAAAAAAAAAATTATGAAGGAAATCAAACGTTAAAATGTTATTTTTATTTCAAACCATATTTATTAAATATAAATTTTAAACACAAGTGTTCACAATTAAATGTATTTGTATATGGGTAATGGGAGTTTTGCGCTAATGTGGAAGAAATTTTTGAATTAGCTGTTTTAAAAAGCTCTTTAGCTGTTTTAAGAAGCTGTTTACCTGTTTTTAAAAGCTGTTTAGCTGTTTTAATTAGCTGTTTAGCTGTTTTAAAAAGCTGTTTAGCTGTTTTAAAAAGCTGTTTAGCTGTTTTTAAAAGCTGTTTAGCTGTTTTAATTAGCTTTTTAGCTGTTTTTAAAAGCTGTTTAGCTGTTTTAAAAAGCTGCTTAGCTGTTGTTAGGAATCTGTTTCGTTAAAAGTATACAACGAGATATTCCAAGATCTAAAGTTGGTGATGGCATTAGTTTATAATAATAATCATGAATCTGATATGAATTCTTAATCATAAACAAATACATGTAAAACACCAATTGCTCTAAAACAGTCTATACTTATGCCTGTCTGTATATCTATCCATACAACAATTTTTCATCACCTTATTCAATTGAAAATAGTTAAAATAGTAGAAGTGATGTACTCTGTATAAAGACTAAGGATCAACTAAAAAATAAAATTATCAACTTCAAATGTTTTATTGATTAATAAGGTTTTCTTTATTTAGATATAAATTTAGAAAATTTATAAGTAAAATTACATTCGTTTCAGCACATATTTGATTGATATTATTATGATTTTTACAAATATTTATATTAGAATTATTTTTATATAAAGTTTTTATATTCGGACAATTCCAATAATCTTTCCAATAGCCTTTTCGGTAAAAACAGTTGATTATACAAGATTTTCATCATTTTTATTACGTATTAGAATCAATTCATGTTTTGCATTCAATAATATTTTGTTATAGTCTTCAGCGAATCCTAAAAACAATTTAAGTGGTACATAAAAATTAAAATAGCCAATTACGAGATCAATATCATTAATTTTATTCCGTCAAGCATTTTACATTCCATTACTATCTATTGGTTATAATAAAACCAATTTTTTAATAGTACTTGATGTTCCTAAAAGTCTCGTTTGATCAATTTCAACACCATTTACTTCGTAACGGATTTCATCAAATGTATGTGCTGCAGAAGATACTAATTTTGTATTGCTATCATCTTTATCCTTCTACATATATAAAACTTTTCCGACGGCAAATCATACAAGTCTGGATTTTGTATTGTAATACGAATTTCATCGTTATTATTGTAAGATTGTAAATGTGGGGTATACGTATGGTAGGCCTTTTTAATTATATTTGCATCGGACAAAGGTTTATCCAGAACATCTATTATTGAACTCATGGTTTCTTCAATTTTTAATTTAATGATTTTAGAAATTCTTTATTTGATTGCGTTAAGTTGATATTTTTTTAATGAATTCTTTGAGTTCCTGGAATCTCATTTATTTGCCAGTCAACTGTCGATTACATTTAAGACCAATAAAATAATGACAATTTACAAGAATAATATACCTAAAAACAAAGTTTTATTTATTTATTTTATTATATATTCAATTCCTGTACAACAAGATATAATCTTATATTTAAAGTACAGGAAAGCAGTTTCATAAATTACATTAAGAGATCATCACATACAATTGAATTAAATGAAATTAAATTAAATTAAACTATAAATTATTTATATAATATGATAACAGTTATCTACTGCGGTGCAAAGTATTTAAATAAGAAGTTCTTAAAACTAATTGCGTTGCTATTAAGTTGCTGAACTTGAGGAAGACAATTCCATAGACGTGACGCATGTATAAAAAAATTCTGTTCAGATACAAGAAGGCTATGCAAGGGAATTATAATTCTTTTACCTCTAAGTGATCTGGCAAACCTAATTTTATCGCTAAGATATCGTGGAGTCTCCGAATAGATAAGTTTATGTAATAGTAAGAGTACACGAATATTTAAAAGATTGTCAAATGAAACGCCGTATAGTTTTAAAGAGGCATGTGACACATGATCATATCTACCAAGGCCAAATACATATCTTACAATATTATTATATAAAACATTTAGCTTCCTTCTACTAATGAAATCGCAATTTGCAAAAAGTTCACAACCATACATTAAACCTGGAAGAAGATAAGATTTTGCAATCATTAATCTAATATTTAAAGGAGTATAGTATTGTGTCGACCAAAGGCACCTTAACGTTATATAAGTTTGACCAGCAAGTGTGTTGACATGATTTGTCCAAGTAAGACTATCATTAAAAATTAGCCCAAGGTTTTTGGCAGTATTCACAATATTGATTTTTTCCCCATTAATTAAAATATCATGACCGATATTAGAACTAAGTGATCTCTTACGTATTATTATGCACTTCGACTTATTCGGGTTTAAACAAAGGCCGTTAGACGTAGCCCAACGATAAATTTTATCCAGATCATCATTGAGTCTCATGATGCATTGCGAAACTGATTGTACTGGGCTACTTAAGTACAACTGCACATCATCTGCGTACATATGTATATTGCAGTGAACAAGATGTTTTGGCAAGTCGTTTATATAAAGTGTAAAAAGCAATGGTCCTAGAATTGACCCTTGAGGTACACCTCTAGATAAACGTAATGAAGAAGATTGCACATTGTTTGATTGGACAAATTGCGAACGATTTGAGAGGTAGGAAAATAAAAGCCGTGTTGATGTTTCTGAAAAGTTAAAAAAGTGCACAAGTTTCATGGAAAGCATACTGTGGTCAACCGTGTCAAAGGCTTTTGAATGATCAAGAAGAACTAGGAAATTTAGCTTGCCATCATCCAGTTCACGCCGTATATTTTCAGATACATCCAGTAGTGCAGAAACACAACTATGATTAGTACGAAACCCTGATTGTTTATTAGACAACAAATTATTGGCACTGATATATGATGACATTTGTAGATAAAGAATTTTCTCCAGTACTTTAGACAAGTAGCAAAGAATAGCTATTGGCCTGAATTCAGAATCAGTTTTTGGTATTGGCACTATTTTACGTTCTTCTTCTTCTGCTAACAAAATATTAAAATATTTTTGGGATTCGCTGAAGACTATAACAAAATATTATTGAATGCAAAACATGAATTGATTCTAATACGTAATAAAAATGATGAGAATCTTGTATAATCAACTGTTTTTACCGAAAAGGATTAATTAATAATTTCAAGTAATATATATATAATTAATTTAGATTATTGGAATTGTCCCAATATAAAAACTTTATATAAAAATAATCCTAATATAAATATTTGTAAAATCATAATAAAATCAATCAAATATATGCTGAAAAGAATGTAATTTTACTTAGAAATTTTCAAAGTTTATATCTAAATAAAGAAAACCTTATTAATCAATAAAACATTTGAAGTTGGTAATTTTATTTTTTTTAGGTGATCCTTAGTCTTTATACAGAGTACATCACTTCTACTATTTTAACTATTTTCAATTGAATAAGGTGATGCAAAATTGTTGTATGGATAGATATACAGACAGGCATAAGTATAGACTATTTTAGAGCAATTGGTGTTTTACATGTATTTGTTTATGATTAAGAATTCATATCAGATTCATGATTATTATTATAAACTAATGCCATCACCAACTTTAGATCTTGGAATATCTCGTTGTATACTTTTAACGAAACAGATTCCTAAAAACAGCTAAGCAGCTTTTTAAAACAGCTAAACAGCTAATTAAAACAGCTAAACAGCTTTTTAAAACAGCTAATTAATACAGCTAAACAGCTTTTAAAAACAGCTAAACAGCTTTTTAAAACAGCTAAACAGCTTTTTAAAACAGCTAAACAGCTAAACAGCTTATTAAAACAATTTCTTCCACATTAGCGCAAAACTCCCATTACCCATATACAAATACATTTAATTGTGAACACTTGTGTTTAAAATTTATATTTAATAAATATGGTTTGAAATAAAAATAACATTTTAACGTTTGATTTCCTTCATAATTTTTTTTTTTATTTTACAATTTTTTCTTATTATCTAAATTTACAATTTATCTTATCATTTAAAAAACATAAAATTAATTAAAAATCTATATTTACGTTGAGAAGATTGGCATTATCCTCTTCTATAAGTTCAGGATAGTTATTTATTCTAAAATGAGCCCATGCAAAAGTATCAACGCCATTATCTCTAATAA
The DNA here is from genome assembly GCA_943735925.1 of Pollenia amentaria. Taxonomy (NCBI): domain Eukaryota; kingdom Metazoa; phylum Arthropoda; class Insecta; order Diptera; family Polleniidae; genus Pollenia; species Pollenia amentaria. Next base: position 76,256,362 of record OX031010.1, read on the forward strand.
ATCTCTTATCATCTAAATAACTTAATGTTAGTTTACTTATATTTTGAGTGTAAATTTGATGTATCTTAGATCTAAATATATACACTGAATCATAATATAATTTTTTTTTTCTAATAGACATTTTCTAAAGTCATTTATACTTAATTTACTAGTTACACAATGCTTAACCCCCTTAATTTTTTTAATTTCCTGACCTACCCTGAATACATTTTAGCCCTTAATCCAATGAATTCCTTAATAATTTTTCCATTACACTCATCCTTCATTATCCCTAAAACTTTTTTATTAAGAAGTGGGATATTGTAGACATTATCTATCGGATATATCAAGATGTATCAAAATGAGTATTTATATCATTTTTAATATCTCTGTATAGATCATCTGTGTTAATGTCTGTGGTAATGTCAGGATTCAGTATCCATATAATTGAGTTTAATGTTTTCACGATATTTAGACTTTATGTAATCATAATGAAAACTATACATTTTCCATTTGGATATTTCTAAAACTGAAAATCCAATATAAATAGGTTTATTTTATTCAGTTTTAATTCTATTTATTTGGATAGCATGCATATTGTCATGAATTTGGAGTGAACTATGGAAATTTGGCTTAGCTATAAGAGCTCGAGCTCCTAAGCGTTTACCTCTATTCTCCCATTGACATACTATTTTAATGTCTTTCCTCTTATCAACATTTTCCATAGTTTTCCCGTATACTGCATTATTCAACAATTTGAAAAAATTTTGTTCAAATGAATTTGTTAGCTAGTGTTCTGTGATGGTTATTTAAATCGATATATTTTTGTAACCAATTTGATTGATCAAATTGAAGAATTCTATGTATTTTCTTTAAAACTAAACTATGTTGAATACATTGCTGAAGATTTCGGTAATGTATTATGTAATTAGTTTTACTATTTAAATCAGTTATTAGTTTCTTTTGATTCATGGTTTCAATTTTCTTATTCTCAGCACAAAATGGTAAATCATTATGAAAGTCATGTAATGTAGATGGATATTCTAGATCTACTTCTAATATATATCGTAATGGAGAATCTTCTGCTATATTAATCACGTTAAAATATTAACAATTTTCAACCCATTTGAAATTTTTATAGGGGAGGTAATGTGACATTGCATAACCATTCAAGTTATTAACATATAAATATATTAAGTAATTTAATTCTTTGTTAGAATCGTAATCACTAATATATTTATTATTAGCAATTGAATGTCGATTAGAACATTGAACAATACCTCCCCTTATACCTCGAAGAACAAAATTATATATATTAATATCAGTCAACAAATCCAATTCTATTTCAGTGGTTTTCAACATTGCATCCAAGGATAAACCTGGGGTAGTATAATACTGACATGGATCTAAATTATAAATGCTTGTTAAATGAACTGGATTATTAGTGGAGCTCAAACCAAACACATAAATCTGGTCTGACACTAATTTGTTTTGTTTTGTGTTCTCTTCAAGCACTTGGAACTTGAAGAGTGATGGGTCAATGAAAATGCAAACAATTGATTGTATTTGATCTTAATGACGATTTTTAAAAGTTTTATTATGCTATTTATGCTAACTTACAAACTAAAATATGTTGATTTGACAAAAATGTTAAATTGCGGTATTTGTTATATTAATTTTATATTTCTACAAAATAATAAACCTAAAGCAGTGAACTGGAGGTAAATATGTTAAGTCAGCAAATTGCTGTATTTGTTATATTAATTTTATATTTCTACAAAATAATAAACCTAAAGCAATGAACTGGAGGTGAGAATGTTAAGTCAGCAAAATAATACCAATTAACAAAAATAAGACACAATTACTTAAAAGGCAATGAACTTGAGGTACAATTACAAATAATAAAATAACAAAATAATTCAAGTTAATGGTATTGTGATTAGTATGGGTATTCACTGACTGTAAGTCTTAACATTCTCCCCCGCGTTGAACGGATGTTCAACAGAGTTGTGGTGTGTGGACAACCTGATCTGGATAATAATGTTAGGCTAAACATCTATGATGAAACTATATCGTTGTTGACGTGGCATTGGGAAGGGTGTCATCCTATTGTGTTCATTTCGACATGATTTAAGTTCATAATTCTCTGTGTGTGCTTCAATGGATGTAGCTGGGAGTGTTTTCCGTGCACTTCTATTTGCCTTGTAGTTAAGTAGCAATATGATTAGCGCGATGAGACTGAATGACAAGGCTAGGTAACCAATAGCATAACTGTGCTCCTGATGGGACCTCAATTTGTTTGGTAGCTCGATGATGTCGTGTTTTTCTAATGACCTTTGTAATGTTATAAGGTCTCTTATGTTATTGGCATACATAGCGTATAATTTAGTTGAATTTGATTGATTGCTGTTAATGGATTGGGTACTGGCTGTGGGTAATGACATGTCCGAGATTTTGCCAAGGCTTGTATATGACGACCTCACTGTGCTGAATATAGTCGTCCACTTATAGTGACAAACTCGTGCTTGAGTACGCATTCCGGATTGAGCGTAAGCATCCCGGAGCCCTTCAGAGGGATGAAAATGATTTCCCTGTGACAAACTGCTGTGGCCTGTGATGGTGATGAGGTAGCGTATATCCATTGGTTCCTTTTATTGAGTGGTGCCCATTTGGTGATAGTTTTTTCTAAAATGCATGCTGGTGTCGTTTTGTTGTTGAAAAGATTAATTTCACATGCACACCTCTCTGATCCATAGTTGTAACGCATTTGCACATTAGAACAAAGGAACTCGTCTTGTTGCACTACATCGCAAGAGCTAAGCTCTGATTCTGCAAGTACGATATATTGATTGCGCGATGCGGCTATGCCCAAAACAGCAGAACACGGTGTGATGGCTACCATGGTACCGTTACTTGTGTTGGGTATTGGAGTCATGTAAAACGTCTTAAAGTCCTCATTTTCGACCAATGGTAAGGTTATTTTGAAAACAACATGCTGATGCGTAAGTCTACCTTTAACCTTCATCAGTTTGAATAGTTGCAGCAGGTCATTCTTGTCTGTCACAGGAATTTTCAAGGAGGATGGTGAATGAAGGTTAATTTGATCGACTGCCTTTTGTAACTGTTCTGGGGTTAATAATGACGGACTGATTTTGCCATGTTGAGTATCCATTAGAGTGTTGAGTATTAAAGACTGCATCTTCAGTAAGTTATTTGCTATTAGTTCTAATTGTAGAGCTCCAGAATTGAATAGCTGGGAAAGGTGTACTTGAAGTAACGCCTTGTTGACATTCTTGATTTCCTTAGAATACAATGTAATCTCCTGCTCTATTTGTTCAAATCTGGCTTTTGTCACCAATTGGTTCTGGCGCATTATATTGATTGTTGAATCGACAACTGATGTTTGGTGTTTTAACAAGTGCAACAAATATGCTTCATTTTCTATTACTTTTAGTATAGTATCTGACATCTGGTTGGCATATTCGAAATCCAATATGCCAAATAAGGAGTGAGCAACATTACCAACTATGTTCATTGCTCCCCTTTTACTTCGTAAGAGTCGATTATCCAGTTGTAATTCGCCTTCCATATTCTCGAAGTGATCGATGATGTTGAGACATGATGTGTTAAGGGTTTATATCTTACAAAGTCCCCGTAGTGATCTTGTGCCATTGATTAGACTTGCTGTTTCAGACCAATATGTGTTCAAATCGTAATATACTAATAGATTCCATTCGCTGGTTGAAAGAGTGATTGTGCCAATATGCGCGAAATGTATTCCTGCCATTGCTCCAAATTTTTTTATATCTACTGGAGTGCCAAGTACTAATGGTAAACAGAGTAAAATTGCGAGGAGTGACAACATGAGCTGATTTGTTAGCATTTTCTTTCTTTTGGGCTTAGCTTCTTCATTAGTATCAAGGTTGCAGCTGTTGGATTCCTGTTTGTCATCATTAGTGGTAAGGGTTGCTTCTGGATATGTGTCGATGGGTAGTAGAGCTAGTCGTTGTATTGTGCGTTTGAAAACTCCCTTGGCGGTTTTGACGTCAACAACTCGTGTCGATTCATCAGGTCCTTCATGTACGTCAATTATTCGACCTAAGGGCCACTGTAGTACTGGCACGTTGTCCTCCTTAATGATTACCTAAATGATCTCCTGGCTTGAGGATGGCACTCTTTGTTTTCCATTTGCTCCGCTGCTGAAGTTCGTTTAAGTATTCGGCAGACCATCGGTTCCAAAATTTCTGTTTAAGCTGTGATACAAGTTCCCAATGACGTAACACTGGCGTCTTGCTGGTTATAGCACTGCTGTCTATTTGTGAAGTGAGCGCCTCGCCGATAAGGAAATGTCCAGGAGTTAGTGCTTCAAGATCTGTCGGATCGTTAGACATGGGGGTTAGCGGGCGAGAGTTAAGTATTGCCTCAACCTCCACTATGACCGTCTCTAGTTCTTCCTGTGTTAATGAAGCAGTTGCAACGCTACGCAAAAGGAGGTGTTTTGCAAATTTCACTGCTGCTTCCCACAGACCGCCAAAGTGTGGAGCTCTTGGTGGGATGAAATGAAAATGTATCCCCTTTGAACTAGCAGTGGACATGATTGTTTCCTGTCCCTTGTTGGAATATATACTATCAGTTAATTCCGATAATTGGTTCCTAGCTCCTATAAAATTAGTGGCGTTATCAGAATTATAGGCTGGCAGCGACCCCGACGACTAATAAAGCGTTTTAATCCACCGATGAATGCTTCGGTTGTTAAATCCGTCACTAGTTCAATGTGGACGGCCTTTGTCGCAAAGCAACAGAAAACAGCTATATATGCTTTTGTCGGTTTTTTCCCTCTGATTTTATAATGGATCCAGAATGGTCCGCAGTAATCAACGCCTGCGTTGATAAACGGGCGTGCTGTAGTAACTCGAGACTGTGGAAGGTTACCCACTATCTGTTGACATAACTGTGGTCGGGCTCTGGTGCATCTTACACATTTTTGAACTGTTGACCGTGCCGTTATTTTCCCTTTTACTGGCCAGAACCGTTGTCTAATAATGTTTAATAAGGCTTGTGGTCCACAATGTTTGTTCTCCTCATGAACCATTGTAAATAAAAGTTTCATGAGCGGATCATTGTATGGTGTTATCATTGGATGTTTCGCATCGTATGATAGTGTCGAGGCTTCTAATCGTCCGCCAACTCGAATGATATTGTTTTCATCGAGGAATGGGTTCAAGCTAGCGATTAAGCTTTTCCTATCTATTTCTTGGTTTTTTTCTGAGTTGATTGATTTCCAGTAAAAATTCCGACTTTTGAATGTTCCGTATAATGACGAACAATGCCTTATCTAGCTCAATTGGAGTTATAGCCTTATGTGTAGGGCGGTCTTCTTTTTTCGCCCTTGAGTTTTCGCTAAATCTTATACAATATGCCAGTATTCTCTGCAAAGTTCTGAAGGAATTTCTGCACTCGATTCTGTATGTGATATCATCATTAGATACTGCGGCTGCTGATATTGGGGACACCTTTTTCTTCTCGATATCATTAGAAGTTTAAAGCTGTTGTGAAAACGTAAGTGGCCACATTCCTTCATGCGCATGCAGAAACAGTGGACCATAGAACCATAGATTACATCCAGAAAGTTTTGTTGCTGATAGGCCTCTGGACAGTATGTCAGCTGGATTGTCTTTCGATCCGACATGCCGCCACTGATCGGGTGATGTTAATGACTGGATTGTGGCGATACGATTAGCTACAAACGTTTGATACAATGATGACTGTGTATTTATCCAGGACAATACGATTTCAGAGTCAGTCCATAAAAATAGTGGTTGATCCTTTATTTGGATGTCGAGTTTGACTCTGTGTGCTAGTTGAGCAGCTAATACGGCTGCACACAATTCTAATCGTGGCAGCGTTTGTTGCTTTAATGGAGCAACCCGTGTTTTTGCACATAATAACCGTACACTGATTCTTCCATCCTTATGTGATGCGCGGATGTATGCCACCGCACCAAATGCTTTTTCAGATGCGTCCGCAAATACATGTAATTGCGATTTTACCGGGATTTCTCCCTTAAAAATATGTCTTGAAATTTGTAGATTATTCAAGCTGTCTAAATCGGTTCTGAATCTGTTCCAGGTTGCTTGAAGGTCCTTGGGTAGTGGTTCATCCCAATCCAGCCTTAGTTGCCACAGTTGTTGAATAACCATTTTTGCCTTCACAACTTTGCTAGATCTGACGTCGCTGTCCGTTTCGAGATTATTTGTACTGGACCAAGTTTTGCCTTGACACACAAATGGTCAGTTTTAGGTAGCCACAGCAGCCCTAAAGCCTTAATAGAATTGGTGTTATCGCTGTTGAAATCAAGATTGACCTCCTGATTGCCATATGGTATGTTTTTAAGTAATTGTGGGTGATTTGCGCACCATTTTTTTAAGTTAAATCCGTGTTTTTGTAAGATCTGCATAAGTTGCTTCTGGATTGCAATGGTTATGTTAAGGCTGTCTGCGCCTCCAAGGCCATCATCCACGTAGAAATTGTCTTTCAATATTTGAGATCCGAATGGATAATTGACAATATTTTCGTCGGCAATTCTTCGCAGGCACCTTGTGGCTAGGTAGGGTGCTGCTCGTGTACCGTAAGTAACTGTGTTCAGTTTGTAGCAGTTGAGGGGTAATGTTGGATCCTCCCTCCATAAGATGCGTTGATACTGATGATCGTCTGGATTAACCAATATTTGTCTATACATCTTCTCAATGTCGGTGGTGAAGACAAATTTTGGCAACCGGAAACGCAGCAAAATAAAGAATAACTCACTTTGAACAGTTGGACCGTTGAACATTAAGTCATTGAGAGAATAACCCGTAGAAGTTTTTGCCGATGCGTCGAACACTACCCGGAGTTTTGTCGTGGTACTATCCGGTTTCGATACGCAAAGATGAGGAATGAAGTACTTAGGACCCAGTAAACTATCGAGGGTGACCTGTTGCATGTGTCCAAGTTGTTCATACTCTTGCATAAATTGAATGTATTGCTTTCGAACCTCTTCATTCTTAAGGAGTTTACGTTCAAGGCTCATGAACCTATTATATGCTATCGTGTATGATTCTCCTAATGCTGCTGGATTTTCATGGAAAGGAAGGCTTACTATGAATCGGCCATTTTTGTCTGTGCGAGTATTATGATTGAAGTGTGATTCATATTGTCTTTCTGATGGCGAAATGCTTTTTTCATCTGGTTCGACCTCGTCAAATTTCCATAACCGTTCTATAGCTTCCTCTAGTGACGTTGTATTTGTAAATATAGCACACGTGAGTGCACATGACGGATTAGATGTTGTGGTTTGTCTGACTGACCCACCCACAATCCATCCAAGTGCTGTATTCTGTAAAACCGGGAGTTGCTGGGAAAGCTTGATTTGACCGACTTTCATGAGATTAAAATATAATTCAGCGCCCAGCTGTATATCAATTTTTCCTTGTTTGTGAAATTCTGGATCCGCCAATTGAATGTTTTCAGGTATGGCCCATGAGGATGTATATATTTGGTGGCTTGGTTGTGAAGGGATGATGTGTGGGAGTATGAATGCTTCTAGTAGTGATGAGAAGTTGTTTATTGTGGACTGCATTTTTAAGTTCACTCGTTGAGTAGACCTTTTTTGTGCATTCCCAATGCCATCGATGTTCAGAACTGCATCGGTTGGGGTGATGCCTAGACGGTTGATAAGTCTCTGGGATACGATGTTAACTTGGGATCCAGAGTCTAATATTGCCCTGAATTCACCAACGTTGCCGTTATTTGCCGTTATCCTTACTTTTGCGGTTGCTAGAAGAACATAACCCTGGGGCCCCCCAGCATCCTTGGCAGAGGTAGATGTAACTGTTGCAGAGGATGTGCTTGCCGTTTCCTTTACAGGTTTGGCTTCCGAAGTCTGTGCTGGTGTTAGCTTTGAAGCATGCTTAGGCTTCGACGTCTGTTTAGTTTCTAAATGTAACAACGTGTTGTGTTTCTTGTTACATTTTCGGTAGCAACCAAATGTGCATGTTTTTGATATGTGATCGCTTCTAAAGCAATTGACACATAGTGATTGTTGTTGGACCCACCTTAATCTATCTGAATTTTTGAATGATTGTATGAATTTACTGCAGTGGTACAATTGATGATTACCATTGTTGCAAAATTTACAGGTATTATGGTTCCCGTCTGATAATGCTACTGATGGCACTGCCTTATTTGTTGGTTTTTGGCCAATTGCTTCCATTGATTGGAATGGAATTTCCAAGAATGAAAGAAATTCGGGAATTGTTGGTACTTCCTAAGGTTTTGCTGATACTTGCATAAACCTGACAAGCATATTCCTATCTAGTTTTTTCATCAATAGATGTATGAGAAGAGGATCCCAAGCAGAAGTTTCGATGCCAATATTGTTTAACGCTGATAGACACTCCTTTGTTGTATCATGCAGATTTTTCACAGCCTGTTGGCTGGTTTAATATTTTTTCAATCAAATTTGATACGAGGACTCTTTTATTGTCGTATCGATTTTTCAACGAAGTCCAAGCAGCTTGGTAATTTTCCTCCGTTAAGGAAAATTGGCTTATTAAATGCGCGGCTTCTCCGGATAGGTTAGTCTTTAAATACCACATTTTTTGTATGCTTGGTATTGCTTGCCTATCCACCATCTCAGAAAATAGGTCATGGAATTGGCGCCATTTTAGATAATCTCCATTGAACTGTGGGATTATCACCTTTGGTAATGGCAACGAGCCACGTACTGTAAAGTGTGTTGGGACAGTTGATTGGGGTTCACCAACAACGGGATTAGCAACATTGCTCTGTAATGTGGCAGCCATCACGGAAAGGTTGACCAAGTGCTGCTGGGCATTGTCGTCTTACGTATTGTACTCCTGGATATTAAAACCCCTTTCTGTTGGTTCTTTAAACTTATCGAAAATCTCATAGTATAGCTCTTGGATCTGGTTCCATAGCTTGTTGATTGTGGCAATTTTAATGCTTTAGTACTGGGCTAGTTGAGTTTCTTTAATAGAACTTATCCCATTTAAGAACCGTTCCAATGCTACCATTCGGGCCTTTATTCCCCGAATCAAGCCTTCATGTGTAGTCTGTTGCTGATTACTTGTCGTAGTAATAGTATTTTGTCGTGTGTGGTGGGTCGGTTTCGGTAAATCATTTTCTAAACTTTCTGGTAGCTGATTTTTATCTTCTGGTAGCTGTTGTTGAGTTTCCGATAACCTTTTAAATTGTTCAACTTCAGTAATGAATTTCTCCATGTATGAATCTGTCAACTCTTTTATTTGGGAATAGTAGTCCTGCTGGAAATACTCATGCTCCGTTCTCAACTTCTGTGCACGCATTCGCAACTTCGAGTCGCATGTCTCAAATTCCGACCAGGCATCACTTAGGCGTCGCAAACGCTCCTCATAATATTTAATTGTTGTTTTTCTATCTGCAGAGTCCTTTTTAAAATTGCGGATAATTCCTTGAACGATTTCACCCGTCTTCAATAGGGAGTCCAAAAGTTGTGCTGATGTGGCCATGTCGTAGCCTTCAATTTACTTGTTTGTTAGTTAATTTGTAAATTAATTTGTTGCCTGATGAGCTGTAGTCCTGATGATAATACCTTTGATGCTAGCAATGTAACCAATTATTGCTGAATAGACTGCTGTCCTGATGAATGTGGTTGCGTGTTCGTAAGGTGCTTTTTGTATTTTAAGAGTCCCTTACCGCTGGTGGGCGGAAACTCGAAAATCTTATACAAAAAAAAAACCAAAAAACTGGGGTCACCAAAATGTTAAATGAACTGGATTATTAGTGGAGCTCAAACCAAACACATAAATCTGGTCTGACACTAATTTGTTTTGTTTTGTGTTCTCTTCAAGCACTTGGAACTTGAAGAGTGATGGGTCAATGAAAATGCAAACAATTGATTGTATTTGATCTTAATGACGATTTTTAAAAGTTTTATTATGCTATTTATACTAACTTACAAACTAAAATATGTTGATTTGACAAAAATGTTAAATTGCGGTATTTGTTATATTAATTTTATATTTCTACAAAATAATAAACCTAAAGCAGTGAACTGGAGGTAAAAATGTTAAGTCAGCAAATTGCTGTATTTGTTATATTAATTTTATATTTCTACAAAATAATAAACCTAAAGCAATGAACTGGAGGTGAGAATGTTAAGTCAGCAAAAAAATACCAATTAACAAAAATAAGACACAATTACTTAAAAGGCAATGAGCTTGAGGTACAATTACAAATAATAAAATAAATTTAAATCAATGAACTTGAGGTACAATTACAAATAATAAAATAATAAAATAACAAAATAATTCAAGTTAATGGTATTGTGATTAGTATGGGTATTTACTGTAAGTCTTAACAGTATGGATAAAAAATATATCGAAATTAATAAGTAATCAATTAACAAAAGATGGACATAAAATATATGTATGCAATATCTGTTTAATACATTTTCACAAGGAGACATCGTTGGAACAACATAAGAAGGAATGTAATAAAATAGTTACCAAAATGCCTAGTATAGATAAAAGTAAGCTTAGTTTTAAAAAATTTTAAAAAGCAAATGGATGTGTCTTTTGTAGTTAATGCTGATTTTTGAGTGTATACTCGAATCAGTTACTATTAAAAATTCAGTTAATGTTCAATCAGTACAAAAAGCATATTCCATTTGCTTATAGTTATTATATTAAATGTTCCTATAACTCAGATTTAGATATTTTTAGAATTTACAATGGTATTGATGCGCCACAACATTTATTTTTAAAAGTTTAGTTGACGACATTTTAACTATTTACACTTGTCATCTAAGCGTAATTAAACCAATGAATTCCTTAACACCCCTTCAACAGATGCATCATTATGAAAGCAAGACTTGTCATATTTGTACCAAATATTTATCTAATGAAGATAAAGTAGCTGACCATTGTCATCTAACTGGTCAATATAGGGGTGCTGCTCATAATCAGTGTAATTTAGAAAATCAAATTGCAAATTTCATCCCTATATTTTTTTAATAATCTTTCGGCATATGATTGTCATCTGTTTGTAAGAGAGCTTTCAACAATTGACGGCGATATAAATATTATACATTTAAATAAGGAGCTTTATGTGTCTATATCAAAAAGAGTTTCTGTAAATGAAAAAGATACAATTGAGTCACGTTTTCTCGATTCATTTAGGTTTATGCCATCGAGTATAGCAAAAATTAGCAGGTTATTTGTCCGTCAGTGATTTAACGGTAGTTAAATCAAGCTATCCAAATGATGAAGAATTCAATTTGATGAAACTTAAAGGTGTCTTTCCGTATGACTATTTAGATTCAATGAATCGTCTTGAAGAAATTCAATTACCACCTCGATCAGTATTTTTTTTTTTTTTTTAATAAATTAAATAATGAGTCGTGAAGTGTAGAGGATTATGAACATGCACAAAAGTATGGAAAACATTTAAAATGTACAACATTAAAGGATTATTTACTTTTATATTTAAAAGTAGATATTCTTTTACTTTGTGATATTTTTGAAAATTTCCGAAAAGTTTGTGCAAGCATTTATAATTTAGATCCATGTTAGTATTATACTACCCCAGGTTTATCCTTGGATGCAATGTTGAAAACAACTGAAATAGAATTGGATTTGTTGACTGATATTAATATATATAATTTTGTTCTTCGAGGTATAAGCGGAGGTATTGTTCAATGTTATAATCGACATTCAATTGCTAATAATAAATATATCAGTGATTACGATTCTAACATAGAATTAAATTACTTAATATATTTATATGTTAATAACTTGTATGGTTATGCAATGTAACAATACCTCCCCTATAATTTTAAAATTTTAAAATGGGTTGAAAATTGTAAACATTTCAACGTTATTAATATAGCAGAAGATTCTCCATTACGATATATATTAGAAGTAGATCTAGAATATCCATCTACATTACATGACTTTCATAATGATTTACCATTTTGTGCTGAGAATAAGAAAATTGAAACCATGAATCAAAAGAAACTAATAACTGATTTAAATAGTAAAACTAATTACATAATACATTACCGAAATCTTCAGCAATGTATTCAACATGGTTTAGTTTTAAAGAAAATACATAGAATTCTTCAATTTGATCAATCAAATTGGTTACAAAAATATATCGATTTAAATAACCATCACAGAACACTAGCTAACAAATTCATTTGAACAAAATTTTTTCAAATTGTTGAATAATGCAGTATACGGGAAAACTATGGAAAATGTTGATAAGAGGAAAGACATTAAAATAGTATGTCAATGGGAGAATAGAGGTAAACGCTTAGGAGCTCGAGCTCTTATAGCTAAGCCAAATTTCCATAGTTCACTCCAAATTCATGACAATATGCATGCTATCCAAATAAATAGAATTAACACTGAATAAAATAAACCTATTTATATTGGATTTTCAGTTTTAGAAATATCCAAATGGAAAATGTATAGTTTTCATTATGATTACATAAAGTCTAAATATCGTGAAAACATTAAACTCAATTATATGGATACTGAATCCTGACATTACCACAGACATTAACACAGATGATCTATACAGAGATATTAAAAATGATATAAATACTCATTTTGATACATCTTGATATATCCGATAGATAATGTCTACAATATCCCACTTCTTAATAAAAAAGTTTTAGGGATAATGGAGGATGAGTGTAATGGAAAAATTATTAAGGAATTCATTGGATTAAGGGCTAAAATGTATTCAGGGTAGGTCGGGAAATTAAAAAAATTAAGGGGGTTAAGCATTGTGTAACTAGTAAATTAAGTATAAATGACTTTAGAAAATGTCTATTAGAAAAAAAAATTATATTATGATTCAGTGTATATATTTAGATCTAAGATACATCAAATTTACACTCAAAATATAAGTAAACTAACATCAAGTTATTTAGATGATAAGAGATTTATTAGAGATAATGGCGTTGATACTTTTGCATGGGGTCATTTTAGAATAAATAACTATCCTGAACTTATAGAAGAGGATAATGCCAATCTTCTCAACGTAAATATAGATTTTTAATTAATTTTATGTTTTTTAAATGATAAGATAAATTGTAAATTTAGATAATAAGAAAAAATTGTAAAATAAAAAAAAAAATTATGAAGGAAATCAAACGTTAAAATGTTATTTTTATTTCAAACCATATTTATTAAATATAAATTTTAAACACAAGTGTTCACAATTAAATGTATTTGTATATGGGTAATGGGAGTTTTGCGCTAATGTGGAAGAAATTGTTTTAATAAGCTGTTTTAAAAAGCTGTTTAGCTGTTTAGCTGTTTTAAAAGCTGTTTAGCTGTTTTAAAAAGCTGTTTAGCTGTTTTTTAAAGCTGTTTAGCTGTATTTATTAGCTGTTTTAAAAAGCTGTTTAGCTGTTTTAATTAGCTGTTTAGCTGTTTTAAAAAGCTGCTTAGCTGTTTTTAGGAATCTGTTTCGTTAAAAGTATACAACGAGATATTCCAAGATCTAAAGTTGGTGATGGCATTAGTTTATAATAATAATCATGAATCTGATATGAATTCTTAATCATAAACAAATACATGTAAAACACCAATTGCTCTAAAATAGTCTATACTTATGCCTGTCTGTATATCTATCCATACAACAATTTTGCATCACCTTATTCAATTGAAAATAGTTAAAATAGTAGAAGTGATGTACTCTGTATAAAGACTAAGGATCACCTAAAAAAAATAAAATTACCAACTTCAAATGTTTTATTGATTAATAAGGTTTTCTTTATTTAGATATAAACTTTGAAAATTTCTAAGTAAAATTACATTCTTTTCAGCATATATTTGATTGATTTTATTATGATTTTACAAATATTTATATTAGGATTATTTTTATATAAAGTTTTTATATTGGGACAATTCCAATAATCTAAATTAATTATATATATATTACTTGAAATTATTAATTAATCCTTTTCGGTAAAAACAGTTGATTATACAAGATTCTCATCATTTTTATTACGTATTAGAATCAATTCATGTTTTGCATTCAATAATATTTTGTTATAGTCTTCAGCGAATCCCAAAAATATTTTAATATTTTGTTAGCAGAAGAAGAAGAACGTAAAATAGTGCCAATACCAAAAACTGATTCTGAATTCAGGCCAATAGCTATTCTTTGCTACTTGTCTAAAGTACTGGAGAAAATTCTTTATCTACAAATGTCATCATATATCAGTGCCAATAATTTGTTGTCTAATAAACAATCAGGGTTTCGTACTAATCATAGTTGTGTTTCTGCACTACTGGATGTATCTGAAAATATACGGCGTGAACTGGATGATGGCAAGCTAAATTTCCTAGTTCTTCTTGATCATTCAAAAGCCTTTGACACGGTTGACCACAGTATGCTTTCCATGAAACTTGTGCACTTTTTTAACTTTTCAGAAACATCAACACGGCTTTTATTTTCCTACCTCTCAAATCGTTCGCAATTTGTCCAATCAAACAATGTGCAATCTTCTTCATTACGTTTATCTAGAGGTGTACCTCAAGGGTCAATTCTAGGACCATTGCTTTTTACACTTTATATAAACGACTTGCCAAAACATCTTGTTCACTGCAATATACATATGTACGCAGATGATGTGCAGTTGTACTTAAGTAGCCCAGTACAATCAGTTTCGCAATGCATCATGAGACTCAATGATGATCTGGATAAAATTTATCGTTGGGCTACGTCTAACGGCCTTTGTTTAAACCCGAATAAGTCGAAGTGCATAATAATACGTAAGAGATCACTTAGTTCTAATATCGGTCATGATATTTTAATTAATGGGGAAAAAATCAATATTGTGAATACTGCCAAAAACCTTGGGCTAATTTTTAATGATAGTCTTACTTGGACAAATCATGTCAACACACTTGCTGGTCAAACTTATATAACGTTAAGGTGCCTTTGGTCGACACAATACTATACTCCTTTAAATATTAGATTAATGATTGCAAAATCTTATCTTCTTCCAGGTTTAATGTATGGTTGTGAACTTTTTGCAAATTGCGATTTCATTAGTAGAAGGAAGCTAAATGTTTTATATAATAATATTGTAAGATATGTATTTGGCCTTGGTAGATATGATCATGTGTCACATGCCTCTTTAAAACTATACGGCGTTTCATTTGACAATCTTTTAAATATTCGTGTACTCTTACTATTACATAAACTTATCTATTCGGAGACTCCACGATATCTTAGCGATAAAATTAGGTTTGCCAGATCACTTAGAGGTAAAAGAATTATAATTCCCTTGCATAGCCTTCTTGTATCTGAACAGAATTTTTTTATACATGCGTCACGTCTATGGAATTGTCTTCCTCAAGTTCAGCAACTTAATAGCAACGCAATTAGTTTTAAGAACTTCTTATTTAAATACTTTGCACCGCAGTAGATAACTGTTATCATATTATATAAATAATTTATAGTTTAATTTAATTTAATTTCATTTAATTCAATTGTATGTGATGATCTCTTAATGTAATTTATGAAACTGCTTTCCTGTACTTTAAATATAAGATTATATCTTGTTGTACAGGAATTGAATATATAATAAAATAAATAAATAAAACTTTGTTTTTAGGTATATTATTCTTGTAAATTGTCATTATTTTATTGGTCTTAAATGTAATCGACAGTTGACTGGCAAATAAATGAGATTCCAGGAACTCAAAGAATTCATTAAAAAAATATCAACTTAACGCAATCAAATAAAGAATTTCTAAAATCATTAAATTAAAAATTGAAGAAACCATGAGTTCAATAATAGATGTTCTGGATAAACCTTTGTCCGATGCAAATATAATTAAAAAGGCCTACCATACGTATACCCCACATTTACAATCTTACAATAATAACGATGAAATTCGTATTACAATACAAAATCCAGACTTGTATGATTTGCCGTCGGAAAAGTTTTATATATGTAGAAGGATAAAGATGATAGCAATACAAAATTAGTATCTTCTGCAGCACATACATTTGATGAAATCCGTTACGAAGTAAATGGTGTTGAAATTGATCAAACGAGACTTTTAGGAACATCAAGTACTATTAAAAAATTGGTTTTATTATAACCAATAGATAGTAATGGAATGTAAAATGCTTGACGGAATAAAATTAATGATATTGATCTCGTAATTGGCTATTTTAATTTTTATGTACCACTTAAATTGTTTTTAGGATTCGCTGAAGACTATAACAAAATATTATTGAATGCAAAACATGAATTGATTCTAATACGTAATAAAAATGATGAAAATCTTGTATAATCAACTGTTTTTACCGAAAAGGCTATTGGAAAGATTATTGGAATTGTCCGAATATAAAAACTTTATATAAAAATAATTCTAATATAAATATTTGTAAAAATCATAATAATATCAATCAAATATGTGCTGAAACGAATGTAATTTTACTTATAAATTTTCTAAATTTATATCTAAATAAAGAAAACCTTATTAATCAATAAAACATTTGAAGTTGATAATTTTATTTTTTAGTTGATCCTTAGTCTTTATACAGAGTACATCACTTCTACTATTTTAACTATTTTCAATTGAATAAGGTGATGAAAAATTGTTGTATGGATAGATATACAGACAGGCATAAGTATAGACTGTTTTAGAGCAATTGGTGTTTTACATGTATTTGTTTATGATTAAGAATTCATATCAGATTCATGATTATTATTATAAACTAATGCCATCACCAACTTTAGATCTTGGAATATCTCGTTGTATACTTTTAACGAAACAGATTCCTAACAACAGCTAAGCAGCTTTTTAAAACAGCTAAACAGCTTTTAAAAACAGCTAAAAAGCTAATTAAAACAGCTAAACAGCTTTTAAAAACAGCTAAACAGCTTTTTAAAACAGCTAAACAGCTTTTTAAAACAGCTAAACAGCTAATTAAAACAGCTAAACAGCTTTTAAAAACAGGTAAACAGCTTCTTAAAACAGCTAAAGAGCTTTTTAAAACAGCTAATTCAAAAATTTCTTCCACATTAGCGCAAAACTCCCATTACCCATATACAAATACATTTAATTGTGAACACTTGTGTTTAAAATTTATATTTAATAAATATGGTTTGAAATAAAAATAACATTTTTAACGTCTGATTTCCTTCATAATTTTTTTTTTAATTTACAATTTTTTCTTATTATCTAAATTTACAATTTATCTTATCATTTAAAAAACATAAAATTAATTAAAAATCTATATTTACGATGAGAAGATTGACATTATCCTCTTCTATAAGTTCAGGATAGTTATTTATTCTAAAATGACCCCATGCAAAAGTATCAACGCCATTATCTCTAATAAATCTCTTATCATCTAAATAACTTAATGTTTGTTTACTTATATTTTGATTGTAAATTTGATGTTTCTTAGATCTAAATATATACACTGAATCATAATATAATTTTTTTTTCTAAAAGACATTTTCTAAAGTCATTTATACTTAATTTACTAGTTCCACAATGCTTAACCCCCTTAATTTTTTTAATTTCCTGACCTACCCTGAATACATTTTAGCCCTTAATCCAATGAATTCCTTAATAATTTTTCCATTACACTCATCCTTCATTATCCCTAAAACTTTTTTATTAAGAAGTGGGATATTGTAGACATTATCTATCGGATATATCAAGATGTATCAAAATGAGTATTTATATCATTTTTAATATCTCTGTATAGATCATCTGTGTTAATGTCATAAATAAAGGATTCAGTATCCATATAATTGAGTTTAATGTTTTCACGATATTTAGACTTTATGTAATCATAATGAAAACTATACATTTTCCATTTGGATATTTCTAAAACTGAAAATCCAATATAAATAGGTTTATTTTATTCAGTTTTAATTCTATTTATTTGGATAGCATGCATATTGTCATGAATTTGGAGTGAACTATGGAAATTTGGCTTAGCTATAAGAGCTCGAGCTCCTAAGCGTTTACCTCTATTCTCCCATTGACATACTATTTTAATGTCTTTCCTCTTATCAACATTTTCCATAGTTTTCCCGTATACTGCATTATTCAACAATTTGAAAAAATTTTGTTCAAATGAATTTGTTAGCTAGTGTTCTGTGATGGTTATTTAAATCGATATATTTTTGTAACCAATTTGATTGATCAAATTGAAGAATTCTATGTATTTTCTTTAAAACTAAACCATGTTGAATACATTGCAGAAGATTTCGGTAATGTATTATGTAATTAGTTTTACTATTTAAATCAGTTATTAGTTTCTTTTGATTCATGGTTTCAATTTTCTTATTCTCAGCACAAAATGGTAAATCATTATGAAAGTCATGTAATGTAGATGGATATTCTAGATCTACTTCTAATATATATCGTAATGGAGAATCTTCTGCTATATTAATAACATTAAAATATTAACAATTTTCAACCCATTTAAAATTTTTATAGGGGAGGTATTGTGACATTGCATAACCATACAAGTTATTAACATATAAATATATTAAGTAATTTAATTCTTTGTTAGAATCGTAATCACTAATATATTTATTATTAGCAATTCAATGTCGATTATAACATTGAACAATACCTCCGCTTATACCTCGAAGAACAAAATTATATATAATAATATCAGTCAACAAATCCAATTCTATTTCAGTTGTTTTCAACATTGCATCCAAGGATAAACCTGGGGTAGTATAATACTAACATGGATCTAAATTATAAATGCTTGCACAAACTTTTCGGAAATTTTCAAATATATCACAAAGTAAAAGAATATCTACTTTTAAATATAAAAATAAATAATCCTTTAATGTTGTACATTTTAAATGTTTTCCATACTTTTGTGCATGTTCATAATCCTCTACACTTCACGACTCATTATTTAATTTATTGAAAAAAAAAAAAAATACTGAACGAGGTGGTAATTGAATTTCTTCAAGACGATTCATTGAATCTAAATAGTCATACGGAAAGACACCTTTACGTTTCATCAAATTGAATTCTTCATCATTTGGATAGCTTGATTTTACTACCGTTAAATCACTGACGGACAAATAACCTGCTAATTTTTGCTATACTCGATGGCATAAACCTAACTGAATCGAGAAAACGTGACTCAATTGTATCTTTTTCATTTACAGAAACTCTTTTTGATATAGACACATAAAGCTCCTTATTTAAATGTATAATATTTATATCGCCGTCAATTGTTGAAAGCTCTCTTACAAACAGATGACAATCATATGCCGAAAGATTATTAAAAAAATATAGGGATGAAATTTGCAATTTGATTTTCTAAATTACACTGACTATGAGCAGCACCCCTATATTGACCAGTTAGATGACAATGGTCAGCTACTTTATCTTCATTAGATAAAGATTTGGTACAAATATGATAAGTCTTGCTTTCATAATGATGTATCTGTTGAAGGGGTGTTAAGGAATTCATTGGTTTAATTACGCTTAGATGACAAGTGTAAATAGTTAAAATGTCGTCAACTAAACTTTTAAACAAAAATGTTGTGGCGCATCAATACCATTGTAAATTCTAAAAATATCTAAATCTGAGTTATAGGAACATTTAATATAATAACTATAAGCAAATGGAATATGCTTTTTGTACTGATTGAACATTAACTGAATTTTGAATAGTAACTGATTCGAGTATACACTCAAAAATCAGCATTAACTACAAAAGACACATCCATTTGCTTTTTAAAATTTTTTAAAACTAAGCTTACTTTAATCTATACTAGGCATTTTGGTAACTATTGTTCCAACGATGTCGCCTTGTGAAAATGTATTAAACAGATATTGCATACATATATTTTATGTCCATCTTTTGTTAATTGATAACTTATTAATTTCGATATATTTTTTATCCATACATAATGGGACCTTTCTCCATTCTCTAGCAGCATTAAGTTGATGTGTTTGGACTTTTCTTCTTTGATGAAGTAATATGGCCCCACTACGATATCACCTTCTAGTCCAAACACATTCACACTAATTTCAGGATTCATTTGTTCAAAATCTCTTATTTTGTTAACTGCTAGAGGGAAATTTAAATTGATGAAATTTAATTTAATTCCATTATCCATCACTATTACATCGTCTTTTATATTTTTAATGTTATACGATGAGCATCTGTTGCTATTTAGATCAACTGGATATAGTGCTGATATTATAGCCCATTAAAACAATACTAGTCATTGTTTTGAACATTGATACATGCAAACTTTCTCTGTATTTTGCGTGGTAATGGAATGTATTGAGAACCTTTGACGCACTTTTATTGATTAATATTCATCTCCAAACGTGTTATTTCAATTAATGTCCAACCACTATCACGCTCCTGAAATTCGCTCATATTTTTAAACCCTTCACCGAAGGTAAAAGGGTATATATAACTTTGTCATTCCGTTTGTAATTTCTACAATATTGATCTAAGACCATATAAAGTATATATATTCTGGCTTCTTATGAGAAGGGAAGTTCAAATCCGGTTGTCCGTCCGTTGAAATGGGTTTTCCGAAGACCCCAGATATGATGGAGGCTAGGTTTCTATACATTTATGTCATATATAGTCCGGAATTGTTTGCTATTTAAATTCAGGAAGATCGGTCCATAAATGGCTGAGATATGAGCAAAAAACCACGACTACCTCTAATTTTTTCCATAAATCCCATGTTGTTGTTGTTTTTTAAATTCTTTTTTTCTGCATATCTCGAGAGCGGTAAGAGCTACAGCTTTCAAATTTAGTACAAACATGTTGCTTGCCAATACACAAACTCTCTAAAACAAACTCCCATACAAAGACGTTATACATTTCTGTATATCTGGAGAACGAAACGAGCTAAAGTTCCCAAATTAGGTACAAACATATCGGTTATCAATACACAGTATCCCACAAAATATGGGCGCGATTGGAAAAGTGGGCGTGGTACCTCCCGTACAAAGACATTATTGAAAATAATCAAAATTTTTAATTTTAGGGCTCTAGTATGACATATGAACACGTTTTATACACCAAAATGTCAGAAATTTTTAGCAGCATATATTTCCCGAAAACCCTGAAACCTTTCTCCCAAAAATGGAAGAGTAATGCCCAAAATAATTTTTTTTTAAACATACCTATTTTTGGGAACAATGGATCTTCCCGGGTCCAAGTTTTATAATCTAAGTAAATGTTTTTTTCTTCCTTAAAACGTGGGTATATGAATCTGCCAAATCGGTTAAGAAATGGTTAAGTTATTAGCAAAATACTCCAAAAATGAGCTAAAAAGCATCAAAATTTTTATAAAAACTAAATTTTTAGAGCTGTTACATGACCTATGGATACGTCTTATATATCAAAAGATTAAGTAGAACATATTTGCTGAAAAACTCGGAAAAATCGGTTCAGATACAAAAAAGTTATTACCAAAATAAAAATTTTTTTAATAAAAATACCTATTTTCGGGAACCGTAGATCTTTCCGAGTCCAAATTTTATTACCAAAGTAAATTTCTTCCTAAAGACGTAGGTGTATAAATCTATCAAATCGATTGGAAAATGCCCGAGTTATGACCAAATTACTGAAATACCAATATTTACTTTTTTTATATAATTAAGTTGTTTCCGACTTAAGCCATTATTATTTAATGCCACAGATATATTATATATGTAGATTATTCTTATCGCACCATGGTGAAGGGTATATAAGATTCGGCATAGCCGAATATAGCACTCTTACTTGTTAATTATAACATTACATTGCTCGTTGTAAATATTAAGAATATATGAATTAAGAAGTTATAATTATGTAAATAGTCCATTTATATATTTAAATAAAATCATACATACATATTATTGTGAAAATGTTTATTCACAATCCTTTAACATTTGTCGATGTCAAACACTTTATGAACAACATTTGTTAGCATTTAAGCTTTTTAATCTTTATAAACGTATTTTTTATTTTAAATCTGTAAAAAACTGAAAAAAAGAAATATCTAATAATATTTTCAAAAATAAAAAACAATTTTTTTTATTATTTTTTATTTTTATAAATAATCATCATCATCATCATCATCATTATCACTTCTCATTAGTCATCAATTACTATAGAAAAAGTAGAATCCACACAAACCCACGACATCTCCACTTGTACTTTCGTGAGAGCAAGGCATATTATATACATTAAAATTTGTATATTCTCTTTTGAATGTACATAATAATTCCAAATGTTCTTCAAAGATTACACTTCCAAATTCTTGTAGAAAAGCTTCAATAACCTCCATCTTTCCACATTAAGATTTCATTTACAACTTATTAAAAATATTAATAATTCTATATTATATATATATATATATATATATATACTAATAAAATAAAAAAAACACTAGAATTTATAATAATTTATTTTTTTTTATTGTTCAATCATTATTTTATTGAAAAAATTATTATATTTAAATGTATTAAAATGAGTATAATATCCTTTCATAGGAGCAGCCGTCTTAATTTCTAGCTTATAATTAATGCTATCGTTTTCGTCATCTAAAGGAATCTTTGAAATTATATATGAGCCAGTTGATAGGCTCCCAACAACGTTTTCAGTCAAGACATTAAACATTTTAGGGAGATAAAGCATAGCTCCATCAAATTCCAAGACAATGGCATCTCCATATTTTGTAGTTACCCGTTCAGTTCCTGTAATAGAATAGTCATTTCCACCTATCATATTTTTAACACTTAAAATATGTTTTATATTTAATTTGTTGAATGAAGCAATTAATTCCGCGTTAATATTCATCGTTTGATAATTTATAATGAAATGTAATAAATTACTAAATAAATTCACAATTTATAGAAAAAATTTTTTTTTGGTAACACTTAGTTTTAACATATGTTATTTGCTTTAATTCATTAAAATTATCGATAATGTTTTTTAATTTTACCCACCACACCCATTGTAAAAACGAACAAATTATAATTTCAATTTTATTAGTTTTTATTATTTATATTTATTTATTAATTTCTTAAATGTATTTTGAATTAAAAAAAATCACTACTACATCTATAAACCTAAATCTACTTCCCTAATATAACGATCTTCGTCCAAATAAAAACCATCATTTGCCTTCAAAATGACGGTATCTCCCTCTTCATCGTCCAGAAAATCCTCAATATCCCACAATATCATAGTATGCCAGCTGGTTGTTGGGGATTTCAATTCCTGGTGTTTTTAGCATATTCTCTTTAGCTTCGTCGATTAACGCATTTATACGCGTCTGTGTATTGTCTTCTTCTGCTGCTTCCACGGAATTTTCGTCCACAAACTCAATTTCCAACAGGCTCGAAATCATTCTTTA
This sequence comes from Pollenia amentaria, assembly GCA_943735925.1. Classification (NCBI taxonomy): domain Eukaryota; kingdom Metazoa; phylum Arthropoda; class Insecta; order Diptera; family Polleniidae; genus Pollenia; species Pollenia amentaria. Next base: position 76,279,784 of record OX031010.1, read on the forward strand.
AATCTTCAGTGTTCAAATGTAAATAAAAGTAGTTTTCAGAAGTATACTCCACTTAGCCTTTTTTTTACTTTTTATACTTATATAGGAAAATCCATGCAAGCTAGTATAAATACTGTCTGTCTGTCTGACTAACTTTCCATAACATACACTTTCTTATCTGAAAATATTAAGGTATATGTATAATATATCATAAATTATTTATTATTAAGTAACCGAATTTTAAACATCAATTGCATATACATACAAATTTTTTTTAATAACTTAATAAATTCACAATTTAATTAGTTATTTTTCCCCCCTTTTATCTGTCCATCCAATAATTTTTTTTTTCATCACCTAATTCGAAAAAAAGCCTTATCAAAAATATTTTCCAATTGGTTCTACAAAATTTTTTCTTCACATAATTCAAAATAAAAAGATAGAATTATCAACAATGGTTTCATATTTCCCTATCCACTCCAAATAAAAAAGAAACACCAATTGCATCTTATTGCTATCCTATAAAATTTAATGACTTTTTTTATTACTTTGTTTTTGAAATTTTTTTTTAAAAAATTTTCAAGAATGGTTTCATATTTCCCTATTCACTACAAAATAAAATTGAAACACCAATTGAATCTATACAATTTTTAATAACTAAATAAAATCATTATTTATAGATAGAAAAATCTTTTTCTTTTATCAATCAAAACAAATACTTTGAATTTATTCTTCTACCCCAAATAAAATTGAAAAACCATTTGCTGTTACAAAGCCAGTCTGTCTGCCTGACTAACTTTCCTTTTCCCCCTTTTTTTCTGTCCATCCAATAATTTATTTTTTCATCACCTAATTCAAAACAAAAAAACTAAAGAAAGGCTTCAACAATGCACCCAACACTTGTGCATTGCTCCCCCAACATTTTTTTAAATCTCAGCTTTATTGCTATCCTATAAAATTTAACGACTTTTTTTTATTACTTTGTTTTTGAAATTTTTTTTGTTAAATTTGACCTACTTTAACACGTGTTCATTTCACCTACTTTAACACGTGTTCATTGGAATGGCTTTTGAGGGATTTTAATGGCTTTTTAGGCAATTTTAATGGCTTTTACACCAAAGTGAACTTAAACTCTCATTACCCATATACTGGCAACCTGTCCGTGAAAACCTGTGTTCAATTCCCAGCTCAGTCAAGAATGAAAATTTTTTAATAAATTTGATTTAATTTCATGTTGTAAAATTCCTTTCTTCATAAAAATAATTTAATGAAAATTAAGTTCAATGAACTTAAGCCTGATTAAAATATCAAAATTTGCATTAAAAACCATTAACAGCTCAATAAAATAACCACAATAATAATTAATAAAAATTTTGTTTATAAGAAACTAAGGTAACCCTTCATTTAAGTACAATAAAGTTACTCTTTGTCGAATCGAAGAACTTTTAAAAAAAAATTGTAGCGAAACGATTTTTAAAGTAAAAAATCAAAAAAAATACGAATTTTTACTAATTTTTGAGTTTTAAAATGTACTATTTTTTTAAGCTTTCGTCATCACCCATTGAATACACATAAAGAAGTTTTATGATTAAGTGTAAATGAGCTTCGTCGATTCGATAAACAGTTACCATCTAAGGTTAAAAGCTTTTATTTAACCCTAACCATACTAAAACGGCTACCCCGGTACCCGAACGTACTTTGAAGTCATATTTTTCTTAAACTAAATAGAATACAAATTTGAGGCTCCACAAGTTCCTTCAGATAACCATTTTCTAAAGTTTTTTTTCCATCTAAAGCACTCTTGATTCTTTTGGATTGACTCTGGAGCCACCCAAAGTCGAATAGTCCTTTCCCTCCTGATAGGGGTACCCGGGTACAATTATATAACTTTTTACATTTTGTATGAAAAAAAAAATTATAGTATTTTTTTGTTTATTGGTTATTTAGTTATACTTTGTACATGTATAAAAAATAAATAAAACTGTTTACTAATATTGTTGCATAAAAGAAAAAATAAAAAAAATTAACATCTAGTACAGCGTGGAGCAATATTTTGCTATGCGTATTGCACATTGGTCGTTTGCAGCCATCGCATATTTTGCGTGTTTTCGATCAGAGTTTGGATCAGTAGACACGCAAAGGTAGCAGCCACCCTTTTTTGGCAACCGTCCAGTTTTATCTCGTTTGGTTGTATCTGATGGGACCGCAGCATCCTGGAAAACTTATTTAGGGATGGTTTTATTTGTCATAAGCTCTAGAGCTGCCCGGACGTTATAGTGTCGTGTTATTGGATTATCATTAGCTCTTTTGTTCATTTTTTTAGTTGCCAACTCCACGCCAAGTGATGTTAAAAATCCTCGACGAGAGCTTCGTTTTACTTTTGCGCTTGGATCGAGGCTGGAGTATACACAAAATGCACCCACGTCAATCATATTGAAAAAAACTGCCAATGGCCATCTATTTGTTTTGCGTTTGGTAGTATATTTAGACACCATCTGGTCCATAACATCTACATTGTTGACAGAAGGAAAACACACTTCTTCTTCTTGGTCACAACAGACAAATGTGTTCCGTTTTCGTTGAAACCTTATCGGGGTGTACCTATATCGTCCGTTGGGTTTGGACGTAGCTCTTTTAGTATATAGGCTTTGTTTTGTCGAAGGGTACCGACGATACTTATTTCTCTAACTTGTAGCCGATTGGTCGATTGGTTTGTAGAAATCCACCAGATATAGAACGATGTTTTCTCCTACATTTACCTGTCGTTGACCACCAGGTGGCTTGCCTGTGTAAATGATTCCATTTAAAGGATAGCTATTGGCTGTGTTACACAACCAAAATATTTTTATTCCGTATTTAGCTGGCTTTGAGGGAATATATTGAGTGAAACTGGTTCTACCTCTAAATGAAAATAACTGTTCGTCTACTGTATTTGCTGAAATCTATCGCGACCTAACGATGCTTTGTATAAAGGATGACTATAATTCCCCCATAGAATTGAAGGAGGATCATCGTTGTCACCATTTATACCCATGACCTGTAAAACTCCAATAAAAGCATCAAGTTCTTCCATTGAAATCAACCGAAACTGAGTAGGTTTCAATTTTGAAACTGCAATATCCGCTGCATTTTTCTGATTGAAATCCAGTGCTATTTCATTGCCTTTTTTGTTACTGTGTCTTAGGATCTCATTTTTTATATTTTCTGACAAAAATTCATCAAATATTTCTTTTGCAGTCATCACTTTATTAAATTTGCGATGTGGTCCACCTATGTATATACACAATAAAATATATTATAAAATATGGTCTTTATAGAATAAAACCAACCTTTCCTGCGCATAATATTTTGGGATGGAGTTTTAGCATTTGGTATCTCTTGGGAATACCATTCAGTCTGATCACTTGCTATATATTTTGAAGCAGTATCTGAAACTTCGCCACGCAATTCTAATTCCTCGTTGTCTTCTTCCTCTGGAGTCTCAACTACACCTTCCATTTCTATAGGTTTCATCTGCATCAGGAAACCATTCATGTTCGGTGGGAATCGTCATGTCGTCGTCCTCTACTTCCATTTCACAAATGAGTAAAATAAATGAATGTAGTTAAAAAAAATATATAAAGACAACTTACGCGGAGATGTTAAGATATCCATTTCGCCATGGTAAATGATCTAAAGACTTCGATGATGATATATTTCCCTTATTTTGGGGGCTTGCCCAGCAGCACTTGGTGTAACTTTAGATGATGGTCCCGCATCAGAAGATATTGGTTCAGACACATTCATTTCCATAACAAGTGCATTAGGTTTACGCGACATCGAAAAAATTTATAAAACAAAAAAAGCAAAGATACATAACCGTACGCATCAACACCAAACAAAACTGAGAATGCAAAAATATAATCGAAACGATGCATACCCACAGTACAATTGTATATAACATATAAATACAAACAGGGGATTCCCCGTTTTAAAATAAATACACACGGGTACCTTTGCCAGGAGTCTACGTGTGTAAATGTTGTCAGTACGGTTAGGGTTAACTTGCAGTGTATGTTTGTTCGGGTGAAAACTTGCAACTCAATTTTGAAGTATATATCTCGAACCGATTAAGTTTACATTTTGTAAACACGTTCAGCTTGGTAAAATACCCAAGATGGCGGACTAATTATTTTTCTTGCTTTTATTTAAATGCTCTAGGAAGAAAAAAAGAAAATTTTACTTTAGAACTTTTACTATCAACTTATAACGTCATTACACAATTTATATGATATAAAAGCTTGTCGCGAGATTTAATTGTGTAGACAAACAAGTAAATTAAATAACTTGATGTGATTGATTTTACCTATTAAAGTTTTCAAACGAAGTAAATACAAGTACTTAAACCACGCGACTAGTATTTTTTTATCATATAAATTGATTAATGAGGTTATCACTTGATGGTTAAAGTTTAATTATTTTTTCTTTTTAGCGAATTTTAATAAAAGCATGTTTTTTAAAAAGGTTTTTTAATTTTTATAATATAAAAACAAAAAATAAAATGCATATTATCGTATCATTTTAAAAAAATAACACATGTAACACATGAATAATAAAAATTACTATTGCTATTTGTTCATTGTTTTAATCTTCTTTTGATAGCTTACAGTATGTGCAATCCCTGCTTTTTTATTTTTAAATTTAAAAGTATTTTGTTTTTAAAATACCACATATATATGAAATTTTTTTCTTACATTATTTTTGTTTAAAATACTTTTTAATGAATTGCGCTCTTACTTTGAATAAGCCCTCGCAACAAATTTTATTTTCTTTCTATTAAAATGAAGTTATCTAAACAATTGCATAGAAAATAAGAGCACCAAACAAGTTTTAAAATCGCCCCGTTTGAAGAGGAATCACTACATATGGCAGCACAGATTTTACTATGAATTTTTTAAAACAATGTGACAAGCCCTACTGGCAATGTTTTTTTTTTTTTTTTTTTTTTTTTGTTTGTTAGGACCAGCACTCAGGGGATGACCCCTACTAATGCAATGCATTGTGTTGGAACTAGGAAAATAGGTTATGGGAAGGAGGAAAGAGGGAGTAGTGTTTGTGAACATTCGACTTGAACTTTTTCATGTTGTAAGTGAGAGGGAAGACTTCAGCAGGAAGGTTATTCCACATACGAACTGTCCGGCCAAAAAACGAATTTTCCCTGTAATGCGTTGTACGATTCACCGGACAATCGACCACAAAAGGATGTGCTCTTGAGGAAAAACGTGTATTACGAACAAAGCTATGGGTCTCGGGAACCAAATCCCTAATTTCATCAGAACACATCCCGTTGTAGTACCGATAAAATAGGCAAGTACAACCCACATTGCGACGGTGCTCAAGGGAGTCAATAGAATTGGATACCCTACTGTCGCCAATGAGAACCTTCGCCCTCTCCTGCACGCGGTCGAGAAGCTCCAAAATAGACTTTGAAGCACCGGCCCACACATGAGAGTTGTATTCCATTCGCGGTCGGATATAGGTGGTATAAATAGTAAGGAGATCAGATGGAGTGAAGTATATCTTACACCGTTTCAAAAAACCGAGGCACTTGAATGCTTCTTTCGACACCTTGAATATATGTTCTGTCCATCGGACATCACATTGTATCCTCATGCCCAGAACATCAAGAGATTCTGTTTCCTCAATATTTATACCACCCATACATACAGATGAGGCACCTTGATCCGTCGCGCGTTTATGCGTTAGTACGCAACATTGGGTCTTTCGGGCATTAAATTCGACCCTATTCGCATGACCCCATTCTGAGATTATGTCTAGGTCACGGCCAAGCGTATCATTCATGTTCTGTCTCATAGCACAAACATCGGACACGCCTGGTCTGTAACCAAATGAATACGAATGGCAAAGGTTGCTGTCATCTGCAAAAGAATAGATAGGGTTGGAAGTTTGACATAAGAGGTCATTTAGAAAAATAAGAAATAGAGTAGGAGAAAGAACGGAGCCTTGCGGTACCCCTGAAGAAAAAAGTATAACATAAACACTATAATAATATTGCTTTTTCTTTTCAATCAGTTGTTTGGTACATAATAAAAAACTGAACAAAAAAAAAAAAAAACAGCTGCGAATTTGGTTTGTGCTTATAGTTTTCTTTTCTTGTGTACACCCAAAAAGTTTTACAGTAACTCAATATAATTTATTTAAATTGTTTTTCGTACAGTTAAAACTTAATGAAAATTTTGTTATTTTATAATTCAACTAATTTGACTGTTTCTACATGTTCTTCCAAAAACAAACTACAAAAAATAATAGGGGTTTTTATAATATCCGTTAAAGTTACCATTTGTGCAAATGAGCAAGCTTGCGAGACTCGTTTCATAAAGAACCTTTTTAATTTTTGTGTAATTTTAAACAATTAATGTCATTTCAAACTGAAACGTCAATACAAAAAAAAAATAAAAAAAAACAATAAAAAATACAAAAATAAAAGTTGAAAGTTGTAAATAAGAGGTGAAATTTGTCTTTCAAACATGCATAAAGAAAGCAAAAAGACTAGTTTGCTTAAATTATTATAAGAATTTATTGTTTGTGATTTTATTAGCACTTCAATTTTTCATTGAAAACAGCGGTAAGCATTAAAAAATTTGTTTGTATAAATGCAAAATTTAACAGCGCAAGTTAACGTGTTAAACTTATTGGGAAAATTTACGAAGTTTGCCTAAATGAATTCTCATAAAAAATTTTGACAGTTCACAATGCACGAAACAATTAGACTTGGGCTTAATCGTTCGTTTAAGTGACCGGTCATTATTGTTCAATTCGAATCAGTGAACGAGCTCGTTCTTTTCGTTCAATCGTTCATTTCAGGTCACTTTGTCTTATGTGTCAGTTTGTCTTTTATGATTTTCGTTCAGTCATTCACAATTGATTGAATATGGCAACGTGTTAAAAGAAACAAGTATACATATAAAGACATAGCATAATCGTATAATAAATATATATGTTTTGGCAAACAGTATTTAGCACCCATTGTTTGTCTTGATGGGAAATATTCATCACAAAATATTTAAAATACCCAGCTTTCACGAAGTCTAAAAGTTAACGACACTATTATACCCTCAAACAACACAAAAACTGTCTGGATTATTGCCATTATATTATTGAATTTTTGTATAAGAATCAGTGATTTTGATTTAAATAAAACTACATAAAAAAGTTTTAAGGACTAAATAAAAAACACAAGAATTTAAACATCATTCGAATAACAGTAAAATATCATGAAATATTCAATAATGTGACTCTACTCAACTGAAAAATATTATTGTGTAGATTAATAATCCAGAAAGTATTATAATGTTTAGAGGACCGTTCCCGAAATACCGACCGAATAATACAAAAATTGGTGCAAATTATGCAAATAACGAATGTCACTTTATTTATAAAACAAGAGTTGGTAGGGAAAAACTAATTTTTTATTTAATTTAAGTCTATGGACAAATTCCTTACAGACTATCTTAGTGTAGTAACATTATTTTTTTTTTTTTTTTTACATTTATGCACAGAAAGAAATATTATTGATTTAAAAATAATATAACATTGCTTTTCATGATGTTAATGTTTAGAGAATAGTCGATAAAGTTGTACATATCATTAAAACAGCTGCATAATTTTCTTAGTGGATCTGACATAGCAAAGTTAGTTCGGCATGTTCTGACATATAGAGGATTGAAAAAACGAAGTGAGCGCTGAGGGATATAAAAAGTTACGTTACTTAATAAAAATTCAGAATGTGTGCTACCATTTATAAGACTGAACATAAAAGATATATTAAGCATCATTCTACAACTTTTTAAAGTTGATAAATTAATTTCAGCTAGTCTTGTTGAGTATGAAGGTAGTACCAGGAGTCCTCTATAATTATTTCTTAAGCAGAAAATAAAAAATTGTTTTTGAACTGATTCGATATGATCGTTGTGGATATTATAGATCGGGTCCCAAATAATGCTGAAATATTCCAAAATTGGTCTAACGAGCGAAGTAAAAAGCCTTTTTGTGGTTAAGGGATCATTAAATTCCTCTGCCCATCTTTTAATAAAAGCCAAAACACTGCGTGATTTATTTACAGTCATTGTTCTATGTTGAATAAAATTAAGTTTTTGGTCTAACAATATTCCCAAATCCATTATTTCACTAACAGTTTGTAAATAACAGCCATCAAGAACGTAGGAGTAAGCACTCTTTTTTACTCTAGAAAATTGCATATGCTTGCATTTTTTTAAATTTAGTTCCATCAGGTTAAGTTTACACCATTTGTTAAAACTATCCAGCTCATTTTGTAGATGTTGTTGATCACAAGGAAGTTTAACACTTAAAAATAATTTTACGTCGCTGCATACATCAACACATTACAATGTTGAATTGCTTTAGGCAAATCATTAATAAAAAGAAGGAACAGAATTGGACCAATATGGCTGCCCTGAGGTACTCCAGACTTTACAATGATTTTTTTCGAAACTGCAGAATTAAATTTTACATATTGAGTTCTACACAACATAAATGATTTGATCCAGCTCAGGACGTTTCTATTGAAACCCATGACGTCCAGTTTTTTTAACAAAAGCGTATGGTTGACTTTTTCGAAAGCCTTGCTGAAATCAGTGTAAATGACGTCGGTGTGGTGTCCGTTGGCAAAAGCTCTATTAACTAACGTTGTAAAGTGGAGAATGTTAGTCATAGTAGAGAATCCTTTCCGAAAGCCATGTTGCAGTGGTGACAATAAGTTTTGGTATATCACTTAGTTTAGCTATACCTCTGTAAATAACACAATATACCTCTGATTTAAACAATGGAATTATATAAGAATCTTTCCAAGCCTTCGGAAAGTAACCACAGTTTAAAAATGCATTAAAGTTATAGACAAAGGTGTCGCCAAAGCCGGTGCGCAATTTTTTAAAACACAACTTGGTATACCGTCTGGACCACTAAAAGATGATGACTTAGCGCTTTTTAAACAGTTTAGAATATGATAGTAAAAAAAGGTTTATTTTGGTTATAAGTTATCTTGTAAGGGTATAAATTACTAGCATCATACAGAGTTTCGGAATATGTAGAAGCAAAGAAGTCAGAAAACATATTACTGATTTTTAATTCATCACTTGACTCGGAACATAAGTATTTCATGACCTTTGGAAATCCTGTGGCTTTCCTTTTGGTGTTAACAAACAAAAAAGATTTGGGATCTTGAACAAAGTTTCGCTTAACATTACGGAGATAGATTTGTATAGTTCTGTGTTAAGCAAATTGTATTCTGCACGAGCGACTGAATATTTTTCATAGCAAAAAGAAGCTCTAGTGGTTTTATATTTTTTAAAGTGTTGCTTTTTTATATTCTTAAGAGACGAAAGTTTAGTATTTTAGGGTGGGCCAGATTAGTGGCGTGGTACGTGCTTGGGGATGCATTCCTCCATATAAATAAACATAGTTTTATAAAAAGTGTCAGTCAAATCGTCAACAGAACAAGGTAAGCTATTCGGAGCAGTCAGTTATTGAAGCCAGTTAGTTGTTAATTAAACGATTGTTAAGTTCCATGTAATTTGCCCGATTAAAACAGAAAACTTTTTCGTTTTGTGAAGAATTTTTTTTTACTAGGTTATTAGAAAATAAATTGTAGCTTATTTCAATTGTAGGATGATAAAGATCCTCAGGTAAAGTAATAGGGTCAACACGCTTCACAATACATTCGTTTGGCTCGTTCACAAATATTAAATCCAGTTTATCCATTAAATGCAGTTTACCGTAAATGTTGCAAGTTCCATTTATTTGATGCAAATATAAATCTGATATGTTTTTAAAAACTTCATCTCCAATATCATTACTTTGCGTGAGTAATTAATAACTATGTTCCGCTGAAAATTCCCATGATATACAAGGCAAATTAAAATAACGCCATCGTCATCAGCAGATGAAAATACATATGGATCAGCTTAATTTAATTTAAAATTTTTCAAAAAGCTCCATATGTTGTGTTGTGTTATTTAAGACTTTTTTCCATGTCTTATTATTTTGTAAATAAAATTTCCAATTCACAGTGGCAAAAAAAAGAAAGCTCTTTAATTAAATTTACTTTACTTACTTACTTGATATACAATAATAAATTTATAAATTTTTTAGTTCTTCGTAATAACTTTTCAAGCCCAAGATCGATTTTATAAAAAAAATTTAAGTAGCAATAATAATTAATATTTTTTATAAAATTATCATTGGGCTTGAAGATGTATTAAGAAGAAATAAAACATTTATTTTATATTATTATTAATCAATTTTTTGGATTATTAAAAATATTTTTATTATCTATTTATCTTTCTTTTTGCATTATTATTGTGTCTAAAGTATTCCATATTATCTAGTTGTCTAATTTGAATTGAATATTTTTATTTTATTTATTTTATTCTTTGAACAATTTAGTATATATTAAAAAAATAATAATAATGCGATGATGTATTGTTTAATTTATATAATGTAGAAATAAGTACATATCGTAACCTTAAATGCAAACAGACGTATCTACTTTTTTATTTTTTTTTTTACAGGAGAAGCAAAAAACTTAACAAAATCAATAAGGACAATGTTTTCTTGGTGTTTGAATTTCTTTAATAAAGTCGCCACTTTTTATCGCTGGAATCTTAAAATTTGCGTGAACATGTAGCTTAAAACATCCGTTTGCATTTAAGGTGACGATATATTTGTTAAAATTTTTTATTGCCATTTTTGTGCGTTTCAAATTAGTATAATAAAAAAAACAATCTTTTTTGTAAATAATCGATTATATTTTGTCTAAATGTATAAAAATGTTTACCAATTAATAAATAAACAAAATTTTATTTCTCTCGTCATATTTTTATTGTAATTTGTTGTTTTTATTTAAATTAGATATTAACCCCCATATTCATAAAAAATAATTTCGATAAATAAAAGGTTTAGTAAACAAATTTTCATAGAAAATTTCTTTCATAAACCTGCTATAAACCTAAAATATTTTTGTATATATGGGGGTTAATATTTAAAACCGGTCTTGATACCGATAATCCGGTATTGATACCGACACCGAGCTGTAAATGAATCATTCATTTTTGAATTTATTCGCGAATCATTCATGCACTGAATTAGCAAATTTTGAATTAATTTTTTTCACACAAAAAAATGAATTGAATGAAAATTGAGTCAATTCAAATGAATTTGGTAAAAATGAATTGCAATTCATTGTACAGCTTCATTTGAATAAAAACGAATTGCAACTCATTGTACAAGTTCATTTGATTTCTGCCTAATTCGTTTAAATTGATTCAAATTGCATTCAATTTTTCAAATTCGTAACGAATTAAAATCAAAAAAGAATGATTCATTTAATGAAATTTTAGGGTTGCAATTTTTGTATTTTTATCTTGTTCTTTTTATGTTTTATATATAAAAACAGAACAGAATTGCACATTGTACATGAAACTACGTACACCTTCCCAATCTTCTCACCCCTCTCACCAACAAACTCAAGAATTGCTGCAACGAAAATTGCAAGTTTGGATGATGACTTATTCACAAACGAGTGCTTAAAAAAGTATACATTAAAAGTGGTTTTCGCATGCTAATTATTCTATATATACATAATTATAATTATTTTATAAATAACGTTGGCGACAATCGAATTTTGTAATTTATTATAGGTCTCATTTCAAAAATGAATGAACTAAAAAAATATGTATAAAATTTTCTGCTTAAATGAAAAAATTTGGATTTGGCGGGTTTAGCATTAAAAACAATTGTCAGCGCTCATGTAAATTGTAAGAAAATTGTGAATGGCAGCCAGGGTTATCAGATTTGTTTTGACTTTTTTCGCTAAATTCAATGTCAGAAACGCCAAAACCTATTTATTTATTATTTTTTTGACAATCAAATATAAATATTTTTTCAAATTATTAAAAAATATTTTTTACAAATCCTCAAAACTAAATTTTTTCCGAATCGCTTAAGACCGCCAAACAATAGAAAAAAAGTCGACATGAGATATAAATTGTTTAATTTTTATTTAAAACAAAATAAACAAATATTGGATATATGTATGTATATCTAAAAAAATATAAACTTTATAATTCGTAATAACTCTTCAAGGTGTTCATGTTGCATTCTGTTTTGAAGGCGAGTTTAAGTGGAGTTCATTATTAAAAAAAACTCTTTCAACATAGTAGTTACCAATTGCAATTACATGCATATAAACAGTCAAACCAAGTTCTTTAAAAGGACGTATAGCCATTTGATACAATCATTTCATTTTTTCATTTCATTTTATTTTTATTTTAATACCTATCACAACAAGATATAAATCTTATAATTTACAGTGATAGTAAGTAACATGGCAATTGAAACATATAAACATTGTATTATTAAATTATGTTATACATACATACATTCAAATTTATAAGATAAAAAAATTAAAAAAAAAAAAAGATATAAGTTATATTAAAGATTTTTAGAATAATTTAATAATTCCTTTTTAAAGGCCGCAGTGTTGCTAAGTGTTTGAAAACGTGATGGTAATTTGTTCCAGAGACTAATTGTGTAGTTAAAGAATTGTCTTGAAGAGATAAGATATCTATATTTTTGAGAAATCAAATTTTTACCGCGTGGAGATTTGGCAAAAATAATTCTACTAAATAGATATTCTGGCTCCTTTATATAAATTATTTTATGCATCATGAGGAGGCTTTTGTATTTTAGTAAGTTTTCCAAGCACATATCATAGAGCTGAAAGGAGTACGACGAAATACTATCAGTTCTACTACGATTAAAAACATATCTAGCTATATTATTATCGGTTACTTCAAGTCTGTGAAAATCAGTGGTGTCGCAACTTGCAAATATTTCACATCCATATAGTAAAACCGGTATTAGATAAGTTTTAGCTAATAGCAATCGCATATTAAATGGAGTGAAATTTTGAATAGCCCATAAGTTTCTTAGCATTCCATGTACCTTTCCTGCAATAATACAAATATGGTTTGACCATGAAAGTTCAGCATTGAACGTTATTCCTAAGTTTGATGCCGATGGCACAAAGTCGATTTTATTGTTGTTAATTAATAATAAAGCATTGTTATTTAGTCTTTTCTTATTATTCCTGGATATGAAAATGCATTTTGATTTCGATGGATTTATGCACAAACCATTCATGCATGCCCAGTGATGAACTCTATTAAGATCATTGTTTATTAAATCAATACAAGAACTTACACTTTCTATTTTGGTGCTTAAGTACAATTGTACATCATCAGCATACATTTGTATTCCACAATGGCTTAATACCTCTGGCAGATCATTTATATACAACGAAACAGCAGGGGACCCAAAATAGAGCCTTAATGAACCCCTCTGTGAACTTCAAGAGAATTTGACATTAAGCCATTTAGGAAAACGGGTTGCTTCCGATTTAGAAGATACGATAAAATTAGTTTAATAGCTGTATGGGAAAAATTGAAAAACTTTTGGAGTTTTGATAGTAAGATATGATGTTCAACAGTGTCAAAAGCTTTACTATGATCCTAAGTTCTTCCACCACGTCGATAAGAACAGTAATACAGCTCCTTCCCTGTCTAAATCCAGATTGATAGTCAGTGAGAAGACTATGTTTACGCAGATATTCACACATCTGAGTTTTCATAATATTTTCCAAAGCTTTAGACAGGAATGGAAGTATTGCAATTGGTCTGAAATCATTGTTATTCTTGGGAATTGGAATAATTTTGACTTTTTTCCACGCATCAGGAAAAACCGACTTAGTTAATATAGAATTAAACAAATATGTCAAAAACGGCATTGAAATAATCTTTCCAAATAACAAACTGTAACTACCTCTTTGTAGAACGCGAGCGCAAAAGTGACTCGCTTGCCTACATTTAAAACAAAAGCAAATTTTGAAATGTTGTAAAATTGTCCACGAGTCTCAAAACAAATTCATGGTTTAACAAATAGCCAACAAAATCGCCATACATTTATAAGCAGCCAAAAAAACGCCATGTCGCCAAGTAGAAAATTAGTAAAAGCTTTAAAATCGCCGTTTGGCGAAAACCCGTTATACATGACAACCCTGATTGTGTTATGAAAATGTGTAAAGCAATGTGGCAATGAGTAAAAGGATCAAGCATATTAAACTTGTATAACATATAAACCACAATCGTATTGTTGTTTCTTTTCAACCAGTTTTTCTTTGCACAAGTGAACGTCTGACAAGAAGACCCAAGTGAACAATTGAACGATGAAACTCAACGGCCGTTCATCGTTCGTCTGACTGATCCGTACAATTGAACGAGGTCGTTCATGACCGACACAACTCTAGTAACAATGCACAGATTGCGAGACTTTTAAGCGATATCATGAAAAACCCCCTATTAATTTTTGTTTCTCTTAATATGTTTAGTTATTTTTATGCATAAAATAAAACTGAAACACATGTGTACATAAATTAAAGAAATTAAAAAACAAAAAAATATTTGGCTCAATTGGTTGGTCAAACACTGATTTAGCTATCGTAGAACGTAACTAACTGAAAAAACCTTTGAATATGTTTTTTGTAGTTTGTATTTTTTTTTTTAATATAAAAAAAAGAGAAAAGTTAATTAATTTTTAATGAATTCCTCCGGTTTAAAATTAACATTAAAAAAATAACCGTAAAACTTCTTTATTTAAAATGAAATGATCCGTTTTCTAATTACATTTTAAGTTTTTTAAACTTAATTTTTTTTTTTAAATTTACCTACATAATATTTGGAGTTTAATATGCTATTCTTGTTTCTTTTAACATATTATTCAATCGATTGTTTACTAAATACCAAGATGACAAGGCAAATGAACGACTGAACAAAAGCGACAACTGACTCAAAAGACAAACTGACACAAAAGGCCCACTGACACAAAAGACCAAGTGACCGCAAATGAACTAGTGAACTAAAAGAACGAGCTAGTTCATTTTTTTAAATGAACTATTATAGCCGATCACCAAAATGAACGATTATGCCCAATACTAAAAGAAATTAATGACTTAGTTCTTAAAAAGAAACAAACTGATACAAATGTGATATTTAGTGGTGTAGAATATAAAGATAGTAAGAAAATAGCTAGTCATTTTAATAATTAATTTGTAAACAGCATTAAGACAATAAGATAATCAATTGAAAATGTGCAATATATTAATAATATTGAAACAGTAACTCAAAAATTCAAGTTTCGGCCAATATCAAATTTAGAACTTAAAAAAACTAGTAATGGCATTAAATAAAAAAAACCAGATTATTTTAAAATATCGGTAAGAATCATCATTGATAATTGAATGTAGTTGGAGAAATAATATCATTTATAAATCGTTATAAACTGGAGAATTTTCTGAAAGTTTGAAAGAGACAATGGCAACACCAATTGAAAAAATTATCAGCACAAAAAAATGTGAAGAATTTCGTCCAATAAATTCATTAAAGGCATATATCAAATATATATCAATCCGGATATAAGAGAAAAAAAACAAAAACAAAGTGTAAAAATTTGTTTTTGTTTTCACAAAGTGTAAAAATTTGTTTTTGTTTTCAATTTAGTTACGCGAAAGAAAGAATTCTTTCGCACATCGAAATCTGAATATAAGATTTTAAAAGAGCATTCGACACACTAGATAGAAAAATAATGCTGGAGAACCTTTATATGGAGGGCAAGGTGTGGAGCTTGAATGGTGTAAATGCTACTTGACTAATAGGAAACAAATTACCACTATAAATGGAGTAAAATCTGAGTCAATTGATAATGAAATCGGTGTTCCACAAGTTTTCATGTCAAGTGACCCAACTTTTGAAATCGATGTCTTCCGATGGATGAAATTTGGACCAAGGTTAGTCCTATTGGATAGTAGCTTAGACAAGATCGGTCAAAAAGTTTCTGAGTTAGAGGGGGTCAAAATTTGACATTTTTGCCAAACAGGTGTTCTTTCTCATCCATGTATCTTATTATCTATTGGTGTTAGCAAAATTTGTCCCTAACAAATTAGATACCTGCATAGAAAAAACATGGATGATACAATCACAATCGCAAACTGTCATTAATTTTTGTGGTTATCATTGTGTCAAACACGTCTTAAGCAACAATATACATATGTTCAGTCATAATGTTTTTAGATAATTTTTGTCTCAAACATACAATCGCAAACTGTCATTAATTTTTGTGGTTATGATTGTGTCAAACACGTCTTAAGCAACAATATATGTTCAGTCATAATGTTTTTAGATAATTTTTTTCAAACATATTATGTTTAGAAGAAAAATGCGCACGATCTTTCAAACCATTTTTCTATATTTCCCAACACTATGCAAAATGTATATTTCAACAGTTTATATGGTTTTTACAATAAAAACAATACAAAATTTAATTTAAAAATTTTATGTTTTATTACAAATGTAATAAATAAGATATATCATTAATGAAAAATAAAATTAAATACACATATTTATATACATGTGTGTGTGTGTTTTAACTTATAAATATTATATTACATTGTGTGGTATAAATATATCCAAAAAATAAGATTTCTATGTAGCTTTACTTCAGCATGCAATAACGCTTTTCATTATTTTTATCCGTTCATTTAAAACATCTAAAAAAAAGGCAAACACTTACTTACCTTTTATTTCTTTTATCAAATCTACTACATATGTATATAAATATACTGTTGAACAGTTTTTGAAAAATTAAACAATGTGTCAAAATTTATATGCAGGTTTCAATGTTATAGTTTTTTTTTGGCTGCAAGAAAGTCAAAGTTATTGCATATTTAAATATTTTTTATAATTATATTTAAATATCGTACCTGTTTCAATAAACGTATAATAATTTATTTCGTTTGTTTTGCAAGGCAGCATGGCATTTTTCTGCCCGAAGAATGTTTTAATTATTCTGTCATCATTCATGTTTCCTAAATAACTGACGCTCGCGGACGGAGAAAATGTCATTTTCTTTATAAGCACAATCTGTTTTTTTTGACAATAAATGTTTGCTCCTGAAGAGAATGTGTTTTCAAGAAAACAAAAATTATGGTATTAAACATATCTTTTGTGTTCAACTAATATTATTTTAACTGTATAGTTGAAAATATATATATTATAGTAGCTAACATATCAAATAATTTAATATGTTTAGCTAGATCAGAGTAACTTTTTAGGTGTTATTTAAAAATTTTAAGGACAAAAAACAATTTTTTAAGTTATATTAAGACTATAATTAATTTATGAGGGTAAACATATTAGGCAATTATGAATAAAAATGGTCGAAGTGAGCATTCATTAATCAGGTTTTTTTCTCTGCGTGTAACTATTTTTTCAATCTTTCGAAATTTTTTCTTTTTTTTTAAATTTAAAACTTCTTTTTATTTTTATTTAAGCGGGTATTTTTTTTTTTTTTTTTTTTTTTTTTGCTCAAAAGATAGCTTAGTCAAGACGAGGATTTTTCAACTTCCAGCATGTGCACTATTTTGAATTTTTTCCTATTTGTGTGTAAGTGTTTCTAAAACCTTAAAAATAAAACTTATGATGAGAAACTCGATAAATTAACCTTTCCGACGGTATATAACACAATTTCTAAGTCAAGACGAGGATTTTTTAACTTTCAGGATATGCACAATTTTGAATTTTTTCCTATTTGTGTGTAAGTGTTTCTAAAACCTTAAAAATAAAACTTATGCTGAGAAACTCAATAAATTAACCTTTCCAACGGTATATAACATACCTAACTAGCATTTCATACCCTCGATACTGTATACCAACAATATGTTAATCCCAGGACTCAAATCACTTTTTTTATATAGAGATGTTGACAAATTAAATTTTCTTATTTATTTGTATTATTAATTAAATTAACATAAAATAATAATAATTAAAAAAAAGATAAATAATCTAATAAAATTTAATCTTAATCCCTTAAGATCCTTTTATATCATAACTATTTTTACACTTTATTTATGGTAGCTAATGAAGTGTTTGTTTTGCATATTTTCAAATACCCAGTCTTACCTCCTCCCTATTAATTGCCTTTTTTTCTATTGTTTTGACAATCCTATCTTGGCGTAACTACGTTCAGCTGTTGATTTCGTAATGCAGGGCCTACACTTGCATTTTAAACGTGGGTGGAAAAATAGAAGTTAACAGGTAGTTTTTTTTTAATAATATGTTTAAAAGGTCAAAATTTACAGGTGGCTTATCTTTATTATTATTAGTAATATTTGGTTTAAAACGATACTTTATTATTTTTATTATGTAATATGCGGTTTACCCTCAATAAGCCCTTCTTCACCCTAATAAAAAATTAGACACATTCATTAAAATGCACTACCTATATGATCTTAAAAAACTGTTTATTGTCATTCTGAAGACATTCGTAAATCAGTTTGTTTGAAACAGCGTTAAAGCTTAGACGTGTGTTATCAAAAATTATTTTCGGGAATGAAATACATAATATTATTAATTAATTCATTTATTAATGATGTGCTAATAATCCCAATTTTTGAATGAAAACACTGAAGTTTATTGTTGTGGAAAAGCTAGTTTCTATGCGCATTTCGCTGGTTGCTTAGGCCAGCTCGTTTACATAATTCATCTTTACAATGTCTACAGCACCTAAAAAGGCCAAGCTTCAAAGTGATATATGTGCTTCTTTTTGTTTTAATCCCTTTTACAAAAAAATTGACAGATCATCGTATATGCGAAATATTTCCGACGGCTTTTTAAAAAAATTCCTTACGCTGTCAAAACGGTTGAAAATTTGTGGACCATGCAGGAAAGAGCTCGGAAAGTTGAACGAATTACCGGATTTGTATAGTAATGAGCCTTGCGTTGCAGGTATTCCAGATTAAGACAAAAGTAATTCTGAGAATGATGACAGAACTGTTGATGATGATGGTTATTCTAACTTTTGAGTAGAAAGTATACGTTCAAAGAATGAGTGTCAAAACAAATATCATAAGGATGCAGTAGAAGTCCTTGAACAAATAAAAGAGAAATACAACACGTCACAGAGTAGAGCTGAAAGAGTTCAACTTCTTACGCTTGTTCCATCGACACGGAGCTGTGCAAAAATAATGACTGAGTTTGGAACGTCTCAACGAAAAGCTAGAATTGCTAAAAAATTGGTTGCTGAGCATGGGATTATCACACTCCCAAACAAAAAGAAGGGAAAAACTTTAGACTGCGAAACTGAAGCTCTAGGTTCTCAGTTTTATGAACGAGATGATATGAGTCGCTTGATGCAAGGGATGAAAGACTGGGTGTCTGTACGAATCGATGGCAAGAAAGTTCAATTACAAAAGAGAATTGTTCTCTGCAACCTGAATGAGTTATTCGCAACATTTCAAACAGAACACGAGGATGTCAAAATTGGCTTCACAAATGTACCCAACTGAGGCCAAAACACTGCGTTTTGGCAGGAAGCAGCGGAACTCACACAGTATGCGGTTGCATTTACCATGAAAATGTTAAACTGATGTTAAAGGAAATAAACTTAAAGTACTTAGCAGATGATTCACCAGAAGATTTGCACTATTACCCCGATTGACTTAAATTGACTATGTGTCCTAATGCACCAACTTCTTGCCACATGGGCGAATTTTCAAATTGCCCGGAAACAACATTCAGCAAAGAGAATTTAATTAACTCTTTTGAGCGAGAATGTATTAAGGAGGTCAAATTTTAATCTTGGCTTCAGACTGAAAGATGCACATTGAAAACAATCAATTCAAATGCGCATGATTTTGCGGAAGAAATGTTCAGAGGATTGCTAAATTTAAGAACCCATGACTTTTTAGTCAAAGAGCAGTGGTCATTCTTCAAGGATTTGAAGATACATTTGAAGTCTGGGGAATTCGTTATTTTATTTGATTTCGCAGAGAACTATAAATATGTTCTTCAGGATGCCACACAGGTATTCCACTTCAATAACGACCCAGCAACTATATTTACAGTAGTTATTTACTACATGAAAGATGAAAAACTGGAACACAAAAGTATGGCAATCATATCCGAAGATTTAAAGTTACCCACACACGAGGCAACATTTGTCGAAACATGGTAATGTTTTGACAAATGTTGCTACGTATTTAGGGATGTTTCTGGTTGAAATTCTTGTTACCTTTTTGGTTTCTCAAATATCAAACATTTTTGATATTTTATGTTTCCAAACACAATGTTTCATCGTGTGTGGCGATGTTGACTGTTTTTTCTTTCTCATTCTGTTGAGAGCAGTTGTTGAGTGAGGTGCTTTTGCAACTCTCGGACAAAAAAATATGAAGAAAGAAATCGGAAAATGGCAACAATTGCAAATTGTGAGAGTTGGAAAACAATTATAATTGAATATAAAATTTTTCCAAATTTATTGGAAATAAAATATGATATGTATACAAAGAAAATAAAAATACGCAAAACTAATGTTTCGTTTTTAGTGTAATCGTCTGTGGTAAAAACTGAAACATAAATAGTTACACGTGTTTTGACAAATGATGCATCGTCTGTGGGTACCATAAAACATGATGCCGTTGCAGTTTATCAATACCAGAAGATAATACTAAATTATCTTAAATCTTAACGTACAGTAGAGAAGGTATACTACGTTTCGGACGGAGATCGTCAACATTTTAAAAACAAAAGTAGCTTCGCAAATCTGATAGCTCATGAAAAAGATTTTGGAATGCCAGCTGAGTGGCATTTTCATCCTACTGCTCATGTTAAAGGAGCATGTGATGGTGTTGGAGCAAAGCTCAAAAGAAATGCAGCGAAGTATAGCCTGCAGAGCTCTCATCAAGATCGCATCTTAGATGCGACTGCTTTATTCCATTGGGCAAAGAATTATTGTACAGAAACTGAAACAGTTTTTAGTAGCAAAGAGGATCATTAGGAAACATTGAAAACACTGAAGAGCAGATTCGATGCTGCGGAAACAACCGATGGCACCGCTCAATACCATGCTTTTATGCCGCTTGTCGATGGAAGAATCAAGTTGAAAAAGTTTCCTGGCGCTACTCAATGCGACTTCTTTCCAAAGCCAAAAAACAAACCACCAGCGAAATCAACAGCTGAACGTAGTAATGCCATGAAAAGATTGGCAAAAAAAAAAGCAGAAAATAAAGGCAATAAATAGGGAGGAGGTAAGGCTGGGTATTTGAAAAGTTGCAAAACTTAAACACTTCATTAACTACAATAAATTAAGTGTGAAAATAGCTATGATATAAAAGGTTCTTATGTGATTAACATTAAATTTTATTAGATTATTTATCTTTTTGTTTTTATTATTATTATTTTATATTAATCCAAATTTTTACTATTTAATTAGGCTTAAGTTCATTAAATTTAATTTTCATTAAATTATTTTTATGAAGAAAGGAATTTTTACAACATGGAAGATTAATTAAAATTGTTATTGATAATTTTCATTCTTGACTGACCTGGGATTCGAAGGTCAGTCAAAAAATTCCTTTCTTCATAAAAATAATTTAATGAAAATTAAATTTAATGAACTTAAGCCTAATTAAATAGTAAAAATTTGGATTAAAAACCATGAATAGTTCAACAAAATAACCACAATACTAATTATTGTTAAAGCTAAGGCACAAGCTCTATGTGTTCATTTGTCCTTCAAGTTGTGCTGAAAAATGTCAACAAGAAAAAAGAAAGACAAAAAACATGATAAACAAAAAATGTACTTTGGACTTCAAGAAGAATTCTTGACAAAAGTACGGAAAAAACAGAAGTAAAGGAAAAACATGTGAGATCAATTAAAAATGGATAATCATTCAATAAGCAAATTTCGATCTACCAAAGGTTAAAATACAATTTGGTTTAAGGATTGATGTTTGACTACTGACGTCAGCAGTCATCGATGGCTGCGAGTGTAAGACGGCAAATCCCTTTGAGAAGACCTAGTGGTTGAGGTCGAAACATGTCAGGGTAACCAGCCGCCTGGGTTCGAATCACACGCCAGCCAGCCTGGCTTCGAATACCAGGTCAGTCAAGAATGAAAATTATCAATAACAATTTTAATTAATCTTCCATGTTGTAAAAATTCCTTTCTTCATAAAAATAATTTAATGAAAATTAAATTTAATGAACTTAAGCCTAATTAAATAGTAAAAATTTGGATTAAAAACCATGAATAGTTCAACAAAATAACCACAATACTAATTATTTTATATTAATTTAATTATTATTACAAATAAATTTTATTTTATTATTTATTTATTGAATCTTCATATATTAAATATGAACTAACAATAATTAATCAAATCTTATACTTATACTTTATTTTTGTCCTCCAAATGCTAGACGAAAATTGTTCTTCTCACGGTTTCTGTACACATATGTAGATGTTTAGCGGTCTTCTTGTCGGATGAGTCCTGCAGTATTTCTCTTCCTTAATCTAGAGTGGCCGCTGTCATTTAAAATATTTCGAGCCAGTGGATTTGGGTGCGACTCAAGCCTTTTTAAATATTTTACTGCCTACTTCGTAATAAGAGTTTTACTAATGGCACATTGAGGTCCTTGTGAATATTTGAGTTTTTAACATACCAGGGAGCGACTGTGATTATTCGAAGAAGTTTATTTTGGCGCCTTTAAATTTTTTCGATATTTGAGGCAGAGGCAGTGCCCCATAGCTGAATACCGTGGCACCAGATTGGCTTTAATATAGAGTTGTAAAGTAGATTTTGCAATCGAGGCTAAGAACAGAATTTCTTCCAATAAGCCGATAAATCTGAATTGCTTTTAGTTTCATTTGTGTTAGTTTTGCTTCTATATGGCATTTCCATGTTAAACGCCGATCTAGATGAATATCGAGATGTTTTACATGCGATTGTTGGGGCACTAATTGATTATTGATTTTAATAGGGGGACATGACTCCCGACGCAAGGTGAATGTTATATGTACGCATTTTTGCTCATTTACCTTTATCCTCCATTGTTTTAACCCCTTTTTCAGCTCAAATATATGATTCTGCAAGTAACGAGATGCTTCATGACAGTTTTCGTGTACGCTTAAAAAAGCTGTATCATCAGCGAATGTTGAAGTTAGGGTGTGGTTATTTGTTGGCATGTCTGAGGTATATATTAAGTATAACAGTGTGGCCCATGATGCTTCCATGAGGGACCCCAGCGTCAATTGTCTGAGGAGAAGTTAAAAAAGCCCCTTCTTTAATACTAAACTTTTGACCGACTAAGTAACTTTCTAACAGCTTGTGTGTGTTTACTGGTAAGTATAGCTTCATTTTATGTAATAATCCATCATGCCAGACTTTATCAAAAGCTTGAGAAACATCGATGAAGAGGGCGGAACCATATTTTTTTTCAAAGGCTTTTCTTATGGCATTTACTATACGATGGGTTTGTTCAATTATCCTATGTTCTCTTCTAAAGCCGAATTGATGGTTAGGAACACATCTATTTATATTTAAAATTGGGGCTAATTTTGACACTAACAGCTTCTCAAACAGCTTTGATATATTAGACAATAAGCTTATAGGTCTATTAGAATCAACTTTTGTAGGATCCTTTCCTGGTTTAGGTATCAGGGTAACTAAGGATACTTTCCATTCTTGAGGGTAGTATTGAAGGCGTAAAATAGCATTAAAAATAAAAAGAATAATTTTCTTCGCTATACTTGGTAGCTCCAAAAGCATTTTGTTACTGATCTTATCAAAATCAGGGGCTTTCTTGGGGTTAAAATCATGAATGGCCTTTTCGATTTCTCTTATCTCAAATCTTAGTGGAACAGCTGCTCTAACAGCAACAGGTGGTAACTCGACCGCAATATCGAGAGATGTATGAGGGGTAAATACAAATAGATTTCCTTTTTCTTTATCATTTCGTGCCCAACTTCCATTTAAGTTTCTTAATGGTGGTTTAGTGATAATTGGTCTTTTAAGATTTCTAGCTGCACGCCATAATGAATAGTCTGATTGAGAAGTTGCATCGAGTTCCTTAAGATATTTTTCAAAGGATGCTGTTTTTTGGGACTGCAGTAACTTTCTTAGCCTTTTTGTACACTCTTTTAGTAAATTCTTAAGTTGAGGGGATCTATGCAATTGCCACTCTCTTCGAGCTCTCATTTTTTCAGTCAAGAGACGCTCAACATCTGTAGAATATATTTTAATATTTGTAATTTTTTTGGGGGTTACGCTTGAATATTGAACAGTTAGTTTTAGATAACTGTCAAAATTTAAAATAGAAAGATTCACATGCTACGGTGTACTAAGCGGAATAATTTCAGTGCAATGGGTACTGAGATATTCTTTATATTTTTACCAATTTATTTGTGTTGCCGACGTCACTAAGTAACCAGACGGAGCTACAATTCTATTAGGGTTTGTTATAGTAAAAATTGTGGGTGTGTGATCAGAAGATAATTCGAAGGAAGCTTCAACATAAATCGTATCTGCGGGGATGTTTTTAACCACTCCAAAATCTATGACATCTGAAACTTTTTGCTGATCATTTGGCCAATATGTTGGTTGTCCGCTCGCGACCACATTTAGATCCATTTTACAAATTGTGTTAAGTAAAACACGACCCTTAGGTGTAATAAGTCGTGACCCCCAGAAAGTGTGTCGAGCGTTATAATCGCCAGCAGCCAGGAAGCAGGGTCCTAATGATTTGAAATATTTATTATATTGGCTTTCTGATATAGGAAATCTAGGGGGGGAGTATAAAGATGAAATTACTAGGTTTCGATTTAATTCCTCAAAGCAAATGTTCGTTGCTTGGAGATAGTCTTCACGATGATCACACATTAAGTAGTGTTTTACTCGGTTTTTAATCAAAATGGCAGAACCTCCACAAGCTCTACCTCGAGGGTCCTTGGTATCATATACTATATAACCATTTTAAACGTATTTCTTGAGGTCAGATGAGTTTCAGAAACCATCATAACATCAATTTATTTATTTTTAAGGAAGTATTCTAGTTCATTTTTATGTTGGCGGATGCCGTTTGCGTTCCAAAAGCAAATTTTTAAACAGTTCATGGCTTGTTTAGTACAGCTTGCAATAACATCGATTGCATTCTTAACATTTCTTGCATCATGTTACCCATTGTGTTAGTAAAATTGTTCACTGTTCTTGCACTAATGTTTCCATGGTCTTTTCTAGCTGAGTTGAATTAGAAATGGGAACTTCGTCATTATTTGGTACATCACCTTGCAGTGTCTTAGGAATAGATTTTAAGACATTATCGTACGAGGTTCTGTTATTATTTGGCTGCGGTATCTGGACGCCGCACAGTGGCGCCCGTAGAGCAAGCGAGGTTGCAAAAATCAAAATTTTCATGAATGCCGACGAAGTTTTGAATAAACCCATGTTATAGGAAACTTTTCAACGATTTCAAATATGCCACTCTTAATAATATCACATTTTTAGTTTAGAAGATATAACCGTTCAAAGTTGACCGACTTTCGGTTTTCAAAAAAACACACAATTTTTAGTCAATTTGTTGCGATTTCAGGTGTAATATCACGAAAAATAGGTAACGAATCGCCTTATTTTTTGTTTGTGTTGATTGATGTATTTATTAAATGTATAATGATAAAAAAAAATTAACTGTTTGCTTTGTGTTTCTCCTGGTAAATCACTATTTAAAAACTATCCGCTTTTTCACTATTTTTCAACTTTGACGGAAAATAAAAAAAAACTATATTTTTCTATATTTGCCATATTTGCAAAACCCGTTCTTTGATTATTTCTTTACATAATTCAAAAGGTTTTATCTGCCCGTACGTGCCCGTTTGGCTTCTAGAGGTAAAAAAGTTTAAAAAGACATGGTTGCAGATATTGTATGGCGTCCATCCCTTATATGTTTTGACTGACAGTAGTTTGATCTAATAGTTTGAAAAAAACTACTCATTGAAATTAGCAGGTACGTACCTCACATAAACAATACTTTGGCGTACAAATG
Organism: Pollenia amentaria; assembly: GCA_943735925.1. NCBI lineage: Eukaryota > Metazoa > Arthropoda > Insecta > Diptera > Polleniidae > Pollenia > Pollenia amentaria. Next base: position 76,305,763 of record OX031010.1, read on the forward strand.
GTCAGGAACAATATTGACTTATGGTCCCTACAGGTAGGCACAAATCTTATTTGGACACGTGCATAATATCAAAATTGCATTATTCAGCCTAAATCCATATGTATGCAGGGAACAGGTAAATTTTTAGGCATGGTAGCATAAGCCTATATATTGCAAAATAAGCATAATGCCTGGATTAGTCTACGCCTGAAAGTTGGCGCAACAATTACTGAAACCATTAAACAATTTAAGTACTGAAAACATGGCGTTGAACAATTTAAAATTATTTGAACTGTTTAGAAAGTCAACCACACCAAAGTTTTTCACGGAAGTGATAATTCTTCCTGAGAAGTTGACATTGATCAGCAAATGGGGCTGCGATGGATCATCCGGACAAAGCGTTTATAAGCAAAGGATATCTTCCGATGACGCTACAATATCGGACGGAAATATGTTTATGGCATCTGTTGTTCCTTTGCGGCTAAAATCGTATGATTCCCTACACTGGAAAAATCCACGTCCGTCATCAGTGCATTATTGCCGACCAATAATGTTTCAGTTTGCAAGGGAATCGGCAGAACTCATAAGGACTACGGTGAAGGACATTGAAGAACAAATAAGCAAGATTAAGCCTACAAAGCTGCAAATTGGAGAAGGAAAATATATTGAATGCAATTACGAGTTCCACCTGACCATGGTTGACGGAAAAGTCGTAAACGAACTGACAGGAACAACCTCAACAATGTCATGCCCGATTTGCAAAAAGAGCCAGAAGAACTTTTTTCAATTCAATTCAATTTATTTCATATATAATATGTTACATCTCAATTTTATATAATTAGTTGTAAAGAGTTTAAGATTAGTATCTTTTTCTGCTTAATTATAATATATTTCAATTAGTTATCATATACATATATATAGACAGAATTATATTGGAGGTACAAATTTAGCAAAAACCTATTTAAACCCCTTTTTTCGTTTTATTTTTATATTTTTTTTATCGATTTTATATTATTATTTGTCAGAAGATCTTTGGTAATTTAAACGATTCTACAAATGAGGAGAATTACGAATATGGAATGTCACCATTGCACGCAAGGATAAGGTGTATGGAATTCTTGCTAAAACTGGTATATACCCTACCACAAGAGGAGGAAAACTTCGATGAAAATACATCAATAAAGGATAAGGAAAAGATCAGAAAGAAGCAAATACAGGATGCTTTTTTTAAACAAGTTGGACTAAAAGTAGACTGTCCCAAGCACGGATACGGTAACTCAAACGATGGAAACACTTCTAGGAGATTTTTTGAAAATGATGAGGCAGTAACTAGAATCATTGGAATTGACAATCAAATCGTGAAAAGATTGGGAACGATCTTGGATGTTTTAAACTGCAAAGAAAATGTCAATTCTACAAAATATGGAGAATATGCGTCGAAAACTGCATCATTTTTAGCAGAAATGTATCCACAGAAGAAATTGACCCCGACCGTCCATAAAATATTGGCGCATGGCAAAGATATAATTGAGTACCAGTCTTTGCCAATTGGAGAGCTTTCTGAAGAAGCACAGGAGTCTCTTAACAAATTTTATAAAAAATATAGAATGTAGAACACATTTAAAGCATCAAGGGTAAGGCAAAATAAGGACCTCTTCAACATGTTGGCAGCATCTTCCGATCCACTTATTTCTTCCCTGCGGCATGTGAAGTCACGAATAGAGTTACAAAATAATTATAGTTTAGAAATGGTTAGTCTTTTAGATATACCTTCTCTTACGAATTGTGATGAATATTTTACAGAAAATTGAAAAAATAAATTTAAAAAAAAAAATAATTTTTTTTTAATTTGTTGGGTAATAATTTAAAACATAAAACCCTTAAGAAAAAAAATAAAAACAATCTAAAAATGTAAAAATAATTTTTTTTAGTTACCATAAAATGGATTTTTCTACTAATTTTAACTTTGATAACCCATAAGTAGGCCCCTACAAAGCGTAGCACCCTTTCCAAACGCTCATTTCATAGGCTGAACAGTTATCTATCATATGCTGTTTAAACTGTTCAATTATCTTATTCAGTTCAAAAGATATGATTTTTGCAACGAAAAAGCTCAAATGGCGCCACTGTGCGCCGTACGTCTTTTCTTGATTAGTTGCCTACGTTTGAGGGGGATTAAGTTTCTGTCCAACAAAACGTTTGACAATCGAATATACCGGGCATCCTTGATAGTTGGCAGTGTGATTACCACCAAAGCTGCTACATTTTTTTACATTAGGGTAATTTTTTGACTTATCGCACAGGACGGTATCATGTAATTCTCCACATACGACGCAAACAGGGGGTTAATAGCAGTATGCCGGGACCATTTCTTTTGTGCGGCCTTCTATTGTGATTTTTATGTACAGGATGTATTTTAAACTGTAAATGGGATACGTTTAATTTTTTTAACCTAAAGGTCGCCGGACTCTAACTCCACTCAAAATAGTGGTTGGGGATTTTTTTCTCTATTTTTTTTTTTTTTTTATAAAATTGTTTTATTTGCAATCTATTTTACAATCAAAATAATAAGCAAATTTCATGACTTTTAAATAACATACATTGAATTTTCCTTAAAACTCAAAAAAAAAAAATTAAATTTTACTTGTGTAATTTAAATAGGATTTGACAAATTAAATTTTTTTATATTTTCGGAAGGGAAGGTTAAGAACATGAAGCCTTTTAAGTCTCTGGATTTCATTGCTATCATCTAATAGGTTTATTGCTAACACATTGAAGTGATTACTTAGTCTATTGAGGTATCTTTCACTGAAGTTATTGATCTAACCTTTTACTATTAAAATTCGAAGATCTCTGTGTATGTTTTTGTTGCTGATAAACCATGGCGCATTTGTTAAAAGTCTGAGTGTTTTTGACTGGTATCTCTTTAATATCTCAACGTTCGAATTACTTGCAGTTCCACAAAGTTGGATGCCGTATGTCCATTAAGGTTTTAGTATTGTTTTATAACAGAACCTTATTTTCCAAGTTTAATCTTGGGCCCAATAACCAAAACATTTTTCTTGTTTTTAATTTAAGTTGCTCACGTTTCTTTTTGACATGCTCTTTCCAAGTAAGTCTTCGATCAAGATGAAGGCCTAAATATTTTACAGTGTTACAGCTAGGTATAGCTGTGCCATTTAAGTAAACAGGCGACTATCATTCTTTCTTAGCGTAAATGTTACATGAACGGACTTTGTGTTATTAACTTTAATATTCCATTTTTAAAGCCAATCTTGAAGAAGATTCAATTGATTTTGTAGCATCTCGGAAGCTATTAACGGTGATTCGTTTGCATACGTTGCAGTAGTTATATTTTCAATTGTTGGCATATCTGCTGTAAGAATTGTGTACAATACTGGTCCCAGGACACTACATTGTGGAATACCCGATTAAATATAACCAAAACTTGAATTATTTTCATTTATGACAAAGAAGGATCTGTCTTGAATACATGTTTTTAGTACCAAATAAAATTGGGCTGGGATGAGGTTTTTAATTTATACAGGAGTCCACTGTGCCAGACTCTGTCAAAAGCCTGTTGAACATCTAAAAATTAGGCAGAAATACAATTTCTTTCTAAGGCGTATGAAATATTATTGACAATCCTATGACACTGTTCTGGTGTTCCATGTATATGCCTAAACCCGAACTGATAATAAGGTATAAAAGATTTTAAAACCTTAGAATCGATAATATCGTAACCAGGAGTTTTGTTATTATTCAACAATTCAATTGCTATTCCTACTTCGGCTGGGGATATTGGTTTAATAGGACGATCCATTTGACAAGGAACATCTAAAACGTTCTCAATATCAGCCCTTACAATGGGATTTTTTAAAATAAATGGGTTAAATGTTATTTCTAAGTGTTCCTTAAAAGCATTGGCATTGCTAATGTCTGATCTACACCACTCACTGCTTAAATTTTTTATTGGACGTTTTAAATATTTAGTTGCATTCCACAGTTTATAATCGTAATCATTAGTTACCGCATCCAAATTTTTTAAATAATTGTTTAATAATTTTTATAAAATTTGTTTTATCTAATATGCTTTTAGTGCTTTGATATAATCTCCTTAATCGTCTCCTATTTGCAATTAGCTCTCTAATTTCAGTCGATAGACGAAAATTATTACCATTTATTTGCTGCTGCTGTGTGCAGAAGCTATAAATGCTGCTTCATGGATCAAATTGGTAAATGTTTCAATGGTATTCTCCAAGTGATAGCCATCTTTAATTTGTAAATTAAGAATTATATGTTCTTCTCTTCAGGATGCAAACTGTTGCATATCTGTTCTAGAAGTAAGTACTTTAAGATTCTTTGTTAAAGTTTGAATAAATAAGTTGAGCGTTAAAACTACAGGACAGTGATCTGAGCTTAAGTCAGCACAGTCAATTATATTCATAGATGTCCTTGCTATACCTTTATAAACAAAGAAATCCAGAAGATCAGGTATTTTCTATGGATCACTGGGCCAATATGTGGGACTACCTGTAGATAATACAGAATAATTATTTTTGCAAATGCATTTATATAATTCACTTCCCTTTGGATTCATCAAACGAGATCCCCACCAAGGATGTTTTGCATTATAATCCCCTCCAACAATAAATTTTGCACCAAGCTATTCAAAAAAGTTTTCATATTCTGTACACGTAACATTATGTCTTTTGGGGGGAAATAAATGGAAAAAATACTGATTTCATTATTATCGCATGTTATTTTTACACCAGCCGCTTGCAAAAAAGTTTCTTCAACTGGAGAAAGTATTTCATATTTAATATTAGATTTTATCAAAATAGCGGCACCAGCATGAGCTCTATCGTCGGGATGGTTAGCAGCAACCAAATCGTAGTCTTTTATTTTGAAGAAAGTTCTATTCGTAAAATGAGTTTCTGAGATTAAAAAGATATCAATGTAATTAGTTTTAATGAACATTTTTATTTCATTTGTGTGTCTATGCATTCCATATTGCTATCCTTAAATTTATTTGCATATTTTGGCCATTAACATTGACATCATATTCATTAAATTTTCCATCATTTTTTCAAGTCTCTCCAAACGACTGTTTTCATTTACATTAGATGCTTTAACAGCATCTGCAAACGCTACATTAAATTTATTATTAATGGGCTCACTGTTATTAAAATTACCTAATTGCGGATATTCAATAGGATTCGTGTTAACATAATTGGTTTGAGTATTTGCGTATTGTCTTTGTCTATTAGTTCTGTTTACAACAAGATTTTGATAAACTCTACACCCTTTGTAATTGGCAGTATGGTTTAACATACAATGAACGAAACGAGGTGGAGTTTCCGTGTTTTTTTTACACTCTACGGTTGGGTGATCCATGCCGCACTTAACACATATGTACGGTTTTTTACAGTATGTTTTCGTATGTGCAAATTGTTGACATCGATGGCATTGTACCAGTTCGTTGGTCCTACGTGGTGGTTCTATTTTAATTAGAGCATGGTTTATGTATTTTACGTCATAAATAGTTTTATTTTTGGGGTCTGGATCCAAGTCCACATAAAATATGTGTAACATTTTTTATTTTGAAGCCCTATTCTTCTAAAATTTTGTTTTTTCGTCTGGGTCCACGCATGAGTCAATGCCCTTAATCACAACCTGAAGACCTTTACTGCTTTTCAGTTGGTATTTATAGAAGCTTTTTTTAAGTGCTTCAAACTTATTAATTATTTTACGAAAATCATTCTCATGTTTAACCTGTATTTTTATCTCGTTTATATTACTACGCTTGATTGCAGCTACGTTAAACGAATTTTCACCTATCACCGAGATTATACTTTTTATTAGCTCACTTGAGTTTTGCTCCCTAAGATATATCGGGGGTGGCTTCGAAGATTTTATGATGTTAGGTGTTTCAGAGGATTCATCCTCCAGAATTGCAAAAAGATTTTGTGAATTTATTTTATCAAAAGATGGAACTTTCGAGGCCGAGGCTACAGCTGAAGAAGTAGGGCTGCGACCCCGTTTGAGCACTGTTATATACCTGTCCATACCAACTTGCACTTGTGGCTTTTGACAACTTTTTACTTATGTGTTTTCCATTGCGCCTGTGTTTGAGTTCATGGTATCATTTCCTATTAGGATTGTCTATGCAGTGGTAGCACTTGCAGGCGTTGGTTTTGCCGTTAGGTAGTTCCTTTTGTTTTCTGTTTACATTAAGTTTCTATTTACATTGCTTTCGTTAGCATGAAGCTCATTTAGTTTTGTTGTTGTTTTATTTTTATTACTCATACAGAGAGTTGTTTTTGTTTTTTTACACCGTTTTTTTAATTTTTTTTTTGTTACAAATAAATAAAAAAAATTTAATTTGTCAACATCTCTATAAAAAAACTGATTTTATTCGTGGGATTAACATATTGTGGGTATTAGAGTATCGAAGGTGTTCAAATAATCCTTGAACATGAATTTAAATAGTGGATAAGGAATAAAATACATTTAATCTACAGTTAATAAGTTAAGCCTAAGTAAACAAACATTAATGTTTTTCCCACTATTGATTTAGGTAGAAAACATTAATGTTTGCTTACTACTAACGATGTTAGTAAACAAAACTTCATATACTTTCCACTGATTACTTAATAAGTAAACAAACAAACATAATTACCAACATCTGCAGTAATGATGTTGGTTTTCCCAAATTGTAATAGATAATTAGGGTTACAGGTTAAATGTGTAATAAAACATACCCATGTGCGTTGACACATGCAGGTAACCAACCTTTATTATTACTTCCTACATTAGTTTAAGATTTGTTAAGTTAGCTCTTAAGGTTTTAAATTTGCAAGCATTCAACGACAATTGTTTAAATTATTAAAGCAGTTTTTACATGGTCCTTCGAAAAAAAAAAAAAGAAACAGTGACTATAAATATTATTATTCAAATAAATATAAGATAGAAGCGTAAGTCATTGCTGAAACATCGACTATTAAAAAAATATATAGAAGCGTTAGTCGTGGCTGAAACAGCGACTATTAAAAAATATATATAGAAGCGTTAGTCGTGGCTTAAACTGCGACAATCGAAAAAAAAACTTTAAAAAGCCAAAGATAACAATTATATGAATCGCAAAAAGAAATAAGCGATGAGATTGCTATCATTCTAACAAAATTGGAAGGCAGTTCAGTAAGGAGTTCAACAATCAATCAATATCAAAAACGGATTGAGAGCTTAGAAGCTAAATTCAAAGGCAATGACGATAAACTTCTCAAATTAGGGAAGACGTCAGAAGACTATTTTGAGAAAAAAATATTTTGAAATGGTAACAGAAATGATTGATCGATGTAAAATAGCAATGCCAAGGGAAATACAGGTTCCTGAGGAAGATACATCATCAATAACACGAGGAGAGATAAAAACAATGATTTAACAATTGCTTGATGCCCAGAGAACAGCGAAAAAATTTCCGCAATTTGAACAGGAGTCAGAAAACTATTCAAGCAAAGTTAAAGAGATCCCAGAAGAAAAAATAAAATCAAATTGGCTCATACATTTCCGAAAAGAAATACAAAAATTGGAAGAATCTTTTTGGATGTTGGTGAGGCAAATATTTTTATATTAGAGCACAAAAAAGTGTCTGGGAAAAGAAAATGTTGAACATAAAAAGCATATACCATGACTTAATAATCAATCACAATGTAGACGAAGACGTGGAAGAAGAATGGGAGCTGATTGAAAAACAATATGAAGAAGCCTTAAACGTATTATTGAGAAAAATATATACATTAAAAGAAGAAAGAAAGCCAGTGGTATTAGAAGCAATAAGAATACCGAATTTTAATGGTGACATTGAGGAGTGGCTATCGTTCGAAAATATGTATAGTCTATTTGTTCATTTAAGTAATCTTCCAGCTGTGGAAAAGTTGGTAAGGCTAAAAAACCAAGTAAGAGGGGAAGCATTAAAGATAATTCAAAATCTTCAGATTACTGAAAGAAATTATCACATATCCTGGGAAATTTTAGGCCAACGATATAATAACAAATGAATATTGTTCACAAAGTTAGTAGATAAAATACTAGACCAACCAAACACAAACATAAGTCCAGCGAGTTGCCTGAGAAATTTGCTAAATATTACAAATGAAAGTATGCAAGCATTAAAGGCAATGGGAGTTCAGTTAGATGAAGCTGATCCTATTATTGCCAGAATTATGTTGAAGAAACTAGACAAAGATGGGGTAGTGTTATATGAGCAAAGCACTAAAAAATCTAAAGATATACAAAAGTTAAGCGATGTAATGAATTTCATTGAACGACAATGTGAAGCGTTAGAAGCATCTACAAGTAAGAAGCATAGCAACAATTCCAGTTACGACAAAAAACATCAAGACAGGACAACAATGCTGTCAACGGGAACTGGATACTGTAACTACTGTAAGAAGACTAATCACAAAATGTGGGAATGTACTAAATTCATAAACTTAACAGTCGAGGGTAGAAATACTTGATTAAGAAACGCTAAGATTTGCAAAGTATGTCTAAGCCACAAAATGGAGAAAAGATGTTTCCAGAAAACTAAGTGCGAAAAGTGTTGAAAAATGCACCACAATATTTTGCATATTAATAACGATGAATCAGCAAAAAAAAGTCTTAAGAACAAAGATCAAACTCAATGAACACAAAAGTCCAGTAGACGTTCTGCTTGCTTCAGTGCAAGTCAAGGTTAAGTCGAGTAATGGGGAACTGATACTGTTAAGAGGATTAATTGATCAAGGTTCACAAGTTACCACCGTGTCAGAGGAAGCGGCTCAAATATTAGCGCTACCACGGATGAGAAGTACGACGGAAATTTATGGTTTTGGAGGCGCAATGGTTAGTATAGCCAAAGCTTAGACAAAATTAATAAAAAAAAACCAAGATTTTTAAGTGATCAAGTAGTGGAAGTTGATGCTCTAATTTTACCACAACTTCCCGGGGCACAACCAAGCCAATCATTTAAATTTAACGCAAGCGAGTGGGACAATTATGTGTTAGCAGATCCAGCACTGAATAAATCGAATCGGATAGATATTGTTATTGGAGTGGACATAATAACAAGTATAATAGAAGAAGGTGTATTCAAGAAGGATGGACTGTTGGCACTATCTTTGGATGGATTTTATCTGGTATCATGAATGAAAATTGAGTCAATTCAAATGAATTTGGTAAAAATGAATTGCAATTCATTGTACAGCTTCATTTGAATAAAAACGAATTGCAACTCATTGTACAAGTTCATTTGATTTCTGCCTAATTCGTTTAAATTGATTCAAATTGCATTCAATTTTTCAAATTCGTAACGAATTAAAATCAAAAAAGAATGATTCATGTAATGAAATTCTAGGGTTGCAATTTTTGTATTTTTATCTTGTTCTTTTTATGTTTTATATATAAAAACAGAACAGAATTGCACATTGTACATGAAACTACGTACACCTTCCCAATCTTCTCACCCCTCTCACCAACAAACTCAAGAATTGCTGCAACGAAAATTGCAAGTTTGGATGATGACTTATTCACAAACGAGTGTGTTTTTCCTTAATATTTTTTAAGGATTTAAGAAATTTAATATTTAATAATTTTTTTTTTGGGGTTGTTTTTAAAAACTTTTTTAATCAAAAATCACACTCGAAATAAGTACACGACCGGTGGCTTTCAATATTAATACAGAATTAAACTTTATTTTAAAAATGGTTCTTACAATTTGACAATATAACAGTTGGGAAATAATTTCCCAAGCTGTTTGACGTTAAAATTTAGTTTTAAAGTTACCAGTTATTTAAAATGATTAATTCATTAAAAAATTCAAAATTAAATAAAACAAATTTAAAGCAGTAAAAAAGATAAAATTCAAAAAACTGTTCTGGCGAAACACCGGCCCCATTGAAGGACCTGCAGTCTTCAATCAATTGGAAGTAGCGCCAATTTGTGAATCGCCCTCTTCAAAAGCCCGTTTTTAGTCTTCACTAACGCCACTCTCACTTTGCCGTCTGCGCCTGGGGTTACCTCCTGAACTCGGCCGGTCAGCCACTGCATGGGTGGCATGTTGTCCTCGTGAACGACGACGAGCTTGCCGACGGCGAGATCTGGCTCTTCTTCTGCCCACTTGGTTTTGGCTTGGAGGCTGCGGACGTAGTCTCTCTCCCAAGACTGCCAAAACGTCTGCTTGAGAGCGCAGGTAAGCCGCCATCTCTTGCAGAACCTCAGCCTGTCCACTTCGTCTCGAGGCAATTCTACTGGCAGCGCTAGTAGGTTCTCGCCGATAAGCAGATGCCCTGGAGTTAACGCTTCGCCGTCGTTCGGGTCGTTGCTGAGTGGAGCGATTGGCCTGGAGTTCAATACTGCTTCTACTTGTACCAGGACCGTCTGCATCTCCTCTTGGCTCAGTACCACCGTGCCCACGGTTTTGACGAGCAGTCCCTTGGCAGATTTGACGGCTGCTTCCCACAGGCCGCCGAAATGTGGAGCCCGCGGCGGAATGAACACAAAGTTGACCCCTCTGTTGGCAGCATACGCTTGTAGCTCTCCGGCACTGGTGTCCATCGCTTCTCGTAGCTGCTGCAGCTCTCTGCTGGCACCGACAAAATTGGTTGCGTTGTCGCAGTAAACACGCTCTGGGAGCCCACGTCTGCCGATGAACCTTTGAAGACAGAGAATAAAAGAATTGGAAGAGAGATCAGAAACCAGTTCAATATGTACAGCCTTTGAAGTAAAACACACAAATATAGCTATATACATTTTAACGGGTGGACGGCCACGAATTTTCAGCGTTATATTAACTGGGCCGCAAAAATCTACACCACACACTTTAAATGGGCGTAGAGCTCTCACCCTATCGGCAGGCAAATTCCCCATTATCTGATTCATTAACTTTGGTTTATACAGAAAGCAATGAAGGCACTTGCGAACTACTTTTGAACATTCTTCGCGAGCATTTATTAGCCAAATTTTGTCTCGCAAAATGGCTACTAGCGCCTTAGCTCCAGCATGACAGTTTTCTAAATGTAAGTGTCGCAAATAAAGTGCCATAAAATGAGATTTTCTTTTCATTAAAAGGGGAAATTTTGCGTCATATGCAATTGGTGCATTTAGCAATCTGCCGCCGACCCTAAGTAATGAAATTGAGCGATGTTCGTCTTTAAATTGATGGACAAATGGACTCAATTTTTGTAAATTAGAAGGCAAAACTTGTGATTTGCTTAACTTTCTCAACTCTTCGGTGTATTCCAATTTTTGGTTAAATTCAATAAGCTGAAGAAAAGTCCAATTAATTTCTTTCGCTGTAGGTATACCCAAATTGCGGCATTTATTTCCACGAGCGATATCGAGAAAACGAAAAACATAAGTGAATACTCGAATCATTTTAGTATATGATGAATATTTTTCAATCACTTTTAATATATAGTTGTTTTCATTTTCCTCTACAGCAAAAAACACGTTAGTTTTCCTCTTCTCAAGCGATTCTTGTTCGACTGACAATTCTACATGTTTGTTAACAGGCCACTTGTCACTTTCATTAAGTAAAAATCTTGGGCCGTCGAACCAAATAGAATCAACTAACTCATCAACATTACATCCTCTAGAAACAATATCAGCTGGATTTTCCTTAGTTGGAACATGACGCCAAGTGATATTTGTGGATAGATCTTGAATTTCCGAAACTCGATTTGATACAAATGTCGCTAGAGTCGATGGATGAGTTTGAATCCAGTGCAATGTTATTTCTGAATCCGTCCAAAATGTTATATTTTCTATCTCAAACGAAATCATAGGTTTTAGCTTAGACCATAACTTGGCTAGCAAATGCGCTGCACATAACTCAAGTCTGGGAAGTGACTTTGTCTTCAGAGGAGCAACTTTCGATTTAGCCGTTAGTAATCGGCATGAAATTTTAGCAGAAGCTCTACTCCGGATATATATGCAGCAGCCATACGCACGCATAGAAGCATCAGAAAACCCATGAATTTGACATTTATTTTTAGTATTGGTTAAAACATATCTCGGGATCTCTAAAGTATCAATTTTTAATAAATTGGACTTGAAATTCAACCAAGAAGTATCCAGACGTGTAGGGATTGATTCATCCCAATCTAGCTTTATTAGCCATAGTTCTTGCAGAAGAACCTTCGCCTTTATAACCAATGGGCACAAAAGTCCGAGCGGATCAAATAGCCTAGCCGAAACGGATAATATATTCCGTTTTGTTGCCCTTAAATTCAGAAATGAATCATCCAAGTGGTATTTAAATACATCACTCTTCGGACGCCAATAAGTGCCTAATGTCTTCGTGAGATCCGGATCTATTTGAACAGACTTTTCCGTCATTATGAGATCAGTTTGACCGCCATGATTTGAAAACCACTTAGTAAGGTTGAATCCTGCCGATTGTAATATTTTAGTGACTTGAGATCTTATTACATCAAGCTCTTCTATTGAATCGGCGCCAGTTAATAAATCATCGACGTAGAAGTCTGTTTTTATTACGTTAGACCCGATAGGTAACGTCTTTTCAAACAATTCACTTAAATACGAAAGGCATCGTATTGCCAAAAACGGAGCCGATGAGGTGCCATAAGTCACTGTGTTCAACTTGTATATTTCAATATTTTTCGATTGATTTTCTCGCCATAATACTAATTGGAAATTTCTGTCGGCCTCGTCAATTATAACTTGACGGTACATTTTTTCAATGTCAGCCGTTATGGCGTATTTATGCATTCGAAAACGAATAAGCGTAGAATATAATTCCTCTTGAATCGTAGGACCGATCATTAGTAGATCATTAAGAGAAATCTGAGTTGACGTTTTACAAGAAGCATCGAAAACTACCCTTAGTTTGGTAGTAGAACTCTGTGGACGTAATACACATTGATGCGGAATAAAATAATGTGGTGTATTGGGGATTTTGTTATCTGTAATAGACATATGACCCAAGTTAATGTATTCCTTCATAAAGGAGTTATACATCTCTTTCATTTGTGGTTCTTTTGACAGTCTACGTTCCAATGATAAAAATCGTCTTTTTGCTGTTTCAAATGAAAGACCCAAAGTATTTGGATTCGCTTTGAAAGGTAGCGCCACTTTAAATTTTCCTGAGGGTAGTCGTTGAATAGAATTCAGAAAACTTTCTTCGCATTTTTGATGCTCTACCGAAAGAATATTTGCCCCTTTAGGCATTTCTTCTAACTCCCAGAATCTACGGACCACTAAGTCAAGTGAATCTTCCTCGTTTTCTTTCAGTGTACTTAAATGGCATACATTATTGTCAGTATTTCTTGGCTCCTTATATTTTCCCGAAACAATCCATCCTAGAAGAGTTTTCTGAAGTGTCGGACTGTTAGGATTCTGTTTAATTTGACCAACGCATAATAACTCAAAGAAGATCTCAGCGCCGATCAACATATCTATTTTCTGCGGTTTATTAAAATATGGATCAGCTAATTCTATATTAGAAGGCAAGTTCCAACCATTTGTCGAAATTTTATGATCTGGTTGATAATTTGAGATCGATCGAAGAATCCAGAATTCTGACGAAAATTCATGCGAATTCATTCGAGATCTTATTGTTGCCTGTAGCTTAAATTTGGCGGAAGAATTAGTTCTACCTATACCAAGTAAACTGAGATTTCTTTCTTCTTTTTGGAGTTGTAGCCGCTGAGATAGTTCCTCAGTTACAAAGTTTATTTGTGAACCGGAGTCCAATAAGGCCCTAGCCAAAACATATTGACCAGATTTATTTCTAATGTTAACCAATGCGGTCGCCAAAATAACATTGTCCTTGTTTGAAGACGAATGATTAACAGAAGCCCTCGAAGTTGAAGGTCTATCAGGATCAGAACTACTTTCACGTACTGGCTGTGCATTATTTGCAGCATAAACGTGTAGTAACGTGTGATGTGAGCGACTACAAACTCGACACTTTGACGATTTACATTTCGTCACAGTATGACCTTTCTTTAAACAATTAATACAGGCAGGAACGCCCTTAACAAAGTCAAATCTTTGTTGTACAGGCACTGCCGAGAATGAAGGACAATTAGATAAATAATGTTGAGCAGATGCACAAAACAAACATTTCACTGCCTCTTGTTGAGTATTAGGTTGGCTAACAAATGAAGACTTGGATTTATTTTTAGAAAACGTTTCATTTTTCTTTGCAAAATTGGAAGTAGGCTTCAATCTTGAACTTGAAGCCTCTTCAGCAGAAATATGCTGGTACCTTTTGTTCAAAGCTGCTTCGCAATCACTCCATAGGGGCAATTTTTCGTAATCAAGTTGCTCTTCCCATTTTGATCTAGTGCTCGGATCTACTTTTGTCATTACTAAGTGAATTATTATCGCGTTAGTAATTGCTTTGTCGTCGCCAATTGACAAAAGTGACCCATATATGGCCGAAACCGTATCGATCATGCACCTCAAGGCTGTTGCCGATGGTTTAGACATTTGCGGTAAGTCAAATAATTTAGTGATATTATCGAAAAATATCAGACAGGGATTGTCATAAACTCTTTTTAAACTTTGCAAAGCCTTGGAATAATTTTGCTCACTTATTTGATAGGCTTTAACTGTGCCTAGAGCTTCATCTGACAAACATGATATCAAATGGTTAAATTTTTCAATTTCAGTCAGAGTGGTATCACTATCAACCAAACTCTCGAATAAACTTATAAAGTTTTTGTATTCGGAATATTTTCCGCTGAATTTCGGCAACTTCATATTTGGAAGTCGGTTATGATGAGGCTGGAAACCTAAAGTGGTTTCTGCAAAACTGTTTTGCCTTGGCGTTAAATACCCCAAAAGCATACTCTTAGTGGAAACGCATAAGTTTTCCAGATCGGACCTTTCATCATTTGATGGATCTAAAATATCTATCTCTGACTGGATATCCATAGCGTCCTCAATATATGAATTTAAAATTTCTAACCTACACTGCAACTCATTCTGATTAAACGAAATCGTTTTTTCTTTAATCGAACGCCTTATTCTTGCCACGTTGCCTAATATTGTGTTTTTCTGTTGGTATAAACTCTCAAGACTAGGAGCGGAACCTTTTTGCTTCTTACCGCCTGCCATAATGTAGTCGAGAATTATTTGATCAACAACAGAATAAATAGGAAACAAAGTTAAACTTTAATACACTTTTTTCTAAAAATTTCTGGAAGGATCTCAAGGAACTTTAGGCGTATTGTCGTATTGACACGATAAATTAATAAAAAAAACTTTCCGAGATCAACTTACTGTCTCAATGCTATTGCAGAAACAACTTTTTAATAGTTCAGAAATTTTTAGGTTTCAACTATTTTTATTTTATAAATTTTTTGCGGTTAAACTGCAATAATTGTAGGGAAACTTTCCAATTAATTTTAAGAAACAAATTGTTCGCTGGGTTGTGAAGAGTGATTTTAATAATTTTTCTCGATTCACAACAATTTTTAGAAATTTTTTGTTAAATAAATATATTTTGTTACTAGCTTTAAAATTATCACCAAAATGTTTGCTGGGTTGCACCGCAGACAAAAAAAGAAAAAGTAACAAACAAAAGACACAGATATATTTATGTATTGATGTGGGTTGTAAAGACAAGCAATTAGAATTTAAATAATTTATCTTTGTCTTTCTATTTTTCACTAGCTTACCACAGCCTCTTGAATCTTAAATTCACTCGCGATCACTTTGATAAATGTCCGTCCGATAATAATTCTTTTTCCTCGATTTATTTTCACAATCTTTAACGTATGTATATTTTGTTTCATACACGGTTTTCTTTGCTTAAAATTTCTCAATTATTTATTATTTACCTTTATTTAATTAATTATTTTTCAGTAATAAATTTTAAAATTGTTTTTAATTTATGGAATTTATTACTTTCTTCTTCTTGTTTGTTTTGTTTATGTTTGTTTTTATTTTATTTGTTGTCTACCATATGATCAATGATGTTGCCATTCAGATCAGTACACACAGTGTTGGTAAACTTATTAATTTGTTAGTAACGAGATCAAGAAAATAAACAAAGCAAACGTCAAATAATATAACGAGCGAGTTAAAGAAGAAATGTAAATGCAAGAAAAAGGTAAATATTTATTGGAAAAATGTAAATATGTAGTTATAATTTAATAAAATTTTAATTTTGTTTTTAGAGAAACCTCAGGAATATGAAAATAAAGAGAACGAACGGTAAGTGATGGCAAAATTGCAGCGAGGAGGCGTATTTTTCCCGTATGTGGCGGTTTTTTAAACACTTTCACTAGATAATTATGTTTTATTAATTTTCTGTTAATGATAATTAACTTGCGAACAATAAAAAGCACTTTTATTTCAATATGTTTGTGTGTTTCACTACTTAGGCGATTGTTAGTAATAAAAATCTCATTAAAAGAACGAATAATTTTGGTGTGGAAAATAAACTTTCGCAAATTAATATTAGTAATTAATTTTTAAAGCAAAATTGCGACCAAGTCTCACACAATTATTTGTTCTTTAATACCTGGTTAGAAGTTTGTTGACGTTCTGCACTTTCCTTTTGGCACAAAATGCAGTTGCAATTAGGCATCTGGATGACTTCCTTCTGCTGTGGTTAGGTTGTTGGTTTTTAAGTTTGTTAGATGGTTAAATGTTTATTGGTTTGTGGTTATGTTGGTTATTTATTTTACGGATTGTTGCAATAACGCACACGAAAATTAAACTTATTTACACAAACCGAAAGTACGGTAATGGTAACCGTGGATTTTTATTTTTTAATTTTTTAAAAACAGTCCCTGCTCGGGCGCCAAAATGTTTTTCCTTAATATTTTTTAAGGATTTAAGAAATTTAATATTTAATAATTTTTTTTTTGGGGTTGTTTTTAAAAACTTTTTTAATCAAAAATCACACTCGAAATAAGTACACGACCGGTGGCTTTCAATATTAATACAGAATTAAACTTTATTTTAAAAATGGTTCTTACAATTTGACAATATAACAGTTGGGAAATAATTTCCCAAGCTGTTTGACGTTAAAATTTAGTTTTAAAGTTACCAGTTATTTAAAATGATTAATTCATTAAAAAATTCAAAATTAAATAAAACAAATTTAAAGCAGTAAAAAAGATAAAATTCAAAAAACTGTTCTGGCGAAACAGAGTGCTTAAAAAAGTATACATTAAAAGTGGTTTTCGCATGCTAATTATTCTATATATACATAATTATAATTATTTTATAAATAACGTTGGCGACAATCGAATTTTGTAATTTATTATAGGTCTCATTTCAAAAATGAATGAACTAAAAAAATATGTATAAAATTTTCTGCTTAAATGAAAAAATTTGGATTTGGCGGGTTTAGCATTAAAAACAATTGTCAGCGCTCATGTAAATTGTAAGAAAATTGTGAATGGCAGCCAGGGTTATCAGATTTGTTTTGACTTTTTTCGCTAAATTCAATGTCAGAAACGCCAAAACCTATTTATTTATTATTTTTTTGACAATCAAATATAAATATTTTTTCAAATTATTAAAAAATATTTTTTACAAATCCTCAAAACTAAATTTTTTCCGAATCGCTTAAGACCGCCAAACAATAGAAAAAAAGTCGACATGAGATATAAATTGTTTAATTTTTATTTAAAACAAAATAAACAAATATTGGATATATGTATGTATATCTAAAAAAATATAAACTTTATAATTCGTAATAACTCTTCAAGGTGTTCATGTTGCATTCTGTTTTGAAGGCGAGTTTAAGTGGAGTTCATTATTAAAAAAAACTCTTTCAACATAGTAGTTACCAATTGCAATTACATGCATATAAACAGTCAAACCAAGTTCTTTAAAAGGACGTATAGCCATTTGATACAATCATTTCATTTTTTCATTTCATTTTATTTTTATTTTAATACCTATCACAACAAGATATAAATCTTATAATTTACAGTGATAGTAAGTAACATGGCAATTGAAACATATAAACATTGTATTATTAAATTATGTTATACATACATACATTCAAATTTATAAGATAAAAAAATTAAAAAAAAAAAAAGATATAAGTTATATTAAAGATTTTTAGAATAATTTAATAATTCCTTTTTAAAGGCCGCAGTGTTGCTAAGTGTTTGAAAACGTGATGGTAATTTGTTCCAGAGACTAATTGTGTAGTTAAAGAATTGTCTTGAAGAGATAAGATATCTATATTTTTGAGAAATCAAATTTTTACCGCGTGGAGATTTGGCAAAAATAATTCTACTAAATAGATATTCTGGCTCCTTTATATAAATTATTTTATGCATCATGAGGAGGCTTTTGTATTTTAGTAAGTTTTCCAAGCACATATCATAGAGCTGAAAGGAGTACGACGAAATACTATCAGTTCTACTACGATTAAAAACATATCTAGCTATATTATTATCGGTTACTTCAAGTCTGTGAAAATCAGTGGTGTCGCAACTTGCAAATATTTCACATCCATATAGTAAAACCGGTATTAGATAAGTTTTAGCTAATAGCAATCGCATATTAAATGGAGTGAAATTTTGAATAGCCCATAAGTTTCTTAGCATTCCATGTACCTTTCCTGCAATAATACAAATATGGTTTGACCATGAAAGTTCAGCATTGAACGTTATTCCTAAGTTTGATGCCGATGGCACAAAGTCGATTTTATTGTTGTTAATTAATAATAAAGCATTGTTATTTAGTCTTTTCTTATTATTCCTGGATATGAAAATGCATTTTGATTTCGATGGATTTATGCACAAACCATTCATGCATGCCCAGTGATGAACTCTATTAAGATCATTGTTTATTAAATCAATACAAGAACTTACACTTTCTATTTTGGTGCTTAAGTACAATTGTACATCATCAGCATACATTTGTATTCCACAATGGCTTAATACCTCTGGCAGATCATTTATATACAACGAAAACAGCAGGGGACCCAAAATAGAGCCTTAATGAACCCCTCTGTGAACTTCAAGAGAATTTGACATTAAGCCATTTAGGAAAACGGGTTGCTTCCGATTTAGAAGATACGATAAAATTAGTTTAATAGCTGTATGGGAAAAATTGAAAAACTTTTGGAGTTTTGATAGTAAGATATGATGTTCAACAGTGTCAAAAGCTTTACTATGATCCTAAGTTCTTCCACCACGTCGATAAGAACAGTAATACAGCTCCTTCCCTGTCTAAATCCAGATTGATAGTCAGTGAGAAGACTATGTTTACGCAGATATTCACACATCTGAGTTTTCATAATATTTTCCAAAGCTTTAGACAGGAATGGAAGTATTGCAATTGGTCTGAAATCATTGTTATTCTTGGGAATTGGAATAATTTTGACTTTTTTCCACGCATCAGGAAAAACCGACTTAGTTAATATAGAATTAAACAAATATGTCAAAAACGGCATTGAAATAATCTTTCCAAATAACAAACTGTAACTACCTCTTTGTAGAACGCGAGCGCAAAAGTGACTCGCTTGCCTACATTTAAAACAAAAGCAAATTTTGAAATGTTGTAAAATTGTCCACGAGTCTCAAAACAAATTCATGGTTTAACAAATAGCCAACAAAATCGCCATACATTTATAAGCAGCCAAAAAAACGCCATGTCGCCAAGTAGAAAATTACTAAAAGCTTTAAAATCGCCGTTTGGCGAAAACCCGTTATACATGACAACCCTGATTGTGTTATGAAAATGTGTAAAGCAATGTGGCAATGAGTAAAAGGATCAAGCATATTAAACTTGTATAACATATAAACCACAATCGTATTGTTGTTTCTTTTCAACCAGTTTTTCTTTGCACAAGTGAACGTCTGACAAGAAGACCCAAGTGAACAATTGAACGATGAAACTCAACGGCCGTTCATCGTTCGTCTGACTGATCCGTACAATTGAACGAGGTCGTTCATGACCGACACAACTCTAGTAACAATGCACAGATTGCGAGACTTTTAAGCGATATCATGAAAAACCCCCTATTAATTTTTGTTTCTCTTAATATGTTTAGTTATTTTTATGCATAAAATAAAACTGAAACACATGTGTACATAAATTAAAGAAATTAAAAAACAAAAAAATATTTGGCTCAATTGGTTGGTCAAACACTGATTTAGCTATCGTAGAACGTAACTAACTGAAAAAACCTTTGAATATGTTTTTTGTAGTTTGTATTTTTTTTTTTTAATATAAAAAAAAGAGAAAAGTTAATTAATTTTTAATGAATTCCTCCGGTTTAAAATTAACATTAAAAAAATAACCGTAAAATTTCTTTATTTAAAATGAAATGATCCGTTTTCTAATTACATTTTAAGTTTTTTAAACTTAATTTTTTTTTTTTTAAATTTACCTACATAATATTTGGAGTTTAATATGCTATTCTTGTTTCTTTTAACATATTATTCAATCGATTGTTTACTAAATACCAAGATGACAAGGCAAATGAACGACTGAACAAAAGCGACAACTGACTCAAAAGACAAACTGACACAAAAGGCCCACTGACACAAAAGACCAAGTGACCGCAAATGAACTAGTGAACTAAAAGAACGAGCTAGTTCATTTTTTTAAATGAACTATTATAGCCGATCACCAAAATGAACGATTATGCCCAATACTAAAAGAAATTACTGACTTAGTTCTTAAAAAGAAACAAACTGATACAAATGTGATATTTAGTGGTGTAGAATATAAAGATAGTAAGAAAATAGCTAGTCATTTTAATAATTAATTTGTAAACAGCATTAAGACAATAAGATAATCAATTGAAAATGTGCAATATATTAATAATATTGAAACAGTAACTCAAAAATTCAAGTTTCGGCCAATATCAAATTTAGAACTTAAAAAAACTAGTAATGGCATTAAATAAAAAAAACCAGATTATTTTAAAATATCGGTAAGAATCATCATTGATAATTGAATGTAGTTGGAGAAATAATATCATTTATAAATCGTTATAAACTGGAGAATTTTCTGAAAGTTTGAAAGAGACAATGGCAACACCAATTGAAAAAATTATCAGCACAAAAAAATGTGAAGAATTTCGTCCAATAAATTCATTAAAGGCATATATCAAATATATATCAATCCGGATATAAGAGAAAAAAAACAAAAACAAAGTGTAAAAATTTGTTTTTGTTTTCACAAAGTGTAAAAATTTGTTTTTGTTTTCAATTTAGTTACGCGAAAGAAAGAATTCTTTCGCACATCGAAATCTGAATATAAGATTTTAAAAGAGCATTCGACACACTAGATAGAAAAATAATGCTGGAGAACCTTTATATGGAGGGCAAGGTGTGGAGCTTGAATGGTGTAAATGCTACTTGACTAATAGGAAACAAATTACCACTATAAATGGAGTAAAATCTGAGTCAATTGATAATGAAATCGGTGTTCCACAAGTTTTCATGTCAAGTGACCCAACTTTTGAAATCGATGTCTTCCGATGGATGAAATTTGGACCAAGGTTAGTCCTATTGGATAGTAGCTTAGACAAGATCGGTCAAAAAGTTTCTGAGTTAGAGGGGGTCAAAATTTGACATTTTTGCCAAACAGGTGTTCTTTCTCATCCATGTATCTTATTATCTATTGGTGTTAGCAAAATTTGTCCCTAACAAATTAGATACCTGCATAGAAAAAACATGGATGATACAATCACAATCGCAAACTGTCATTAATTTTTGTGGTTATCATTGTGTCAAACACGTCTTAAGCAACAATATACATATGTTCAGTCATAATGTTTTTAGATAATTTTTGTCTCAAACATACAATCGCAAACTGTCATTAATTTTTGTGGTTATGATTGTGTCAAACACGTCTTAAGCAACAATATATGTTCAGTCATAATGTTTTTAGATAATTTTTTTCAAACATATTATGTTTAGAAGAAAAATGCGCACGATCTTTCAAACCATTTTTCTATATTTCCCAACACTATGCAAAATGTATATTTCAACAGTTTATATGGTTTTTACAATAAAAACAATACAAAATTTAATTTAAAAATTTTATGTTTTATTACAAATGTAATAAATAAGATATAGCATTAATGAAAAATAAAATTAAATACACATATTTATATACATGTGTGTGTGTGTTTTAACTTATAAATATTATATTACATTGTGTGGTATAAATATATCCAAAAAATAAGATTTCTATGTAGCTTTACTTCAGCATGCAATAACGCTTTTCATTATTTTTATCCGTTCATTTAAAACATCTAAAAAAAAGGCAAACACTTACTTACCTTTTATTTCTTTTATCAAATCTACTACATATGTATATAAATATACTGTTGAACAGTTTTTGAAAAATTAAACAATGTGTCAAAATTTATATGCAGGTTTCAATGTTATAGTTTTTTTTTGGCTGCAAGAAAGTCAAAGTTATTGCATATTTAAATATTTTTTATAATTATATTTAAATATCGTACCTGTTTCAATAAACGTATAATAATTTATTTCGTTTGTTTTGCAAGGCAGCATGGCATTTTTCTGCCCGAAGAATGTTTTAATTATTCTGTCATCATTCATGTTTCCTAAATAACTGACGCTCGCGGACGGAGAAAATGTCATTTTCTTTATAAGCACAATCTGTTTTTTTTTGACAATAAATGTTTGCTCCTGAAGAGAATGTGTTTTCAAGAAAACAAAAATTATGGTATTAAACATATCTTTTGTGTTCAACTAATATTATTTTAACTGTATAGTTGAAAATATATATATTATAGTAGCTAACATATCAAATAATTTAATATGTTTAGCTAGATCAGAGTAACTTTTTAGGTGTTATTTAAAAATTTTAAGGACAAAAAACAATTTTTTAAGTTATATTAAGACTATAATTAATTTATGAGGGTAAACATATTAGGCAATTATGAATAAAAATGGTCGAAGTGAGCATTCATTAATCAGGTTTTTTTTTCTGCGTGTAACTATTTTTTCAATCTTTCGAAATTTTTTCTTTTTTTTTAAATTTAAAACTTCTTTTTATTTTTATTTAAGCGGGTATTTTTTTTTTTTTTTTTTTTTTTTTGCTCAAAAGATAGCTTAGTCAAGACGAGGATTTTTCAACTTCCAGCATGTGCACTATTTTGAATTTTTTCCTATTTGTGTGTAAGTGTTTCTAAAACCTTAAAAATAAAACTTATGATGAGAAACTCGATAAATTAACCTTTCCGACGGTATATAACACAATTTCTAAGTCAAGACGAGGATTTTTTAACTTTCAGGATATGCACAATTTTGAATTTTTTCCTATTTGTGTGTAAGTGTTTCTAAAACCTTAAAAATAAAACTTATGCTGAGAAACTCAATAAATTAACCTTTCCAACGGTATATAACATACCTAACTAGCATTTCATACCCTCGATACTGTATACCAACAATATGTTAATCCCAGGACTCAAATCACTTTTTTTATATAGAGATGTTGACAAATTAAATTTTCTTATTTATTTGTATTATTAATTAAATTAACATAAAATAATAATAATTAAAAAAAAGATAAATAATCTAATAAAATTTAATCTTAATCCCTTAAGATCCTTTTATATCATAACTATTTTTACACTTTATTTATGGTAGCTAATGAAGTGTTTGTTTTGCATATTTTCAAATACCCAGTCTTACCTCCTCCCTATTAATTGCCTTTTTTTCTATTGTTTTGACAATCCTATCTTGGCGTAACTACGTTCAGCTGTTGATTTCGTAATGCAGGGCCTACACTTGCATTTTAAACGTGGGTGGAAAAATAGAAGTTAACAGGTAGTTTTTTTTTAATAATATGTTTAAAAGGTCAAAATTTACAGGTGGCTTATCTTTATTATTATTAGTAATATTTGGTTTAAAACGATACTTTATTATTTTTATTATGTAATATGCGGTTTACCCTCAATAAGCCCTTCTTCACCCTAATAAAAAATTAGACACATTCATTAAAATGCACTACCTATATGATCTTAAAAAACTGTTTATTGTCATTCTGAAGACATTCGTAAATCAGTTTGTTTGAAACAGCGTTAAAGCTTAGACGTGTGTTATCAAAAATTATTTTCGGGAATGAAATACATAATATTATTAATTAATTCATTTATTAATGATGTGCTAATAATCCCAATTTTTGAATGAAAACACTGAAGTTTATTGTTGTGGAAAAGCTAGTTTCTATGCGCATTTCGCTGGTTGCTTAGGCCAGCTCGTTTACATAATTCATCTTTACAATGTCTACAGCACCTAAAAAGGCCAAGCTTCAAAGTGATATATGTGCTTCTTTTTGTTTTAATCCCTTTTACAAAAAAATTGACAGATCATCGTATATGCGAAATATTTCCGACGGCTTTTTAAAAAAATTCCTTACGCTGTCAAAACGGTTGAAAATTTGTGGACCATGCAGGAAAGAGCTCGGAAAGTTGAACGAATTACCGGATTTGTATAGTAATGAGCCTTGCGTTGCAGGTATTCCAGATTAAGACAAAAGTAATTCTGAGAATGATGACAGAACTGTTGATGATGATGGTTATTCTAACTTTTGAGTAGAAAGTATACGTTCAAAGAATGAGTGTCAAAACAAATATCATAAGGATGCAGTAGAAGTCCTTGAACAAATAAAAGAGAAATACAACACGTCACAGAGTAGAGCTGAAAGAGTTCAACTTCTTACGCTTGTTCCATCGACACGGAGTTGTGCAAAAATAATGACTGAGTTTGGAACGTCTCAACGAAAAGCTAGAATTGCTAAAAAATTGGTTGCTGAGCATGGGATTATCACACTCCCAAACAAAAAGAAGGGAAAAACTTTAGACTGCGAAACTGAAGCTCTAGGTTCTCAGTTTTATGAACGAGATGATATGAGTCGCTTGATGCAAGGGATGAAAGACTGGGTGTCTGTACGAATCGATGGCAAGAAAGTTCAATTACAAAAGAGAATTGTTCTCTGCAACCTGAATGAGTTATTCGCAACATTTCAAACAGAACACGAGGATGTCAAAATTGGCTTCACAAATGTACCCAACTGAGGCCAAAACACTGCGTTTTGGCAGGAAGCAGCGGAACTCACACAGTATGCGGTTGCATTTACCATGAAAATGTTAAACTGATGTTAAAGGAAATAAACTTAAAGTACTTAGCAGATGATTCACCAGAAGATTTGCACTATTACCCCGATTGCCTTAAATTGACTATGTGTCCTAATGCACCAACTTCTTGCCACATGGGCGAATTTTCAAATTGCCCGGAAACAACATTCAGCAAAGAGAATTTAATTAACTCTTTTGAGCGAGAATGTATTAAGGAGGTCAAATTTTAATCTTGGCTTCAGACTGAAAGATGCACATTGAAAACAATCAATTCAAATGCGCATGATTTTGCGGAAGAAATGTTCAGAGGATTGCTAAATTTAAGAACCCATGACTTTTTAGTCAAAGAGCAGTGGTCATTCTTCAAGGATTTGAAGATACATTTGAAGTCTGGGGAATTCGTTATTTTATTTGATTTCGCAGAGAACTATAAATATGTTCTTCAGGATGCCACACAGGTATTCCACTTCAATAACGACCCAGCAACTATATTTACAGTAGTTATTTACTACATGAAAGATGAAAAACTGGAACACAAAAGTATGGCAATCATATCCGAAGATTTAAAGTTACCCACACACGAGGCAACATTTGTCGAAACATGGTAATGTTTTGACAAATGTTGCTACGTATTTAGGGATGTTTCTGGTTGAAATTCTTGTTACCTTTTTGGTTTCTCAAATATCAAACATTTTTGATATTTTATGTTTCCAAACACAATGTTTCATCGTGTGTGGCGATGTTGACTGTTTTTTCTTTCTCATTCTGTTGAGAGCAGTTGTTGAGTGAGGTGCTTTTGCAACTCTCGGAAAAAAAAATATGAAGAAAGAAATCGGAAAATGGCAACAATTGCAAATTGTGAGAGTTGGAAAACAATTATAATTGAATATAAAATTTTTCCAAATTTATTGGAAATAAAATATGATATGTATACAAAGAAAATAAAAATACGCAAAACTAATGTTTCGTTTTTAGTGTAATCGTCTGTGGTAAAAACTGAAACATAAATAGTTACACGTGTTTTGACAAATGATGCATCGTCTGTGGGTACCATAAAACATGATGCCGTTGCAGTTTATCAATACCAGAAGATAATACTAAATTATCTTAAATCTTAACGTACAGTAGAGAAGGTATACTACGTTTCGGACGGAGATCGTCAACATTTTAAAAACAAAAGTAGCTTCGCAAATCTGATAGCTCATGAAAAAGATTTTGGAATGCCAGCTGAGTGGCATTTTCATCCTACTGCTCATGTTAAAGGAGCATGTGATGGTGTTGGAGCAAAGCTCAAAAGAAATGCAGCGAAGTATAGCCTGCAGAGCTCTCATCAAGATCGCATCTTAGATGCGACTGCTTTATTTCATTGGGCAAAGAATTATTGTACAGAAACTGAAACAGTTTTTAGTAGCAAAGAGGATCATGAGGAAACATTGAAAACACTGAAGAGCAGATTCGATGCTGCGGAAACAACCGATGGCACCGCTCAATACCATGCTTTTATGCCGCTTGTCGATGGAAGAATCAAGTTGAAAAAGTTTCCTGGCGCTACTCAATGCGATTTCTTTCCAAAGCCAAAAAACAAACCACCAGCGAAATCAACAGCTGAACGTAGTAATGCCATGAAAAGATTGGCAAAAAAAAAAGCAGAAAATAAAGGCAATAAATAGGGAGGAGGTAAGGCTGGGTATTTTAAAAGTTGCAAAACTTAAACACTTCATTAACTACAATAAATTAAGTGTGAAAATAGCTATGATATAAAAGGTTCTTATGTGATTAACATTAAATTTTATTAGATTATTTATCTTTTTGTTTTTATTATTATTATTTTATATTAATCCAAATTTTTACTATTTAATTAGGCTTAAGTTCATTAAATTTAATTTTCATTAAATTATTTTTATGAAGAAAGGAATTTTTACAACATGGAAGATTAATTAAAATTGTTATTGATAATTTTCATTCTTGACTGACCTGGGATTCGAAGGTCAGTCAAAAAATTCCTTTCTTCATAAAAATAATTTAATGAAAATTAAATTTAATGAACTTAAGCCTAATTAAATAGTAAAAATTTGGATTAAAAACCATGAATAGTTCAACAAAATAACCACAATACTAATTATTGTTAAAGCTAAGGCACAAGCTCTATGTGTTCATTTGTCCTTCAAGTTGTGCTGAAAAATGTCAACAAGAAAAAAGAAAGACAAAAAACATGATAAACAAAAAATGTACTTTGGACTTCAAGAAGAATTCTTGACAAAAGTACGGAAAAAACAGAAGTAAAGGAAAAACATGTGAGATCAATTAAAAATGGATAATCATTCAATAAGCAAATTTCGATCTACCAAAGGTTAAAATACAATTTGGTTTAAGGATTGATGTTTGACTACTGACGTCAGCAGTCATCGATGGCTGCGAGTGTAAGACGGCAAATCCCTTTGAGAAGACCTAGTGGTTGAGGTCGAAACATGTCAGGGTAACCAGCCGCCTGGGTTCGAATCACACGCCAGCCAGCCTGGCTTCGAATCCCAGGTCAGTCAAGAATGAAAATTATCAATAACAATTTTAATTAATCTTCCATGTTGTAAAAATTCCTTTCTTCATAAAAATAATTTAATGAAAATTAAATTTAATGAACTTAAGCCTAATTAAATAGTAAAAATTTGGATTAAAAACCATGAATAGTTCAACAAAATAACCACAATACTAATTATTTTATATTAATTTAATTATTATTACAAATAAATTTTATTTTATTATTTATTTATTGAATCTTCATATATTAAATATGAACTAACAATAATTAATCAAATCTTATACTTATACTTTATTTTTGTCCTCCAAATGCTAGACGAAAATTGTTCTTCTCACGGTTTCTGTACACATATGTAGATGTTTAGCGGTCTTCTTGTCGGATGAGTCCTGCAGTATTTCTCTTCCTTAATCTAGAGTGGCCGCTGTCATTTAAAATATTTCGAGCCAGTGGATTTGGGTGCGACTCAAGCCTTTTTAAATATTTTACTGCCTACTTCGTAATAAGAGTTTTACTAATGGCACATTGAGGTCCTTGTGAATATTTGAGTTTTTAACATACCAGGGAGCGACTGTGATTATTCGAAGAAGTTTATTTTGGCGCCTTTAAATTTTTTCGATATTTGAGGCAGAGGCAGTGCCCCATAGCTGAATACCGTGGCACCAGATTGGCTTTAATATAGAGTTGTAAAGTAGATTTTGCAATCGAGGCTAAGAACAGAATTTCTTCCAATAAGCCGATAAATCTGAATTGCTTTTAGTTTCATTTGTGTTAGTTTTGCTTCTATATGGCATTTCCATGTTAAACGCCGATCTAGATGAATATCGAGATGTTTTACATGCGATTGTTGGGGCACTAATTGATTATTGATTTTAATAGGGGGACATGACTCCCGACGCAAGGTGAATGTTATATGTACGCATTTTTGCTCATTTACCTTTATCCTCCATTGTTTTAACCCCTTTTTCAGCTCAAATATATGATTCTGCAAGTAACGAGATGCTTCATGACAGTTTTCGTGTACGCTTAAAAAAGCTGTATCATCAGCGAATGTTGAAGTTAGGGTGTGGTTATTTGTTGGCATGTCTGAGGTATATATTAAGTATAACAGTGTGGCCCATGATGCTTCCATGAGGGACCCCAGCGTCAATTGTCTGAGGAGAAGTTAAAAAAGCCCCTTCTTTAATACTAAACTTTTGACCGACTAAGTAACTTTCTAACAGCTTGTGTGTGTTTACTGGTAAGTATAGCTTCAATTTATGTAATAATCCATCATGCCAGACTTTATCAAAAGCTTGAGAAACATCGATGAAGAGGGCGGAACCATATTTTTTTTCAAAGGCTTTTCTTATGGCATTTACTATACGATGGGTTTGTTCAATTATCCTATGTTCTCTTCTAAAGCCGAATTGATGGTTAGGAACACATCTATTTATATTTAAAATTGGGGCTAATTTTGACACTAACAGCTTCTCAAACAGCTTTGATATATTAGACAATAAGCTTATAGGTCTATTAGAATCAACTTTTGTAGGATCCTTTCCTGGTTTAGGTATCAGGGTAACTAAGGATACTTTCCATTCTTGAGGGTAGTATTGAAGGCGTAAAATAGCATTAAAAATAAAAAGAATAATTTTCTTCGCTATACTTGGTAGCTCCAAAAGCATTTTGTTACTGATCTTATCCAAATCAGGGGCTTTCTTGGGGTTAAAATCATGAATGGCCTTTTCGATTTCTCTTATCTCAAATCTTAGTGGAACAGCTGCTCTAACAGCAACAGGTGGTAACTCGACCGCAATATCGAGAGATGTATGAGGGGTAAATACGGGTTTCAAATGATTAACAAATAGATTTCCTTTTTCTTTATCATTTCGTGCCCAACTTCCATTTAAGTTTCTTAATGGTGGTTTAGTGATAATTGGTCTTTTAAGATTTCTAGCTGCACGCCATAATGAATAGTCTGATTGAGAAGTTGCATCGAGTTCCTCAAAGGATGCTGTTTTTTGGGACTGCAGTAACTTTCTTAGCCTTTTTGTACACTCTTTTAGTAAATTCTTAAGTTGAGGGGATCTATGCAATTGCCACTCTCTTCGAGCTCTCATTTTTTCAGTCAAGAGACGCTCAACATCTGTAGAATATATTTTAATATTTGTAATTTTTTTGGGGGTTACGCTTGAATATTGAACAGTTAGTTTTAGATAACTGTCAAAATTTAAAATAGAAAGATTCACATGCTACGGTGTACTAAGCGGAATAATTTCAGTGCAATGGGTACTGAGATATTCTTTATATTTTTACCAATTTATTTGTGTTGCCGACGTCACTAAGTAACCAGACGGAGCTACAATTCTATTAGGGTTTGTTATAGTAAAAATTGTGGGTGTGTGATCAGAAGATAATTCGAAGGAAGCTTCAACATAAATCGTATCTGCGGGGATGTTTTTAACCACTCCAAAATCTATGACATCTGAAACTTTTTGCTGATCATTTGGCCAATATGTTGGTTGTCCGCTCGCGACCACATTTAGATCCATTTTACAAATTGTGTTAAGTAAAACACGACCCTTAGGTGTAATAAGTCGTGACCCCCAGAAAGTGTGTCGAGCGTTATAATCGCCAGCAGCCAGGAAGCAGGGTCCTAATGATTTGAAATATTTATTATATTGGCTTTCTGATATAGGAAATCTAGGGGGGGAGTATAAAGATGAAATTACTAGGTTTCGATTTAATTCCTCAAAGCAAATGTTCGTTGCTTGGAGATAGTCTTCACGATGATCACACATTAAGTAGTGTTTTACTCGGTTTTTAATCAAAATGGCAGAACCTCCACAAGCTCTACCTCGAGGGTCCTTGGTATCATATACTATATAACCATTGATTTTAAACGTATTTCTTGAGGTCAGATGAGTTTCAGAAACCATCATAACATCAATTTATTTATTTTTAAGGAAGTATTCTAGTTCATTTTTATGTTGGCGGATGCCGTTTGCGTTCCAAAAGCAAATTTTTAAACAGTTCATGGCTTGTTTAGTACAGCTTGCAATAACATCGATTGCATTCTTAACATTTCTTGCATCATGTTACCCATTGTGTTAGTAAAATTGTTCACTGTTCTTGCACTAATGTTTCCATGGTCTTTTCTAGCTGAGTTGAATTAGAAATGGGAACTTCGTCATTATTTGGTACATCACCTTGCAGTGTCTTAGGAATAGATTTTAAGACATTATCGTACGAGGTTCTGTTATTATTTGGCTGCGGTATCTGGACGCCGCACAGTGGCGCCCGTAGAGCAAGCGAGGTTGCAAAAATCAAAATTTTCATGAATGCCGACGAAGTTTTGAATAAACCCATGTTATAGGAAACTTTTCAACGATTTCAAATATGCCACTCTTAATAATATCACATTTTTAGTTTAGAAGATATAACCGTTCAAAGTTGACCGACTTTCGGTTTTCAAAAAAACACACAATTTTTAGTCAATTTGTTGCGATTTCAGGTGTAATATCACGAAAAATAGGTAACGAATCGCCTTATTTTTTGTTTGTGTTGATTGATGTATTTATTAAATGTATAATGATAAAAAAAAATTAACTGTTTGCTTTGTGTTTCTCCTGGTAAATCACTATTTAAAAACTATCCGCTTTTTCACTATTTTTCAACTTTGACGGAAAATAAAAAAAAACTATATTTTTCTATATTTGCCATATTTGCAAAACCCGTTCTTTGATTATTTCTTTACATAATTCAAAAGGTTTTATCTGCCCGTACGTGCCCGTTTGGCTTCTAGAGGTAAAAAAGTTTAAAAAGACATGGTTGCAGATATTGTATGGCGTCCATCCCTTATATGTTTTGACTGACAGTAGTTTGATCTAATAGTTTGAAAAAAACTACTCATTGAAATTAGCAGGTACGTACCTCACATAAACAATACTTTGGCGTACAAATGGTCAGGAACAATATTGACTTATGGTCCCTACAGGTAGGCACAAATCTTATTTGGACACGTGCATAATATCAAAATTGCATTATTCAGCCTAAATCCATATGTATGCAGGGAACAGGTAAATTTTTAGGCATGGTAGCATAAGCCTATATATTGCAAAATAAGCATAATGCCTGGATTAGTCTACGCCTGAAAGTTGGCGCAACAATTACTTAAACCATTAAACAATTTAAGTACTGAAAACATGGCGTTGAACAATTTAAAATTATTTGAACTGTTTAGAAAGTCAACCACACCAAAGTTTTTCACGGAAGTGATAATTCTTCCTGAGAACTTGACATTGATCAGCAAATGGGGCTGCGATGGATCATCCGGACAAAGCGTTTATAAGCAAAGGATATCTTCCGATGACGCTACAATATCGGACGGAAATATGTTTATGGCATCTGTTGTTCCTTTGCGGCTAAAATCGTATGATTCCCTACACTGGAAAAATCCACGTCCGTCATCAGTGCATTATTGCCGACCAATAATGTTTCAGTTTGCAAGGGAATCGGCAGAACTCATAAGGACTACGGTGAAGGACATTGAAGAACAAATAAGCAAGATTAAGCCTACAAAGCTGCAAATTGGAGAAGGAAAATATATTGAATGCAATTACGAGTTCCACCTGACCATGGTTGACGGAAAAGTCGTAAACGAACTGACAGGAACAACCTCAACAATGTCATGCCCGATTTGCAAAAAGAGCCAGAAGAACTTTTTTCAATTCAATTCAATTTATTTCATATATAATATGTTACATCTCAATTTTATATAATTAGTTGTAAAGAGTTTAAGATTAGTATCTTTTTCTGCTTAATTATAATATATTTCAATTAGTTATCATATACATATATATAGACAGAATTATATTGGAGGTACAAATTTAGCAAAAACCTATTTAAACCCCTTTTTTCGTTTTATTTTTATATTTTTTTTATCGATTTTATATTATTATTTGTCAGAAGATCTTTGGTAATTTAAACGATTCTACAAATGAGGAGAATTACGAATATGGAATGTCACCATTGCACGCAAGGATAAGGTGTATGGAATTCTTGCTAAAACTGGTATATACCCTACCACAAGAGGAGGAAAACTTCGATGAAAATACATCAATAAAGGATAAGGAAAAGATCAGAAAGAAGCAAATACAGGATGCTTTTTTTAAACAAGTTGGACTAAAAGTAGACTGTCCCAAGCACGGATACGGTAACTCAAACGATGGAAACACTTCTAGGAGATTTTTTGAAAATGATGAGGCAGTAACTAGAATCATTGGAATTGACAATCAAATCGTGAAAAGATTGGGAACGATCTTGGATGTTTTAAACTGCAAAGAAAATGTCAATTCTACAAAATATGGAGAATATGCGTCGAAAACTGCATCATTTTTAGCAGAAATGTATCCACAGAAGAAATTGACCCCGACCGTCCATAAAATATTGGCGCATGGCAAAGATATAATTGAGTACCAGTCTTTGCCAATTGGAGAGCTTTCTGAAGAAGCACAGGAGTCTCTTAACAAATTTTATAAAAAATATAGAATGTAGAACACATTTAAAGCATCAAGGGTAAGGCAAAATAAGGACCTCTTCAACATGTTGGCAGCATCTTCCGATCCACTTATTTCTTCCCTGCGGCATGTGAAGTCACGAATAGAGTTACAAAATAATTATAGTTTTTTTGTTGGGTAATAATTTAAAACATAAAACCCTTAAGAAAAAAAATAAAAACAATCTAAAAATGTAAAAATAATTTTTTTTAGTTACCATAAAATGGATTTTTCTACTAATTTTAACTTTGATAACCCATAAGTAGGCCCCTACAAAGCGTAGCACCCTTTCCAAACGCTCATTTCATAGGCTGAACAGTTATCTATCATATGCTGTTTAAACTGTTCAATTATCTTATTCAGTTCAAAAGATATGATTTTTGCAACGAAAAAGCTCAAATGGCGCCACTGTGCGCCGTACGTCTTTTCTTGATTAGTTGCCTACGTTTGAGGGGGATTAAGTTTCTGTCCAACAAAACGTTTGACAATCGAATATACCGGGCATCCTTGATAGTTGGCAGTGTGATTACCACCAAAGTTGCTACATTTTTTTACATTAGGGTAATTTTTTGACTTATCGCACAGGACGGTATCATGTAATTCTCCACATACGACGCAAACAGGGGGTTAATAGCAGTATGCCGGGACCATTTCTTTTGTGCGGCCTTCTATTGTGATTTTTATGTACAGGATGTATTTTAAACTATAAATGGGATACGTTTAATTTTTTTAACCTAAAGGTCGCCGGACTCTAACTCCACTCAAAATAGTGGTTGGGGATTTTTTTCTCTATTTTTTTTTTTTTTTTATAAAATTGTTTTATTTGCAATCTATTTTACAATCAAAATAATAAGCAAATTTCATGACTTTTAAATAACATACATTGAATTTTCCTTAAAACTCAAAAAAAAAAATTAAATTTTACTTGTGTAATTTAAATAGGATTTGACAAATTAAATTTTTTTATATTTTCGGAAGGGAAGGTTAAGAACATGAAGCCTTTTAAGTCTCTGGATTTCATTGCTATCATCTAATAGGTTTATTGCTAACACATTGAAGTGATTACTTAGTCTATTGAGGTATCTTTCACTGAAGTTATTGATCTAACCTTTTACTATTAAAATTCGAAGATCTCTGTGTATGTTTTTGTTGCTGATAAACCATGGCGCATTTGTTAAAAGTCTGAGTGTTTTTGACTGGTATCTCTTTAATATCTCAACGTTCGAATTACTTGCAGTTCCACAAAGTTGGATGCCGTATGTCCATTAAGGTTTTAGTATTGTTTTATAACAGAACCTTATTTTCCAAGTTTAATCTTGGGCCCAATAACCAAAACATTTTTCTTGTTTTTAATTTAAGTTGCTCACGTTTCTTTTTGACATGCTCTTTCCAAGTAAGTCTTCGATCAAGATGAAGGCCTAAATATTTTACAGTGTTACAGCTAGGTATAGCTGTGCCATTTAAGTAAACAGGCGACTATCATTCTTTCTTAGCGTAAATGTTACATGAACGGACTTTGTGTTATTAACTTTAATATTCCATTTTTAAAGCCAATCTTGAAGAAGATTCAATTGATTTTGTAGCATCTCGGAAGCTATTAACGGTGATTCGTTTGCATACGTTGCAGTAGTTATATTTTCAATTGTTGGCATATCTGCTGTAAGAATTGTGTACAATACTGGTCCCAGGACACTACATTGTGGAATACCCGATTAAATATAACCAAAACTTGAATTATTTTCATTTATGACAAAGAAGGATCTGTCTTGAATACATGTTTTTAGTACCAAATAAAATTGGGCTGGGATGAGGTTTTTAATTTATACAGGAGTCCACTGTGCCAGACTCTGTCAAAAGCCTGTTGAACATCTAAAAATTAGGCAGAAATACAATTTCTTTCTAAGGCGTATGAAATATTATTGACAATCCTATGACACTGTTCTGGTGTTCCATGTATATGCCTAAACCCGAACTGATAATAAGGTATAAAAGATTTTAAAACCTTAGAATCGATAATATCGTAACCAGGAGTTTTGTTATTATTCAACAATTCAATTGCTATTCCTACTTCGGCTGGGGATATTGGTTTAATAGGACGATCCATTTGACAAGGAACATCTAAAACGTTCTCAATATCAGCCCTTACAATGGGATTTTTTAAAATAAATGGGTTAAATGTTATTTCTAAGTGTTCCTTAAAAGCATTGGCATTGCTAATGTCTGATCTACACCACTCACTGCTTAAATTTGTTATTGGACGTTTTAAATATTTAGTTGCATTCCACAGTTTATAATCGTAATCATTAGTTACCGCATCCAAATTTTTTAAATAATTGTTTAATAATTTTTATAAAATTTGTTTTATCTAATATGCTTTTAGTGCTTTGATATATTCTCCTTAATCGTCTCCTATTTGCAATTAGCTCTCTAATTTCAGTCGATAGACGAAAATTATTACCATTTATTTGCTGCTGCTGTGTGCAGAAGCTATAAATGCTGCTTCATGGATCAAATTGGTAAATGTTTCAATGGTATTCTCCAAGTGATAGCCATCTTTAATTTGTAAATTAAGAATTATATGTTCTTCTCTTCAGGATGCAAACTGTTGCATATCTGTTCTAGAAGTAAGTACTTTAAGATTCTTTGTTAAAGTTTGAATAAATAAGTTGAGCGTTAAAACTACAGGACAGTGATCTGAGCTTAAGTCAGCACAGTCAATTATATTCATAGATGTCCTTGCTATACCTTTATAAACAAAGAAATCCAGAAGATCAGGTATTTTCTATGGATCACTGGGCCAATATGTGGGACTACCTGTAGATAATACAGAATAATTATTTTTGCAAATGCATTTATATAATTCACTTCCCTTTGGATTCATCAAACGAGATCCCCACCAAGGATGTTTTGCATTATAATCCCCTCCAACAATAAATTTTGCACCAAGCTATTCAAAAAAGTTTTCATATTCTGTACACGTAACATTATGTCTTTTGGGGGGAAATAAATGGAAAAAATACTGATTTCATTATTATCGCATGTTATTTTTACACCAGCCGCTTGCAAAAAAGTTTCTTCAACTGGAGAAAGTATTTCATATTTAATATTAGATTTTATCAAAATAGCGGCACCAGCCATTTTTTCAAGTCTCTCCAAACGACTGTTTTCATTTACATTAGATGCTTTAACAGCATCTGCAAACGCTACATTAAATTTATTATTAATGGGCTCACTGTTATTAAAATTACCTAATTGCGGATATTCAATAGGATTCGTGTTAACATAATTGGTTTGAGTATTTGCGTATTGTCTTTGTCTATTAGTTCTGTTTACAACAAGATTTTGATAAACTCTACACCCTTTGTAATTGGCAGTATGGTTTAACATACAATGAACGAAACGAGGTGGAGTTTCCGTGTTTTTTTTACACTCTACGGTTGGGTGATCCATGCCGCACTTAACACATATGTACGGTTTTTTACAGTATGTTTTCGTATGTGCAAATTGTTGACATCGATGGCATTGTACCAGTTCGTTGGTCCTACGTGGTGGTTCTATTTTAATTAGAGCATGGTTTATGTATTTTACGTCATAAATAGTTTTATTTTTGGGGTCTGGATCCAAGTCCACATAAAATATGTGTAACATTTTTTATTTTGAAGCCCTATTCTTCTAAAATTTTGTTTTTTCGTCTGGGTCCACGCATGAGTCAATGCCCTTAATCACAACCTGAAGACCTTTACTGCTTTTCAGTTGGTATTTATAGAAGCTTTTTTTAAGTGCTTCAAACTTATTAATTATTTTACGAAAATCATTCTCATGTTTAACCTGTATTTTTATCTCGTTTATATTACTACGCTTGATTGCAGCTACGTTAAACGAATTTTCACCTATCACCGAGATTATACTTTTTATTAGCTCACTTGAGTTTTGCTCCCTAAGATATATCGGGGGTGGCTTCGAAGATTTTATGATGTTAGGTGTTTCAGAGGATTCATCCTCCAGAATTGCAAAAAGATTTTGTGAATTTATTTTATCAAAAGATGGAACTTTCGAGGCCGAGGCTACAGCTGAAGAAGTAGGGCTGCGACCCCGTTTGAGCACTGTTATATACCTGTCCATACCAACTTGCACTTGTGGCTTTTGACAACTTTTTACTTATGTGTTTTCCATTGCGCCTGTGTTTGAGTTCATGGTATCATTTCCTATTAGGATTGTCTATGCAGTGGTAGCACTTGCAGGCGTTGGTTTTGCCGTTAGGTAGTTCCTATTGTTTTCTGTTTACATTAAGTTTCTATTTACATTGCTTTCGTTAGCATGAAGCTCATTTAGTTTTGTTGTTGTTTTATTTTTATTACTCATACAGAGAGTTTTTTTTGTTTTTTTACACCGTTTTTTTAATTTTTTTTTGTTACAAATAAATAAAAAAAATTTAATTTGTCAACATCTCTATAAAAAAACTGATTTTATTCGTGGGATTAACATATTGTGGGTATTAGAGTATCGAAGGTGTTCAAATAATCCTTGAACATGAATTTAAATAGTGGATAAGGAATAAAATACATTTAATCTACAGTTAATAAGTTAAGCCTAAGTAAACAAACATTAATGTTTTTCCCACTATTGATTTAGGTAGAAAACATTAATGTTTGCTTACTACTAACGATGTTAGTAAACAAAACTTCATATACTTTCCACTGATTACTTAATAAGTAAACAAACAAACATAATTACCAACATCTGCAGTAATGATGTTGGTTTTCCCAAATTGTAATAGATAATTAGGGTTACAGGTTAAATGTGTAATAAAACATACCCATGTGCGTTGACACATGCAGGTAACCAACCTTTATTATTACTTCCTACATTAGTTTAAGATTTGTTAAGTTAGCTCTTAAGGTTTTAAATTTGCAAGCATTCAACGACAATTGTTTAAATTATTTAAGCAGTTTTTACATGGTCCTTCGAAAAAAAAAAAAAGAAACAGTGACTATAAATATTATTATTCAAATAAATATAAGATAGAAGCGTAAGTCATTGCTGAAACATCGACTATTAAAAAAATATATAGAAGCGTTAGTCGTGGCTGAAACAGCGACTATTAAAAAATATATATAGAAGCGTTAGTCGTGGCTTAAACTGCGACAATCGAAAAAAAAACTTTAAAAAGCCAAAGATAACAATTATATGAATCGCAAAAAGAAATAAGCGATGAGATTGCTATCATTCTAACAAAATTGGAAGGCAGTTCAGTAAGGAGTTCAACAATCAATCAATATCAAAAACGGATTGAGAGCTTAGAAGCTAAATTCAAAGGCAATGACGATAAACTTCTCAAATTAGGGAAGACGTCAGAAGACTATTTTGAGAAAAAAATATTTTGAAATGGTAACAGAAATGATTGATCGATGCAAAATAGCAATGCCAAGGGAAATACAGGTTCCTGAGGAAGATACATCATCAATAACACGAGGAGAGATAAAAACAATGATTTAACAATTGCTTGATGCCCAGAGAACAGCGAAAAAATTTCCGCAATTTGAACAGGAGTCAGAAAACTATTCAAGCAAAGTTAAAGAGATCCCAGAAGAAAAAATAAAATCAAATTGGCTCATACATTTCCGAAAAGAAATACAAAAATTGGAAGAATCTTTTTGGATGTTGGTGAGGCAAATA
Organism: Pollenia amentaria; assembly: GCA_943735925.1. Lineage (NCBI taxonomy): Eukaryota > Metazoa > Arthropoda > Insecta > Diptera > Polleniidae > Pollenia > Pollenia amentaria. The sequence goes on from OX031010.1 coordinate 76,344,602, forward strand.
TTTTTATATTAGAGCACAAAAAAGTGTCTGGGAAAAGAAAATGTTGAACATAAAAAGCATATACCATGACTTAATAATCAATCACAATGTAGACGAAGACGTGGAAGAAGAATGGGAGCTGATTGAAAAACAATATGAAGAAGCCTTAAACGTATTATTGAGAAAAATATATACATTAAAAGAAGAAAGAAAGCCAGTGGTATTAGAAGCAATAAGAATACCGAATTTTAATGGTGACATTGAGGAGTGGCTATCGTTCGAAAATATGTATAGTCTATTTGTTCATTTAAGTAATCTTCCAGCTGTGGAAAAGTTGGTAAGGCTAAAAAACCAAGTAAGAGGGGAAGCATTAAAGATAATTCAAAATCTTCAGATTACTGAAAGAAATTATCACATATCCTGGGAAATTTTAGGCCAACGATATAATAACAAATGAATATTGTTCACAAAGTTAGTAGATAAAATACTAGACCAACCAAACACAAACATAAGTCCAGCGAGTTCCCTAAGAAATTTGCTAAATATTACAAATGAAAGTATGCAAGCATTAAAGGCAATGGGAGTTCAGTTAGATGAAGCTGATCCTATTATTGCCAGAATTATGTTGAAGAAACTAGACAAAGATGGGGTAGTGTTATATGAGCAAAGCACTAAAAAATCTAAAGATATACAAAAGTTAAGCGATGTAATGAATTTCATTGAACGACAATGTGAAGCGTTAGAAGCATCTACAAGTAAGAAGCATAGCAACAATTCCAGTTACGACAAAAAACATCAAGACAGGACAACAATGCTGTCAACGGGAACTGGATACTGTAACTACTGTAAGAAGACTAATCACAAAATGTGGGAATGTACTAAATTCATAAACTTAACAGTCGAGGGTAGAAATACTTGATTAAGAAACGCTAAGATTTGCAAAGTATGTCTAAGCCACATAATGGAGAAAAGATGTTTCCAGAAAACTAAGTGCGAAAAGTGTTGAAAAATGCACCACAATATTTTGCATATTAATAACGATGAATCAGCAAAAAAAAGTCTTAAGAACAAAGATCAAACTCAATGAACACAAAAGTCCAGTAGACGTTCTGCTTGCTTCAGTGCAAGTCAAGGTTAAGTCGAGTAATGGGGAACTGATACTGTTAAGAGGATTAATTGATCAAGGTTCACAAGTTACCACCGTGTCAGAGGAAGCGGCTCAAATATTAGCGCTACCACGGATGAGAAGTACGACGGAAATTTATGGTTTTGGAGGCGCAATGGTTAGTATAGCCAAAGCTTAGACAAAATTAATAAAAAAAAACCAAGATTTTTAAGTGATCAAGTAGTGGAAGTTGATGCTCTAATTTTACCACAACTTCCCGGGGCACAACCAAGCCAATCATTTAAATTTAACGCAAGCGAGTGGGACAATTATGTGTTAGCAGATCCAGCACTGAATAAATCGAATCGGATAGATATTGTTATTGGAGTGGACATAATAACAAGTATAATAGAAGAAGGTGTATTCAAGAAGGATGGACTGTTGGCACTATCTTTGGATGGATTTTATCTGGTATCATAAATAAAAAAAAATTGTTCAGGGAAAGCATTGGTAGCTACATCAAATTTAGAGCGGTTCGGGAAGCTCGAAGAAGTAACCTGCAATGCTACTCAAAACGAAGAAGATAAAGAATGCCATGATCTATTCGATGAAACTACTGAAGTAGATGTTGATAATAACTAAAGAAAAAAAGATACTCGTCACAACATTTATCTATCAGCGAATTGCAGACAGCAGAAAAAAAGATATTAAGATGTCATCAAGAAGTAGAGTTTTCGGAAGAGATGATAAGCATGAAAGAAAATGGAGCAGTGAGTAAAACCAGTAAGATATTAAGCTTGTTTCCTTTTATGGACGCAGATGGTTTGCTTCAAATGGGCGGCAGATTGCAAAACGCAAAATTACCATACGATCAGCAATACCCAATAATAATGAAGAAATCTTTTTTGACATCACTCCTGGTTAAAAGAGCTCATATGTCAACGTTGCACGGAGGAAACCGGCTGGTTGAAGCAGCATTAAACAAAAGATACTGGATTCTTATCATAAAGAGTTGCATTAAGAAATATATAAGAAGCTGTGCCAGATGCATTCGCTATGGTCAAAAAGTATCAGAGCAGCTAATGAGAAGTTAACCTGCGCCCCGAGTAACAATGTCTGCTCCATTACAGCATGTCGGTGTAGATTACGCTGGTCCTGTTCAACTTAGATGTTCGAAAGGAAGGGGTAAAAGGTCATTCAAAGGCTACATAACGGTGTTTGTATGTATGGCAACGAAGACTATTCATAGAGGTTGTCATCGATTTGACATCAGAAGCATTTCTGGCTGCTCTAAGGAGATTTTTTGGAAGAAGAGAAGTAAGATCCGATATCTTTTCTGATAATGGAACAAATTTTATTGGTGCAAATAGGATATTAGATAGAGAGCTTAAAACCGCAATACGCAATAACGAGACAATAATTCCTGTACTTGAGTCAGAAAAAATTCGAAGGCATTTTATTCCTCCTGCGGCTCCTCACATTGGAGGAATATGGGAGGCAGGAGTAAAATCAGTAAAGTTTCATTTGAAAAGAACGATTGGGGAAACTAAATTAACCTATGAAGAAATGAGTACTCTGTTAGTTCAAATTGAGGCTGTATTGAACTTTAGACCTCTAGTTGGGCTTAATACTAATGATGTTAGCCAAATAGATGTATTAACTCCCGGTAATTTTTTGATAGGAAGGGCTTTAAATGATTGGCCTGAACATATTGAAGAGACAAGTATAAGTTCACTGGATAGATGGAAGTTAATCCAGAAGCTCAGGAAAGATTTTTGGCTAAGATGGATCTCGCTACTCTTCAACAACGTTGCAAGTGGAAGTTTCCTACAGAAAACCTGAAGGAAGGTACTGTGGTACTTATCAAAGATGAAAATACTAGTCCAGCAAAGACGGAAAAGTGAGGGTTGTCACGTTGAAATTGTCAAATGGTATGCTTAAAAGATTCGTTAATAAACTTATTCCTTTAATTAGTATCGAGGAGAAGCCAACTAAAAATCATGCAGTAAAAGCATGCTTAGCAGAGGTAAAGACTACAGACAAGAAGCACCAGAACTGGGTCAAGATATTGCCATTAGTGCTATTGCTATTTTCATCGCTGATGAAACCATTTAGAAGTCTGCAAACTGAACTTAACGATATTTAATCAATTAAAGAGCTTTCGCCAAATACCGCTATTTACCTTGATAATGTTGGACAGATAAATTACATCAGTTCAAAGTGGAATCTCGTGATATATTACGACTTATCTTTGTGCTTCGAAGAGCTTTCTATAATTGGGAAGCTTATATCAAAAACTAAAAACGTGTGCCCAGAGTTAGAAGTGTATGAATAATCATGTAAAATGGTCGTGTCTGCAGTTGAAAGACGAAATAGTCTGCTCATGCAAAATAACGAGTTGTTCGTCAGTGAATCCCGGAAAGAGAGAGCTCCTTTTGAGTTTGTTGGTTCAATATACCATATTCTTTTTGGAATGATGGACGCAGATGATCGTAACGAAATGGAGGAAAATATGAAGAACATTTTTAGTAATCAACAAGATCTGAACGAACTAATAAAAAAACAAATATCCATAATTGATTCAACATTGAATATTTTAAAGAAAACAACAAATAATGTAAACGAGAATTTCAAAAAGATGTATAATCAGCTGGAAAATATATACAAAGGAATCGAAAAGGGAAGCAAGAAGGATCAAATGACGATATTTTTTCGGTTTTGTCAATGCAGCTAAACCTAATGGTTGATGAATGCCATGGAATACAATCCTTGGTGATTAATATATTGATTAACGCTAACCATGGACACATAAACACCAATTTACTGACACCATCCCAGCTACATAAAGAACTAGCAAAAATAGAAAAAGTAATGCCAAAAAATCTTGAGCTACCTGGAAAAGCAACCGGTACCGAACTAAAAGAAGCTTACCATGGAATGAAAGCAAAAGTTATTATAATTGAAAGGCAGTTAATGGTTCAGGTCGAAATTCCTTTGTTTCAAGCAGGGAACTCTGAACTATATGAGCCAATCAAACTTCCAATGCAAATAAATAATACTGTAGTACTACCAAGGACGCGTTTATAGTATATAATTTGCTACAAATATGTATCATCTATTGTTACAAGCCAAATTAAACAAATGTGACACAAATCTACAGAATCAATATAACTGTATTGAAAACATGCCTTGGAAACCAGCTATAGAACGCTCTTGTGAAGTATCGGCATTGAAGCCATCTCGGGTTGCAGAATGCATATTTGAAGCAATTCCAAGAAAAGGAATTTGGAAGAAGTTGTCATCAGAGAACAAATGGATATTTACAGTTTTCGATAGCATGATATTAACCCTGGATTGCGGTCAAGGTAAAAGAAGATGGGAAACATTGCCAATGACGGGTATATTGGAATTATCATATGGATGTACAGCAACATACGAAGGTTTATCTATAACCACGGAACAAAAATTAAGATCAGTAGTAAAGTCATCAATTCAAGCGTCATCATGGAAGGTAGATCCAGAAAAAATACAACACCATTTAATAAAGCCTTTTTATTCAACGATGATAAATAATATTGACGACATCAATAATCTTAAAAATGAGGTAAATAATGTCAAAGACAACAGTATTATGCATTAAACACATTCGAGACAGCAGGCAACACGAAGGCACGACTACAAATGCTGCAGGCTGCAATTGTAGTCGCGTAATCAGCTACTGAATTATTTTGAAGACGACAGCTACAATTGAAAAAATATAAACAGCTGTGTTTTTTATTATGTATTTACATTTCAGTGGTGCCACTATCATTTTTAATTTTTATAAATTTAACAACATGCATAATTGCAGACTCGTACACAAACTTAATTTAAGCCTACAAAAATATAAATACTTATTTATGATAAATGAATTTATTAAAAAACATTTAAAATATTTTAATATTATTTTTTTTGGAACTCATGAAGAATATCATCTTCATGTCAGGTTGAATAAAAAAATCATAATATACAGAATAATCGCGAAAAAGTAAACTGAAATGTCCTAAGGGTTGTTAACTTTTTCGTCTTATTTATTAACTTTTCTAAATTGTAAATAATGCAATAATAAACATATGTACCTATATTTTTTCAATGGCTTAGTTTTCATCTGTACAAAAGAGAAATTTAGATCTAATTTGTACCGGCTACAATTTATAATTAATAATTATACAATCAGTCATGTATTATGTGTTAGGTGCTACATATGACGTTTGTCCGAAAATTAGTTCTTCAAAAATTTGCAAATAGCGAATTCTGGGTATTTTCTAAACATTTGCCAGCCATCCATTACTGACATTATTGTCTTTTCGGGTTGCAGTTACACGAACTCGCGCTTAGCTATTGATATTGAAATTAGAACAGTGATTGCGCAATTAAGTTTTCGATGCTTCAAGAAAACAGTTGTACAAACTTGCTTTAAGATCGGCATATTTTGGTCTATAAAATGTTTTCCTTTATGCTTTTTCCTATGTATTCTTCAAAGCCTCGAAAATTTTGTGACGTTTCGTTTTTATTTTTGAGATGGCAACTTCAGATATACAACGCCGATAGTTTTTCTTTAATGTATTTCTCAATTTTGTTTAAACTCTCAACTTTCAGCTTAAAATTTAATCTAATTTGTTATCGTTTGTACAAATCAGTACTTTTACTAATACGATCTGAAAAGTTAACTTAGAGTTAACGTTTAGAGCGGCACAGAAGCGTTAAAATTTGTTTAACTTGACCGCAAGATTACTGTATCGCGATTCTACTGTAATTTTTTGGTTCAACGCATTAAGTTTATGGATTATAGGTCGTAAAGGTTTCAGATCACTTTATCAATAGTATAGGAAGAGAAATATAATCTGAATCTTTAAAGTGTTGGTATCATAATAAAGTTTCGAAACACATTTTATATGATGTATTAAATATACCGATTTATTAACCCCTTAAGATGATTTATTTTAAAAATTTGTCGATATGTATAATAATATCACTGTGCAAGAAATTGACACTTTTTTTTCGCTACTCTTTTCCGTATTAAAAGTAGCAGTGGACAAGCTGGCACCTGGCGTTTTAACATAATTCGGGTACGCTGAATCTAGTGGTGCCCGCGGTTTTTTAAGATTGGCTCTGGTTTTCAAAATATACCGTTATTTCAAAAATGGAGGAGGTTGCACAACATATGTTCGCGTAACTCAAAAACGCTTTAGCTTATTGAAAAAATTAAAAAAAATTCCGCAATAAAATTTCCTTTAAGAAAGTTAAAACTCTTTTCTAATATCCGCAGTCGTTTTAGAAATATAACTTTTTTTTTGAAAAAAAAAAATAATTTTTTTAACAAAATTTCGAAATATTGGAAAATGTAGCTATGCTTCTAAAAACAATCCATAAATGATTAAAATCTGTTTGCAACTTTTGATTTTATTCACAAAAGTCGACAAATTTTAATTAAAAAACGCTTTTTGTCTCTTTGTTCGAAAGCTGCCTCGCAACTGATTTGGGCCTTTTTCACACGTCGACTTTTGTGAATAAAATCCAAAGTTGCAAACAGATTTTAATCATTTATGGCTTTTTTTGTTTGGAATTTCGTTTTTTATACGTTTAAAATTAGAATCATAGCTACATTTTCCAATATTTTATGAATTTTTAAAAAACAAAAATTTCGAAATTTTGTTAAAAAAAATTATTTTTTTTTCCAAAAAAAAGTTATATTTCTAAAACGAATGCGAATATTATTTTCTTAAAGGAAATTTTATTGCGGAATTTCGGTTTTTAAGTTTTTTCAATAAGCTGAAGCGTTTTTGAGTTACGCGAACGTATGTTGTGCAACCTCCTCCATTTTTGAAATAACGGTATATCTCGAAAACCAGAGCCAATCTTAAAAAACCGCGGGCACCACTGGATTCAGCGTATCCGAATTATGTTAAAACGCCAGGTGCCCGGCTTGTCTGTTTTTTCAACTAGCGTAGTGTATTTAATCAAATATGATATGTTATAGAGAACACCCCAAGTTTTTGTATGCTATATTTTTAGAAACTCCATCATATAAAATTTTAAAGTAATTAGGGTTAAAAAAATTTTATTTTGGAAAACTTCACAATTTATATATAAGTTTGAGTTAAAATATATAGTGGTAATAATTTATGCACTTGTTACATATTGAAATATAGTAATATGTAAATATTTACAGAAAAACTTTATTAATCAAAGTCCTAATAACTTTGGTAACATGTGTATATTATTGTTAAATAATTATTATTAAGTCGACATAATTTAAAGATAAAGCAAATTTAGTGAAAAAGTCAGTCAAGAAGTATGAGCATTTGAAATAGGCTCTTAATGGGTTAATAAATCGGTGTGCTTTAAACACCATGTGAAAAGCACTTTCAATTTTTCAATGATACCCATACTGCTAAAACTAAGAGCGTTGGCGTGACAAACATCTTCCTATATAACTTCTTTTACGGATACTAAAAATTAATAATAATATAGATTTGGTGGTGAGCCGCGATTATATTCTTGTTTCAATCCGGTTCTTTGCTGTTTAACCAAAAAATTATTATTATATATTATAAGCACTAATTCTTCTAATTTTTGATTATATTAGCAGCACTTTTTCTGTTTTGTAGCGTACAAAAATAGAAATTAGTTTAATTTGACTACAACGACAAAATTAGCATAGACAACAACCTGCAGCCATTTTGCCGTGTCGTCGTTAAAATAATCATTTCCATATACACACAAGTATTCTATTGTTGACATATTGAAGTCGGTAGTCTGCTGTCTCGAATGTGTTTAAAGCATTAGTTTAAGAGGACTTCATTTTCATACCGCATATGGACATAAATCATTTATTTTAATTATTATCATTATTTTAATTCTGATTATTTTTTTACTAAGAAAAAAATGTTCTAGCTCTGAGGAAATTGTAACAGTAAAATTTGCTACTCCACTGCCCCTGCGTAATCAAAATGTTTAGTTAGTTGTGGAATTTTGAGTTTGTAGCCGGCAGAATGTTCAAATAATCCTTGAAAATGAACTTACATAGTGGATAAGGAATAAAATACATTTAATCTACAGTTAATAATTTAAGTCTAAGTAAACAAACATTAATGTTTTTCCCACTAATGATTTAGGTAGAAAACATTGATGTTTGTTTACAACTAGTGATGTTAGTAAACAAAACTTCATGTACTTTCCACTGATTACTTAATAAGTAAAAAAACAAACATAATTCCCAACATCTGCAGTAATGATGTTGGTTTTCCCAAATTGTAATAGATAATTAGGGTTTCAGGTTAAATGTGTGATAAAACATACGCACGTGCGTTGACACACGCAGGTAGCCAACACTTATTATTTCTATCTAGTTTAAGATTTGTTAAGTTAGCTCCTAGGGTTTTTAATTTGTAAATAAAATTCAGTGTCTTACAAACACTCAACGGTAATTGTGTAAATTATTAAAGCCGTTTGTACAGAAGCATAAGTTTTATTTTTAAGGTTTAAGAAACCCTTACACACAAATAGCAAAAAATTGTGCACATGCTAAAAGTTGAAAAATCCTCGTCTTGACTTAGAAATTATTTTTTTTATACATAAGCCAATCGCGGCCCAAAAAGCGACCAGAACTACCTTAAAGGAAAAGACATAAGCTTTCTTTGGGGAGGAAAAAAGTACCCGCTTAAAAAAATAAAAAAAAAGTTTTAAATTTAAAACAAAAAAATTTTTTTCGAATGATTGAAGAATCTATCTTATTTGTTAGGGACAAATTTTGCTAAGAGAAAGAATACCAAAATGTCAAATTTTGACCCCCTGTGATTTCCGGTCCTAAAAAACTGACGCACCAAATTTTAGTATGATTGCGTTATTTATTACGGTTTGAGGCGTACTCAGGCGCGGATTCAGGGAGGGTGAAAAAAGGAAATTTCCCCCCCCCCCCATAAATTATAAAAATATATTTTGCTTATTTCGATAATACACGAATTTCCGAATGTACAAAATTTTTGCAAATGCCATCAAGTTTTTTTTGTTTTTTATTGAATCTCTAATCGAATTTTCAATAAGTATCCAAGCATTTATCCTAATAGTTATTTATTATATATTTCCAATGAAACATCTAGTTTACTGTATTTAAATACATATTATTATACATTCCATCCCAGGAAGTGCCATCTGTATCCGAAAAATAAAGGTTTGGGTTGAAAATGCGAGTGGTGGAATTATTAATAAGCTTTAGTATATGCAATATTTTTATTTGTGTTATGATAATTATTTATTATATACATTTGAATATAACCGCTTTTCGTATCATAGTAGTCTTTGAATTAGAATTTTATATGCATTGCCATTCTACCTTCACATATATACATATGAATATATGTTTTGGTCTAGTAAAAGTTTACCAAAGAAGAATTATATAACTGTTAAATTTCAAGTGCATTAATAATAAAAGTTATTTGACATACATTATAATTTACCTATATAAGTATATATCATTTAGTCGTAAAGGATGTAAGTCCAATGTATAAATTTTATAGGAGAGAGAAAAAACTTTCTAAAGTCTTTAGTTCTGAATATATTTTAAGTCTGTAAACTCAGTTTTGCTTCATTGCCGACTCTTTATGGTCTTGCAAACCAACTAAAAATAATACATTTATGTTTAACATAGCACCTGAGTGCAGAATGGTCTGTTCTTAAATCAAAATGTTGACCATACAAGTATTTGTGGAAATGCTTTATGCACTCTAGTACTGCCAGAAGCTCTCGCCGAGCTACGCAGTAATTCCTCTCAGGCTTCGAAAGTATTCGACTGAAATAGCCTACAACTTTCTCTACACCATTAACCACTTGGGACAGCACACCTCCAATTCCAAATCCGCTTGCATTGGTATCTAGTAAAAATTTCTTTCCCGCGATTGTGGTGCTGTGCACAATAATTCTTTAAGCTTCTGAAATGCTTGTTCCTGTGCTTCACCCCAGTTATATGCCTGCGCCTTTTTGGTCAATTCATGCAAACTGGCCGCAATATTAGCAAAATTCGGTACAAAACGCCTGTAGTATGTACATAATCCCAGAAAACCGCGTAACTCATTTAGATTTTGAGGGCGAGGCCACTCCATGACTGCTCATATTTTCTCTTCGTTTGTTGAAATGCCGTCAGATGTTACACTATGCCCTAGGTATTTTACTTCCTTCTGGAACAGTGAACATTTCTTAACACTTAACTTGAGTCCGGCTGTAGATATACGTTTTAACACCTCCTTGAGGTTTTTCAGGTGCTCATCAAATGTTTTTCCCATGACAATTACATCATCAAGGTACACCAAACATAGCTTTCGGTGGAGACCTTTCAACACCTGTTCCATCAAATGCTCGAATGTAGCTGGGCATTACAGAGCCCAAATGGCATTACATTAAACTGCCATAAGCCATCACTTGCACTAAAAGCAGTTTTCTCTTTATCCTTGTCTGCGATTTCTACTTGCCAATAACCGCTCTGCAAGTCCAATGTGGAGAACCATTCTGTTCCAGCTAACGTGTCCAAGGTGTCATCAATCCTAGGCAATGGATAACTGTCCTTCTTGGTGACGTCATTAAGTTTCCTGTAGTCTACGCAAAATGTAGTACTTCCATCTTTCTTTTTTACCAAAACCACCGGTGAACTCCAGGGACTTGATGATGGTTTTATTATGCCATCCTGTTCCATTTCATTAACCAGGTCTCTAACTTCATTTCGTTTTGCTAGAGGAATGCTTCTTGGGGCCTGTTTAATTGGCTTAGCGTCGCCGGTGTTAATTTCGTGTTTCACGATTGACGTTCTGCCCTGGTTTTGACCATTTGACGCAAATATAAAGGCATATTTCTTTAGCAATTTTCTTGCCTTATTTCTCTCGGGCGGCCTTAGATATCCGATCCATTTCCGCACATGTTCCTTTAATAGTTCCTGGTCCTTGGTACTCTTTTTAGCTGCGTCTGGATGGTTCTTGCAACTTATTATTGCCTCCGTTGAAGCACATTGTCCAATCTTGAAATTCTGCGTAAGGACCTTTTCGCTGTTGGCCAAATTTAAAACTCTTACAGGAACTAAGCTGTATCTGGTTTTAACGAGGGCATTCGCTGTTACTATATCACCTGTAATTGCCGTTGGCTCTACCACCCATAATCTGTTGTTGTCCTCACAATCTCCCTCCATTCGCGCCCATGCAATGGATTCTGACTTAGGTGGCAATTTTTCACGTTCAAGGGCGAGTAACTGTCTTACATGTGCCTTGATTTCGTATCCAACATCAAGGGGAATTTCAACATTACGCCAAGTCATAATTTGTTGACCCACATCCAGTTGAATACCTTGTCCACTCATAAAATCTGAGCCAAGGATTACTTCATCTACAATATCAGCCACAATGAACACATGGTGGGCGCTTGTGTTGGCCATACATAATTTAGCTTTTACTTTCCCATAGACAGTGGCAGGCTCCCCCGTAGCTGTTCGCAGACTTACACCACATAGTGGTTCGATGGACTGTTGTATTAAATCAGGCCTAATTATTGAATAAGATGCCCCAGTGTCCAAAGTCAGAACCCGTTTTTGACCGTTTATATAACCACAAGCAGTAAGATTTCTGTTATTCTGTTGCACTACTGAGATGGAGATTGTAAGGCCGTTAGATGTGGGAGCTAGCTCATGTACCGCAGTGCTAGCTCTTTTTAGTTTAACGGTGACTCCTGCGATGAGTGGTGGTTAGCCCGCTGGTTGTTTCTGGGCGGTGAAGCAGATCTTGAACGTTTCTTTTGTGCTTTACAGTTTCTTTGCATGTGACCAATCTTTCCGCAGTTAAAGCATTTTACTTAAGTTTTACTTTGCTTCTCGCTAAAAGCTTCCATAACTGCCTCTTTTATATCCTGCACAATATCCCTTTCACCATTGGTGGTCACATCGAGCCTTCGCACCTTGCCTACTTGTGGTCTTGAAATAATTCTAGCCGTTTCCTGGGCTAGGGCAAATGAAAGAGTTTCTGCAAATGTAGACTTTTGTGATGTACATACCGCAATTTTTATTTCTGCATTCCGAATGCCGTTTACAAATGCCTCCGTTTTAAAATTATCCAAAAATGGGGTACGTAGGCTGCACCAAACGTTCTATCTCGAGTGCAAAATCCTGTAAAGTTTCATTTGCCTTTTGCACTCTGCCACGCAACTCCATTTTGTATATCTCTTTTCTGTGTTCACCACCATACTTACGTTGCAGTGCTACCATAATGTCGTCGTAATTTCTGCAACTAGTTGGAACGCTTTCTAGAACTTCAGCCGCAGTCCCCTTTAAAGCAAGAATTAAGTCTATGGCCTTTTCATCACTGTTCCATGCATTTCTGTTAGCAACTGTATCAAAATGGAACTTTAAAACATTAAATGGCACACTACCATCAAAACAAGGGGCCTTTATTATACTCGAGACTTCTGGCAAAACTCGTACAGCTGCATCCTGGCATTGAATGTTATTTACTTTTGCCTCCAGATGGTGTAGTTTTTCATCAACTTCTATTTTTACATCAGACAACTTTTTGTTGAATTCTATTTCCAGATCGTCAACTCTTTCATTTATAAAAGTTGAAATCTCTTGCAGCTTCACAAGTTTTTCATTAGTAGCCTCAAGCTTATCATTGGTAATTCTAGAATTCTCTTGTATTTCAGCTAGAATTGTGCTCGTTTTCTCATCCATTTTTCGAGAAGTTTCAGCTAGAATATCGCTCGAATTTTCTTTTATCATCATCACCATGCTTCTGGAATTATCATCCATTTTTCTAGAGGTTTCAGAAATCTTTTCCATCATAGCAGCAAACATTGTGTTTAAATCCATACTGCTTGCAACTGCACGTGTACATACCTCTATTTCTTCTTTTTCCTCGAATTCGTGACTACCAATGTCAATATTGCGTCGCTCGAATTCATCTATTAACCTCTTCTGCAGCTCTGCTTTATTTCACGCCACTTTATTTAGAACTTAGTCAATTTTACCACTTATAATTGGGATGTACATACTTAAATAATCTTACTAATACTGATTATCGATGCCCCCATTCGCGAGTATTTATACTCTGCTTGCTGACATCTAGGTGTCTCTAGACCATTCGACTCGTCGAAATGTCTGTAACATTTTCGACATTTCTGAGCCAATCAAGATTTCAAACTAATAAAATTACTAATAAACTAAACGTATTCTTAACTAAAGTTACTTTCGTAACAATATTTTAAATTATATTGAACTGATCTTATATTTTATTTTACCTTATTGTTGAGTTTTTTTTAATACAATATCAACATATCGTTTTTAATAAACTTTAAAAAACAAATTTTTTACTTGTTTTGTATCATAAAAACTAAACTAAACTGTTTTCCGGCAGTAGGGTTTTTAGTGGGACCTAGTGTAAATTATGGACCGATCTTCAAAAAATTCTACAGTGTGATTTCTGGTCCTTTACCACTGTGACGCACCAAATTTTAGTATGATTGCGTTATTTATTACGGTTTTAGGCGTACTAAGCTCTTTTCCGGCAGTAGGGTTTATATGGGGTCTAGCGTTAATTATGGACCGATCTTAAAAAAATTTTACAGTGTGATTTCTGGTCCTATTAAACTGTGACGCACCAAATTTTAGAAACGCAGAAACTTTTGGACCGATCTTGTTGAAAATGTGTGTCTAAACTACTATCCAATAGGTCCAAATCGGAAGACATCGATTTCAAAAGTTGGTTTACTTGACATGAAATCCCCCATCTATATAAATGATATGCCCAACAGTCTGACAAGAAGAGAATTTATTCTATATGCGGATACACTTTAATATACACGGAAGGAAATACAGAAGATAAATGTCAAGGCCATATGACCAACGACATAAATAGTATTATTTGGATTAAAATGAATACACTAAAATTAAATGAAAGTAAAACTAAAATAATTGAAATAAATATGACTAGCGGCACAGACTGTAAAATAAATAATAGAATAATAGAAAAAGTAAAACAAATCAAATGCCCAGGTTTTATAATAGAAAAGTAACTAAAATCTAAGGAGCATTAAGAATTTACATGTAATAAATTACACGTAGTCGTGGTTTTTTGTTCATATCTTAGACATTTGTAGACCGATCTGGCTGAAATATAAAAGCATTCTATTCCGTAATATATATATTATAAATGTATATCAATGTTTATATACGCGTCTTCGGAAATCCAATTTCAACAAACACATGGTTAGATTGACATTGTTTAACCAACTTTGCTATTCATAAGGACTCAGAATATGCATATATACTTTATAGGAAATAAAATTAATATTGTAGTAATTACAAAAGGAATGACAAACTTATATAAAAACGAACTTGTATATACATATACCCTCTGTGGTGAAAGATATATAAATTTGAAATTTTTTAGAAAATGGCCTGATTGAAAGTATCTTTTATTCTAAAGACTTTGAACAAAACCATAGATTATTATAATATAGTAATTAAGGTTTACAAGACAAATTTTTTATGAACATTTTCCTTAACAAACGTTTGTTAAATTTAACAAACAATTTCATAAACATACGGGCGTATATGTATGTATACAATATGTTGTTGTGTGTCCGATTTCTTTTACGATTTTTTAAACAGAAAAGGACGACTTTTTCACAATTTTATCTGGCAGCCCTGATAGTGATACTAATACTATTGTTTACTCTTAGTAGATAGTATTGTTCATAACCGTATTTAGCCGTATTGAGCCGACCGCCAGCGCTCCCGAATTTCGTTGGTAGCCGACTTGATCCGAATCCGTACTTATAGTGTTTTGCCGAACGCCAGCGCTTCCGCACTTCGTTAGTATTCGTAGCCGTAGTTAGTCGTATTTAACCAACCGCCAGCGCCCCCCCCCCCCCCCCCCGTTGACTTTCGTTGGTAACCGACTTGATCCCAACTTATCGTATTTTAATGAACGCCAGCACTCGCGCATTTCGTTGGTAATCGTAACCGTAGTTAGTCGTTTAAAGCCGACCGCCAGCGCCCCAGTATTTCGTTGGTAGCCGAATCGATCCGAACACGCACTGATCATATTTTGCCGAACGCCTGCGCCCCCGCATTTCGTTGGTATTCGTAACCGCAGTTAGTCCTATTAAGCCGACCGCAGGCGCACCCGAAATTCGTTGGTCGCCGACTTGAAATGAACCCGTACTTATCGTATTTTGCCGAACGCCAGCGCTCCCGCATCAACGTATCAGCAATCCGTAGATAGCCGAATACAATAGCCCCATAATTCCTCTTGTGGTCGAAACGCTTAGCTCAACTGTACGAAGTAGTTAGTCTTGTGTACATCCAGTTACGAAAGCCACCGAATGTGCACGGCGTAGTTTCGATCGTATGAGTAGATACTAATAAACAATTACCGACACCGTTTACTATTTCTTCTCTGTCAGATCGAATCATCAACACCTCGACGCTGCCCTATGAATCGTTACCGTATATGCCTCAAGCCAGCAATATTTAGCCGTTTAATCGCTGCATCGTCTCACCAACGTAGATTTTAGTATATTAAGTAGATTAAGGTTTTGTAATTAAAAGCTTGGTTCAATTATTGTAAGAAAACATAAACGAAAACATCTCGTGCAGCAGACCTTCGAGTTGACCCTGGACACACTGAGTCATACCTAGGCTAGGAAAGTAAAGCGTTACACTATTGCACGTGCACATTTAATTTTTTATTACCTACCAGTGTAGTGTAGGAAGTAATGGATTTAAAAAGTAATAACATTTATAAGTATTAAAAAAATTAAATTTAAAATGGTCAAAAGTCTGGCAACCTAGCGAGATAGAAGTTGCTAAAATAAAGCTCTTACAAGACTATAAAAAGAATAATAAAATTTGTTTTAAAAAAATAGACAGGACTTTTATAAAATTTTATAAATACCGCATATAAATAGTGCGAAATAAAATTTTTTAAAAACAAAGCATAATTTGAATAACAAATAAAAAATAAAAATAAACTAAATCACTCAGCTATGTCTTAGCAATGCAGTAAATGCAAAACATCAATTCGTGGTGAAACATGGATTAGATGTGTGGGCGATGTAACAAAAAGTACCATGGATCTAGTAAATTTTCTGGTATTGACCAGTATTCAAAACAAATTTTTGAACACAATAATTTCGTACGTTATATGTGCGATGATTGTTTACAATACATTCAAAATGTCGACATGGTATTGAGACATTCCAGAAGCTGTGAATATAAGCAAATAAAACTTGAGGGAATATAAACATGAATTTAGTTCAACACTTAAAGAAAATGAAGAGGAAAGTTAAGAACTTTTAAAGGCTATAGAATAACGTAATGAAGACAAGATGAATAAATAAGATTAGAAAAATAAGTAAACTAGATTAAAAACTATACGGATATATTAATAAGTTTGAAAACAACTACAAAAAAGTATAAACGTCGTTTGAGGAAAATAATGTTAAAATGGGTAATGAGATAAAGAAAGTCATCAAACAAACAAGTGAACAACAGACAAAGATTGTAACGAACAACTTATTCCTTTTTATTATCACGCGTCTGCACACCTAGCTATGCTTCGGTCTTAGCTCAGGGAAAATGGGCGTAGGTGGCGATAATAACATAAAGGGTAACGTTACTTTGATTAGAAATTTTTATGTGTGCAGTATTTACAAAAATAAAAAAATTAGGACAGATGTACAAAAGAAGAGGTAAACTATTTTCTAAATTTTGCTCCTAAAACGGGGATCGAATGGTGTAGGTTTACCCCCTTGGTCAGTTTCCCTCCCTACCATGCTGACTATCATAACTTCCTATCAGCCCATTGTTTTACCTACTACCCTTTTAAATGATTTTACCAATGCATTTTAAATTCTAGTAAATTGCATAACTAACTTTATTGGCAAACATTATTTTCGAAACACAAAGTAAATGTACAAAATTTCGAATATTATGGGGATTTCAATTTATTGTCTAGGGTTACATCTTTTTAAATTTAACAAAATAAATATCATTCAATGACAACTGGATGTACATATGTATCTAAGTAGATTAATTATGCAAAAAAATATAATAAAAAAATTGTAAATAAAGTGGATCACCTAGGTGATATTTTTAATGTAATCAAAACAAAAAGCAAAAATTTTTGGAAAGATTAAATAAAGAGTACATATTATTAACTGGAAGGTTTAGTGGATCATATTTTAATTCATTATTTAATTTTCATTCATACATTTTATTCTCTTTTTTTTTATAACTATCAATACTTCAGTTATTAACATGTATTCTTTCTCTACAACAACAATTAAAACAAAGTGTTCAAATAATAAAAAAAATTAAAATAAAGTTGTAATTTTGTGAATTTACGTAGTATTTGCATCCATCGACGTCAGCAGGCCTGTTGATTTGGTGGATATAATACGCATTATGAAGTTGTTTTAATTTAAGAATTGTGTTAATTTAATTTTTATTATACGTATGTATAAATATTTTCTTCTTTGCGATTTTTTTTTTTTTTTTTTTTTCAATTAGAATAAGAGTATATTAGAGCTATTAATAACGACAAATAGTTGTAAGTCAGTATGATTAAAAAAAGTAATAACATTAGATTAAAAAGTTCATTATTTAATAATTTAATTTTTATTTTTCAATTTATATACATACATTAGTAAATTTGGTTCTTATGTGATTAGTTTATTAATTGTGTTTAGTAAAAAAATAGTCTATTATTTGTTTGTGATTCTAACAATCAAGTGTGTTAAAAGGGGTTTTTTCGAGTTTCACGACACTTCGTTTTCAATTGGATCAGCATAAGGGTTTTTAAATTAGCTATTAGTTGTAAGCACAGAGGTATATTTTCATGTACAGGTTAAGGTTTTAGTAGAACTTTTCAGGCTAGTAGTTGTTGGGTAACGGGTTAATTAATGCGGTCTCAATGGTATTAGGCAACGTGGCCCTTAGTGAGGTTATGGTGAATCACTCCGGGCACGAACGAGATATTTAAATGACACCGGCGCAAAAATTTTCCTACAGTTGTAGTAGAGATTGTGGGTGTTACAAATGTATTTATTGCCTTAACTTTACTGATTTATTAACTCACCGGGTCCAACAGAGTATTCGGGTGTGGTTACACAAAGAAACCAGGTTCTATACCCCTTGAGGAATGAACCTACTTATGGGCTTAGGAGCGTTTTTAAGCTAGATGATATTAAAATAATTATAGTATTAACTGGTAAGGCACAATTGTATATTATAAAGTAAATATTTTAATCTTGCACATATACTGTAAACAAATTTGTTAACTAACACCAGTTTTATTTTTAAGTAATATTCCGATTATGTGTGGTCAGAAAGACAACTTTTATTAAAATGTGCTTTTCAATAAAAGTTAAGAACAAAAAAAGTCGCGTACTCTCCAATTTTTCATATTCTTCCTTAGTACATACTTCGGTTCTGTACTGGGTTACGTCAATAATCTAACATATGTACGTTATTGAAATACTGCACTATGCATCTACTTAATTATGAAATTAACATCTAGCCGTTATTTTCAAATGAACAAAGTAGTTTGTCGATATAAAATAAAGTAAATCGTGAATACTTATCACAAGATGTCTTATGCAGAATCAGCAAAGAACAAAATAGTGCTGACAGATCTAAATAAACAGGTTCCCCTAACAGTAAAACATAACGAAAAGCAAGAAGTAAATAACACGAAAGAGGAATAAACAAAAAGGTCGATCAAGTAAACTTGAAAATTACAAGAGTAGAAAATAGAAGAAATGGAACAGCAATAATATAAAGTGAAAACGAAGAAGAAAGAGAAAGAATTCGAAAAGCCATACAAAGTGAACTAAATGAAGGATATGAAATTAAGGTGCCCAGTCCAATAGAACTAAAAATAAAAATAACAGACATGACACTCAACTACGAGGATAGAGAGATTATTAAAAAATTGAAGAATCTGAATCCAATGATCCGAATGAGTGCAAAAAAATTTAATTTTAGGAAGATATGAGTTTAAGAGAAAAAATAAAACAGTATACAATGTTAAATTAAAAGTAGATAATGAGACCTATACCAAAATGATCACAGCATATAAAATTAATATAGGGTAGGAAAGGAGTAGAGTCTTTGATGGCACGGATGTGATGCAGGCATGACATGTAAAGGACACAGATTACACACAGATATGTCACGAGACGGAAGATTTTATCTCTCTTTCCAAGAAAGCTGCCCTTTTTCATTTCTCTTTGAACCAGCTTTGATGTCGCAATACAATGAAAACAAATTTATTTAGTTGAGATTTATTTGCAAAACTGTTGCAAAAGAGGTAATGATTTTCCCTTTTACGAAATGTTTACATTAGGTGTAACCATTCCGTAGTTTTCATTGAAGGAAGAAAATCTAATAATATTAATAACAATAATAACATTCTGTAAAAAAATGTCTTCACGGAGACACTAAAGTTAAGTATTGAATACAAATAAATAAAAACGAAATAATAAAAAAAATCTAAATAACAACAAGGAAAAATAAATTATTTAACCAAACAAAAAACAAAAACATTAAATAAGATAACAAAAAGAACAAACATACAACGCAAATGTGATAAAAAAAAAATATGTATATAAAAAACAAACTACCGTTTACAACATATAGAGGGCTTTTATGATCCGTTTATGGCATTGTCCATCTATAACCATCTTACATATTCGTGTTAGTACGGATATATTTGTGTTAATCGTTGTTGAACTGTTTTGATGATGAAGGTCTAACACTGATCACCAAACAGTTTCTAAACGGCTTTTAGCATAGAGCTATCCTTACTTTGCGTTTGATTTGAATTTTTTTGTGTTGTGATGAGAGGTCGGTTTTGAATCGACTTCTGTTACATACGTGGGCTGAGAACGAATTTTTTTCTATATACGCTCACGTTTGTCTCCATCGGCCGGATGTTTTCGCCTTATGTGAAACACAGGTATCTGAAAATTCTGATCCACTGCATTTTCAGATTCCTGGGTATCACCTTCTATCCCTATTTTATCTTCATCGGGGTCTTGCTATATATATACAATGCCAGCAACCAATGGGCATGTTTGATGCGGAATTTAACTGTTTTTGGGTTAAATTCAAAATCAATACGCACTTTTTGCATTTCGGGTTTCTTTACAGAAGTCCAAATGCGGGAAGGGATATCACTTCGACTCCCTTTCCGACTCAATATCGAAGATTCTTTAGAATTGTCCGGACAGTGAAATCGTTGTTGCTGGTGATTTCAATGTCCACAATTCTTCTTGGCTTCACCACTCGTGCCGTACAACCTATGAAGGCCAATATGTTGAGCCATATGCTGCACATAATCACCTCGTGCAACTGGTGAATGAACCAACACATATTTCATGTGTTGATTGGCACCAACACAATACCCTTGACCTCTTCCTCTCTTCGCACCCTCAAAAGTACGAAGTTGAAGTTCTAGCTCCTCTCGGTAACTCGGAACATTGCACCATTTCCGCCTCTTTTCCATTCTCCGAACTTCAAAACGTTTAACGACAGGCTACGAAACGATCAAAATTTGTTTACGGAAAAGCACGATGGGTTGAACTCAACGACTTTTTTCGGCATTTTAATTGGAAACTTTTCCTTGACAATGACGTCAATGCCATGGCGAAAATGGTTGAAAATGTTATTATGCTAGGAATGAAAATGTTCATTCCCGTTAAAAATGCTTCGAATAAGCCTAAGTCTAAATCTTGGTTTAATCAGACGTGCAAATCAGCAGTCAGATCCAGAGAGGAAGCATTCAGCAATTGGCATGACAATAAAACCTCTGATACCGAATTGATACGCAAAATGGCAAGGTCTTCTTGTGCCACAGTGCTAAGACGGGAAAAAACTCTTCACGAGCAACGTCTTCTTGCTGAAGTTCTTACTGCTCCGGGAGTAAAAGCTTCTGGTAATTCGTTAAAAGAGCAAGCGTTAATGCTAGTTCTTCAATACCAACTCTTTTAAAGGATGGCCAAACATTCACGAACCTGGTTGATAAGGCTAATTGTTTTGCCGAGTGGCTAATAACCCTGAAAATTACCGCCCAATTGCAATTTGTTCGGCACTTTCAGAAGTTATGGAGAGTATGGTAAATCACCATCTTTTAAAATTTGAAGAGTCACTCACCATTTTGGCGAAAGTGAGGTAATTGCTTTATATATTTCCAAGGCGTTTGACAGAGTTTGGCATGGTGCACTCTTGTCAAAACTTGTTTCATTTGGTGTCGGTGATAATTTCTCTCGATTTATATCGAGCTTCCTCAGAGAGCGCACTAAACGGGTTGTTATAGATATGGTTTCATTAAACGAGTTCAAGATTCATTCAGGTGTGCAGCAAGGCTCCGTCCATTTTCCTACTCTATTTCTTATTTTTCTAAATGACCTCTTATGTCAAACTTCCAACCCTATCTATTATTTTGCAGATGACAGCAACCTTTACCATTCCTATTCATTTGATTACAGACCAAGCGTGTCCGATGTTGGTGCTATGAGACAGAATATGAATGATGCGCTTGGCCACGACCTAGACATAATCTCAGAATGGGGTCGTGAGAATAGGTTCGAATTTAATGCCCGAAAGACCCAATGTTGCGTGCTGACGCATAAACGCGCGGCGGATCAAGGTGTCTCATCTGTATATAAGGGTGGTATAATTATTGAGGAAACAGAATCTCTTGATGTTCTGGGCATGAGGATACAATGTGATGTCCGATGGACAAAACATATATTTAAGGTGTCGAAAGAAGCATTCAAGTGCCTAGGTTTTTTGAAACTGTGTTAGATATACTTCAGTCCATCTGATCTCCTTACTATTTATACCACTTATATCCGACCGCGAATGGAATACAACTCTCATGTGGGCCGGTGCTTCAAAGTCTATTTTGGAGCTTCTCGACCGCGTGCAGGAGAGCGCAAAGATTTTCATTGGCGACAGTAGGGTATCCAATTCTATTGACTCCCTTGAGCACCGTAAATGTGTAGTAGGGGTCATCCCCTGAGTGCTGGTCATAACCAAAAAAAAAAATGTTTGCGACTAATTTACGAATGAAATTTAAATAAATGATTATATTTAAGCAAATGGCGAGATTTTGCTACAGCAGCTGATGCATAAAAATATGTAGCACAGATAGTTAAGATTTAAAGTTAAATTTAGGGGGCCTGCAAACCTCTGATATATGCAAAATTTTTTAGGTCATTTTATTTTTTATAGTTTAAGAAAAGTTAAGCTTTAAAATAATTATTTTTCAGCAGCTTAGAGCAAACATTTTTTCCTTGTACTTTTTTATCAAAGGGCAAATAATATTTGCAATCAACATAATAAGAGCATTTCTAATATTCCCAGAATATTATATTTTTTTTAACAGGTAAGATGTTCCTTAACATAAGAATTATCCATTTTCATACAAAATTACATTTTGGGTACAACTATTTTTAGTCAAAATTTTTAAAATAAATAATGCTAAAAAAGCTAAAAACCTTTTCCAAAAATGTTAAATAAAATACCAAGTGCTAAATGAAAATTTTGCAGCTAAATAAAAATTTTTATTGCTAAATTTTGCTGCAAATGGCCCCACTGGTACAGACTAATATACTTCTTTCTTTTACTCATTGTCACATTGTTTAACACATTTTCGTAATAAAATCAGGGCTGTCAAATATAAAAATTTCTCGACAAACGGCGATTTTCAAGCTTTTTGGCGACATGGTAATTTTTTGTGCAGTTTATAAAATATAGGGCTATTTTGTTTACTATTTGATAAGCCATAAATTCGTTTTAAGACTCTTGGACAAATTTACCGTTTTTTATTTGGAAAGATTATTTCAATGATGGTATTCCCCCTAATTTAAATCAATTTTGGCCAAAATTTTATAGCTATACGTCCTGTACTTACCATTTCAAACAACTTATTTTGATTATCTTTATATACATGTAATTCCAACTGTTAATGCCTGTTTTGAAAGAGTTTTATTAATAACAAATTTCTTGACGCGTTATTACAAGTTATAAATTATATGCATGTTAGTAGCACTTTTGCACGATATGTTCAATCAATAATATCCTATACAATGTATTAAAAAAACAATAAGAATCGTCTTGGCGATGAAGTGCATAGCGTGTAGTGTGTTTGACTAAGTCGCTGTTACCATATCTTCTGTATGTAACACGAGCTTAACACTTTGTGTAAGCAATAATGTCCACACAAACCAAACTCATTGCTGGGAATATGCTGACTGGCAAATTCCCAGCAATACTAAATAGAATTGTTTAGATTATAAGAGCAATAGTGTAAGTGTTTTCTTAAGTATTTAGACTTAAGAATTATTTAACAAACGGGAACAGCCGACCATTGTTCCATTAAATAAATTAAAAATATTATAAAAGAATGTTTTTATTAAATAAAATAAATGAGTTTGTATTACGAGTATAAGGCGATCCTGCTAGGGTTGTGTGAAAATTTATTAAATAATTAAGCAGCCAAAAATTCAGCTCATCGATTATTTTATTACTAAAAAGTTGCATATAAAAATATAACTTAATGTCACCAGAAAGATATTATAACATAAAAGTTTGCATGCCAGAGAAATGTAAGCACAAAAAAAATAAACTAAAATGTTATAACTATAATGTTAAACAACAATATGCAACACCAACAGCTCAAAGTCATTTGTTCCAAATTCATCTCGTATTCGAAACACATAACAATCAACAAATTTGTATAACTTTTCCATCCACAATAGCTACTGCATCACCATGTTACAGCAAACACCCTTACAACACTTGACGTCAAACACTACCTCACAATTCCATAATAATGCAACATCAAGGCTTGGTGGCCCATCAACATCCTCATCAAGAAAAATATAGGTATACATATTAAGTTTCCAAAATATTTTGTGAAAAAAAAAATCTTTATTTAATGAAAAAAAGAGACAATATTTCATTTTGAAAACTTAAACAAATAAACCATAATGTTTTTTGTAATAGTTATTTAAATTCCTTAATAAAACCTATCTCAAATCAATTTGCAAAACAAAAAACTTATAAAATTAGGCTCAACATTTTTTATAATGTGTATCTCATTACAGTGATGCATTTTGAGTATTTTTTGTTTGGGGCCAAATTGACTGTTTAAAAGGGCCAAAATAACTTTGGTAGGGCCAAAGACATCAGATTATTTTGCTGGCTGGGTATTAAAACCGATAGTAAAACCTAGTAATATAGTATATGTGTTTAATTTTATTAAGAACAAAGCCAAAAATTAACATGGTTTGAAAGTTTTTTTGTCCCTTTCTGTTTAATTTTAGCCCAGACAGCAAAACAGTCCGACGTCTTGAAGATATTTGCAGGAAGAGATTTTATACAAACATGATATATATGATTTTTTATATCATAGATCAAAACGCTTGTGTGGTTTATTTTTCCCAGCAAATCAAAACAAAAGGGCTGTTCGAAAGAGTGAAAAAAGAACATTGAAAAATGTTTTGAACGATTTAAAGTATTTAGGTTAATTTTGACCTGAAAGGGCCCAAATAGATTTTCACAGGGCCATCAAACATTCAAAAGTGCCACAAATGGCACATTTGTTCCGCATTTTGCATCACTATCTCATTATATTTTTATAAACAAAAAACAGTTTTTTTTTAAGAAAAAAAAATATAAATATATCCAATACTATAAAATATTGAAATAAAATTAATTAATAGCAATAATATCAAAAAAATTTACAATTTTAATTATGAACAACTAACCCTAAAGTGAAAAAGAAATGATAATTAATAAATAACCACCATCAAAAGTGGTATAATAAAAATAAAATTATATAACCAAATAAAATTTTACTAAAAACTAAATCACCGCTGCACAGTGGCTGAAAATTTTATTTCATTGGCCAAAAGTCCAATTTTTGATTGTCACCGATTTCCAAAATTTTAATTTTATTTAATAGTAGACATATTAAAACTAAGGTAGCCAAAAAATTAGGTCAAAATATTGGTAATTGTGGTCGTGCCATGTTGTTAAACACAACTTTTTTTTAAATTCAGAAAAAAGTAATTTTTTTTATATTTAATTATCATTGCTCAAAAACAATCATCGATAATGACCTGCTAGCTTTTTTGCTAAGTTGGTAGTCTTGTTATCATTAAAAAAGTAATATGTGCGACTATTGTGCTATTTATATTTGAGATTTTAAGACATATTTTCCAAACTACTATATTTTTGTCAAATTTAGTAGAATAGAACTTTTAGGTAGAATAGAACAAAAAGGAATAAGAAGGTAAAACCACTGAGGGAAAGGTGAAAGTGTTTTCTTTAACCCTGTATATACTCTTGTACCCGTTTGGACCCGTCTGTTTAACACTTTTTTAATTTTAACCCTTAAATGCATACTGTTGCCAATTGTCTACATACCAGTTCTAGCTAATTTTCTTTATGTTCGAAATTGTGTCCATTCATAAAAGCTCGTTCCTAAGCACACACAAGCATTATGAATAAAAAAAAATTGTTACTTTGTTTTTAGTTGCCTTTTTTTTATATTCAGTTGGCTTTTCAATGGGGTGGGTGATATAGATCAATATTTTAGTTAAAATCAAATTTTGTATTTTTGTGTTTTCTGTAAAACGTGTATTATCACATTGGAAAAAATTTATTTTGCATCTGTTGACAGGTAAGCTAGGGACTGGTTATCTTTAATTTAATAATGTTATGGAATAAATGCAAAATTTTTGAAAGATACTCTATGTTGGCAAATGTCTACAACATGCATTTGTGACATAAAAAATAATTGACAGTTACAAAATTTTTTGTTTTTTAGTTTATTTACTTTGATTCTAAAAATGCCTTGAAGATAAGAGACAAAGATTTTCTCTCTTTCTTTGAGGATGGTGATATTTCTGAAGGTGAAGAGGATATTGGTGAGTAAAACGAAATTGAGTTTTTTCCGCACAAAAGTGTATTGAAAGAATCGGAAGACATTAGTGATGATGGCAAAGAGCTGGGCAATGAAGAAATATATTAAGAAGAGCAAATAAGCCAATTGTTCAATGAGGATCAGTAAGATAATCCCGCTCCTAGTACCTCAAGTATTCCTTGTGTTGCAGCCTGGACGGAACCGGTTGAAACTGCCTATAGATATGATAAAACGCAAAAAAGCAAATTTCAATAGCTTGTCTAAAAATAGTCAAGGATTATAACGCCCATATGGGAGGAGTTCGCCTTATGGACAGCTTTTTGTGCAGGTATAAAATCCGAATGAAAAGTCGAAAGTGGTTCATTAGATTATTTTACCCTATGACAAATATGGCGTAATAAATTCGGCGGCATGAAATAACCCCCCAAGAATGAAATCTCCAAAAAAAAAATTATAAATAAATAAATAACCCAATAAAAATTTGTACAGAGAACAACATGCCGATTTTTGGGGGTTATTTAATTTTGTTTGGGGTGGAATAAAGCTCCAATATATTTTTTGAGGAATTATTTGATTTTTAAATTTATAATGAAAAAGTTTTGGGGCGCAAGGATTTTCTCTTCTATGGGATAAGAAACAACGGCCTCGCTAACTAAAGCTTCTCTGCGTAGCCGGCCTTCGTTCGGGGACTAGGCCGATTTTAGGACTTTTATTTGGCGATCCGGTGTCTGTTATACCATAAAGGAGAAAATCCTTGCGCCCGGCCGAATGTCGATTATGCAGAGAAGCTTTAGTTAGCGAAGCCAGTGTTTGTTATAATATAGAGGAGAAAATCTTATCTATGCAGAGAAGATTTACTTAGCGAAGCAGGTACTTGTTATACCATAGAGGAGAAAATCCTTGCGACCGCCCAAAGGCCGGCTATGCAGTGAAGCTTTAGTTAGCGGAGCCGGTGTTTGTTATATATACGAGAATATCGTTGAGCCTGGCCGAAGTCCAAGCCGTGCTTTCTATCAATTTACCAAAACTATACAAATAATTGAATTACACATATTGGGGTCTTATTTCATTTCAGAAATTGGGGTCTTATTTCATATGAAATAAGCCCTCAAAAATTAGGGTATTACTACATTATTGATAATTTACTTCAGTGGGGCTTATTTAATTTTAGAAATTTGAGTTTTATTTCATATGAAATAAGGACCCACACTTTGGGGGGTTATTTAATTTATTTTTTGGGGAGTTATTTCATGCAGCCAATAAATTCATGGGTACTCTATAAAAGATACAACCCACAAATTACATTGGCAGGTTTTATATCATACCTGGCGGAAACATTGTGCTCATTTCCAGCATATGATGAAAACAAACGAGAAAGGCCTCCAACCAGCAGTATTCAAAGGCAGATGTACGCAAAAAGGCACCAAGGACCGACACAAGATATTCGGAGCGATGGTATAGGGCATAATGAAAATAGGTGTTCTACTTAAAATGGGTGCAAATTTCCAGGCTGCAGTGGATTTTCAAGGACTGAGTGCACTAAATGTAAGGTTGATTTGCGCCAGAACAAAAAACGCAATTGTTTTGCATTGTTTCATAAATAGAAACAATTTTCTAAACACCTGTATATAAGATAAATAGGTATATGACTATTGTCTATGCCTTACCAATTTAAGTACCAAACGCATATTGTTGCCAAAAGTCTACATACCGTTTTTTACGAAATAATCACTCAAAACTATTTTCAAAATTTTTTTTAATATTTTTTACGTAATCTACGCCTAAGTTTCTATTAAAAAACATTTTTTTCAGTCCAAAAGAAAAAATCATGCATTTAAGGGTTAATGAAATTTCTGCAAAAATTTGTTTGCTTTTTTTTTGTCTTTTTATTTTATCTGTTTTATGACTAATAATATTCTATGACTATATAACTATGCAATGCGTTGTTAAATTTGTGTCAGGTATTTTATAGCATATAAATAAAAGGATTTTAAGTTTTTCAATCCTTTTTATTCTATGTTCATGGTATCATTTGTACCATTGCGATTAAAAAAGATTTTGGAAAATTTAGAGCCTTCGACTAGTACAACGCAAACAAAGGATATTTGGAAAACTGAGACACCATTTTCTACGAAATACTGCAGGTCTATCAAATTTGAATTCAAAAAGGAAACTCATGATGCCATTAACAAAGCAGTTAGTGATATCAAGGCCCAAATTGCAACACTACAGCCATTACAATTAGATTTAGATGGGCAACAAATTGTAGTTAGCTACCAATTAGTGCTAACAATGATAGATGGAAAAGTAGGCAAGGCTTTGACTAACACGAAGGCTGCATCCAGCTGCATCATATGCCATGCAACATCAAGCCAATTAAATCAAGTCCCGACAAAATCATTAGATAATAATGATGCATATGATTTTGGATTATCACCACTACATGCAAGAATACGACATATGGAACACATACTAAAAATCAGTTATGATTTGGATTTCGGATCTTCAGGATCAATAAGAAACAACGAAACCAACAAAGAGTTAAGAAGTTAAAAAAGGAAACATGTTCAAGATGAATATCGCAGATTTGAGTTCATTGTAGATCAGCAAAAACAAGGGTCGGGCAATACAATTGATGGCAATACCGTAAGAAGATTCTTTTCAGATCCATAAACAGCATCTGAAATAACAGGTGTTGATTTTAACCTCATTTTTAGATTTAAAATAATCCTAGAAGTACTTGCGTGCAATGAAGAAATTGACTCTAGAAAACTTGGAGATGTTGCTAAGGAAACTGCAAAAATATATACAACCAAGTACCCATGGAGAAATATGTCTGCTACAGTTCATGAAGAAGATGTCATTAAATATCAGTTGGTGCCACTTGGATATTTATCAGAGAAAGCTCAGGAAAAAAGGATTACAGATATTATAGAGAGCACAATACTAGAAAAATTTCTCGAAATTCCACAAATGAAAATCTATTTAATATATTATTGTCAACGTCAGATCCGTTCATCTCAAGTATTCAAAATCAATGGAAAGTGGAACATCGGGATTTAGATGAAGAAGTCAAAAAACTACTAACGAACAGAAATAACACAGAACAGTATATGGAATATTTGCAATCAATCTTTCAATTAAATGAACAATAATTATAATTCATTAGATCTAAGACAGCCATTGTATTAGTAAAAAATAATAATAAACAGAACCTCACATTGTTACAAAAGCTATTAAAATATATTGCTGCTTTTATTTTTAAAAAGTTTTTTTTATCCACATATGTATGAAATGTTTTAATAAATAAGAAATATTCAAAAAATAAATACCTATAGTATCAAAATTTAAAAAAAAAAACAGAATTCAGCGGATTTATTTGGCTAATGCTAACAAATTTTACTGCAAAAAAAAAAGGATAAAGTTTTTTTTTAAGTGTAAACAAATTTGTAAGCAAAAAATTGTTAATTTTTCAGTAATAATAGCAAAATTTCCAGTTGGTTTTACTACTTTTGTAAACATTAATTTTTTTTGAGTGTACCATTATTACAAAAAATGTTAATGATTATTATTTAAATTCAATTATGACATTTTTAAATAATTTAAAAAAAATAAAAATAAACATATTTCACGCTAAAGTTAAAAAAATCTAAAGTTCCACTTTGCCCTTAAATTCCCCAATAACTACTCAACCGATTTTAGTGAAATTGAAAGTGGAGAAAAGTGTAGGAATCTATCTGTCGATAAAAAAATATCTCCTTCGGTTCAAAAGTTACAGAATTTTGGCCAATGAAAAACGATTTTCAGTCACTGTGCGATGTATACATTCGTGTCGCTGCAGTGGTATAACACAGGGATGATAAAAATAGTACAATTGTAAGTTTTCAGTACTATTAGCATTGCAAAAGTACTGAAGTACTCCAATGACATGTTTAGTACAATTTTAAAATTTCAAACGCTTTAAAAGTGAAGCTTCTTGGTCTCCTTTTTTTCATACCAAAATTTAATAAAATCAAAGCAAAGAAATCTCAATTATGTAAAAACTGTGTCGAATTTTTATTCGGACAAAATATGAACTACAGTCTAATAAATCTTGTTGCTATAGTCTTAAATTAACTTAAAAAACGTAGCTTTACTTTAATTTAGAAAAGGCGTATGTATCTAGGTAGGTAGGTAGAAAGGCTGGTGTGAAGTCTCCTTCACACCTTCACCCAGAGACCAATATGGTCCATTGTGATGATTTGTTTAGAAATGTATAGATGGAAAAATAGGTAAAGTAAACAGCGAAAGCATTAGAAAAAGAAAAGGATAGTTAAGAAAAGGAAGATCTGACCAAACCCGAGAGAAAAACCTTACTCAACACACACCGATCCGCTTTATGTACGGTTAGCTCCCAGTCTCCTGCTGCGCAGCCAGGCCATCCCCATTACGAATTTTGTCAGACTCTCGAGCCCACAGCACAGGACATTCCCTAATTCGCCTAGGAATCTGCTGCCCAGCCACCTTAGCCTGCTGCACTGTAGCCTGGGACAGCGGCACAAAATGTGCTCAAGCGTCTCCAACACCTCCGGGTCCTCACACAGCCCGCACATATCCGACACGTCGGATCCCAACCGCAGGATAGGGAAGCCCTAGGATGGCACCGACCTAGCCGTGGATTCGTTCGAAGCTAGCAACGTTCTTTCGGTGCTTCCTAAGCAGATACCTATCCCGCCCATCATGCAGTGAGGAGTCTTTCTTAGCTATCTTCTCTAGAAAGGCTAAGGAGGCTCTTACACCACTCTTGGCTTTCTCGAAGCTCATTCGGCTATCTGACGTGACCTGTTCTGTCGCATCTTGCCGAACAACGAGTTTTGGTACACTCGGCAATCCGCTCTCCAACCCGAGTGTGACTCCGGAAGTCGATTGCCCATCCCTATGGTCCTCATCATGAGCCGAAATCAGTGTTATTTCGTGCTCATCATCAGAGCCCAGAGTTAGGTCACCGAGTCTTTCCGATGCCCCTGTACGAGACGGAGAGTCGATTGGGGAGTCTATCCCGTCCGTCTCTGTCATAACCGTCAGTTCTGCCATTAACTGACTCTCTTGCAGCAGAATATCTCTGTGAATACCCAGCAGGTAGGAGTCCGAATCCGACCCTGAACCTGCTGAGCTGACAGCGACATTCCCTGCGCCAGCTCCTTCATTTCGTCTTTTAATAATTTTGTCCAGTTTTTGGTCCCTCGAGTGTGCACGTATACAAAAGGACCATCTCGCGCAGTGACGGCTTGCGCGGACTAGGCTAGAATTACAACTGCCCCTTGCCATCGGCGTCAGAGGGAAGCTGTTCACGACCAGTTTCTTTAACCACTAACTAGCCATGTAGGGAAGCAAAGGGGGAATTGGTAGGATTATAGGTAATGGGGATTGGATATGGGATGGATAACCCTTGGTCATGTTGGCCTTAAAGCTTATGCCTTCAAACTTGTACCGAATCAAGTTCCAAGACATGCACTACCGCTGGCATTTAAGCCACCACATCGCGGCAAGATAGTTATCCAGGTGGTGGTCTATGTATGTATCTAACATATAGAATTTTTTTGATCAATGTCCGACTGATGTAGGAAATTAGTATTGTGATAAATTTCTACTTAACGTTACTTTAATTTAGAAAATGCGTATATAACATTTATTTTTTTTAAATTTAAGAAATTTAACCGGATAAAAAAAATATATATAAAGCGTATGTAGAGTTTTAGAACTATAAGAAATTATTGTAGGAAGTTTCCTACATTTTTTTATTGTTCTAAAACTATATAAAAGCATTTTTATTTATTCTTCTTTATCAAGTTTTGTTTTTTTTTCTATATTTCGAATATAAATGTATGGTACAAGTGTATTTTAATGTATGTTCGTACATTTTTTGTTATTCGAAAAATAAAACTAGAAAAACATATATTTTTGGGTTTTAGTACAATTAGAGTGTAAAAAGTACAATTTTTTACTGAATTAAGTACAATTTTGAAAATGTCTTTTATCATCCCTGGTATAACATAAAAGGATTTAACCGTTTTCGATCATCAATTGGTGATGACCGACGTATGCCATTAACACTATTTACCCTGCAACAACATGGTGACGGTCGTAATAACATAAGTACCTATAAATATAAGTATTTACACGCCCCAGGACGAAAAGGTGACACTCTAACAAGTCGCTGGCCGTGTAAGCATAATTTAAGTAAAACTTATTGTAAACTTGTCTTTGTAAATGTAAACGGTCAAGCTACTCACGGACGCAACAGTTCTAAAAACCCAGTTCACTCCTCGATAATTCCTTTTTTTTAAGTTTTTTTAAAAAAATAATTTTATATTCACTACAAGTGAAAGCATGAATCTTTTTGGGTTGGAAGTTAATATGCTCAGTATGAAGCATAATTTATTTTAAAAATTCAAATAATAAATTTATTTTAGTTTTCTTTTGACCACTTTCTTTTGCCTAAATAAAATAAGAAACAGTCAAAAATATATTTTACCACGTATGTTTTGGGTATACAACTTAAATTTTTCAACAGTTAATCCTCTGCTCGGTTTGGAAAATAATCACTAGGTTAAGACTTTTAGTTTTTTTTTTAAGTACATATGTATTAATATATACTTTCAATAGATAATACATATAATATTTTATAAAATCATTATTACTTCAATTAATAAAGCACCATTTTTTTGGTAATTGTATTTTTTTTGCATATGTTTAATTAAGTTTTTATTTCTTCTTAATTAGTTATAAAATTTTTATATATATAAAATTTTTAAGCGTTCAATAGAACAGTTTTTTTATATCCTCGGATCATATGAACCTATGACCCTGCCTTATATTTATAATAAATATTTTTTATTATTCCTACACTAAATCCCGCGAAGCTTTTTGCTTGTCTGCAGGAGACCAGAGTCTCTGGCGGGAATCGAACCCGCAACCCGGGTACTGATAGACTAGCTCACTACTAGCTAGCCTACAGGGGCACCCATATAATAAAACTCTCTAGATCTGCGGATCACCCAAAACTTAGATTTTGGTATTGGAAAGCAGATTGGTATAAGAAAGCAGTCTAAATTCATCTTTAAATAAAATCTCAACAGCAGAACGTTCCTGCTATAAACGAATTGGGAAATTTAGCCTAATATCTCCTTAAATTTAATTTAATCTTAGCAATCTCTCCTATAGAACTGATTCTGCTATGTTCTTATTATCACGTTTTCCAATAGTACTATAGTTGCTAGATTAATTTGGATACAATACCAAAATTATATTTAGTCAATTCACAAGGTATCCTAACATGTCATATTGTCAAAATGTCCTAATATTTCACAATGGTTTAAAACTATTGTTGTACGGCTCAGCCGCTCAGCGCTGGACTTTTCTGATTAATTACGACAGCACAATAAACACAGCAAGCAACGTTATATTTATTTAAGACACTTTTTGTTAACAAACCAACAACAATATTTTTAAACCATTGTGAAATATTAGGACATTTTGACAATATGACATGTTAGGATACCTTGTGAATTGACTAATTATAACATAATGACTGGGACTTACAGTACCTCGACGTACACTATGCGATACCAAAATTGTTTTCTTTAGATATAAGCACATTAAACCCTTAAAACTCCACTTTGATTGCCTATATTAAAAGCATAACTTTCCTACATATTTTTTCTCCCCCCTCAATATATATGTATATATATGTATAATATGTATACTTATAGGCTGATTATTTCTATTCACCCTTTTATAAAAACCTTACAAGAATGGGCAGTACGGACTCAAAGGTTGAAAAACCTAACGCTGATGTCGTTCATAATTATAATATGTCTAATAGCTATGGAACTCTTAGTAACCTTGTATCAACAACATAAAAGATCTTTGAGAAAGTCGTACGCTAGAGCTGCATCCTTAGCTAAAAATTTAGACAAAGTCTTATATTAAAGTTCGGCATAACTATTTTTAAAATAATTAATCAATAATCTTATTTAGCAATTGAATAACAACAATGTACTTCTACTTTCACTTTATATTATGTTAAGTTATTCAAGATTACAAAAGATCTGTTGACCTTTATTTAAATATTAAAATACATTGTATTATTTTAATAAAGTGATCTATTATGATCAGTAACCAAATACTAATTTAAAAATTCCTCACTTTGATAACAAATCTTTAACTTAGCGAGAATCCACCAAAACTATACCTAAGGAAACTAAGTATTTTCTTTTAATTAAACTCCTTATGCAATTTTCATACCAATGGAATGGGAAACCATTGTATTTAAAGCTAAAGCAATAAGAGACGAACTCCTTAAATCCCATAAATGCTTAAATAAGCATATCAATAATTTCCGTAAGTTATAGAAAAAATATTAAAGTTTTTGTTCCACACTCACTCCGTTAACCAATAGTTTTCAATCGTTTACCAGAAATCCACTATGCCTCAAACACTATTAGAATTTTTAAATACTGCCTCAAGGTTAATCCCAGATTTTGAAGAAAATTCTAAAAACCTACAGAGCTTTTTCGGTGCCATCAACTTAGTTGATTCGATAAAGGAAACTCACGAGTCAGTGGTTGTTAACCTTAATAAAACAAAAATGCGAGAAACTTAATTTCTTCAGAATCAACTCTATCTAAAATAATTTTCAAACTCAGAACAACGGTTAAAGGAGAATCCGTTGATGTTAACGCGATAACCAAAAATGCTTCTAATGACAGAGCTAAACTGATCATGGAATCATGAACTTTCAGTAACATGAATGAAGTACTTACTAACTAAATTTATAAGCAGTGAAGTATATGGTCAAGAAAATTCCATTCTGAAACATGGTTTCAAACGCCAAGGCTACAGTAAAAATAATGGTAACAAGGCAGAAACCTAAATTTTAACCAAAATATAAATTTTCCAACAAACAGAAACCATAATTTCAATCAAAATAGTAACAACAACGGATCCTATCGTAATAACAATAACAGAAGCAACCGTAACAATAACAGTAGTAATAATAACTATAACAATAATTCTGGTTCATATCGTAATAATAACGATAACAGAAACCGCAACAATTTTCAAAATAGGAACATAAATCTAACTGCAGAAGACAACTCGGGTAATTGGCAGCCACCCCTAAATAATCAGTAGAGTCTAAAACCTACAATATTAGTTTAGATCTATGTAGCTACTTGCGCCAAGGCATTATTTCAACTTTAGGTAGTGTTAAGTCAGAGTTAAAAATAGACAAATATCTAATAAAACATATTTTTCATGTAGTAAGAGATGAATTTAAAATACAGGCAGATGGAATAATTGCAATGGATTTCATACGAAAGTATAATTGCATCCTACAATATTCCAATGATAAAGACTTACCCTCATATTCATAAAAAATGTTTTTGATTAATAAAAGGTTTATTAAACAAATGTTCATATGAAATTCATTGCATACAACGTGCGAACAACATGTTTTGATACCTTATCAAACAATTAAAAACAGCGTTTATGTCGTAAATACAATAACTTCTACGTCAAATACTTCAGTAAAAATAATTATGCCAAGTAACAAGATTTAATTATTTCTGATATTAAACTTGTTACAGGAACCCTTAAAGATTACAAAATGGTCAAACAAAATGTTATGCCTGTCAACTCCAAAGAAAAATGGAAAGACTTTCCAGAAACTTTCCACCATTTGTTTAAAAAGATTTAAAATCTCTATGCAAAGAATTTATAGATATTTTTGCCTTAGAATCTGAAAACATATCGGTCAATAAGTTTTACAAACAAAAGCTTAAAGTAAATTACACACAACCTGCTTACATCAAAAATTATAGAATTCCTTATTCTCAAAAAGAAGAAGTAAATAATCAGGTTGATAAGCTAATTCATGATGATATTATTGAACCATCAATTTCAGTTCACAATAGCCAAATCCTCTTAGTACCAAAGAAACCTTTACCCGGTACTACCCAAAAGAGATGGAGATTAGTAGTAGACTACATAGTGGTTAACAAAAATCTAGTAGCTGATAAATTCCCGTTACCTCGAATAGATGACATTCGTGATCAATTAGGTAGAGCTAAATTCTTCTCTCGTCTTGACCTGATGTCAGGTTTTCATCAAATAGAACTTGAAGAAGAATCTAGAGATATTACATCATTTTCTACAGATAAAGGATCTTTAAAATTTAAACGATTGCCGCATGGTATTAAAAAAGCCCCTAATTCTGTCCAACGTATGATGTCATTAGCTTTCTCAGGTCTATCTCCAGCACAAGCATTCGTGTATATGGATGACCTAGTAATAATTGGTTGTTCTAAGGAACATATGTTACGTAATCTAAAAAACGTATTTGAATTATGCAGAAAATATAATCTGAAATAACATCCAGATAAATGTTCATTTTTCTGTACCCAGTTTACATTTTTAGGACACAAATGCACCGATCAAGGTATATTGCCTGATGATAGCAAATTTTCTGTAGTACAAAACTATCCAACGCCAAAGAACGGTGCTGAAGCTAAACGCTTCGTAGCCTTTTGTAATTATTACCGAAGGTTCATTCCAAATATTGCTGAATCATCCAGACATATTAATAGATTGTCAAGAAAATATTTACCTCTTGAAAGGAACCAAGATTGCGAAAAATCTTTTTAATACCTCAAAAACCAATTACTCAGTCCTTAAATTTTGCAATACCCTGATTTTCCTAAAGTATTTTTTATTACAACAGACGCAAGCAAACACGCTTGTGGTGCTGCTCTTCATACGCTTCTACATCTTTCACTAAGCGCGAAAGTAACAAATCTACCATAGAGCAGGATCTAACTGCAATATATTAGGCTGTAAAATATTTCACACCATACATTTACGGCAAAAAGTTTGTTATCCAAGAATCACTCCTAAAAGCTCACGCGTATCAGACTTGACCTCGAGGAATACGACTTTGTAGTCGAGAATATAAGGGGTCAGGAAAACACAGTGGCAGACGCGCTGTCACAAATAGAGTTTCAGGATATTAAAAATATTGTAATCAATACAGTACTGAAGGACTGTGTTTTACTAAAGATAAAGCAATTATCTATAAAGTTGAAGGACCTTGTTATTAATAGAAATGTCGACCTAGGTCACCTCTTTCTAAAGCTTGCAAAAATAGCTAATAATATTGGTCTCACAACATTGCTACTTTAACTAGATTACAGTATGCTTATTTACATAGGAACTAATATTGAAACATTCAAAAGCAAAGGTAATGAAATCCTGCAAGATTCCAATTTAACAATTTTGCTCGTACCGAAACTTACTTAAGTTTCTTCCGATTCTGAAAAACTGAGAATTATGCAAAAATACCATGTTGATCCCATTACAGGTGGACATCCAGGCATAGCTTAAAATTTAGACTTAGCTTAAAAATAAGATTTATTTTTTAAAAAAATAAGACTTCAATATCATTGGAAAGGCATGACTAGAGATATAGCCAAATATGTCAAGCAATGCCTTCAATGTCAAACCAACAAAACCACGGTTAAAGGCAAGGAGTCTCTCGTTTTAACACCTACTCCTCTAAAAGCTTTTCAAAGAGTTATAATCGATACTATAGGACCTCTTCCACGGTCTGATTCACAAAATGAACACGCTGTAACTATAATGTGCGATTTAACTAAATATCTAGTTGCTTGAAAATGCTAAACTTCTTAGACAGAAGATATCCAATGATAATTCCAATCCTATCACACTCTACATTAATGACTCTGTTCTAGTCCGCAACGAGGCAGGACAAAAACTGGATGCGGTCTACAAAGGCCCCTTGACAGTAAAATAAATTGACATTTCCAACAATGTCACATTGATGGACACTAACGGTAAACTTTTTACTGTCCACAAAAACAGAGTCAAACGCCTGACATAGTAAAAACAAGTTGTCTAGCAGTTAACATCAGTCATTTTATTTTTATACTTTTCCTTAAACGTTAAATATAATATTTTTTTTAACATATTTTTATATAAATTATACATGTTAAATAAATTATTTTCAACATTTTTCATTTTTCGAATTTATTCTATGAGTTAAATTTCAGCTATTACAGAAAGCTTTATAAGATACATAACTGAAATATAACTCATAGAATAAATTCGAAAAATGAAAAATGTTGAATATAATAAAGTTGCTTATAAATTATTTTCTTTTTTCTATAAACACAAAATAATTTCTTTTTGAAAAATTTTTTTTAACCCAAAAAATTTTTTTTTTCTCATTAAAAAGGGAAAGGAAATAGAACCGAGCGGCTGTTCCATAAAATAAATAAATTAAAAATAATAAAAAATAGTGTTTTTTATTAAATAAGAAAATAAAAGAAATGTGTTTGTATTATAAGCGTTTTAGATATATATCCAAATGTCGGTCGCGCTCGTTGAAGATAGACGTGTTCTCTTAGCTCGGCAAACGGCTTATTTTTTATAATAAATTATATAAGAAGAAGAAAAAAAATATATGTACATACATACAAGTTAATTTTTTGTGTTTTCTCCCCACCAGTATAAGAAATTCAAACTTTAAATTTTTTTTTTATTTCAATTTATTTTTAATTTAGTTTTAACATTAATTCAATAAAATATGTTATTTAAGTCTTTATTCTTATTAGCTTTAATTCATCGTTTTAATTTTAATATTTTACATTAGGAAATGATAAAAAAAATAAAATTTAATGTTTTTAATTTGCTTTTTAATTTTCTACTATGTAGAATTTTGTTTCCAATTTAAATCTTATTCAATTCATATTTTAAGTTTTTCTACTAAGTAATTTTTAAATTAAACTTTAAATTATATTAAATTAAATTAAATGTTTCACTGTTCCGTTAATTTTATTTAAATTTTAATTTTTATTAATACATTTTCTACTATGTAGAATTAAGTTTCTATTCTGAATATTATTATTCATTTAAATTTTATTGGTTTCATTAATTTAAAATTTTTAGTCTTCGACTATTTCTTTTTCTACTATGTAGAATTTAACTTTTTATTTAAATATTTTCACACAATATTTATTATTTTTTTTTTGTTTTTATCTTAAGATTATTTTAATATTATTTTTTAATTTTAAGTTTTTTATGTTGAAATTTAGTTTAACTTTTTTTCAAATTCTTCTAAAGTTAAAGGTTTGAAATTAAATCAATATGTAGAATTTTTATAAAAGTCTTTAAATAAGCGGTACCCAGAAAAAACTGAAAACTACTTTTTTTTAGAATGAAAAATTACACTATGCTAGTTGAAAAAACAGACAAGCCGGGCACATGGCCTTTTAACATAATTCGGGTACGCTGAATCCAGTGGTGCCCGTGGTTTTTTAAGATTGGCTCTGGTTTTCGAGATATACCGTTATTTCGAAAATGGAGGAGGTTGCACAACATATATGTACAACATTTTTCAGTTAATTGATTGCCAACACAATTCTGTGAACTGTATGTGAAATTAGACCCAAAAAGAAGAATTTCTGCATCATTCGTCTTGTCTTCTTACCTGCGATTTGAAGTTAGTATCGATTTGAAGTTAGTACTATCGTATAGGGGAATTTATCACGTTTTAGGCCCTGTTGTTTGACATAGCTCGACAACCACTAGCCCAATTTAGTTGAAATAAATTTTAAAAAATTAAGAATTACAATTCCCTTAATCTGTTCATATATTGTTTTCCTATACAAGTAACACTTTCGAAGTTAAAAATGAATGTATGAAGGGAAAAAATTATTTTTTGCCTAAAAATTTAAATTTTTTTTTTTAAAAATACATAAAAAATCCAAAATGGAAAAAAGTTTCAAGTCTAGTTATTTTTTCGCAAAGTCACATAACCTATGAGCATAATGAGACAAACATCATAAAAATCGATGCACGCGTTTCGCTTTTATTCGCAATTGAGTAAATGTATGAATTTCAAAAATTTGCTCGAGATATGCACAACATTATTTGGAGAAAACATTGACACCTTTTTCATGATTCTGAGAATTAAAAAAAAAGGAATAAACAAAAGGTTATTTGATTTTTATGATTGCGGTAATAAATGTACGTGGACAATTAAACGGAAAGTGGCCCTTTTTATTATTTGGGTTTTTCCGGTGGCTACCTATATGATTTTTTTACAGAAATTGCACCCACATTTAAGGGTGGTCATTATTTGGAAAGTTTTGCACAGTTTGAAACGTACAAGTGCTGAATCAGGTATATAGCCAGCCGCCCTTAAAATATGCGCCCATTTATAAGTACCTGGCAGTAAAATATTCAAAAATACGTAGTATTTATAGGTGTGCATTGATCGATTTTTGGCATTCAGCCAGTGCCGACGAACGCGAACAGTAAAAGTGATTTTTCTCCAGTTTTTTAAAAGTGAATAACAACAAAACATAAAATATATCAATATGGAAAACAACAAGTGCCCATATTTGGATGAATATTGTTACGTTTGTGGTCATATCGTCCGAAAAATACAGAAAAAAGATCGAAAAAATTTGTTTACTGAGCAATTCAAAACCGCGTATTGTAATTATTTCGATGAAGCAGATTTAAGTGGTGCAAATTTTACGCCGAACACAGTGTGCAACAGTTGTTATACTACCCTTCTAAAATGGATTCACGGAAAAAGTAGAAAGTTATCTTTTATGAAGCCAGTAATTTGGGTGGAAGACACAACTGGACATGATGAATCCAGGTGCTATGCATGCATAAATTTTCGTCCTGGATTAAACAGACAACAATTGAAAACAAAAGTATACACTGCTGCCTTTACTGCCACACTTCCAGTGCAACGCCCTGCTGATACCGATGCACCTAAGCCTCCGAGTGCGGGTACTGTGTCCCTGCTAGCCGAAACCGTTTTCACCAATCCGACCGATTTGGATGATGCTGATTGGATACCCGATATTGAAAATAGTGCACCACAACCGCTACCACAAATCGAAATGGATTACATTGTGGCCAAGCTGGGACTATCACAACACGACTCCGAATGGCTGACATCATTTTTGAAGAGAAGAAAACTCACACAGCAAAATGTCAGCGCAACATCATACCGACAACGCCAAGCTGATTTTCAGAAATTTTATTCCGTTGACGAAGCAAATACGTTCACGTACTGCCATGATATCCCAGGTTTAGTAAAAAAATTGGGAATGGATTATATCGCTGGCGACTGGCGTTTATTCATCGATGGTTCAGTTACTAGTTTGAAGGCTGTGCTGCTGCACAAAAAAAATAAAAAACCATGCATTCCATTGGGATTCAGCACAACTATGAAGGAAACGTATGAAGCATTGGGCGAAATTTTGAAGAAAATCAAATACGATGAACACAAATGGAACATTTGTTGCGATCTGAAGGTGGTCAACATACTACAAGGGATTATAGAAAAGGGCGGATATCCAAAATACTTCTGCTTCCTTTGTAATTGGGATTCACGATACAAAGGAAATCAATATCAATGTAAAGATTGGAAAGGAAGAACTTCCGAGCTCAACAAACAATTAAAATTACGCAATGAACCTATGATAAAGGACCTGGATGATATTTTGTTGCCACCGCTCCACATGAAACTGGGAATAGCTGGGAAATTCGTTGAAGTGGTGGTCAAAAAAGTTAACGGCGCCTTTGACTGTTTGAAATCCATCTTTCCGAAACTCAGTGATGAGAAAATTAAAAACGGTACGTATCGTACTCTGTATTTCAATATTGTCATATCTAAATTTGTTAATTTCTATACATTCGCATTACCAATAATTTTTTCGTTTTTCTTATGTATTTAAAACAGGTATTCTCAATGGACCTGATATTCGGAAATTGATCAAAAGTGATTCTTTCACACATTTGCTTTCAGAGCATCACGACCACCAACATGCATGGAACGCATTGAAAGAAGTAATAGAAGGCGTTCTAGGAAAGAACCGTGTCCAGCGAGAAGAGATACAGCAACGAGTGGACAGGTTGCTGTTTTATTTCGAAAAAATCGGTGCATCCATGACGCTGAAATTGCATTTCTTGCACCACCACCTCGATACTTTTTTGGCACAATCACCTCAGGAATCAGACGAACAAGGAGAGAGGTTCCACCAGGTGACCATGCCATTTGAAAAGCGGTTCAAAAGCAAAAAATTGGATGCATTGCTTGCGGAGGTTTGTTGGTGGAGTTCCACAATTATGCAGTTTGAAGAAAGCACCGAAGATGAAGACATTGAAATTGGTGGACACAGTGAAAGAAACACGCCCTTGAATAGTATGTGTATCTCGGATGACGATACAGACTCAGACCATGAATATGAACAACCTACGAAGAAAACAAGATCATCAGAACCACAAGCGTCAACTTCTACAAGGATGGATATTGCCAATAATTGAAAAAATGTTCTAAATTTTGTTTTTATGCATATTATAATTGCGTATTAATTGCATATTATTTTATTTTCATTAAGTTTTTATAAATAAAGTTTTTTTTTGCATGATAATTTTTTAATTTATATTTTTATTTTTATTTTTATTTTAAGGGTGGTGGCTATAACTGATTTTTGAAATTCATACCTTTACTCAATTGCGAATAAAAGCGAAACGCGTGCATCGATTTTTATGATCTTTGTCTCATTTTGCTCATAGGTTATGTGACTTTGCGAAAAAATAACTAGACTTGAAACTTTTTTCCATTTTGCATTTTTTATGTATTTTA
The DNA here is from genome assembly GCA_943735925.1 of Pollenia amentaria. Classification (NCBI taxonomy): domain Eukaryota; kingdom Metazoa; phylum Arthropoda; class Insecta; order Diptera; family Polleniidae; genus Pollenia; species Pollenia amentaria. The sequence goes on from OX031010.1 coordinate 76,387,425, forward strand.
AAAAAAAAAATTTAAATTTTTAGGCAAAAAATAATTTTTTCCCTTCATACATTCATTTTTAACTTCAAAAGTGTTACTTGTATAGGAAATCAATATATGAACAGATTAAGGGAATTGTAATTCTTAATTTAAAATTTATTTCAACTAAATTGGGCTAGTGGTTGTCGAGCTATGTCAAACAACAGGGCCTAAAACGTGATAAATTCCCCTATACGATAGTACTAACTTCAAATCGCAGGTAAGAAGACAAAACGAATGATGCAGAAATTCTTCTTTTTGGGTCTAATTTCACATACAGTTCACAGAATTGAGTTGGCAAATCATGTGTTGTACTATATATATATTCGCGTAACTCAAAAACGGTTTAGTTTATTAAAAAAACTTCAAAAACCGAAATTCTTAAATTTCATTTAAGAAAACACTGATTTTCTAATATCAGTAGTCGTTATTGAAACATAATTTTTTTTTGAGAAAAAAATTAATTTTTTTTATCAAAATTTCGAAATTTTTGTTTTTTAAAAATTCATAAAAAAATGGAAAATGCAGCTATGCTTCTAATTTTTTGCAGACGTATAAAAAACAAAATTCCAAACAAAACAAACATAAATGATTGAAATCTGTTTGCAACTTTTGATTTTATTCACAAGAGTCGACAAATTTTAATTAAGTTAAGAATTTCATAAAACGCAATATTTGTATGGGAGCCCCCCTAAGGGATCGTGATAAAGGAAAAGTATAATTTGAGAAAAGGTTAAGAACAAAAAACTAATGGAGGTCCATTTCACCCCCCCTAGGGGCGACTCCTGGGCATTTATGGGACTTTTTCTTCAATATATTTATAGTCTGCATTGAACATTTTGTATGGAAGCTCCCTTAAGCAATGGAGATAGCGGGTGGGTATGTTAGAAATAAATGATTGAGATGAAAAATAAAGTGAGGTTGGTCATACATTTGACCCATCTAGGGGCAACCTAGGCGCTGCAGGGGCCAAATTTAAGAATTTCATTAAACGGCCATATTTGTATGGGAGCCCCCCTAAGGGGTGAAGATATATTGCAACTATGTTTTAAGAAAATGTTAAGAACAAAAAACATTGGAGGTCGGTCATACATTTTATCCCCCTAGGAGTGAATCCTAGGCCTTTTTTTTTTTTTTTTTTTTTTTTTTGTTAGGACCAGCACTTAGGGGATGATCCCTACTAATGCATTGCATTGTGTTGGAACTAGGAAAATAGGTTATGGGAAGGAGGAAAGACGGAGTAGTGCTTGTGAATATTCGACTTGAACTTATTCATGTTGTAAGTAAGAGGGAAGACTTCAGCAGGAAGGTTATTCCACATACGAACAGTCCGGCCAAAAAACGAATTTTCCCTGTAATGCGTTGTACGATTCACCGGCCAATCGACCACAAAAGGATGGGCTCTTGAGGAAAAACGTGTATTACGAACAAAGCTATGGGTTTCGGGAACCAAATCCCTAATTTTATCAGAACACATCCCGTTGTAGTAACGATAAAATAGGCAAGTACAACCCACATTGCGACGGTGCTCAAGGGAGTCAATAGAATTGGATACCCTACTGTCGCCGATGAGAACCTTCGCCCTCTCCTGCACGCGGTCGAGAAGCTCCAAAATAGACTTTGAAGCACCGGCCCACACATGAGAGTTGTATTCCATTCGCGGTCGGATATAGGTGGTATAAATAGTAAGGAGATCAGATGGAGTGAAGTATATCTTACACCGTTTCAAAAAACCGAGGCACTTGAATGCTTCTTTCGACACCTTAAATATATGTTCAGTCCATCGGACATCACATTGTATCCTCATGCCCAGAACATCAAGAGATTCTGTTTCCTCAATATTTATACCACCCATACATACAGACCATACACCTTGATCCGTCGCGCGTTTATGCGTCAGTACGCAACATTGAGTCTTTCGGGCATTAAATTCGACCCTATTCGCACGACCCCATTCTGAGATTATGTCTAGGTCACGGCCAAGCGTGTCATTCATGTTCTGTCTCATAGCACAAACATCGGACACGCCTGGTCTGTAACCAAATGAATACGAATGGCAAAGGTTGCTGTCATCTGCAAAAGAATAGATAGGGTTGGAAGTTTGACATAAGAGGTCATTTAGAAAAATAAGAAATAGAGTAGGAGAAAGAACGGAGCCTTGCGGTACCCCTGAATGAATCTTGAACTCGTTTGATGAAACCCCATCTATAACAACCCGTATAGTGCGATCTCTGAGAAAGCTCGATATAAATCGAGAGAAATTATCACCGACACCAAATGCAACAAGTTTAGACAAGACTGCACCATGCCAGACTCTATCAAACGCCTTGGAAATATCTAAAGCAATTACCTTACTTTCGCCAAAATGGTGAATGGAACGACACCATTTTTCTGATAACAGGGCCAGTAGGTCTCCAGTAGAACGACCTCTACGAAAGCCATACTGGCGGTCGCTTAGTAGGTAATTTGACTCTAAAAATTTTACAAGATGGTGATTTACCATACTCTCCATAACTTTGGAAAGTGCCGAACAAATTGCAATTGGGCGGTAATTTTCAGGGTTATTAGCGACTCCTTTTTTAGGAATTGGCGTTACATTAGCAACTTTCCAGCAGACGGGAAATTCACCAGCATGGTATAAAGTGCTGAAAATATTTGCTAAGGGACGAGCTAGCGTCGAAGAGCACTGCTTCAAGACCAGTGCATGTATACCATCCGGGCCAGGAGACTTGTTTATGTTGAGATCCGCAAGAACCTTTTTAACAGCTCGAGCCCGAAAAAATATTTTTGGCATAGTTACGGATACTTTTTCGAGTTCGGGTAGTGGTTGATTGCTATCTGGTAAGTTAGAATTATTTGCAAATAATTCGGCAAAACAATTAGCCTTATCAACCAGGTTCGTGAATGTTTGGCCATCCTTTAAAAGAGTTGGTATTGAAGAACTAGCATTTACCCTTACTCTTTTAACGAATGACCAGAAGCTTTTACTGCCCCGGGGAGCAGTAAGAACTTCAGCACGAAGACGTTGCTCGTGAAGAGCTTTTTCCCGTCTTAGCACTTTGGCACACGACGACCTTGCCATTTTGCGTCGCAATTCAGTATCAGCTGTTTTATTGTCACGCCAATTTCTGAATGCTTCCTCTCTGGATCTGACTGCTGATTTGCACGTCTGATTAAACCAAGATTTAGATCTAGGTTTATTCGAAGCATTTTTAACTGGAATGAACATTTTCATTCCTAGCATAATAACATTTTCAACCATTTTCGCCATGGCATTGACGTCATTGTCAACGAAACAAAGTTTCCAATTAAAATGCCGAAAAAAGTCGTTGAGTTCAACCCAACGTGCTTTTCCGTAAACAAATTTTGATCGTTTCATAGCCTGTCGTGAAACGTTCCGAAGTTCGGAGAACGGAAAAGAGGCAGAAATGGTGCAATGATCCGAGTTACCGAGAGGTGCTAGAACTTCTACTTCGTACTTTTGAGGGTGCGAAGAGAGGAAGAGGTCAAGGGTATTGTGTTGGTGCCCATCAACACATGGAATATGTGTTGGTTCATTCACCAGTTGCACAAGGTGATTATGTGCAGCAAATAGCTCAACATATTGGCCTTCATAGGTTGTACGGCCCGAGTGGTGAAGCCAAGAAGAATTGTGGACATTGAAATCACCAGCAACAACGATTTCACTGTCCGGACAATTCTCAAGAATCTTCGATATTGAGTCGGAAAGGGAGTCGAAGCGCGATAAAGTGATATCCCTTCCCGCGTTTGGACTTCTGTAAAGAAACCCGAAATGCAAAAAGTGCGTATTGATTTTGAATTTAACCCAAAGGCAGTTAAATTCCGCATCAAACATGCCCACTGGTTGCTGGCATTGATACACAACTTCATTGCGTATATATATAGCAAGACCCCGATGAAGATAGAATAGGGATAGAAGGTGATACCCAGGAATCTGAAAATCCAGTGGATCGGAATTTTCAGACACCTGTGTTTCACATAAGGCGAAAACATCCGGCCGATGGAGACAAACGTGAGCGTATACAGAAAAAAAATTCGTTCTCAGCCCACGTATGTTACAGAAGTCGATTCGAAACCGACCTCTCATCACAACACAAAAAAAATTCAAATAAAACGCAAAGTACGGATGTCTCTATGCTAATTGCCGTTTAGAAACTGTTTGGTGGTCAGTGTTATACCTTCATCACCAAAACAGTTCAACAACGATTAACACAAATACATTCGTACTAACACGAATATGATGGACGGTTATAGGGGGTACACAATGGACAATGCCATAAAAGGACCATCCTAGGCCTTAGACACAAATGATGGGAATGAAAAATAAAGTGGCGCTGGTCATACATTTGGCTCGTCTAGGGGTATCTCAGGCGCTGGAGGTGCAAAATTTAAGGCTAGGATTCTACGCGTATAAAAAACAAAGTTCCAAAAATCGCGGAATTTCGGTTTTTGAAGTTTTTTTAATAAACTAAACCGTTTTTGAGTTACGCGAACATATGTTGTGCAACCTCCTCCATTTTCGAAATAACAGTATATCTCGAAAACCACAGCCAATCTTAAAAAACCGCGGGCACCACTGGATTCAGCGTACCCGAATTATGTTAAAACGCCATGTGCCCGGCTTGTCTGTTTTTTCAACTAGCATAATGTAATTTTTCATTCTAAAAAAAGTAGTTTTCAGTTTTTTCTGGGTACCGCTTATTTAAAGACGTTCTCTAAAACTTTTATAAAAATTCTACACATTGATTTAATTTCAAACCTTTAACTTTAGAAGAATTTGAAAAAAAGTTAAACTAAATTTCAACATAAAAAACTTAAAATTAAAAAATAATATTAGAATAATCTTAAGATAAAAACAAAAATAATAAAAATTGTGTAAAAATATTTAAATAAAAAGTTAAATTCTACATAGTAGAAAAAGAAATAGTCGAAGACTAAAAATTTTAAATTAATGAAACCATTAAAATTTAAATGAATAATAATATTCAGATTATAAACTTAATTCTACATAGTAGAAAAGTTATTAATAAAAATTAAAATTTAAATAAAATTAACGGAACAGTGAAATAAAAACATTTAATTTAATTTAAAGTTTAATTTAAAAATTACTTAGTAGAAAAACTTAAAATATGAATTGAATAAGATTTAAATTGGAAACAAAATTCTACATAGTAGAAAATTAAAAAGCAAATTAAAAACATTAAATTTAATTTTTTTTATTATTTCCTAATGTAAAATATTAAAATTAAAACGATGAATTAAAGGTAATAAGAATAAAAACTTAAATAACATATTTTATTGAATTAATGTTAAAACTAAATTAAAAATAAATTGAAATAAAAACAAGTAAGAGTGCTATATTCGGCTATGCCGAATCTTATATACCCTTCACCATGGTGCGATAAGAATAATCTACATATTGTGACGACCAAAAGTCGGGCCCTCGTTTTTGAGTCACATGCCCTAGACTACACCAACACACCAGACCAACCCGGCCCAAGACGACTTTTGAATTATTTGAATTTATTATTATTTTTAGTTATATTTATATTCATTTTATTACCTACATGTATTAACTCTATTACCTACGTGAATTACTGTTATTACCGAATAATTTTTATTTTTCATTCATATTGAATAAGAATGAATTTATGTTCACCATCATTACATATTATATTAGTACTAGTTTTTAAATTAACGGACAGATGGCCGTCGCCATCTGGTGGCGAGTAGGGAAAAGAGGGCACGAGAACATACACTCATGAGCAACCATGGCAGATAATTACTTTAGTGTGTGTGTGTAAATGTACACCGGCAAACTGTATAAAAGCGGAGTACGCACCAGTAAGAAGGCAGTCAATCGGCAGCTGGCAAACGGGTAAGGTCTTACTTAGCTGTGAGAGGTTACACCACTACGGCTAAATAAAATCTAGCGATCTGTGAATAGAGGTTACACCACTTTCGTGTGATCATACTCGTTGCCGGTAACGATTGCAAAGCAAGAGAATAGCGGTGTAGACTAAATTCTCTTGATTTGCCGTTCTTCTTGGCCGGATTTTCTCGAGACAACGATTGAGAGCAGGGTGAGACTGCGTCTCGGAGAATAGCGGTGTAGACCAAATTCTCTCGACGCGTAGTAACACGTATCGCCGGTAGAACAGTTGGCTGGAGGTTACACCACGACCCAGCTGTTCGATCCGGGGCCTCGCTATCCCCACGCCTATCGTGGTAATGGTGTTAAATTGTTCGTGTGTGTCGCGGCATGCTGAGTGTGTGTTGTCGATCCCGAGAGAGTCGCGTCCGCCATTTGAATGTGTTCGCGTAACCACGAATCTATTCCGAATTGTAAACTAAACTGTAAGAAATACGTAAAATATACATGAGCTTACGTTTTGTAACGTTTATAAAACAAGCCAACACGGTGTTTCATTTCTCTGGTCATAAAACAAATTGTTGTAACGAACCCTGGGAGCCGCGAGCATAAAGTGGAAAACACGTCGTTACAATGGCGCCCGAGCAGGGACGTTAGCAGCAGAAAATTGTGCTAATCGTCTCAGACCAGAGAAACCACACCCGCGACTGTTGTACGGGGAGACAAAAAAGTTTAAGAAAGAAAGAATTTACAATAATAAACTAAAAGCAAAAAAAAAGAAAAAAAAAAAAAAAAACTTATTCTGTGCGGTAATCGTCAAACAGCGAACAAATTAAAAAAAAAAAAAAAAAAAAAACAGCAACTGAAGAAAAAACATTTTTTTTATTTGCAACAAGAAGAAGAAAAAAGATAACGGAGCGATCAAATCTTCAGCGTGTACCGTACATCGACGCGTAAAAAAGAAAAGAAAAGACAGCAACTGAAGAAAAAACATTTTTTCTATTCTCTTTGCAACAAGAACAAGAAAAAAGATAACGGAGCGAGCAAATCTACAGCGTGTACCGTTCAGCGACGCGTAAAAAAAAAAGGAAAAAAAAAACTGTTATCGTGAGTGCCAGGATCCCTGCAACCTGATCCTCCGCATCGAAATGTTGCGTACATCATGGGCGTATTCCCTTAAGAGGGAGAATTACTAGGCTGCCTGAAGGCCTAGTAATTCAACGCCTCGTTGAAATACAGGCAAAATATGAGGCAATAGCTAGCTCGTCCTCAGTCAACCTCCTGGTACCTGCCGAACCAAGGCCGGGGCCAAAATCGCCGGTGAAAGACGAAAGTGCCAAGGTAACCCTGATCACGGGGTCAGCTAAAAACACCGAATCCAAACTGGACGTAATGGATAAACTCAGAAGGCGGAATCTACACTTTAATGGGACAGGCGATCCCTTGGAGTTTATCGAAAGAGCCGAGGAGCTGGCACAGATGTATGACGTGGATCTAGATCAGATACCCCCGCTGATGCCCGAGCTATTGCGCGACCGCGCTCTTGTCTGGTTTCGCAACAACAACCAACACTGGACGACCTGGAATGATTTCAAGAACGATCTTGGGAAGTTTTTCCTGCCCCCAAGATATCATGAACAACTGGACGACGCAATTCACAGTCGAACCCAACGACGAAATGAAGGGTTCAAGGTTTACCTCCTGGCGATTCAGAATCTGATGAGGCACTCAAAGTTAAGCGAGTCGCAAAAGCTGGAAAGAATTTTCCAGAACTGCCACCCAGATTACCAGTGGTATATTAAAAGGAAAGACTTCCCTCTTTAGCAGAACTGGTGACGATGGCTGAGGACCTAGAAAGTATCCGAGCCCGAGCAAATGGTAACGACCAGCACGCGTATACCTCTGAGGGCCACCGCGGCGGAGAAAATCGAAGTGATACCCAGCATCCGGCAAACCACTGCGGAGGGCGACGGAACTGAGACGTTACGTCCCTCCAGGTACGCAGACCTCAGTAAACCAGACTGCATTACAATGCGAAGAATTCCGCATAGCAGCGAAAATTTTGATAGAAGGAAAGCTGATAACCTCCACGATAGATACCGGGGCTACCCGGAACTACATGAGGACCAATTTCCTCAGCCACTTCAAGGGTCCATTCAAGCGGGTACGCGAAAATCTGGAGGTTATACTGGCTGATGGGTCGCGGAAGCGAATCACCGAGGGCGTCCAGATACCCGTCACGTTTGGTAATTTGACCCAGCCATGCACCTTTCTCCTAATGACTGACTTCTTTGAAGAAACCATATTGGGACTAGACTTTCTGCGTACATTTGGTACCACCATCAATTGCGCGGGGCTATCCCTAAATTGTGAATTTACTCCCCCCGAGACCACTGTAAAGGACAACACCGCTGATCACGTGCAGCCGCCCTGTGCCATCCTTGCCCAACCCGAGGTTGGAGCACACCGCAGTATGGCCGAACACGATCATGACCAGCAACGGATAATCCGGGACTTCCTGAACACGGAACTCCCGAAGTTTAACGCCCTGAAGGGATTAACCCACATTGCCACACATAAGATCGTGATGAAGGACGACCGGCCCGTAAAGATTAGATATTCACCCAGGAATCCGGCAATGCAGGCCATCATCGATGCCGAAGTCAATAAGCTGATTGAAAAGGGGTGCATCAAGCCGTCTACTAGCCCCTATAGCTTCCCGATAACTTTAGCAAAGAAGAAGAATCGGAAAGGTAAACAAAATGTCGTCGCCGACACCTTGTCCAGGCAGCCCTGCTAGACGCTAAACGTCCTGAACACCAGGACTGATAGCGAGGCGTGCCCCTGGCTCACAAAACGGCTACGGGAGATCACGGAGGCGCCGGATAAATACTCCGATTATTGCATCATAAACGGCCAATTATATAGGCATTTTTCGCGGCAGATCAACGATGATGATTCCAGCCCCTGGAAACTCTGCGTTGCGAGTCCTCAAAGAAAATGAGTCCTGCGGGAAAACCACGATAGCCCGACCGCCGGCCACCTAGGCGTGCGGAAAGCAATTCAAAGGATTGCAGCACGCTATTACTGGCCGGGAATGTTTCGAGAGATTAGCCAGTACGTCCGGAAGTGCGATTCATGCCAGCGACACAAGGTCAGCCAACAACAGCCTGCCGGCGAGATGCTAACAAGGGTCCCCGAGGAACCCTGGGCAACAATCTGCGCAGATTTTGTGGGACCATTGCCTAGATCTAAGCATGGGTGCACCATGCTACTGGTGTTCATCGACAGATTCTCCAAATGGTGTGAGCTGGTACCATTGAGAAAGGCTACAGCGGAAGGGCTCGTAAAGGCATCGTCGCCAGGTTCGGAGTGCCAAAAAAGATCATCACCGACAATGGCACACAATTCACCTCCCGCATCTTCCGAAAATGTCTGACGGAGTACGGGGTAACACAACAGTGCACTGCTCCATACACGCCCCAAGAAAACCCCACCGAGAGGGCCAATCGGACAATCAAGACGATGCTTGCGCAGTTCACGGACCACCGACACAGCAAATGGGATGATCTACTGCCAGAAATTATGCTGGCAATCAACACCAGTGTGTCAGAGACGACGGGCTATTCCCCAGCATTCTTTACACAGTTCCGGGAACCCCGACTCCCCAAAGCCCTCTACGACGAAGTCACCATTGGCACCGGGGCTCATAACACTAATCCCGTAGCGCGGGCAGAGGAAATGAAAGAAGTTTTCGAAATAGTACGACGCAATGTAGCAGCCGCATCGGCAGATCAACAACGGCATTACAACCTCCGACGCCGGCCGTGGAAACCTCAGATAGGGGAGCACGTCTTGGTACGACAACACCCGGTTACACCACTACGGCTAAATAAAATCTAGCGATCTGTGAATAGAGGTTACACCACTTTCGTGTGATCATACTCGTTGCCGGTAATGATTGCAAAGCAAGAGAATAGCGGTGTAGACTAAATTCTCTTGATTTGCCGTTCTTTTTGGCCGGATTTTCTCGAGACAACGATCGAGAGCAGGGTGAGACTGCGTCTCGGAGAATAGCGGTGTAGACCAAATTCTCTCGACGCGTAGTAACACGTATCGCCGGTAGAACCGTTGGCTGGAGGTTACACCACGACCCAGCTGTTCGATCCGGGGCCTCGCTATCCCCACGCCTATCGTGGTAATGGTGTTAAATTGTTCGTGTGTGTCGCGGCATGCTGAGTGTGTGTTGTCGATCCCGAGAGAGTCGCGTCCGCCATTTGAATGTGTTCGCGTAACCACGAATCTATTCCGAATTGTAAACTAAACTGTAAGAAATACGTAAAATATACATGAGCTTACGTTTTGTAACGTTTATAAAACAAGCCAACACGGTGTTTCATTTCTCTGGTCATAAAACAAATTGTTGTAACGAACCCTGGGAGCCGCGAGCTCGATCCCAGCATAAAGTGGAAAACACGTCGTTACAATATATAATATATCTGTGGCATTAAATAATAATGGCTTAAGTCGGAATTTCTTGTTTTGAGATATTAAGGGTATTACCAAAAATAAATTGTTTGGTTTTTATATAAAATTATTAGCCATATTAAAAAATGCGCATTTATTTAGAACAAAAGTCTAAATTTTATAAAAAAGTGTTTTTTTTAAGGATATAAAAGTAAAAATAGCAAAAACTGATATATTTTTTATTTAATTAAAAATAATTTATAAATACCAAGAGAAAAAAAAATTTATCGAATGGGATTTGAACCCGTCAACACTCAGACGATTATTTGTGACATAACGGCTAGACCACTCGACCACTGGTACGCATGCGAACTTAACTTTAATATAAGTAAATAGGCCGTGGAATATTTTTTTCATATAAGCAAATATCTTTGTGTGAGTTTGTTGTTTGGGTATGAAAGGTGAATATGCGAAAAAGGGAAACACACCACCACTGGCGTGTTGCCATACAATAGATTTATCTGTTTTTACAAGTTTTTAAGATGCAAAAATTCCCAATCTCTATTTGCAGAAATTATTTCGTTAAATAGATCACAGTTTAAAAGCAGAGTGATAACGGAAGTCATATTGGACATGATGCTGGTCCCTGTAAACAAATGAAAAGGAGGGGGGAGGGGGGGGGGGACGCAAATAAAACAACTTAATTATATAAAAAAAGTAAATATTGGTATTTCAGTAATTTGGCCTTAACTCGGGCATTTTCCAATCGATTTGATAGATTTATACACCTACGTCTTTAGGAAGAAATTTACCATTTACTTTGGTAATAAAACTTGGAGTCGGAAAGATCTACGGTTCCCGAAAATGGGTATGTTTAAAAAAAAAAACTGTTTAAAAAATTTATTTTGGGCATTACTCTTCCATTTTTGGGAGAAAGGTTTCAGGGTTTGCGGGAAATATATGCTGCTAAAAATTTCTGACATTTTGGTATATAAAACGTGTTCATATGTCATACTAGAGCCCTGAAATTTAAAATTTTGAGTATTTTTAATAATGTCTTTGTACGGGAGGTACCACGCCCACTTTTCCAATCACGCCCATATTTTGTGGGATACTGTGTATTGATAACCGATATGTTTGTACCTAATTTGGGAACTTTAGCTCGTTTCGTTCTCCAGATATACAGAAATGTATAACGTCTTTGTATTGGAGGTGCCACACCCACTTCTCCAAGCCCGCCCATTTCTTTAGAGAGTTTGTGTATTGGCAAGCAACATGTTTGTACTAAATTTGAAAGCTGTAGCTCTTACCGCTCTCGAGATATGCAGAAAAAAGAATTTAAAAAACAACAACAACATGGGATTTATTGGAAAAATTAGAGGTAGTCGTGGTTTTTTGCTCATATCTCAGCCATTTATGGACCCATCTTCCTGAATTTCAATAGCAAACAATTCCGGACTATATGTGACATAAATGTATAAAAACCTCTATCATATCTGGGGTCTTCGGAAAACCCATTTCAACGGACGGACAGACGGACAACCGGATTTGAACTTCCTTTCTCATTAGAAGCCAGAATATGTATACTTTATATGGTCTTAGATCAATATTGTAGAAATTACAAACGTACTCTTTTACCTTCGGTGAAGGGTATAAAAACTTTAAAGTTTGAATTTCTTATACTGGTGGGGAGAAAACACAAAAAATTAACTTGTATGTATGTACATATATTTTTTTTCTTCTTCTTATATAATTTATTATAAAAAATAAGCCGTTTGCCGAGCTAAGAGAACACGTCTATCTTCAACGAGCGCGACCGACATTTGGATATATATCTAAAACGCTTATAATACAAACACATTTCTTTTATTTTCTTATTTAATAAAAACACTCTTTTTTATTATTTTTAATTTATTTATTTTATGGAACAGACGCTCGGTTCTATTTCCTTCCCCTTTTTAATGAGAAAAAAAAAATTTTTGGGTTAAAAAAATTTTTCAAAAAGAAATTATTTTGTGTTTATAGAAAAAAGAAAATAATTTATTTAACATGTATAATTTATATAAAAATATGTTAAAAAAATATTATATTTAACGTTTAAGGAAAAGTATAAAAATAAAATGATTGATGTTTACTGCTAGACAACTTGTTTTTACTAAGTCAGGCGTTTGACTCTGTTTTTGTGGACAGTAAAAAGTTTACCGTTAGTGTCCATCAATGTGACATTGTTGGAAATGTCAATTTATTTTACTGTCAAGGGGCCTTTGTAGACCGCATCCAGTTTGTGTCCTGCCTCGTTGCGGACTAGAACAGAGTCATTAATGTAGAGTGTGATAGGATTGTAATTATCATTGGATATCTTCTGTCTAAGAAGTTTAGCATTTTCAATGAGACTAGCGGATCCACGCTGTGCTACTTGGAGTCTAAATTTAACTTCTTTTTCATAAGCATCAACGTTATAGAGTGGTTCTATGTTATTGGTAAAATCTAGCTTTTATTGGGATAGCAACTAGATATTTAGTTAAATCGCACATTATAGTTACAGCGTGTTCATTTTGTGAATCACACCGTGGAAGAGGTCCTATGTATCGATTATAACTCTTTGAAAAGCTTTTAGAGAAGTAGGTGTTAAAACGAGAGACTCCTTGCCTTTAACCGTGGTTTTGTTGGTTTGACATTGAAGGCATTGCTTGACATATTTGGCTATATCTCTAGTCATGCCTTTCCAATGATATTGAAGTCTTATTTTTTTAAAAATAAATCTTATTTTTAAGCTAAGTCTTAATTTTAAGCTATGCCTGGATGTCCACCTGTAATGGGATCAACATGGTATTTTTGCATAATTCTCAGTTTTTCAGAATCGGAAGAAACTTAAGTAAGTTTCGGTACGAGCAAAATTGTTAAATTGGAATCTTGCAGGATTTCATTACCTTTGCTTTTGAAGGTTTCAATATGAGTTCCTATGTAAATAAGCATACTGTCATCTAGTTAAAGTAGCAATGTTGTGAGACCAATATTATTAGTTTTTTTTTGCAAGCTTTAGAAAGAGGTGACCTAGGTCGACATTTCTATTAATAACAAGGTCCTTCAACTTTATAGATAATTGCTTTATCTTTAGTAAAATACAATCCTTCAGTACTGTATTGATTACAATATTTTAAATATCCTGAAACTCTATTTGTGACAGCGCGTCTGCCACTGTATTTTCCTGACCCCTAATATTCTCGATTACAAAGTCGTATTCCTCGAGGTCAAGTCTGATACGCGTGAGCTTTTAGGAGGGATTCTTGGATAACAAACTTTTTGCCGTAAATGTATATTGCAGTTAGATCCTGCTCTACACGCAGAGAAAAAGAGAAAAAACATTTTTAAAAATGGTCACCTCCAATAAAACTATTTTTAAAGAAATTTTTAAACATATTATGTTTAATTTAACCATATTATTGTCACTGACAACCATATTATTGTTAATTTGATCCTCAATCAAGAATCCACAACCATATTATGGTTGTCCTTAAACATGTTTTGGTTAAATATGACAATAATTTGTTTTTAAATTAACAATAGTATTTTCCTCTTTTCCAAGAGCAACATGCTATGGTTGAAAACCAACCATACTATTATAAGTATTAAGCATATTTTAGTTATTATTAAACAAAACATGTTTGGAGGCAACCATAATATGGTTGTGGTTAGTTGATGGATCACAAATTTAACCACAATATGTTTGTCGGTCACAAAAGTATGATTAAATTAAACATAATATGTTAAAAATTATTCTTTTAAAATAGTTTTGTTGGAGGTGATCATATATAAACATATTTTTTCTCTGGGTGTATGGTAGATTGGCTACTTTCGCGCTTAGTGAAAGATGTAGAAGCGTATGAAATTGGCATTAGGATACCTTGTTTTTCTTGACTAAGAGAAGCACCACAAGCGTGTTTGCTTGCGTCTGTTGTAATAAAAAATACTTTAGGAAAATAAGGGTATTGTAAAATTTAAGGATTAAGTAATTCGTTTTTGAGGTATTAAAAACATTTTTCGCAATCTTGGTTCCTTTCAAAAGGTACAATTTTTCTTGACAATCTATTAATATGTCTGGATGATTCAGCCATATTTGGTATGAAGGTTAGGTTAGGTTAGAAAGGCTGGTGTGAAGCAAACTTCACACCCTCACCCAGAGACCAATATGGTCCGTTGTGATGCCTTTATTTAGTGAAACAAAGAAAGAAAGAAGAGAAAGATATCTAGTGTGACAGAGTAGGAGAAGTAAATGGTGAAAGCACAGGGAAGGAAGATAGTGGAAGATAAGAAATCGGACAGAACAAGCAAAACAGAACCCTACCAAACAGGAAAAACTGTCCTACATGTTTCCCAGCCTCCGGCCGCGCAGCCAGTTCATTCCCATTACGAATCCCGTCAGATTCTCGAGCCCGCAGCCCGAAACAACTCCCAATTCGTGCAGGAATCTGCTACCTAGCCACCTCAGCCTGCTGTTCTGTAGCCTGGGACAGTGGCACAGAAAGTGCTCAACTGTCTCCAGCTCCTCTGGGTCCTCACACAGCCTACATATAACCGATAAGCCAGACCCAATTTTCACCGCCATTCTGCCTATCATACAGTGGCCCGTGATAATACCTATCATGGTCCTGACACAGGCCCTACTCTTACCCAGCAGCGCGTCCGAATTTGACCTACTAAGCATCGGCCACAGCGTGTGCGATACTCGGCAGTCCGTTCGGCCCCGCCAAGCCCGATTAGTCCTGTTCAGAATCCATTCCCTAATTCTCCCAAAGTAGAAGCCCATTGGAGGCCTGACCACTTGCAAACTGTCAGGATCTTCCAGTTCCGAGCCCAGTCTTGCCAACTCATCAGCTATCTCATTGCCGATGATGTTGCAGTGACCCGGTACCCAGCAGAGCCTCGCAACATAATTCCCTAAGATTACTCCTAGAGCCCTACCACAATCGTCCACTAGCCTGGAGTTCACATAACAGCCCATCAAGGCCCTAAGAGCCGCCTGGCTGTCCACATATATAGTGACCTCCGAGCCCTTGGCAATGTTAGCTCCTACCAATTCCACGGCCCTGAGAACCCCCAGAAACTCCGCCTGAAATACACTGCAGTCGTCGGGAAGTCTATATAACTTTCTGATGTCCAGATCCTCAATGTAGACCCCCGCACCCGGGCCCTTCATCTTCGAGCCATCAGTGAAAATAGCAAATCCCCTATACAATCTGCCCTGCCCTGACCAGCTCTCCCTAGAAGGCAATATCACCTCTGGCAAACGCCCCAAATCGACCCTAGTGACCAAATAATCCGTAGAGCCGGTCGAGCCTAGGTGATAACCACTAGTACTAATTTCACTCAAGATCTGAAACATTTTACAGCCCAATATATTGCAGTTAGATCCTGCTCTACACGCAGAGAAAAAGAGAAAAAACATTTTTAAAAATGGTCACCTCCAATAAAACTATTTTTAAAGAAATTTTTTAAACATATTATGTTTAATTTAACCATATTATTGTCACTGACAACCATATTATTGTTAAATTGGTCCTCAATCAAGAATCCACAACCATATTATGGTTGTCCTTAAACATGTTTTGGTTAAATATGACAATAATTTGTTTTTAAATTAACAATAGTATTTTCCTCTTTTCCGCGAGTGACCGTCCGTGAAATTTCCTAACAGTCCTAGCTCCCTCAGCCTAAGAATGCTCCTTGCTGCCATTTCCCTCACATACTGCTCTAAAGGCAGAAGATGAAGAATAACATCAAGAGCCGCCTGAGGGGTACTTCTCAAGGCACCTGTCACGCCGATCGAAGCACACCTCTGAGCCTTAGACAGAAGGTCCCTTCGACTAGCTAGTTTCAATGCCTCCCACCAAACACAGCATCCATACGTAAGAATGGGTCTAACCACCGAAGGGTACAGCCATCACACAACTGACGGCCGGAGTCCCCAACTCCTACATATCGACGATCTGCAAGCATAGAAAGCATTGAGACCCCTCTTTAGTCTCTCCTGAGTATTCCTCCTCCAGGACAGCTTACTGTCCAGAAAAACTCTTAAATACTTAGCACTCTCAGATAGCCTAAGCTCTACTCCCCCTAGTACCGGCAGCCTAAAATTCTCCACCTTGTACCTCCTAGTGAAAAAAACTAATTCTGTCTTCTCCGGATCAACTCCCAAGCCCTTATCAGTCGCCCATGCTGACAGTTCGCCCAGCGCCCCTTGCATGACATCGCTAATTGTCGGCAGAAACTTGCCCGATACCAATATAACTACATCATCCGCGTAGGCGACGACCTTCAGACCTATCCTGTCAAAACGTCCCAGAACGACATTGACTACCAAGAGCCACAATAAGGGAGAGAGAACTCCCCCTTGTGGGGTCCCCCTAGTCACGAGTTTCCTTAAGCGCTCGTTTCCCCAGTCCGAGTGAATAACTCTGCTGCTAAGCATTAGTGTTATCCATTCGACCAAGAATAACGAAACCTAAATCACTCAGTGCCTGCCTTATGGCCTCTATTTTCACATTACTAAAGGCCCCCTCTATATCCAGGAAAGCCGCCAAGGTGTATTCCTTGTCTCGCAATCCCCGTTCTATATAACCCACCACATCATGAAGCGCACCCTCAACAGACCTACCCTTAAGATAGGCATGCTGAGCACCGCTGATAATGCCGGCGTCAATCTTCGTCCTCAGATGTAGATCAATAAGTCTTTCTAATGTCTTCACAAGAAAAGACGATAGGCTGATAGGTCTAAAATCCTTGGGTTTAGAGTGACCGGTTCTACCTGCCTTAGGTATGAAAATAACCCTGACCTCTCTCCACCCTCTAGGAATGTAGCCATTTAGCAGACATACCCTAAATAGTTCCACCAGCAATAGGAGTGATGATCCCTGGATATTCTGTAGCATAGCCGGAAATATACCATCTGGTCCTGCCGATTTGTAAGACCCAAAAGTATTACCCGCCCATGTAACCTTATCCAAGGTGATGATATCCCCCACCGCCTCCCTTATCTCACCCCCCGAGCCCGATCCAGAAATGGGGTTACCACACCCTACCTGTTCCCCCGTCCCAGGATCCACACAACCCGGGAAGTGAGTCTCCATAAGCAAACAGAGAGATTCCACGAGTCTCTTTTAGCCCTTATAATATCTCCCTTGTACCTATTAAAACTTATCCTAAAGTTACTCCAGTCCTCATCCCTACGCGTATGCTTCGCTCTATTGAATAACCTTCCGACAGTGGTCCTTTGAGTCCTCAACTCACCTGTCCACCATCTCGGTTGCGAGCGCCTACCCGGAAAATTCAGCGGACAAGATCGCTCATAGCTACTGGTCAACACCTCCGTAAAGGTACCCACCAGGTGCTTCACGCCGGCCGAAGTCGACCCCCAATCGTGTGTAACTCTAAGGTTACTATTCACCAATCCCGAAAAGGAATCCCAGTTCGTCCTCCTTGGATTCCTATAAGGAAGCCTTTTTGACTTTTCGAAGTTTAGATTAAAGGCTATACGACCATGGTCAGAGAAGGAAAATTCCAAAGCCACCCTCCAATCATCTACTAAGTCTCTATTGTTCGTCAATGTTACATCTCTTACTGCCTCCCTATCTCTAGTTCTGAATGTTGGCGTATTCCCCCTATTACAGATGTAAAGATTGCTAGCAATAATAAAATCAAACATTGACTCACCCCTTTTGTTGATGTCGGTACTGTATGGTATGGTGTGCATTAGCGTCACAACCTAGTACCAGTCTCGAGCCCCTTCTGCTCGAGTACTCCAACAACTCACGTACTTTCACACCAGGTGGATCGGTAGCCTCATATGGTAAGTATACCGATGCTAGTGCTAGGACCGTTTTGTCCCTAGCTTCACCTGTAACAACCGTGAGGTCTCCATTTCTGAAAGAATGAGACAACATAAATTTGAGCTCATTTCTTGCCATTAAACAAGTTCGAACCTTCTCATCCGTGTGGGGTACGAACAGTGTATATCCCGTGGCCTTTAATCCAAGGCCACGTCCACGTTGTTATCGATGAGGTGGGTTACTAATTCGGTTGAGGCTGATTCACAGTGATGCAGGCATATCTGCACCACATTCAGCCTCTTAGGGTCCATCATTTTTGGGAAACCTAAAACTGATAGACCCCAACCCAAATATCGCAACCCCACTCATCGACTTCAACTTCCTGAGAGACTCTTGGTCTACTGTGGGTAATTCGTCCCCAGGCCTAGCTCTCTTAACCGTGACCAATCTGTCACCATTAAGAGGGCTGGGTGGTGAACTGTTACCCTCCTTTCTTCTATCTTCCTTGTAAGAGGAGACGCCAGCAGAATCTGGTGAGGATCCTTTGTCTTTACTGACAACTTTTGATTCCTCAGCAGCCTCTGCTGTATACCCCGCAGGATAGGGAAGCCCTAGGATGACATCGAAAGAACCGTGGATTCTTTCGAATCCAGCAGTGTTATTCCGGTGCATCCTCAGCAAATGCCTATCCCGCCCATCGTGCAGTGAAGAGTCTTTCTTAGCTATCTTTTCTAGAAAGGCTAAAGAGACTCTCCCACCACTCTTGGCTTTTCCGAGATTCGATCGGCTCTTCGATGTGACTTGTTCTGTCACATCCTGCCGAACAATGGATTTCGATGTACTCGCCAATTTGCTCTCTGTCTCGAATGTGACCACAAAAGTCGATGGTTCAACCCTCTGGTCCTGACCATGAGCCGAAACCATAGCTATTTCGTGCCCATCATCAGAGTCCAAGGTCAGATCACCGAGTCTTACCGAGGCCCCAGAGCGTGTCAGTGAGTCCATTGTCGAGCCCATCCAGTTGGTCTCTGTCAGTTCTGTCATTAACTGACTTTCTTGCAGCAGAATATCCCTGTGAACACCCAGCAGATCCGAGTCTGAATCTGACATCGGGCCTGTTGAGTTGTCAGTGATACTCCCTGCACCAACTTCTGTCACTATGTCCGTATTTTGTTTTATCTTGAAATCGTCCAGTTTCCAATCCCACGAGTATGCACGTACACAAAGGACCATCTCGCGCACTGACGGCTTGCACGGACTAGGCTAGAATTACAACTGACCTTTGCCATCAGCGTCAGAGGGAAGCTGTTCGCGACTAGTTTCTTTAACTAGTCATCCAGGTCCTCGGCACTGCTATCAACCACCTTAACCTTAAAAGTGGGGGGAAGTGGGGATAAAAAAGGGGGGAAGGAATGTAGGTGAATGGAATAGGATGAGGAATGGATAACCCTTGGTCATGCTGGCCTTAAAGTCTGCCTTTAAACTTGTTCTGACTCAGCTGTCCGGATTCAAGTTCCAAGACAGACACTACAGCCGACACTTAAGCCACCACATCGCGGCAAGATAGTTATCCAGGTGGTATGAACCTTCGGTAATAATTACAAAAGGCTACGAAGCGTTTAGCTTCAGCACCGTTCTTTGGCGTTGGATAGTTTTGTACTTCAGAAAATTTGCTATTATCAGGCAATATACCTTGATCGGTGCATTTGTGTCCTAAAAATGTAACCTGGGTAAAGAAAAATGAACATTTATCTGGATGTAATTTCAGATTATATTTTCTGCATAATTCAAATACGTTTTTTAGATTACGTAACATATGTTCCTTAGAACAACCAATTATTACTAGGTCATCCATATACACGAATGCTTGTGCTGGAGATAGACCTGAGAGAGCTAATGACATCATACGTTGGACAGAATTAGGGGCTATTTTAATACCATGCGGCAATCGTTTAAATTTGAAAGATCCTTTATCTGTAGAAAATGATGTAATATCTCTAGATTCTTCTTCAAGTTCTATTTGATGAAAACCTGACATCAGGTCAAGACGAGAGAAGAATTTAGCTCTACCTAATTGATCACGAATGTCATCTATTCGAGGTAACGGGAATTTATCAGCTACTAGATTTTTGTTAACCACTATGTAGTCTACTACTAATCTCCATCTCTTTTGGGTAGTACCGGGTAAAGGTTTCTTTGGTACTAAGAGGATTTGGCTATTGTGAACTGAAATTGATGGTTCAATAATATCATCATGAATTAGCTTATCAACCTGATTATTTACTTCTTCTTTTTGAGAATAAGGAATTCTATAATTTTTGATGTAAGCAGGTTGTGTGTAATTTACTTTAAGCTTTTGTTTGTAAAACTTATTGACCGATATGTTTTCAGATTCTAAGGCAAAAATATCTATAAATTCTTTGCATAGAGATTTTAAATCTTTTTAAACAAATGGTGGAAAGTTTCTGGAAAGTCATTCCATTTTTTCTTTGGAGTTGACAGGCATAAAATTTTGTTTGACCATTTTGTAATTTTTAAGGGTTCCTGTAACAAGTTTAATATCAGAAATGATTAAATTTTGTTACTTGGCATAATTATTTTTACTGAAGTATTTGACGTAGAAGTTATTGTATTTACGACATAAACGCTGTTTTGAATTGTTTGATAAGGTATCAAAACATGTTGTTCGTATAGAAGCATAGCTGCATTTTCTAATTTTTTATGAATTTTTAAAAAACAAAAATTTCAAAATTTTGTTAAAAAAATTATTTTTTTTTCCAAAAAAAAATTATGTTTTTTAAACGACTATTAGAAAGAAATTTTACTTTTCTTAAAGGAAATTTTATTGCGGAATTTCGGCTTTTTAAGTTTTTTTAATCAACTAAACCGTTTTTGAGTTACGCGAACATATGTTGTGCAACCTCCTCCATTTTCGAAATAACGGTATATCTCGAAAACCAGAGCCAATCTTAAAAAACCGCGGGCACCACTGGATTCAGCGTAACCGAATTAAAAGTGTCAATTTCTTGCACAGTGTTATCAATGAATATTGTTACTAAATACTTAGCGACAAAAGGGACACGAAAAAATTGCAATGAAAACGAGACCAATAAAATTATTTAACAATTTCTTTGCTTGGTAACAATTAAAATTATGAATGAAAAAGAAAGGAGAAAAAAATATTATACTAACGTTGTCGTGGTGAAAAGGCGGGATCAATGAAATTATTTTACAATTGCTTAATGCAGTGACAATTAAAAGTATGAGAAAAAAAGAGAACAAATATTTTACAAACGTTGAAGTAGCAACAAAACAGTGATAATAATATGAATGGAGAAAAGCGTAGTAACAAGGCAATAAAAAAGTTCATTTATTAACCCATTCGTTAACTTCTCCCCCCTTTAAAGATCATTCCTCCTCGAATGAGAAAAGATTTTGTTATTAAATATCAAATGCATTCTAGTCTTAAATTACAATATTGGGTTTCAGAAGGCAATTACTAATATAAATTTTATATTTTTTTTATTTGATAACGTATACTTTTGTTTTGGATTAAAGTATGATTTTTATTTTTGGTTAGATTTACAAAAATTTATCAGGACCAAATATTTTTATTAGCTTAATGCCATGTTGACTCCAGGTCGAAAGTTTAAGATTATGTATTTCAAATGTAGGATACAAATTGGATATGAAATATTAACGAATATTGTCCTTATGGATAATTTTATTTTCAATTTGAACCTTCGATCCCAAATCCTTTTGAATTACTTTTTCGGTGTAAAGTAAAGCCCTAACGAAAACCTTTTCTCCAGGCTCAAAGATTCGCATACTTCTTTCCTTATTATGAACTTCTATGTCCTTCTTCTGTTTGCTAATTAAATTATTCTTTAAATAAGCCCTTAAATCGTCTGAAATTGAATGAATTATGTCTGCGGGCCTGAGTTTAACAACAGAGTGGATGGATCGATTATATTTTGAAACGGCTATTAGGACAAAATCCGTAGTGTCACTTATGGAGTATTCTAGCTTGATATATCTGGCGATTTCCGAAAGGGTGCTATGAAATTTCTCTACCTGTCCGTTTGATGTGCTGTGTAGTGGTGGGACGGCAATAATTTCAGCTCCGTAATAAGTTTTTCAATAAGGCCTTAGCTGATTCAGAGTTTAGTGACTTCTCATTATCACAAACAGCTGTTCTTGTATTATTGAAGGTATTTAAAATTTAACGTCTACTATGGATCTCGAAGCTATTGGCTTTACAACGGAAAACTTATCCACGCATGTCAGAAAGTGCTTTCCGTCTGTTAAATAAATGTCTATATATAATATTTCACCTGGATAAGAAGGAATAGGTGTTTCTGATATCTCTTGCTTTTTTGGATGTCTATTGTATTTAGCCTCCTTACAGATTTTACAGTTATGAATTAGTTCCTTCAATTTTTTTCTAATATTTGGAAAATAGAAATCTTGTAAGATCTGTTTGGTATTTTCACACAGTGCTCGATGGGCTCGATTGTGTTCATTGTTCAGAATTTCTAATTAGTCATCGGTACTAAATATATCATTTACAAATTTGTTTGTATGGACAATTTTGACAGATGGGAATGCTGTTACCAGAAAATGTTGAATTTTAGCTAGGATTTCTAATTCATAGTAGATAGCGTTCACCACGTTAGGATTAACTACTCGTTTTAAAATATTAAAAACGTCTCGGATATCTGTGTAATGTTATTGTATGACGAATCCGGTCTTTGAAAATTATTTTAGTCTGTTCTTTGGATTTTAAGCCCCGAGTTAGAATAATCTGGTTCCGAAAGCAATTAAGTGGGTTCTCCACTGTGAATATTACTTCCGTATACGATTCTTCGTTATTTAAAGCTTCTAAAGACGAACTGGATGATAAATTGAAAATCATGTTGTTGTATTGCCTGGAGAGCGCATCGGCAACCACGTTGTCCTTGCCAGTTTTATAGTAAAACGTCGGTGCATATTCTTCAATGAATGATTTCCACCTTTTTAATTTCGAGTTGGGATTTTTTCCGTGAATATATTTAGCTTATTGACACCGTAAAGGTAATTTCGAAGACTCTTCAATGCCCACACAATTGTCAGTACATCCCTTTTATTTACCGCGTAGTTTTCTTCTGCTGGGGACAAAGTTCTTGAAACCATTGTGATCGGACGACCACCCTGAGATAACACAGCGCCAATAGCATGCGAAGACGCATCAGTAGTCAAGTCAAACAGCTTCCCGAAGTCGGGATGGAGCAGCAAAACTTCTTCCGAAGCGAGGATTTGTTTAATCTTATTAAAGGCCCCGAGGGCTTCACTATCTAATGTTATTTTAACATTTCTCGACTGTCTTGTCCCTATATGACCATTTTCCCCCCTTAGGTATTTCGTCAAAGGTTTTGCAATTTCTGCGTAATCCTTAACGAGCCTCCTATAATACCCAGCCAAGCCAAGAAAAGATCTCAATCCACGCAGGGATGTGGGTGTGGGGTAATTAACTATCGAATTCACCTTATCAGGACAAGTTCTAATTCCCGCAGTTGAAACTGTTGTAAGCTAGTATTTTAAAAATTTAATTTTATTTTAATTTTATTTATTTCTTTTTTTTTTAAACGTCCAGTTCTTTTGACGACTTCTTTCACATTGTCCTTTTTCTTAAAATTTTAAAACTTAACTTAATGATTAGAAGCTTTGATCTGATTGGTCAATGGCAAGTAAACGAATTTCGTTAAGATTTTATTTAGAATCTCTTTGCTCATTGGTCAATCGGAACATTGCCACCTGCAATAAATATTATAAGTGTTGGTTAGAGAATTAAGTTGTTTTGGATAAGTAATGTTAGTGTTGGTTAAGGGATTTAGTAGTAAGGAAAACTTAATGGTTACAGCTTCGGCCGACCTGACCACTCAATCGACCTCGATTGTAACCCGACAACTTAACTAGTATTATAAATATAATATTGCCTTTTGTATAGGGTTTGGAAAAAAAGTCTTTCGGCTGAGTCTTCTATTAACCATTTTTTTATTCTAGATGCTTCTATAACACCATCATATGGTAGTTGTGTTAGTTGACAGTTCTCAATATCCCTTACAACATAACGGTCATGTGGCAAAACTTTATGAATAATGTAGGGGCCGCGGTATTTTGGAATAAATTTCCTATTGATGCCAACATCGGTATTTATATTTCGGATGACAACAAAATCACCCTCTTTAAACTTCCTTGCTGGTTTGTTGCGATGCTGAAAATGTTGCTGAGCATAATCTTGTGATTTTTCTATTGCGTCTAAAGCAGACAACCGAATCTCTGTCAAATCACATTCCGTACTTGCATCAAGCTTTTCCTCAAGGTATTCTGTAAGTTTATCAATTTCCTGCCCTCGTTGGTAAACACCGAATAGCAGCTTACTAGGAGCTTCCTTTGTAGTTGAATGTATAGTATTATTTAAACCGTATTCAACCCTTCCTAGCATAGCGGACCAATTTGCATGACTAACAGGTTCTGTTATTTTACCTAACATGGCCTTTATTACCCTATTAACGCGTTCTACCTGCCCATTAGCCTGCGGAGAGGCCGTAGCCACTTTTATATGCGATATGTTATTCTCCAATAGGTAGGCGCTGAAATCAAGGGAAGTGAAGCAGGTCCCACGATCTGACACAAGACGTCTCGGTCTACTATAGTAACTAAAATATTTGTCTAAGCACGCAATAACTTCTTTTGTACTTGTGGAAATGACCGGATAAAGACGAACATATTTTGTAAAGGCGTCAATTATTACAAGGACGTGTTTCCTCTTTGAATTAATAGATGGCAATGGACCAAAATGATCTATGTGTATAGTGTCAAAAGGAAGCGGTCTCTTGGGAATGCTATGTAAATTATGTTCGCTAATTCTCGCTGGGGCGGAAAACATGATACACGGAATGCAATTTCCTATAAATTGGCTTACTTTAAGTTGCATTTTCGGAAACCAGTAGTTTTTCCTTATCTGATTGCAGGTTTTCTCTACCCCTAAATGGCATATTTTCTCATGTACGAGCCTAATTACGTTAAGTTCCATCTCAGAAGGTACAAATAACTGCAGAGCTTCATCTTTCCCTACTCTAAAAACCAATCCGTCCCTTAATTCAAAATCGTCTACTTTCTCGTTTTCTAACCTCTGTTTTAATTGAGAAATTTTTTTGTCGCGATTTTGAGCAACCTGAACATAAAAATCTTCTTCCTCACAATCTACAGCGGCAATCAATTCGGATTTTCCCCGTTCTGGCCTATATTCAACAGCAGCGACGCAAGCACTAGTTACATTTCCAGTCCCAGCGGTTTGGCAGCGACTAAGGGCATCAACGTGTCCCATACTAATACCACCACGGTGCTGTATGGTAAAATTGAAATTTTCAAGCTCCAGGGCCCATCGAGAAATTCTAGGATTTAATTGTTTCTTACCCAAGGTTAGCGTCAATGAGTTACAGTCAGTCACAATTTTAAAGGGTATTCCCTGTAGGTAGACCCTAAAGCGACGTAAAGCATAAATGATGGCCAACGTTTCCAATTCGAAGCTATGATAACGCATTTCAGCAGCAGTAGTTGCTCTAGAAAAAAAACATTACTGGATGAAACTTTCCATCTAATTGACGTTGTAAAAGTACTGCACCAAACCCAGAGGAACTTGCATCACAATGTAATTCTGTTTGTTTTTGTGGATCATAAATAGCGAGTACAGGGCCCGATGATATCACCTCTTTCAACAAATTAAATGCCCTGTAGCACTCTTCCGTTGGTATATACTTCCCATCCCGCGTCAACTGCCTCAAAACATTTGTAATTCGTGCGTGATTCGGTATGAACTTCCTAAAGTACGAAAACAGTCCTAAACAGGTCTTCATCTCCGCTTGATTACGAGGAAATGGATAAAGCTTTATTGCAGCCAAATGAGAATCACCTGGGCGTATGCCCTCTGGGCTTACAGAATATCCCAAATAGTCTATCTTACTGTAGCCAAATTTACATTTGGCCAACTGCAACTTCAGTCCCTTTTCTTTTATCCTACGCAAAACTTTAGAAGTCAATCGCAAGTGTGTCTCAAAATCTGATTTGGCGATAATAATATCATCCATGTAAATTATTATCAATCCCTTATCAACATAATCCCTAAATATGTTATAAATATAACGTTGAAAAATTGCCGGTGCATTTTTCAGACCGAAGGGCATACGCAAGTACTCGAATTGCCCGTAGGGTGTTACGAAAGACGTATATTTTATTGAGTCTTGAGCCATTTTTACATGGAAAAATCCATTCTTTAGATCAAGGGTAGTGAAAAACCTCTTGCCGCCCAGATATTCTATACAATCCTCAATTAGGGGCAGTGGGAAATTATCCCTTATAGTAAGCTTATTTAAAGCACGATAGTCTACACATTTCCGAATTTCCCCATTTTTCTTTTTCACTAAAACTACGGCAGATGCGTACGGAGACTCACTGGGTCTAATAATATTTTGTGCCACTAATTTGTCCGTAATGTTCTGCAACTCTTTTCTTTCATAATAAGATAAGCGGCGCGGCAAGAAATGAAATGGATTATCATTTGTTAATCTTATGTTCATTTCATACGTGTAAGGTTTTACCTCGATATCATTAGCTTCAAGATAGTTTTTGTTAATAACGTCACGCATATTATCAAAATGCTTTTGACTAAGATTTGGATCGATATCAACATCCGATAAAGTCTTATATACACAACAAGCATCAAATAAAATGTTTTCTAAATCACAGTATTCATCAGCAACATATTCAGTTTCACATAATATTTCTCGTTTAAACGCATCGACCCTGTCTAAATTTTCATTGGACAAAGTCTTATTTAAAGAAAGCAATTCACCCCGAGTAACTTTGTGACCCCGGGGATTAAAACAAGAACGTTTACAAATAAATGTCTTTTCCCCATCACTTTTAACAACTGAATGACTATTTGTCTTAATTTCCCTATTTAGATCAAGTGCACAGAAAAATGATTGGTTATTATCCAGGAATTCATTACATTTATTCAAAAACTTTTTTTCTTTCAACTTTTGGTACAAGTGAATGTTAAATTTATTAAGAAATTCTCGTCCCAGTATAAGTGGGATAGACATAGTTGTGTCCGGCACAATATTCAATACTATTTTCTCACATTGGTTTCTAAATTTAATTTCTGCTACTGTTGTTCCATAAGTCATCAAATCAGACTTGCATAGGCCGTAATATTTCGACTTTATTGCAGCATTGCTTATAGTAAAAGGAACATAAGATTTCTTTACAAAATTAGTTGGACTGCCGGTATCAAAAAGAGAAAAACAATTCATAAATCTTTTGCACTTGATCTCACTATCACAAAAGGCAATACTTACATTATTTATAGCACTTATAGTATCTTCAGGAAAAACATCTTCAGCGTCAGCATTATCGGAACTTACAGCGGCAATTTCCTTCTTACGTGTAGTCAGCAACTTCTTGGGATTACTGCAATTACGATGATCATGGCCCATCTGCCAACAGCGGAAACAGCTTCCATCAGGCCGCTTATCGTATGGGCATTTGCTTTGATAGTGCCCCATTTGTGTACAATTATAGCATCGTATACTGGCGGTGTCGGACGGAGCAGTATTTGACACAGGTAACTTTTTTGTCCCCATTGGTTTATTGACAGAATCTGCAAGACTATTGCTGAGAGGACGACTTGCACGTCGCTGCTCATACAAATCTAAAGATTCTTTAAATTGATCCAATGTACGAGCATTCATTAGCAAATACGCCTCGGATGAAGTGTCTTGCATGCCGTCAATTATAAAGCCAATAAGTTCAAATTCGTCGATATCGCCGCATCGGGCCGCAATATTTTCCATCTCCAACACATAGCGTCGGATGTTTTCTTTTTTATTCCACTTGTGGTTAGCTAAAATTTTATAAATTTCGCCGCGATTTATGGCTCTACCAAATTCTTTAACCAGCGTGTTCTTAAGTTGAGCATAACTTATAACATCGGTTTTGTTTAATAAAAGCCGTGCCGTACCCGTAAGCGAGTTACACAGAGAGGTGTATTTAAAAAGTTCATCGGCAGCGACCATATTCATTACGCGATCAAAATTTCGGAGAAAGTCATGTACACCATATGCTCGGTTTTCTCCATCGAACTTGACAATAGCGTGCTCAATGTCACAGAAGGTCAATCGGCTTGATGTTGATATTTGTGCTACTTCGGTCTGCAATGAACCGCCATTTTCTAAATCAGCGATCGCATGTTGGAGTTTTAATAACTCATGTCTTTTCCGCAAAATTTCTAACTGACGGTCCAAACCATCGACTTCATTAACAGAATCTTGAGTTAAAGCAACAGCGGTTGCAGCTAGCTGGCTTTCCTTTTCTGTGGCATCAGATTTTACTTTGGCTTCGGAATCTTGTTGGACTTCAACCTCATGTTTACCATCGACATCAGATTTTGCATCTTTATTAGCTCTTGCATGAGATACAATGGAGCCAGTAGCGTCATTTTTTAAATTTGCAGCGGTGTCTTCTGTACTTAATACAGCAGAAGTAATAGTTGCAGCAGTAGATTTGCCTGACAAGACTGCAGGTTCTCCAGCTTCTTTACCAACCAATATGCTATCATAGAGCTCACGAAGTCTGGATGTAGGAGCATTTGCCGGAATTTCCACACCAGCAGTTTTTAATCCGTCCAAAATCTGCTGTTTGGAGAGTCGAGAAGTCATTTTAAGTATATTTTTCTTTAAAAGGACCCCACACCTGAGCTGTAAGCTAGTATTTTAAAAATTTAATTTTATTTTAATTTTATTTATCTCTTTTTTTTTAAACGTCCAGTTCTTTTGACGACTTCTTTCACATTGTCCTTTTTCTTAAAATTTTAAAACTTAACTTAATGATTAGAAGCTTTGATCTGATTGGTCAATGGCAAGTAAACGAATTTCGTTAAGATTTTATTTAGAATCTCTTTGCTCATTGGTCAATCGGAACATTGCCACCTGCAATAAATATTATAAGTGTTGGTTAGAGAATTAAGTTGTTTTTGATAAGTAATGTTAGTGTTGGTTAAGGGATTTAGTAGTAAGGAAAACTTAATGGTTACACTGTTAATCCCAAAAATTCAACGGATGTTCTAAAAAATCAAGACTTTTCTACTGAAACCCTCATATTAGCATTATAAAGTTTTTCCAGTTTTCTTCCTATATCATCAATATGTTTCTGCTCTGTGTCAGAAAATATGATGTTATCGTCAATGTAGACGTGACAGCACCTGCCAATTTCCTCACGCAATATATCGTCTATAGCATGTTGAAATATGCCAGGCGCATTTTTTAGCCCAAATGGCAGTCTATAAAATTCATACTTTCCATTACTAATGCTAAATGCGGTTTTCTCCCTATCCCCTTCCCTTAGATTAATTTGGTGAAAACCGGATTTCAAATCTAGGGTAGTAAAAAATCTAGCTTCACCAAGATTGGATAAAATAACAGAAGTTTCTGGGATTGGATATTTGTCGCAGATAGTTTTCGAATTTAATTTTCGGAAGTCAATAACTAATCGTTTCTTCGGTTTTCCGTTTTCGTCTAGACCTTTTTTTCAACCACCCATACAGGGTTGTTGTATGGCGATCGAGAAGGTCTTATAATGTTGTTTGCTAGCAAATTTTCTATTTCCTGATTGACGAGATCTACCATAACCATGGGATATTGATAATATCTGGAATAAACCGGTTCATCATCCCTAGTTCTTATACTTGCAACGACTGCAGTATTGTATGGAATTGCCTCATTAGGGCTAGCAAAAACACCTTCAAACTTTTCTAAGACCATTAAAAATTTATTGTAAACGTTTTCCGGAACACTGTCTAAATTAACTGAGATAACTGAGAAGACTTTTAACGTTCATTTCAAGAGGGAATATTTTCAAATCTTTGATATAGTTTTTAGATGAACCAGTGTCCACAAAAAACTTTAATTTTCTTCCTCTAAATTCCCTTTCCACATTTGGTAGGAAGGACCTAAGTCTAAAAAATTAACCTGGTCTTCCTCAATAAACTCGACAATACCTTCTTTTAACTCTTCAGGCGAAACATTGTTTTCAGCCTGATTTTCTGATAAATGGTAAACTCTATCCGTATTATTAGGAACCTGATAAGCCCATTGGTTTCCTCTGACCATTAACATTATTCTGAGTTGTACCTACGGTTCTCAAACTTACGTCTGTATCAATAACTTGAGGTTGAAAACATGGAGTGGGCTGAAAATTTTGCGCAAGTCGGTAACTGTTTTGTAACGGTTGTTGAAATCTCGCAGAGAAGTATTTGAAGTAACTGATTGGTTATGAGAAGGATGACGTAAAACGTTTTGATTTAGGATTGGATAGTAAGTATTTGTTAGAACAGATGGATTATGAAAAGGATGTCTAAAAAAATTTTGGTTTGAAACGAGACTAGGATAATTAGAAGTAATTTGTCCATTTAAACCTGTACTAACAGCCCGAGCAAAGTCATATCGGCTTCGATTTGTTGTCATCTCCTGAGCTATTGCTAAAGCCATTGGCATATCAGCAGGCTTGCATGAAAAGAGAATATCGCACAGAAGTTATTTAAGACCAGAAACGAACGCACGAAGTGTATTCTGCCTATACTTGTTACTAAGTGCTGCTACCAAATTTGTATCTTCCTCGTAGGTCATTATAGTTTTATTAATTATTAAATTTAGTTTTTCTTCTACCTCGTTATAAAAGTCAATAATTGTTTTAGAACCCTGGGTAAGGGTAGATAGTTCTTGCTCAAGGGTAAAAACTGATCGTTTGTCGGCATAAGCGAAGTCCAATCTCTCCAATATCGCATGAAAATTAGGAACTGTATATGAACTTAAAACCGTGTCGGCCTTGCCAACTATTTTGTTTCGTAGTATGGCCACAGCCTGGTAGTATTTTGAGCTCCCTACGTATTTTTCGTAGAACTTGTGGGCAGTGGTTGCGGCTTTACGCCATGAATTGTACCTTGACCCATCGCCGCAAAACTCTGGTACCGACTTTACTACGTCTAAGGTTTCGTTGCAGTCAATACCTGACACTATCTCAATTTCTCTGTGTTCTTTCCAAACTGTGGGGGTTTCTAATGTTGTCAACCTACTTGTAAGTTCATCCACTGTAGTTTGAAATTCTCGACGAGTTTGTTCAGTGGCTTCTTTGATTGCCGGAGAAACCAGCGACTGTACGATATTGGGATCCATGGTTTCGCGTTGATTTTGCTCTATTCTTAAAGTGCTTAAACTCTCGATTAAATTGTCAATATTCATTAAAAAAATTAAATACTAAATTATTTTTTTTTTTTTCACAAATTATTGAAACTACCATATAACGTATCGGATCCAATATGATGCAGGAAAGTACGCACAGCAACAGACAAATCTTAACAATTTTGCAAGTCGATAGTTTCACATGGGTTAATCTTGTTGTTAATTTTTTGTGTTTTCTCCCCACCAGTATAAGAAATTCAAACTTTAAAGTTTTTTTTTATTTCCATTTATTTTTAATTTAGTTTTAACATTTATTCAATAAAAGATGTTATTTAAGTTTTTATTCTTATTACCTTTAATTCATCGTTTTAATTTTAATATTTTACATTAGAAAATGATAAAAAAATAAAATTTAATGTTTCTAATTTGCTTTTTAATTTTCTACTATGTAGAATTTTGTTTCCAATTTAAATCTTTTTCAATTCATATTTTAAGTTTTTCTACTAAGTAATTTTTAAATTAAACTTTAAATTAAATTAAATTAAATATTTTTATTTCAATGTTCCGTTAATTTTATTTAAATTTAAATTTTTATTAATACATTTTCTACTATGTAGAATTTAGTTTCTAATCTGAATATTATTATTAATTTAAATTTTAATGGTTTTATTAATTTAAAATTTTTAGTCTTCGACTATTTCTTTTTCTACTATGTAGAATTTAACTTTTTATTTAAATATTTTTACACAATTTTTATTTTTTATTATTTTTTTTATTTTTATCTTAAGATTATTGTAATATTATTTTTTAATTTTAAGTTTTTTATGTTGAAATTTAGTTTAACTTTTTTTCAAATTCTTCTAAAGTTAAAGGTTTGAAATTAAATCAGTATGTATAATTTTTATAAAAGTTTTAGAGAACGTCTTTAAATAAGCGGTACCCAGAAAAAACTGAAAACTACTTTTTTTAGAATGAAAAATTATCAATGAATATTGTTACTAAATACTTAGCGACAAAACGGACACGAAAAAATTGCAATGAAAAGAGATCAATTAAATTATTTAACAATTTCTTTGCTTGGTAACAATTAAAATTATGAATGAAAAAGAAAGGAGAGAAAAAATATTATACTAACGTTGTCGTGGTGAAAAGACGGGATCAATGAAATTATTTTACAATTGCTTTGTGCAGTGACAATTAAAAGTATGAGAAAAAAAATAGAACAAATATTTTACAAACGTTGAAGTAGCAACAAAACAGTGATAATAATATGAATGGAGAGAAGCGTAGTAACAAGGTAATAAAAAAGTTCATTCATTAACCCATTCGTTAACTTACATACATACGTAAACATACACATTTTGAGCAAATATATTTTCGTGTTTAGACTCGGCGTTGATAAACAATAAATAATAAGAAGAACAAAACTGTAAACGGAAAAGTAAAAAAAAACGCTTATGAGTGCAAATAATGCAAAAACAATAAAACTGATAGAATATAATAAAAATGATAGAAACGCATACATTACAGTGAGTGTTAACAAAACAAATGCAGAAATAAAAAAAAAGCGATTATATCAAATACCTAACGGCTAATGCCCGTAATTTCTACAAATAGATATCTAGCTGTGTATAGATATCTATTGTGTGACGTATTTTAAAACCTATTTCTTACCTACGGGGTAAAGTGTAGTGTATTTTAAACCATCGATTTTCGATAGTTAATTCACGTGGGCCAGTTTAACGTTGAAATTGACAAAAAAGTGTTACTGGATAAGTAAAGATAACTGTTAGGTACGAACACGACCAGATATCTGTTAGTAGAAATTACGGGCATAAGCCTATTACTCGCACGCGGTCCCTCTCACCCTCTGTATTTAATAATACCATTGATACACTAACAAATATAAAACCTGCAATCGTTGCCTCAACGGCAAAAGCAATTTTAATAAGTGATGAAAATACTAACCCCAAATCGGGCATAATAGAAAACTCAGTATCACCTTCTGTGTCTAATAATACGGTTGATTTCAATACAATAAAAAATATTAAACCTACAATCGATGCCTCAGCGGCAAAAACTATTTTAATAAGTGATAAAAATATTAATCCCAAATCAGGCATAATAGAAAACTCAGTATCACCTTCTGTGTCTAATAATACAGTTGATTTCAGTACAAAAAAAATATAAAACCTGCTAGCGTCGCCTCAGCGGCAAAAAAAATCTTAATAAGTGATGAAAAGATTACTCCGAAATCAGGTATAATGGAAAACTCAGTATCACAGGTAAAAAGTGGCAAAAGCCTCAAGTACAAGTTGGTATTGATAGGTACATAACAGTGCTTAAACGGGGTCGCAGCCCAACCTCTTCTGCAGATGCTTCGATCCCAAAATTTTTAAAGAGGGTACAGCTGATAAAATAAGTACACAAAATCGTTTTGCAATTTTGGACGAGGAATCATCGGAAGCACAAAACGTTATGAAATCTTCTAAGCCACCCCCGATATATCTTAAACAGCAAAACTCAAGTGAATTAATAAAGAATTTGATCTCGATTATAGGTGAAAATTCTTTTTATGTAGCCGCAATAAAGCGGGGTAATATAAATGAGACTAAAGTACAAGTTAATCGTGAAGATGATTTTCGTAAATTAGAAGCACTAAATAAAAGTTTTTATACATACCAACCGAAGAGCAGTAAAGGTCTTCAGGTAGTGATAAAGGGCATTGACTCATGCGTAGACCCAGGTGAGATACAAACGTTTTTAGAGGAGAAGGGCTTCAAAATAAAAAATGTAGTAAATATCAAAAATAGAGAAAAAAAAAAACCCCAGCCACTATTTCGAGTGGAGTTAGAAGCCGGCGACGTAAGGCTAAAAAAACGAAACGCATCGCATTTACAGTCTGAAATATATCCTGTATAATAACGATAGAGGAGCCGCACAAAAGGAATGGTCCCGTGCAATGTTTAAACTGCCAAGAATTTGGTCACACTAAGGCATACTGCGATTTAACCCCTGTTTGCGTTGTATGTGGAGAAATACGACCCCAATGTAACAAATGAAGCAACTGTGGTGGTAATCCCACTGCTAACTATAGAAGATGCCCTGTATGCTTTATCGTCAAGCGCTCGGTTGGACCGAAAATTAATCCCCCTCAAATGCAGGTAAAATAATCAAGTTAACACTAATGACATTCAGGTACCGCAGCGTAGTAATAACAGAACATCCTACGCTAACGTAGAAGATTAAGCCATATGCCAATGCAAGGTGATTTGCCAAATAATGATGAAACTCCAGTTTCTAATTTAAGTCGTCTAGAAAACACCATGGAAACACTAGTGCAAACAGTAACTAACTTTACGAACACAATGGGTAATATGATGCAGGAAATGTTAAGAATGCAATCGATGTTATTGCAAGCTGTACTTAACAAGCCATGAATTGCTTAAAAATTTGTTTTTGGAACGCAAACGGCATTTGCCAACATAAAACTTAACTAGAATACTTTCTTAAAAGTAAACAAATTGATGTAATGATGGTTTCTGAAACTCATTTGACCTTAAGAAATACTTTTAAAATTAATGGTTATATATTATATGATACCAAGGACCCTCGAGATAGAGCTTGTGGAGGTTCTGCTATTTTGATTAAAGCCCGAATCAAACACTACTTAATGTGTGATCAACGTAAAGACTATCTGCAACCCACGAACATTTGTGTTGAAGAGCTAAATCGAAACTTAGTACTTTCATCTTTATACTCTCCGCCTAGATTTTCAATATCAGAGAGCCAATATTATAAATATTATAAATCATTTGGACCCTGTTTCCTAGCCGCTGGCGATTACAACGCTTAACATACCTTCTGTGGGTCACGGCTCATAACACCAAAGGGTCATGTTTTGTATAATACAGTCTCTAAAATGGATTAAAATGTGGTCGCGAGCGGACAACCATCTTATTGGCCTACTAATCAGCAAAAAATTCCAGATGTCATCGATTTTGGCGTGGTTAAAAACATTCCCGCAGAAACGATTCATGTGGAAGCGTCCCTAGAATTTTCTTCCGATCACACACCTACAATTGTAACTATAATGAATCCAAATAGAATCGTATCTCCGTCTGGTTACTTATCGACATCAGCCTCAGAAATAAATTGGTTAAAATATAAAAAATATCTTAGTGCCCATTGCACAGAAAATATTCCGCTTAGTACACCGGAGAACGTGGATCTTGCTATTGTTAATTTTGACAGTTATCTCAAACTAGCTGTTCAACATTCCAGCATAACCCTCAAAAAAACCAAAAAAATAATAACATATATTCTACAGATTCTTGACTGAAAAAAGGAGAGTTCGAAGAGAGTGGCAATTGCACAGATCCCCCCAACTTAAGACTTTTTAAAAGAGTGCACAAAAAGGCTAAGAAAGTTACTGCAGTCTCATAAAACGGCTTTCCTGAAAAAATATGTTAAGGAGCTTGATGCAACTCCACAATCAGACTACTTATTATGGCGTGCAGCTAGAAGTCTCAATAGACCAGTTATATCTAAGCCACCATTAAGAAACTTGAATGGAAGTTGGGCAAGAAATGACATTGAAAAAGGAAATCTGTTTGTTCATCATCTGAAAAATGTATTTACCCGTAATACATTTCACGATATAGCAGTCGAGTTACCGCCTATAAATGTTAGAGCAGCTATTCCCCTAAGATTCTAGTTTAGATATATCGAAAAGGTTATTTGTGATTTAAACATTAAGAAGGCACCCGATATTGATAAGATCAGTAAATTTTACGCATTCAATACTACCCTCATGAATGGAAGGTTTCCTTAGTAACCATGATACCAAAGCCACGAAAGGATCACACAAAAGTTGAGTCATGCAGGCCTATCAGCTTATTATCCAATATCTCAAAGCTATTTGAGAAACTACTAGTGTCAAAATTAACGCCGATTTTAAATGAATATAAATGTATTCCAAGCCATCAATTCGGTTTTAGAAGAAAACACAGCACAATTGAACAAACTCATCGAATAGTAAATGTCATAAGAAAAGCCTTTGAAGAAAAAAAATATTGCTCAGCACTTTTCATCGATGTGTCTCAAGCTTTTGATAAAGTCTGGCATGAAGGTTTACTACTGAAATTGCAGCAAAACTTACCAGCAAACATACACAAGCTGGCGAAGAAGGCGATTTTTTAAGTTCTCCTCAGCCAATTAACGCTGGAGTCCCACAAGGCAGCATCCTGGGCCCTCTATTATACTTAATGTATACTTCGGCCAACAAACAGCTACACCCATACCTCAAGAATTGCGGACGAAACAGCTTTTCTAAGCGTACACGCAAACTGTCAAGAAGCATCTCGATACTTACAGGATCATATATTTGAACTCGAAAGGTGGTTAAAAAAGTGGAGGATAAAAGGCAATGAGCAAAAATGCTCACATATAACATTCACATTACGTCGGGAAAAGATTACTCCTGCCCCCTATTAAAATCAATAATCAAATAATACCCCAACACTCGCAAGTAAAATACCTCGGTATATATCTAAATCGGCGTTTAACGTGCAAATGGCATATAGAAGCTAAATTAACTCAAATGAAATTAAAAGCAATTCAAAATAATTGGCTTGTTGAAAGAAATGCAGTTCTTAGTCTTGATTGCAAACTTCTACTTTACAACTCTATCTTAAAGCCAATTTTGTGCTACGGTATTCACTTATGGGGCACTGCCTCGGCTTCTAACATCGAAAAAATTCAAAAGCGCCAAAATAAACTTCTTCGAATAATCACAGCCGCCCCCTGGTACGTCAAAAACTCAAATATCCACAAGGATCTCAATGTGCCATTAGTAAAAACTATGATAACGAAATATGCAGTAAAATATTTAAAAAGGCTGGAACTGCACCCAAATCCATTAGCTCGAAATATTTTAAATTATGGCGGTCACACTCGCTTAATAAGAAGAGATACTGCAGCACTCACCCAATCAGATGAGCGATAAACACCTACATATGTGAACAGAAACCGTGATGACGAAACCTTTTTTTTTCTGGCACTGGCAGGACATAAAGCAAATATTAGGATAAGATTTGATAATTTATTGTTAGTTCATATATGATATATGAAGATTCAATAAGTAAATACTGAAAAAAAAATAGATATATATCCAATATTTATTTAATACAAGCCGCTTTTAGTAGACTACCGTAAACTATTTTATAGTCAACATTGTACCTTTTTTGTGTCCGCTAATCATTTTTATTTTGTTTTAACTGAAAATTAAACAATGTGTATATCATGGCGACTTTTTTCTATATTTATAGAAATAAAGCTATTCGGAAAAGAATTATTTTTGAGGAATTATAAAAAATATTTTTAATAATTTGAAAAATTAATATTTTATTGTCAAAAACAAATAAAAAAAGGCTTTGACGTTTCTGACATTCAATTTTGCAAAAAAGTAAAACGAAATCTGACAACCCTGGCTGCCATTCACAATTTACATGAGCGTTGTCAGTTGTTATTAATACAATGTAAAAAATCAACAAAAAATTTTTTAGTTAAGCATTTTATTAAAAAATTAAATTAAATAAAGCATAAAATATATAAGTTTTCCTCTATTTCAAAATTTTATTCGAATTTTTACTCATTAAGCTAATAGGTGAGGACGAAAGCTTAATGAGTAAAAAATTAGCTTAATTTGAATACACATAAAAAAGTTATATGACAAAGTGTAAATGAGGGTTAAAAGCTTTTCTGTAACTTGCCATGTATGTTTGTTCGGGTTAAAACTTGCTACTTAATTTTGAATCAGATACCTCGAACCGATTAAGCTTACATTTTGTAAAAACGTTCAGCTTTGAAGACAATGCATGGTTAACTGTGTAACGTTATTCTAAATTCAGCATGGTTAAACAATCAAAATGGCGGACTAATTATTTTTCATGCATTCCTATCAAATGTGAGGGCTTGCTGAGAATAAGTAAAAAATTAAGTGACGTCACTCTAAATCCAATGTGGCGGACTAATTTCTTAATGCTTGCATTCAATATGGGTATCAAATGAAAGGACTTACGGAGAATTCGAATGCGAGTCTG
This sequence comes from Pollenia amentaria, assembly GCA_943735925.1. Lineage (NCBI taxonomy): Eukaryota > Metazoa > Arthropoda > Insecta > Diptera > Polleniidae > Pollenia > Pollenia amentaria. The sequence goes on from OX031010.1 coordinate 76,426,009, forward strand.
GAAATAAATGAAAAGTAAGAAACCTTTTTAAAATACACGCTTCCATTTAAATGCTCTAAAAAGAAAAAAAGAAAATTTTACATTAGAGCTTTTACTATCAACTTATAACGTCATTACACAATTAATATGATACAAAAGCTGGTCGCGTGATTTAATTGTGTAGAAAAACAAGTTAATTACTTAAATAACTTGATGTGATTGATTTTAACTATTAAAATTTTCAAACGAAGTAAATACAAGTACCTAAACCTCGCGACTAGCTTTTTTTTTATCATATAAATTGATTAATGAGGTTATAACTTGATGGTTAAGTTTAATTATTTTTTCTTTTTAGCCCATTTTAATAAAAGCGTGTTTTTTAAAAAGGTTTTTAATTTTTATAACATAAAAACAAAAAATAAAAAAACAATAAAAAATATAAAAATAAAAGTTGAAATTTGTAAATAAGAGGTGATATTTGTTTTTCAAACATGCATAAAGAAAGCAAAAAGACTAATTTGCTTAAATTATTGTAAGGATTTATTGTTTGTGATATTATTAGCACTTGAATTTTTCATTGAAAAGGGCGGTAAGCTTTAAAAAAATTTGTTTGTATAAAAGCAAAATTTAACAGCGCAAGTTAACGAGTTAAACTTGTTGGGAAAATTTACAAAGTTTGACTAAATGAATTCTCATACAAATTTCGACAGTCCACAATGCACGTAACAATGCACAGCTTGCACAGATTGCGAGACTATTAAGCGAAATCATGAAAAATACCCTATTGATTTTTATTTCTCTTAATATGTTCAGTTATTTTTTATGCATAAAATAAAACTGAAACACATGTGTTCTTAAATAAAAGAAAATAAAAAACAAAAATATTTGGCTCAATTGGTTGGTCAAATACTGATTTAGCTATCGTAGCACGTAATGTTAATTTAGTTAAAATTAACTGAAGAAACCTTTGAATATGTTTTTTGTAGTTTTTATTTTTTTTAATTTAAAATAAAGAGAAAAGTTTATTAATTTTTAATTAATTCCTCCGTTATAAAACTAACATTAAAAAAATTGCCGTAAAATTTCTTTTTTTAAAATGAAATGATCCGTTTTCTAATTACATTTTCAGTTTTTTAAACTTAATTTTTTTTTTAATTTACCTACATAATATTTTGAGTGTAATATCACATGAGTATGCTATATTTGTTTCTTTTGACACATTATTCAATCGATTTTTTACTAAATACCAAGATAACAAGGCAAATGAACGACTGAACGAAAACGACAGTTAACTCAAAAGACAAACTGACACAAAAGACCCACTGACACAAAAGACCAAGTGACCGGAAATGAACTAGTGAACTAAAAGAACGAGCTAGTTCATTTTTTGAAATGAACTATAATAGCCGATCACCAAAATGAACGATTATGCCCAAAACTAAAAGAAATTAATGACTTAGTTCTTAAAAAGAAACAAACTGATAAAAATGTGATATTTAGTGGTGTAGTCATTTTAATAATTATTTTGTGAACAGCATTAAGACAATAAGAGAATCAATCGAAAATGTGCAATATATTGATACAAACAGAAACTCAAAAATTCGAATTTCGTGCAATATCAAATTTAAAACTTAAAAAAATAGTAATGACAAAAAAAACCAGATGATTGTAAAATATCGGTAAGAAACATTGAAAACAAAAACAAAGTGTAGAAATTTGTTTTTGTTTTCAATTTAGTTATGCGAAAGAAAGAATTCTTTCGCACATCGAAAATTATAAGATTTTAAAAGATCATTCGACACACTAGATAGAAAAATAATGATGGAGAGCCTTTATATGTAGGGCAAGGTGTGGAGCTTGATTGGTGTAAATGCTACATGACTAATAGGAAACAAATTACCACTATAAATGGAGTTAATTCTGAGCCAATTGATAATGAAATCGGTGTTCCACAAGTTTTCATTCTATGTACATTATTACTTAGTATATATGGGGGATTTCAAGTCAACCGACCCAACTTGTGAAATCGATGTCTTCCGATGGATGAAATTTGGACCAAGGTTAGTCCTATTGGATAGTAGTTAAGATAAGATCGGTCAAAAAGTTTCTGAGTTAGAGTAGTTTAGACAAGATCGGTCAAAAAGTTTCTGTGTAAGAGGGGGTCAAAGTTTGACTTTTTTGCCAAACAGGTATTCTTTCTCATCCATGTAACTTATTATCTCTTGGTGTTAACAAAATTTGTCTTTGACAAATTAGATAATTATTTCTTCAATCCTTCGAAAATTTTTTTTTGGTTTTTTATTAAATTTCTTCTTTTTATTTTTGTTTAAGCGGGTACTTTTTTTTTTTTTTTTTTGCTCAAAAGAGAGCTTGTTTTGGGCTTGTTTGGGTGCAAGTTATGTATAAAAAAATTATTTTTAAGTCAAGACGAGGATTTATTATTAAATTAATATTAAATAATAATAATTAAAACAAAAAGGTTAATAATCTAATAAAATTTAATCTTAATCACATAAGATCCTCCTTTATCATAACTATTTTTACACTTAATTTATTGTAGCTAATGAAGTGTTTAAGTTTTGCAAATTTTCAAAAACCCAGTGTTACCTCCTCCCTATTTACTGCCTTTATTTTCTGTTTCTTTTTTTTTTTGCCAATCCTATCTTGGCGTTACTACGTTCAGCTGTTGATGTAATGCAGGGCCGACACTTGCCTTTTAAAAGTGGGTGGAGAGCTAGAAGTTAACAGGTAGTTTTTTTAATATTGTGTTTAAGAGGTCAAAATTTACAGGTGGCTTATTTTTATTATTATTAGTAATATTTGGTTAAAAACGGTACTTTATTATTTTTATTATGTAATATGCGGCTTACCCTCAATAAGCCCTTCTTCACCCTAATAAAAAATTAGACACATTCATTAAAATGCACTACCTATATGATCTTAAAAAACTATTTATTGTCATTCTCAAGACATTCGTTAATCAGTTTTTTTGAAACAGCTTTAAAGTTTAGACGTGTGTTATTTACATAATTAATCTTTCCAATGTCTTCAGCTCCTAAAAAGGCCAAGCTTAAAAGTGATATATGTGCTTCTTTTCGTTTTAATCCATTAAACAAAAAAATTCGCAGATCATCAGATATGCGAAGTATTTCCGACAGCTTATTAAAAAAATTCCCTACGCTGTCAAAACGGTTGAAAATTTGAGGACCATGCAGGAAAGAGCTCGGAAAGTTGAACGAATTACCGGATTTGTATAGTAATGAGCCTTGCGTTGCAGGTATTCCAGATTAAGACAAAAGTAATTCTGAGAATGATGACAGAACTGTTGATGATGATGGTTATTCTAACTTTTGAGTAGAAAGTATACGTTCAAAGAATGAGTGTCAAAACAAATATCATAAGGATGCAGTAGAAGTTCTTGAACAAATAAAAGAGAAATACAAAACGTCACAGAGTAGAGCTGAAAGAGTTCAACTTCTTACGCTTGCTCCATCGATATGGAGTTGTGCAAAAATAATGACTGAGTTTGGAACGTCTCAACGAAAAGCAAGAATTGCTAAATAATTGGTTGCTGAGCATGGGATTCTCACACTCCCAAACAAAAAGAAGGGAAAAACTTTAGACTGCGAAACTGAAACTCTAGGTACTCAGTTTTATCAACGAGATGATATGAGTCGCTTGATGCCAGGGATGAAAGACTGGGTGTCTGTACGAATCGATGGCAAGAAAGTTCAATTGCAAAAGAGAATTGTTCTCTGCAACCTGAATGAGTTATTCGCAACATTTCAAACAGAACACGAGGATGTCAAAATTGGCTTCACAAATGTACCCAACTGAGGCCAAAACACTGCGTTTTGGCAGGAAGCAGCGGAACTCACACAGTATGCGGTTGCATTTACCGTGAAAATGTTAAACTGATGTTAAAGGAAATCAACTTAAAGTACTTAGCAGATGATTCACCAGAAGATTTGCACTATTACCCCGATTGCCTTAAATTGACTATGTGTCCTAATGCACCAACTTCTTGCCACATGGGCGAATTTTCAAATTGCCCGGAAACAACATTCAGCAAAGAGAATTTAATTAACTCTTTTGAGCGAGAATGTATTAAGGAGGTCAAATTTGAATCTTGGCTTCAGACTGAAAGATGCACATTGAAAACAATCAATTCAAATGCGCATGATTTTGCGGAAGAAATGTTCAGAGGATTGCTAAATTTAAGAACCCATGACTTTTTAGTCAAAGAGCAGTGGTCATTTTTCAAGGATTTGAAGATACATTTGAAGTCTGGGGAATTCGTTATTTTGTTTGATTTCGCAGAGAACTATAAATATGTTCTTCAGGATGCCATACAGGCATTCCACTTCAATAACGACCCAGCAACTATATTTACAGTAGGTGTGTTCCACAAGATCTCGGGCAAATCCGGACTAATGAGAGTAAAATGAAAATTACTCTCTGAATTTGCGAAAACTACCCAATATTATTGGAACACAAAAAACCATTTTTGCACTTCTTTAAATACGAATAATGCTTACTTTTTAAATTAAGATCTATTTAAGTGATTTTAGACGCTTAAAAGTCATAACATTTTAAAACCAAAATATTTGCATCATTGTCATTTTTTATATTTTGTTTTCTTTTATGTTAAAATTTAAGGGAAATATGTATGCAATAATATATTTACAACTTAAATTTTTTCATTAAAATTTTACATTTTGCTTTCTTATATATTTTTTAATAAAACCTAAACTTTTTCTTTTGCCTGTAAATTTCCTGATTAATTTTTCAGTTTCATATGTAAACAAAAATAGCTGATTGTTTATACTTGTCCGAACTTACCCAAGGAAAAAGTTTGTGCAACTTTGTACAGGAAGTGAAGTTCGGACTGTTTCGTTATGCATCTGGAACAGAGCTAGTAGTAATTTACTACATGAAAGATAAAAAATTGGAACACAAAAGTATGGCAATCATATCCGACGATTTAAAGTTACCCACACACGAGGCAACATTTGTCGAAACATGGTAATGTTTTGGCAAATGTTGCTACGTATTTGGGGATGTTTCTGGTTGAAATTCTTGTTACCTTTTTGGTTTCTCAAATATCAAACATTTTTGATAGTTTATGGTTCCAAACACAATGTTTCATCGTGTGTGGCGATGTTGACTGTTTTTTCTTTCTCATTCTATTGAGAGCAGTTGTTGAGTGAGGTGCTTTTGCATTTCTCGAACAAAAAAATATGAAGAAAGAAATCGGAAAATGGCAACAATTGCAAATTGTGAGAGTTGGAAAACAGTTATAATTGAATATAAAATTTTTCCAAATTTATTGGAAATAAAATATGATAGGTATACAAAGAAAATAAATAAAATATACGCAAAACTAAAGTTTCGTTTTTAGTGTAATCATCTGTGGTAAAAACTGAAACATAAATAGTAACACGTGTTTTGACAAATGTTGCATCGTCTGTGGGTACCATAAAACATGATGCCATTGCAGTTTATCAATACCTGTTCAAACTCAGATTTGAACAATAAATTTGAATCAAAAGTAGAAATCGAAACATGTAAAATATGAATTGAAATTGAAATAAAACCCTGTAAATTTATATATATACATAAATTAAACTATTGCATTTAAAAAAGAAAAGAAATTATAATGTAATATCAATGGAATAACATTTGAATTTTAACTGAATATAATTATGAACTATGAAATGTTAACTCTAATTAATGTTAATCATATAACAGTTTAAAAACCACTGTATTATAACTAGCTGAATTTGTAAAGGGTAAATGAATTTGTAAACCCTTTTTAGTACTTACGAAATTATTCCAAACCTCTTCTGCTATCTGCGAACCGAAGACATGTAAAATTCTTAAAATAATTTTATGTATCCATCACTTTGCACATAGCAACAGCGTGAATAAGTTTATTTTTTCAAAACACTTGTCTAGCTTAAAACTACCTATTAAACTTAAACAACTTAACCTAACTTAAAAATTATTGTGAACAACTCAACTTTAATTTAACCCTTACTATTATTAATAAACTTACAAATATAAACATAAATAAATATTATACCCTAAAATTAATCACCCTAGTGTTGTTTCAACAAGTGACAATCAACTCTACACAAAATAAAAGGTAACTACAACCCCATCAATACTCGCTTAAATTTACATATGTAATTTGAAAAGAAATTAACTAATCCTCATTTATTTGTTTTCCCCAACCCTACAATTATAATCGCTCCTGTGAGTGATTGTGATTACAATCTTTATAAAAGATCATCTCGCATCTTTAAGTGCCCTGCAGTTCTGCAGCCCCAAGAAGATTGTTTAGCAATTCTGTGTGTGTCCCATATGTAAAATATGAATTGAAATTGAAATAAAACCCTGTAAATTTATATATATACATAAATTAAACTATTGCATTTAAAAAAGAAAAGAAATTATAATGTAATATCAATGGAATAACATTTGAATTTTAACTGAATATAATTATGAACTATGAAATGTAAACTCTAATTAATGTTAATCATATAACAGTTTAAAAACCACTGTATTATAACTAGCTGAATTTGTAAAGGGTAAATGAATTTGTAAACCCTTTTTAGTACTTACGAAATTATTCCAAACCTCTTCTGCTATCTGCGAACCGAAGACATGTAAAATTCTTAAAATAATTTTATGTATCCATCACTTTGCACATAGCAACAGCGTGAATAAGTTTATTTTTTCAAAACTCTTGTCTAGCTTAAAACTACCTATTAAACTTAAACAACTTAACCTAACTTAAAAATTATTGTGAACAACTCAACTTTAATTTAACCCTTACTATTATTAATAAACTAACAAATATAAACATAAATAAATATTATACTCTAAAATTAATCACCCTAGTGTTGTTTCAACAAGTGACAATCAACTCTACACAAAATAAAAGGTAACTACAACCCCATCAATACTCGCTTAAATTTACATATGTAATTTGAAAAGAAATTAACTAATCCTCATTTATTTGTTTTCCCCAACCCTACAATTATAATCGCTCCTGTGAGTGATTGTGATTACAATCTTTATAAAAGATCATCTCGCATATTTAAGTGCCCTGCAGTTCTGCAGCCCCAAGAAGATTGTTTAGCAATTCTGTGTGTGTCCCATATACACAGAATTACATGGTCCTTCGTCTAAAACCAGTGGTCAAAGAAGACAATAAAAAGAAGTTCAAGGTCTCATCACGCATTAACAAAATATTATCTCTACAATAACAACAAAGGAACGAAGTAAATATCAACAAAAATCAAACACGATAATGAGGTAAAGTGCATTTATTTAAACCTTTTATAATTAGTGATAATTCAAGCACAAGCAAACTAGGCCGTCGGTAGTGAAAAAAAAACTTTAATTGAAAAATAAACAAAGAAGGTATATGAATATGAAAGTGGCATAATTCTTGAATTGGAAACTTTTAAAAACGGAGAAAACATAAAATTGAAAATTCATAATTTAGAAGAAAAAGTTAATTTAGAAAAGAAAATCATAGAGTGAAAAGATTATCTAAGTCGTAAGCCTAAAATTTAAAGTAACTAATTTGTTAAAAAATAAAAATACCTAGTTAATTGGAAAAAATATAGAGAAAATAATATTGAAGAACGAAGGAAAGAAAAGAGAATTTGCAAAATCGTAGTTGGAAGAGGAAAAACAAGGTAAAAACAATAAATTGATATACTTAGAACTAATAAAAACTCGCTAGAGACCAATAAATAATACCAGAAGATAATACTAAATTATCTAAAATCTTAACGTACAGTATAGAAGGTATACTTCGTTTCGGACGGAGCTCGTCAACATTTTAAAAACAAAAGTAGCTTCGCAAATCTGATAGCTCATGAAAAAGATTTTGGAATGCCAGCTGAGTGGCATTTTCATCCTACTGCTCATGTTAAAGGAGCATGTGATGGTGTTGGAGCAAAGCTCAAAAGAAATGCATCGAAGTATAGCCTGCAGAGCTCTCATCAAGATCGCATCTTAGATGCGACTGCTTTATTCCATTGGGCAAAAAATTATTGTAAAGAAACTGAAACAGTTTTTAGTAGCAAAGAGGATCATGAGGAAACATTGAAAACACTGAAGAGCAGATTCGATGCTGCGGAAACAACCGATGGCACCGCTCAATACCATGCTTTTATGCCGCTTGTCGATGGAAGAATCAAGTTGAAAAAGTTTCCTGGCGCTACTCAATGCGATTTCTTTCCAAAGCCAATAAACAAACCACCAGCGAAATCAACAGCTGAACGTAGTAATGCCATGAAAGGATTGGCAAAAAAAAGCAGAAAATAAAGGCAATAAATAGGGAGGAGGTAAAATTGGGTATTTCAAAAGTTGCAAAACTTAAACACTTCCTTCATTAACTACAAAAAATTAAGTGTGAAAATAGTTATGATATAAAAGGATCTTTTGTGAATAAGATTAAATTTTATTAGCTTATTTATGTTTTTGTTTTTATTATTATTATTTTATATAAATTTAATTATTATTACAAAAAAGTTATATTTTATTATTTATTTATTGAATCTTCATATATTAAATATGAACTAACAATTATTAATCAAATCTTATACTTATACTTTATTTTTGTCCTGCCAATGCTAGACGAAAATTTTTCTTCTCACGGTTTCTGTACACATATGTAGATGTTTAGCGGTCTTCTTGCCGGATGAGTCATGCAGTATCTCTTATCCTTAATCAAGAGTGGTCGCTGTCATTTAAAATATTTCGAGCTAGTGGATTTGGGTGCGACTCAAGCCTTTTTAAATATTTTACTGCATACTTCGTAATAAGAGTTTTTACTAATGGCACATTGAGATTCTTATGAATATTTGAGTTTTTAACATACCAGGGAGCGACTGTGATTATTCGAAGAAGTTTATTTTGGCGCCTTTAAATTTTTTCGATATTTGAGGCCGAGGCAGTGCACCATAGCTGAATACCGTGGCACCAGATTGGCTTTAATATAGAGTTGTAAAGAAGATTTTGCAATCGAGGCTAAGAACAGAATTTCTTCCAATAAGCCGATAAATCTGAATTGCTTTTAGTTTCATTTGTGTTAGTTTTGCTTCTATATGGCATTTCCATGTTAAACGCCGATCTAGATGAATATCGAGATGTTTTACATGCGATTGTTGGGGAACTAATTGATTATTGATTTTAATAGGCTGATACAGCTTAAAAAAGCTGTATCATCAGCGAATGTTGAAGTTAGGGTGTGGTTATTTGTTGGCATGTCTGAGGTATATATTAAGTATAACAGTGTGGCCCATGATGCTTCCAAGAGGGACCCCAGCGTCAATTGACTGAGGAGAAGATAAAAAAGCCCCTTCTTTAATAATAAACTTTTGACCGACTAAGTAACTTTCTAACAGCTTGTGTGTGCTTACTGGTAAGTTAAGATTCAATTTGTGTAATATCCTTCATGCCAGACTTTATCAAAAGCTTGAGAAACATCGATGTAGAGGGCGGAACAATATTTTTTTTCTTCAAAGGCTTTTCTTATGGCGTTTACTATACGATGGGTTTGTTCAATTGTGCTATGTTCTCTTCTAAAGCCGAATTGGTGGTTAGGAATACATCTATTTACATTTAAAATTGGAGTTCCTTAAGATATTTCTCAAAGGATGCTGTTTTTTGGGACTGCAGTAACTTTCTAAGCCTATTTTTGGCACTCTTTTAGTAAATTCTTAAGTTGAGGGGATCTATGCAATCTCTTCGAGGTCTCCTTTTTTCAATCAAGAGACGCTCAACATCTGTAGAATATATTTTACTATTTGTAATTTTTTTGGGGGTTACCCAGAATATTGAACAGCTAGTTTTAGATAACTGTCAAAATTTAAAATAGAAAGATTCACACGCTCCGGTGTTCTAAGCGGAATATTTTCATTGCAATGGGAACTGAGATATTTTTTATATTTTAACCAATTTATTTGTGTTGCCGACGTCACTAAGTAACCAGACGGAGCTTCAATTCTATTAGGGTTTTTTATAGTAAGAATTGTAGGTCTGTGATCAGAAGATAAATCTAAGGGAGCTTTAACATAAATCGTATCTGCGGGGATGTTTTTAACCACTCCAAAATCTATGACATCTGAAACTTTTTGCTGATCATTTGGCCAATATGTTGGTTGTCCGCTCGCGACCATATTTAAATCCATTTTACAAATTGTGTTAAACAAAACACGACCCTTAGGTGTAAAAAGTCGTTACCCCCAGAAAGTGTGTTGAGCTTTATAATCGCCAGCAGCCAGGAAGCAGGGTCCTAATGATTTGAAATATTTATTATATTGGCTTTCTGATATTGAAATACTGATGATATTACTAGGTTTCGATTTAATTCCTCAACGCAAATGTTCGTTGCTTGGAGATAGTCTTCACGATGATCACACATTAGGTAGTGTTTTACTCGGTTCTTTATCAAAATTGCAGAACCTCCACAAGCTCTACCTCGAGGGTCCGTGGTATCATATAATATATAACCATTGATTTTAAACGTATTTCTTAAGGTCAAATGAGTTTCAGAAACCATCATAACATCAATTTATTTATTTTTAAGGAAGTATTCTAGTTCATTTTTATGTTGGCGGATGCCGTTTGCGTTCCAATAGCAAATTTTAGGCTTGTTTAGTACAGCTTGCAATAACATCGATTGCATTCTTAACATTTGTTGCATCATGTTACCCATTGTGTTATTAAAATTGTTCACTGTTTTTGTACTCATGTTTCCATGATTTTTTCTAGCCGAGTTAAATTAGAAATGGGAATTTCGTCATTATTTGGTACATCACATTGCAGTGTCATAGGAAAAGATTTTAAGACATTAGCGTACGAGGTTCTGTTATTATTTGGCTGCGGTATCTGAGGGGGATTAAGTTTCTGTCTAACAGAACGCTTGACAATCGAATATACTGGGCATCCTCGATAGTTGGCAGTGTGATTACCACCGAAGTTGCTAAATTTTTTTACAACGGGACCATTTCTTTTGTGCAGCCATTCTATCGTAATTTTTCTGTAAAGGATGTATTTTAAACTGTAAATGGGATGCGTTTAATTTTTTTTAGCTTAACGTCGCCAGGCTCTAACTCCACTCAAAATAGTGGTTTGGATTTATTCTCTATTTTTAATATTTGTTACATTTTTTATTTTGAAGCCCTTTTCTTCTAAAAATTTTTTTATTTCGTCTGGGTCCACGCATTTGTCAATGCCCTTAATCACAACCTGAAGACCTTTACTTCTTTTCAGTTGTTATGTATAAAAGCTTTTTTTAAGTGCTTCAAACCTATTAATCATTTTGCCAAAATCGTTCTCATGTTTAACCTGTATTTTTGTCCCGTTTATATTACCACGCTTGATTGCAGATACGTAAAACGAATTTTCACCTATCACCGAGATTATACTTTTTATTAGCTCACTTGAATTTTGCTCAATAAGATATATCGAAGATTTTATGACGTTAGGTGTTTCAGAGGAAACGCAGACTTTTCAAATTCGAACTCAGTTCCCTTGTAGGTGGTTTTATTATCTAAATATACATTTGAATACAAATATGTAAGTAAAATAGTTGAACAATTAAAAAAAAGAATTACTTACTTAACTCTGTCCTCTCTGGCTTTCGATTTGCTTTTACAACGTTATTTCAAACCGCCAAAGTGGTACCACTCAAGCGGGTACCATTGTACCGGTTATCGCAAGTCAGAACCAGAGTAGACAGGTTATAAAATTTAAAAGAGTTACCACAAAAACAATTCAGTTAATAATAATGAGCGATTTAAAAAAAATTATACAAAAAAAATTAAATTCAAGAAATTCAATTTAACGGTCCGTTAAGTTTATCAATTAGCTTCACAACATCCCACCACCCGTGAGTCGATCAGGGAGACTCACCACCAACGTCGAGAACAGCCAACTTAGATGAAGGACGTCGTAGATTGCCAACAGAAGTTTTCACCACCGCCGAACAAACTTGCCCATCCGCCGCTGTAAAATTTTCCCTAACAATGCCTTTTTTCCACTCGCTACGCGCCTCATTATCGTCGCATATGATGACGACATCTCCAAATTGCAGGGGTTTTACTGGACGATACCACTTGGTACGGCGTGTTAGGTCTGGAAGGTATTCCAGCACCCACCTTTTCCAAAACGTTTGCTTCAATTGTTGAAGCTTACATTGCTTCTTAAGAATTACCTTCTCGCCAACAGTAGGGGTCTGTACAATATTCGGGGTGCCCAGTAAAAAATGGTTTGGAGTAAGAGGCTCGGCATCTGAGCTTTCCACAGGTAGGTGTGTTAGTGGGCGAGAGTTCACCAAATTCTCTGCCTCTATTAATAGACTATTCAAAGTGTCGACTTGCGGCGACTTTTCCCTCAAAGTAAACGATAACACACCTTTAACACTTCGAACCAAACGTTCCCACGCCCCACCAGCTGACGGGTTGGCTGGAGTATTAAATACCCATTCGATTGTTCTATTCGTACATTCATCCGCCAACCTTGCCTCGTCAAGAACGAAGTCCTCTTTGCAGGCGCCCATAAAATTCTTTCCCCTGTCGCTTCTTATACGGATTGGAACGCCCCTGCGATTAATAAAATTTCTAATGCAGAGTATAACGGCATCAGTTGATAGGTCCTTTGCCATTTCCAACTGAATAGCCCTCACTGTAAGACAAGTGAAAAGAGCTACCCACCTCTTTTCACTACGACGACCAATTGAGATCGTAAAAGGTCCCATATAGTCCACTCCAGTATACGAGAACGGTCTCACGTAAGGCGTTAGCCTATCCACTGGATGTTGAGCTAGGGACGGCACGTCTATTTTTACACTTGATTCTGATGTCTAAAATCCCCGTGGTATTGCTTCACGATTAAGTTTGTTATGGAGTGATTCTTTGGAATAATTATGGGCTCTTTTGTTTCATGGTCGACACATTCCGCACCATTAATGCGGCAGCGACTCGTATCAGTCCATCTCGTCCTAAGAATGGCGACAGTTTAAATATTGAGCTTTTATTGCTCACGAATTTGTAAGATTTTAGTGTATTAAGCTCCTCGGCGAATTCATCCCGTTGAGCCGTTTGACACCAGAACCTTTCTGCCTCCTCTATTTCCGGAACTGTCAAATACGAACGGAAATTAAGATCGGACTTTTTACGGCCCGAGGCATAACACTTAAATATTTTCACCGCGCGGACTAGCCAACATCTGACCCTTAATAATGAGTATTACCTGGATATTCCATCATATGGAACCGGTTGACAGGCATCCACCATCGTCAACAAGTACCTTGATCGAAGTTCAGAATCATATGTGTGGATATCATCAGGTAATTTTGGCCATTCAGCAGCGGCATCCCTCAAAAACTGAGGACCCTTCAACCACCGGGAATCTGAAGAGATTTGCGAAAATTGCCATGGCCGTGTCGCATCATCGGCCGGGTTATTTGTGCCAGGAACCCATCTCCACTGTTTCGCCTCCGAGATCTCCAGTATTTCAGCAATTCGATGAGAAACAAATTGCTTATAAGCCCGAGTATAAGAGCAAATCCATTTTATCGCAGTTTTTGAATCAGTCCAAAAAAATATATTCTGCGGTTTCACGTCGTGGCATCCTTTAACCTGGCGCCAAGTATAGCAGTTCAAGCCTCGGAATAGAAAGTTGTTTTATCGGGGCGCATTTCGACCAACCCGCAATAAATGTTATGTTGACCTTGCCCTCATAATAAATTCTCCAGTAACCAACAGCCGCGAATGCCACCTCGCTTGCGTTTACGAAAATGTGAAGATCAATTGTTGCCGAGGAATCACCAAAATGTGCCCCATAACACCTAGGAATTTTAACGTACCGGACATTCTCAAGGCCCCTATACCACTCGTACCACCTTCCATATACTTCATTTGGAATTGGCGAATTCCATTCAATATTGTACCTCCATAACTCCTGGAGCAGAATTTTCGATTCAATCACCACATTAGCCAAGAAACCAAACGGGTCGAATATTGACAAGCTAAGCACTTCGCTCTTTGTAGGTCTTCGACTCCCGTTCAAAACTGCCTCGGGAACCTTCGTAGTCCATGATAGTCCAAGAATTTTCTCAGTTGCAGTTTCGTTGGCACATAAGTCTGTAAAGTTCAAATTATAGTCCACGATTTCCCCACCAGCAATCAAACGCCAAAATTCAGACGAATTCGACACAAAACCTCTTAGTTAAAAACCAGCGCGCGAGTAAATAGACACAACTTTCTTCGTCACTGCTACGGCCTCACTAACAGTTTCGAAACTGACCACGTAGTCGTCCACATAGTGGCAATCAACAATAGCCTTATAAGCCCTTGGATCGGACTCCCTGTGCCCTTCAGCATTCAGATTTTTAACATATTGGGCGGAACATGGTGAACTAGCAGAGCCAAATATCAACATAATCATCAATAACCAAACTGTCTCTTAATTTTTCAATATGAAGGCTCTGTGACGGCAGCTGTAAATTATTTGTCGTTCTGATGTTCCTCATTTGGAAGCTACATTCGCCCCCGGTGCCACTGCCTATCTCCAAACTTATTTTCGATGATATTTCGAAAATAAGTGCCACTGCCTATCTCCAAACTTATTTTCGATGATATATGTTTGAGGTTTTACCTCCAATCCACCCAAGTGACAAATTACTCTTTGGACCCTGTAGTCCAATTTGTTTGGCTACATCTTCCTCAAAAAGCGAGATCTTTGATCCGTCATCGACGAACGCAATAACATTTACAAGACCATTTGTGTAGTGCTGGAAGTGTAAATGTATTATCCCTGTAGCCCTTATTTATTTTTAATAGCTGTTAGGGTACCAGCTGATTTACAAGGCGTTCAAAAGAACTGCCGAATTTGTTTTGAGGCTCTTCATTTAAACACAAGGCAGGTTGTTGCCAAATTAGTGTGGTAATTACAAGTCTGGTTTTATTTTGAATTTACAAGTGCTTATATACTATACATGAATTTTTAACTTAGTCGTTCTAACTTATTTTAATTATTTACATTATTCTGTTTGTCTTTGTCTGTCATATGGAGATATCAATAAATTGTAATAATAATAAACTCTCATAACTATTCTCGCCAATCAGAATGTTGGAAGTTGGAATGCACTCAATTCTCACTCAATGTAGTGTAATTCACTTACATTCTGATTGTCGTCATTTGTCTATACCGTTATTCGATATTTTAAAATACCCTACTCTATATAGGTTGGTAAGTATTGATTTAAGAGTAGTTTAAGGGTATGCGGTGGCGACTTATGAGGTACACTACACCCTCACCGCTAAGAGAAAAATTAGGGGATTGATTTTTCTTGATATATTCATAGTACCGACAATGTTTATAAAATAATTCTTAATTTCTATTTACATATGTTATAGTTTTACAAAGTTATTCTTAATATAGTTTTTAATATTTTTATAGTTTCATAATTTGTATTTACATAAGTTATAGTTTTCAAAGTAATTCTTAATGTAATTATTATTTAAATTTTTTTTTTTATAAATATTTAATTATTTAATATTTTTATAATTTTATAATTTTTTAAAATAGTATTCTTATAATATTTAATGTTTATTGTGTACTTAATTATTGTCTCTTAAGCCTATATATGGCTTTAATTGATTATTATGGAATTCTTTTTCAATTCCGTGGTAGTCTATTATAGTATTTACACCGTTATGTCTAATTATTTTATATGGGCCTTTGTACGGGCTTTGATTATTTTTCCTATTTTCTACTTTTATTAAAACTAAATCTCCTATTTTTAGATTTAAACTATTGCTATATCTATTTTCTATGATTTTTTTCTCTTTTATTTTATCTGTAAAATCCTTAGCTCTATTCAAAGAATATTTTAATCTTTGTTTCAGCTCTTTTGCATAGTCATCATAATTGTATATTTTGTCATTTTCTGTGTCATAAAATTCTGATGGTAGGCATGGCAATCTACCATATGCCAATTCAAATGGTGTGTAACCAGTGTCTATGTGTGGTGCCGTGTTGTAGGCAAAAGTAAAATAGTTTATCCACTTATCACATTCGTAGTCATTTGCTGTTGTCAGCAAGAATTCATTGAAAACCCTGTGATTTCTTTATACCGCACCCATTGTTTCATGGTGGTAAGGGGTTGAAAATGTTTGTTTAATATCAAGTAATGAACATATGTTATGCATAAGTTGGTTATTGAATTCTGTCCCGTTGTCTGATTTGAGCACTTTAATTTACCGTATTTTAAAATTAATTGTTCTACTAGTGTTTTGGCAGTTGCGTCTTTTGTTGACATTGAGTGACCAACAACGAATTTCGTTAGCTCGCATTGCATTGTCAATATGTATCGGTATCCGTTTGAGATACGAAGAGGTCCTACAGTAGCAATTGATATTGTCTCAAAACTGTTGCTTGGGGTGTCCGTCAATGTAAGGGGTTCTTTAATGTGTTTGGTTTGTTTGTTTATATTACACTTGTCGCAGTATTTTACGAATTGCTTTACCATCTTATTCATGTTTTTCCAAATGTACCGCTGTTTTAATTTAATAATTGTTTTTCTTATTCCTAAGTGGCCTGCGTGTGTGGCATTGTGGAATTCATCGATGAGTTTATATTTCAGTATGTCATCTGTTATTCTTGTTGGGGCATTGTAAATTAATATTTTTAGTTGAGGACTTTTGTTGTTTATTCTTATCTTTGCATATGCTTCTTTTAAATCTTTCATTGTATATACTTTAAAAATCTTATCATTCTTTGCTAGCGCTAGTTCTTTTATATTTTTTTTATTCATTTTAGATATCAGTTGCCTCAGAATCGAATCTAGTTTCGCTGAGTTATCGCTGAATCTTGCATGCATATTATCTTTATTCTTGGAATGTAACTTCTTCATAATCAAATCTTGTTTTGATGAATTATCGTTACTATCTTCATTCATATAATTATTCTTTTGGGTACGTGACTTCTTCATAATCGAATCTTGTTTCGATGAGTTATCGTCACGTCCTAGGCGCACAGTATTATTTTCAATTGTTATGTCGACTTCTTCTGTACTTTCAAATTTATTAAACTGTAATTTCTTCATTTTCTTGACGTCATTTATGGATGTGCATTCACATATTAGAAGTTGATCAGACTCCTGAGAGATGCATTTTTCCACATTATTTCTATTCGTATTATTTCTATTTGCGTTATTTTTTTCCGCATTATTTCTATTCGCGCGCGCTTTATTCATATCTATTTCTTCATTATCATCAACTTTATTTGCCTCTTTATTAGTTATTAGTATTTTCTCACTTTTTCATCATTTTCCAACGGTATCATTTGTTTTAGTATGTCTGAGTTTATATCTATTCATTTTGGTCTAAGTGTAACTCTCTAAAATTTTTGTTAAAACGTTCGTCATTGTTTACATTTGTGTAACTCAATATGTCATTGTTTTTCAGTGGGTCAGTGTGCAGTTTAATGCCCTGCAAAATTTCCGTCTTATTTATTTGTTTTAAAAATTTAATATGTGTCGTTCTGATTTTGTTTTGTGCTATTGAATTACTAAAAAAAAAATTTTTGTCTTTTAATTCATTATTATTTAATATGACGTAATAATCAGTAAGGTTTAATTTCAATAATTGCATAATTTCTGTTTTGAGGTAGTATACAATTTTTTTTTGTGTTAAATGCTTTTGTTTACATTGAAAGTGCTAAGTTTTATTTAAATTTTTTTTTGAAAAATAGTAAAATATTCTTAAAAACTAAGTAAATATTTATGTGTTTAAAATAGTTTGTTATAATAATTGATAATAAAAAATACAAAAATATTAATAAATGTTTAAAAATGTTTTGATAATTTTAATAAAATTATTATTTAATATTACTGTTTCTATATATTTTTAACAAATTAAAATAAAATATAATATTTAAAAAAATTTTTCTATGTTTTACTATTATTTTTCTTTAATTTATGTTTATTAATCAGGTTTCCTTTTTCTCTTCTTTTTTATTATTAAAGCCATTTCATTTATTTTAACCATTTTTTTAAATTATTCAATCTTAGTTCTACTTTCATCTATCAAAACGTTAGAATAAAAAAATTTTGTTTCATATCTTCTATTGTTTTAATCTATTTTTCCGTTTTCCTCTATACGAAAATTTAACGAAAAATTTTTCCCATCTTAAAAACTTTGAGACAGCAGGATCTGTATGATCTTCTTCAGGTTGAAATGAAACGCAGAATTCCATCTTTCTTGATCCGAATAGGTATGGAATGAAGTGAAGGATCTTCTGTGGTTGGTGAAATGTAGTGGCAGGAATTTCTTAATTATAAAGGCATTTCTTAATTATTTTAAATAATTAAAAATCTTTTAAAATTTTTCTTAAACATTTTTTTTTTAGTTTGGTAGGAATTTCTACCGAATCTTAATTATTATTTATTTTTTTTGTCAGGAAAATTAATTTGTTATGGAGTGAGCAGGATCGTTAGTTTGTTATGGTCCGAGTGCAGGATCGCCATGTAGTGTTGGAAGTGTAAATGTATTATCCCTATAGCCCTTATTTATTTTTAATAGCTGTTAGGGTACCAGCTGATTTACAAGGCGTTCAAAAGAACTGCCGAATTTGTTTTGAGGCTCTTAATTAAAACACAAGGCAGGTTGTTGCCAAATTAGTGTGGTAATTACAAGTCTGGTTTTATTTTGAATTTACAAGTGCTTATATACTATACATGAATTTTTAACTTAGCCGTTCTAACTTATTTTAATTATTTACATTATTCTGTTTGTCTTTGTCTGTCATATGGAGATATCAATAAATTGTAATAATAATAAACTCTCATAACTATTCTCGCCAATCAGAATGTTGGAAGTTGGAATGCACTCAATTCTCACTCAATGTAGTGTCATTCACTTACATTCTGATTGTCGTCATTTGTCTATACCGTTATTCGATAGTTTAAAATACCCTACTCTATATAGGTTGGTAAGTATTGATTTAAGAGTAGTTTAAGGGTATGCGGTGGCGACTTATGAGGTACACTACATTTGACCCTTTTAATTGCACCGGCACAAATTTAAATAACGTCTTTTTACTCAAAGAACTTCCAACAATGGTTGTTACAAGTGTGTTGTCCTTATTATCACTTTCATCAATTTTTTTCAAAGTGCCATCACTGTTCTTTGCAACCATTCCCAAAGTGCCATCACTATCATCTGCGGCCATTCCCAAAGTGCCATCACCATCATTCTGACACTTTACAGCATTTCTATTGTTGTTTTTATTTTCAAAAAAATTTATATTTTTATGTAACAAACGATTGTGATACTTCGTACATTTCATCAAACCACACTGGCGACGGTTGTTACACTTTATTGAGCTATGACCAGCATGTAAGCAGCTAAAGCAAAGGTGATTATCCTTGACAAATTTCCAGCGTTCCACCGTGGTAGTGTTTTTAAACTTGGTGCATTGGTTTAAGTAGTGATTTTGCTTACAACTTGAGCAACTCGGCTAATAATTTTGCCCCATTGTGATAGCAAACGAGGGTCTTACTCTATCCGGTTTGGTGCAGGTTGTTTCATATTCATTATTTTCAATTTCCGTTGCCAATGAAATGTATTTCGCCATTTCCAGCAGCCACGCCCCAAACTCTTTTACACTGGGGTATTGTTCCAAGTTTTTTAAAGAACATTTCATCCATTCCATACGTTTTGAAAGCGGTAATTTGTTGATCAACTCCTCCAGCAGAGTAGAACTACGCAAATGTGGTGTAGCGCCGGCATTTCCCAAAAAAAACAGTCATGTTAGACACCATGGAACTAAAGTTGATAATTTCGTGAATTCTGTTATCAGGTATGCTTGGCAAGTTACGTGCCTTAGAAATTTGACTGCGTACCATAATTTGTGGGCGACCAAAGTTGAATTCTAGTGTGGACATTACCTGATTTACATGTTCAGGGTGTATCAAATAGGCTTCGACTCTGCTCCTAGCATCACCTTTTAACGCCCTCTGCAGGCGAGACAAGTTTTCCAAATTCGAATAATTGTAATTTTGTGTAGTCTCCCTGTACGATACGGAAAACATAGGCCATTGTTCCGGCTGGCCATTAAACTCGGGCAAATCAATTAATTTTCGCAGAGGGCGGCATTCGTTATTAGGGTGTGTGTTGAAAAATGGCGTGGAGGGGGTGGCAAAAGTCGGTGGTGGTTCGGCGGTAGAAAATGTTGATTGATTCACACGTGTTGGGGTTGATGTCGACGTCTGCGTTGACTGAGGCGGCATAAGATTTTGTATGAAAGGCAAAGGTATGTAATTCTAAAGATATGGCGGCGATATTACACTATTATCCCGTACAGACGGTGATAACCCGTACGCCTGATAGCCATGTAGTGGCATAATACATTGCGAATAATGGGGCAAGCTAACATTCGAAAGTAAAGAATTTGGCATAGAAATAGTTTCAATACTTATCTTTTGTTGATATTGCATCGGCTGGCTTGATGTTGTAATCGGGTTGTTGTTTGGTTCAGGCGCAGCTGCAATCGGCAGTGCTGTAGCTGCATGTGACTTTTCGTGAAGTAACTTGAGTTGATGATGATGATAAGTTGGCTTTCTCCAAAACCATCTTCAATTACTCCTTTAGGCTAAGAATTTCTTCTTTCAAATCGGCCACACCTCCGCTGAGACATTCGGAACGTTCATCCCCTTCCTCAGACATGTTTTTATTTCGTAGACGTTCACTACGGCGTGGCATAGAAAATCAGGAATTTAACTTCAATAGTTAAATAATAAAGTAATGTTGTGGCTACAACCTGGAGTAGAGCAATAATAAAAACGCAGACTTTAAATTCGAACTCAGTTCCCTTGTAGGTGGTTTTATTATCTAAATATACATTTGAATACAAATATGTAAGTAAAATAGTTGAAAACTTAAAAAAAAAGAATTACTCACTTAACTCTGTCCTCTCTGGCTTTCAATTTGCTTTTACAACGTTATTTCAAACCGCCAAAGTGATACCACTCAAGCGGGTACCATTGTACCGGTTATCGCAAGTCAGAACCAGAGTAGACAGTTTATAAAATTGAGAAGAGTTACCACAAAAACAATTCAGTTAATAATAATGAGCGATTTTAAAAAAAATATACAAAAGAAATAAAATTCAAGAAATTCAATTTAACGGTCCGTTAGGTTTATCAATTAACTTCACAACAACAGGTTTTATCCGTTTACTCCACAAAAAGGCAGAATTGAAAAAAAGTACCAGGCACCTGTCCGCTAATTTGTTTTATTGAACAACAATAAGTACTTAATTTTTTTGGTGTCTTTTTTACCTACATATGAGGTTGGCGGGATTGATTTGGCGAGTTCCCATCCTCCGGTCCAAATGTCAATTTTTTAGCTTCTGGACTGTAGGATAAGTGGAGTAGGATAATGAAGTAACGTTACAATTTTATATTATACTAGCATAAAAAGTACCAAAATACAGATTTTACCCGTTAACTCCGTTAAAAGGCTGAATTTCTAAAAAGTATTTATTTTTAAAGAATAACGTTAAGTATTACATTTTTTTGTATCTCTTTTAGTTTTGGAGATAGAAGGTTACCGAATTTACCCATTTTTAGGCCCCTTACATTCCCTCAGGAACTTGCATGTTTAATTTTATGTTTCTAGGTCCAATATTAATATCAAATCAAGAAGTACCAGGTAAAGCACAAAAAAGTAACAAAAAGAGTCTCTAACAGATTCTCATTCACTTAACGCATTGCTTTTTAAATTTTATGATTGTAAATGCAATAGGAACAAAAAACCAATAAGAACCTGTTGGTAAACAATACAGTTCGAAGAAGTACCAAAAAAACAATCTTACAGATTCTCATTCACTTGGGAACTTGAATTTTTAGTTTTATGCTTATAGGTCCAGTTTTAACGGATATTCAAAAAGTACTAGGTAAAGAACAAAAAGTGCCAAAAAGATCCCAATAAAAAAATTCTCATTCGCTCAGGACTTTGCATGTTTAATTTTATGTTTCGTGGTCTTGTACTAATGGAAATTCCAAGAGTACCAGTTGAAGAGCAAAAAGTACCAAAAAGGACCATCATCGGTTTTTGTCCACTCAGGACATTGCATGCTTAATTTTATGTTTGTAGATCCAATATTAACGAAACTTAAAAAAGTACCAGATAAAGAAAGAAAAAGTACCAAAAAGATCCCTGTAACGAATTCTTATTCACTCAGGACCTTGAATGTTTAATTTTATGTTAATAGGTCTAATATTACGAAAATTAAAAAAGTACCAGTTAAAGAACGAAAAAGTACCAAAAAGATCCATCTAACGAATTCTCATTCACTCACTTATACTAACGGAAATTCCAAGAGTACCAGTTGAATAATTTAATATTAACGATAATTAAAAAAATTGCCAGTTGTAAAAAATTAAATTTCCCGTATTTCTCCTTTTTGGTACTTTTTTTCTCCCCATTGAAGCATGAAAAATTTCCATATTGCAGTGGGAGCCCATAATTTAATACTTATATGTCAATGAATATAAAAAAATATTTTGTAAGAAAAGGTACCAAGAATAGTTACGGTTTTTACCCCTTATACGTCCGAATTTCAAAAAAGTACCAAATTCGTATTTGGATTTTTTAGATAAGTTTCAAATGTAATATAACCCTTATTTCTATGTTTATGGGTTTAAAAAAAAGAAAGTTGCAAAAGCACCTCACTCAACAACTGCTCTCAACAAAATGAGAAATTTAAAACAGTCAACATCGCAACACACGATGAAACATTGTGTTCGGAAACATAAAATATCAGAAAAGTTTTGATATTTGAGAAACCAAAAGGGTAACAAGAATTTCAACCAGAAACATCCCCACACACGTATCAACATTTAGTGAAACTTGATCGTGTTTCGGCAAATGTTGCCGCGTCTGTGGGTAACTTAAAGGCTTATTTACACTATCACAGAAGTATTACGTATTCCATAATACTTTGTGAGATAGAAATCTAATGAGTTTTGTTACGACTTTCAAAAAATGTAATGCAACATTACATTTCGTAGTCACACTATCACACATAAACAGGCTTTTGTCAAAATCCAACCCTGATCCAATGAAAAGTAGTAGTATTCAGTTTAAAAAACGATGAAGTTGTATTTTTTTTTTTTTTTATTTCTTATATATTGAATCTTCATAAATTATATGAACTAATAATAATTATTCAAATCTTAATATAATTTGTAAGTGCTAGATGACAGTTCTCTTACAAACGGTTCTTGTTCACATCGGTGTTTAACGCTCTTCTGGTCGGACAAGTGCTGCAGTATCTCTTCTCCTTAAGCGAGTGTGGCCGCCATCATTTAAAATATTTCGAGCTAGTGGGTTTGGGTGCGATTCAAGCCTTTTTAAGTATTTAATTGAATAGTTTGTGATCATAGTTTTTAATGATGGTACAGCGAGGTCTTTGCGAATGTTCCAGTTTTTTACATACCAGGGAGCGTACGTAAGGATTCGAAGAATTTTTTTTTGACGCCTTTGTATTTTCTCTATATTGGAGGCTGAGGCAGCGCCCCATAACTGGATACCAGTTGTAAAGTAGGAGTTTACAATCTAGACTAATGGCCAATTTTCAGGATTGACATTAAAACACATTTATGTTTAAAATCGTTTTAAATACAAAATTCTCTTCTTCACTAAACACTTAAATGAAACTTAAGTCACCGATGTGGTACATTTAAATTCAACTTAAGTTTCCATTGGATTAACTAAGCAAGGTGGCCTCAATATTACAACAATACAAAAACAACAGACAAGCTAATAAGAACCAACTGTTTTCTGAGACCACCTTGTAAATAACTACACTTTTTTATGATATTTTTTTGTATTTAGTATTGCTACCATACTTTTATCTTAATTTAATAGGACTTTTCATATAAAACTCAAAAAATCAATCTGCAATTAAATACGATTTAAGTTTTTATGAAAATTAACATAATTTAAATATTCAAATACTATCCTGAAAATTGAGCATAAGGGTCGATTTTCTACCAATTAGCCAATTTATTTGAATTGCTTTTGAGATAGCTTTGCCTCTATATGACATTTCCACGTTAAACGTCGATCTAAATGTATACCGAGGTATTTTACATTCGAATGTTGTGGTATTTTTTGGTTATTGATTTTAATAGGGGGCATGACTCTCTACGCAAAGTAAACGTTGTGTATACATTTTTTTCATTGAACTTTATTTTCCATTGTTTTAACCCTTTTTCTAATTGATATATATGGTCCTGTCAGTATCTAGATGCCTCGTAGCGGTTTTCGTAGATACTTAGAAAAGCTGTATCATCAGCAAAAGTTGATGTGGGGTATAGTTGTTGGTTGGCATGTCTAAAGTATATATCAAGTACAATATAGGCCCTAAATTACTTCCCTGTGGGACTCCAGCATTGATCGTTTGGGGGGAACTTAAAATATCTCCTTCTTTTATAAACAACTTTCGACCGATTAAGTAATTTTCTAACCGTTTATGTGTATTATCGGATAAATTAAACTTCAATTTATGTATTAAGACCTCATGCCAGACTTTATCGAAAGCTTGAGAAACATCAATGAAGAGAGCAAAACAAAATTTTTTTTCTTCGAAAGTGTTTCTAATGACGTTTACTAGTCTATGTGTTTGATCGATTGTGCTGTGTTTCTTTCTAAATCCAAATTGATGATTTGGTATTTGTTCATTTTCGTCCAATATTGGGATTAATTTAGAAACCAGAAGTTTCTCAAATAGCTTGATATCTTAGATAATAAGCTAATGGGCCTATATGACTCAACTCTTGTGTGATCTTTACGTGGCTTAGGTATCATGTTAACTAAAGAGACCTTCCATACTGAGGGGTAGTATTCAGTTCATAAAATGGCATTAAAGATTAAATAATTATTTTTATTGCTGTGCGGGGTAGCTCGATAAGCATTTTATTACTTATTTTATCTAAAGCAGGTGCCTTCTTGGGGTTCAAATCATCTCAATTTCCCTTATCTTAAATCTAAGGGGTATAGCTATTCCGCTAGTGACCGGTGGCAACTCGATTGGTGTATCGTTATGTAAATTAGGGTGAATACATTTTTTAAATTTTCAACAAACAGGTTTCCTTTTTCCTCATTATTTCGTGCCCAACTTCCATTTGAGTTTCGTAGGGGGGCTTAGAAATTACCGGTCTTTTTAGATTTTTATATGCATGCCATAGTGAGTAGTCAGATTGTGGAGTTGCATCAAGTTCCTTTAGATATTTCCAGGATGCTGTCTTCTGGGTCTGCAGCAGCTTTCAAAGTTTTTTTGTGCATTCTTTCATTAGATTTTTAAGCTGAGGGGATCTGTGGAGTTGCCATTCTCTTCGAACTCTTCTTTTTTCAACCAAGAGTCGTTCGACATCTGAAAAATATATTTTGTTATATCTGATTTTTTTTTAGGGGCTATGGAGGAATGCTCAACAGCTTGTTTGGAGATTTCTATCAATATTAGCAATAGAGAGGTCTATGTCTTCTAGTGTGCGTAGCAATATATTTTCCGTGCAGTGGGTACTGATATATTTTTTATACTTTAGCCAATTTATCCGTGACGCAGCTGTACATAAAGTAGCAGTTTTTTAGGGTTCATTATAATAACTATAGTAGGTGTGTGATCAGAAGATAGAAGCTTCTACACAAATTGTTTCCATCGGGATGTTTTTAACCACGCCAAAATCAATGACATCTGGAATTTTCTGCTGATCAGTAGGCCAGTAGGTGGGTTGTCCGCTCGCTATCACATTTAGTCCCATTTTGGCAATTGTATTAAATAAAACTCGACCCTTTGGTGTTATAAGACGTGACCCCTAGTAGGTGTGTTTAGCGTTGTAATCACCAGCAGCCAGAAAACAGGGGCCTAGTGATTTATAATATTTATTATATTGGCTTTCTGCAATTGTATGTCTAGGTGGACAGTACTAAGCTTTGATTAAACTCTTCAATACAAATGTTTGTTAGGTAGTCTTCGTGGGAGTCACACACTAGGAAATGCTTGATTCGATCTTTTATTAAAATGGCCGAGCCACCGCAAGCTCTACCCAAAGGGTCCTTTGTGTCATATAGTGTAAAGCCATTGATTTTAAACGTATTTCTTGAGGTCATATAGATGAAGTCGTATGGCATATAAATTTTTTTTTCATAATACTTGTCGTACGATTTGTCAAATACTCCAGTCGTACGATTTGTCAACAAAATCGTGTTTGCTCATAATGTATGACAGTGTAGCTTAAAAATGAATTGAGTTACACATTTTTTGTTTGCCAAGTGTATCCGACTTGGAAAAGTGTAGTGTATGTGGGGTGGCAGGATCGCTATGTAGTGTATTGTGCAAGGTGTGTTGGTGTATAGTCCCTATAACCCTTATTTATTTTAAATAGCTGTTAGGGTACCAGCTGATTCACAAGGCGTTCAAAGGAACTGCCGAATTATGAGCCTTTCAATTAAAACTAGGCAAGTTACTGCCGGATTAAGTAGTTAATTTCAAGTCTAATTTATTTTCAATTTTACTGGTGCTTATATACTATACATGAGATTTTAACTTAACCGTTCTAACTTAGTTTAATTATTTACATTTCTCTATTTGTCTTTGTCGGTCATATGGAGATATCAATAGATTGTATCAATAACAAGCCCTCACGACCAGTCTCGCCAATCGGAATGTTGGACGTTGGAATGCACTCAACTTACACTCAATTTTAATGTCATTCACTTACATTCCGATTGTCGTCATTTGTTTATACCGTTATTTGATATTTAAAATACCCTACTCTATATAAGTTGGTAGTGTTGGTTTTAGAGTAGTTTAAGGGTATGCGGTGGCGACTTATGAGGTACACTACAAAAGTTTGTGAAAATTTTCATAAAATGATAGATTCTTTGCGATCAGAGTTACATTTTCTTGTAAAGTAGCTGAGTCATTTCAGTTTGCATCTTTTTTGTGGGATAGTGTGACATTGACAGAAGATTTTGCAGACATTTTTGCTGTCGGATAGAATTCCGTCTCATTTTTGTGTGACTGAATCGTACGATTATTAAGGATACTGAATCCCGCCTTAAGCTTATTTGTTATTGTCAGATGTGTGAAGTTTATGCATGTGCTAGCTCACACTCTTTAACTTTTAGCCATAAAGTCTTAAGCTTTAAGGAAAGAAGGGAAAAGAGAATGCAGTTTCTTTTCCTCTCTTTCCTATAAACTCAAGACTTGAGCAGACCCCTTTTCTATTGGTAGAGCTGCA
Source organism: Pollenia amentaria (assembly GCA_943735925.1). Lineage (NCBI taxonomy): Eukaryota > Metazoa > Arthropoda > Insecta > Diptera > Polleniidae > Pollenia > Pollenia amentaria. The sequence continues at coordinate 76,453,331 of OX031010.1, forward strand.
AATTTGTTTTGAACTGAAAGTTTTGATGGCAGACGAATTTTTCGTCGGACACTTATCCACCAATGAAACTGTAAAGATAGAAGTAATTAACACACGTTAGTGCGCGAGAGCGCTATAGACTTCTGTCACAAAAAGTTGAACTAGTGTTTTTCATAGAACAAGTTCCATAAAAAACATTTTGAAGCAATTTGCGGCAGCACTTTTTAACACGTTGTGTATTTTTGATAAGTAGTCAGCTAACAACAAAAAAGAATAACTTAAACAAATGAGTTAATACCTACAGAATTGTATCAAAAAAGCTGAAAGAGCTGAAGCTTGGAATTCTATAAGAAAATTTTAAACAAATAAAAAACAACTGACAGAAAAGTCATTTATAACGCGCGATTTAAGTGATCGTACCGACAGGGAGATAACAAAAATAACACACAACTTTCTTTTTTCACTGTTACAATATCAATCAAACTTTATTATGATTCTTTCTTTTCTTATATAAAATAAAATATGCTTATTCTACTATAATAATTGAACTGATTAAATAAGTATTAAATTGTTTACTCTATTATTTTTACTTCCTACTTGCTGATTTATTAATTTTGACATTTTTTATTTAACTTGTTCTTATTTTAGGTTTATTGACATTTTGGTTTACTTTGTTATTTTTACTTCCTACTTGCTGATTATTAATTTTAAGTGTATTAACATTCTTTTGTTTATTTTTAATTTAGGTTGATTTAATAGTGTTTTGCTTATGCAGCTAGTTAATGTATTCTTGTTATTGTTGTTGTGTATGTTCTAACTCTGTCTTGGTGGTTTTGGTGGTGGTTGTGTTGTTGGGTTCATACCTGGGTATGTAACTCCTCCCCCCTTAGAGTAGAGCGATGGCCACAATGACTGAATTGGGGCTGAAGCGATGTCAGTTTCTGGGACGTAGTTATGTTTGATTATAACTGAAGTGCTTAATGTAATGATTATGATTATTATAAGTATTATATTAATAGTTAAAGCTGCTACAATGGTTGTATTGTGTGAAGATTTCGTTATTTCTTGAAGAGAGATTAATTTCATTTTATTATCAAGGTGGTGTTCTTTTAAATTTTGGAGTGAAAGTTCCTCTGTTATTGATTTAGGATGTATTGGACTATAGGTAGGTGAAATGAGAAGTATTTCGTCCCAAAAAATATTTGCTTTACCTTCGTAAACCATTCCATATACAATGATTGTACAATTCCTGAATTGACTTAGGATTGTGCCTTTTATGGTAAATGGTTGTTTTTGGCAAGTAGTATTTATATAAGTGTTTGGCACATTAACAAAAAGTACAACATTTTGTTCTGGTTGTGATATAGAGGAGATGTGACCCTTCTCTTTAATATGGCATTTCGCTGTTCTATTATTTAATATATTGCCTATATTGGTCGATTCTTTGATCTCTTCCTGTTAAATGATATTTTCGCAAAAAAATGTTTTTTCAATTTGTGGGCAAATTTTGTTTGTGTATAATATTTTATGTTCATTAACTAAATACGGCATTACATTGATAAATGTTGTATGGTTTATTGGCAAGGGTATAATTTGAGTTAGTTCACAAGTCTTTTTTTCTACGATAGGTATTTTTATATTAAAAATTATATTTGTATCGTTATAATATGCTTTTAGGCTCAAAACTTCATACAATTAATCATTTGATGAAATATTAATAAATTGGTTTTTTATGTAGCTGTTAATGATTTCAATTTCTTGGTTACTTAATACTGTTTTAGAAATAATGTTTAATCTGGCTTATAATATAGTTTCTGAAATTTCTGTTATGTGATTTTGTAATAAGTCTAAATTATAGTTAATTTGATTAATATATTGTATTTCTTGAATTGAATCTTCTTCTTTTTGTATTCTATTACTTAGCATACGAGAGTTAATGTTAATGCACTGCTGAATATTATCTTGCTGCATATTGATGTGTTTCGTGAGATTGTTCAGTCTATCTACTATCTGTGTATTTAAAAAGCTAGTGTTCTGTAAGTTGTCAGTTATTCGGTCGTTTTGTTTCTTTATTTGTTCTATTTGTTGGTTGATTTCCTGTGCGTCTGTTGCGTCGAGATTTCCTGTTATCAATTTGATTGCTGTCCCGAGTCCTTTTATTAGTCCTCTCTTAGTTCTATGTGGTAGTAATTTATGTATTTTGTTCAGTAATTCAGTGGCTTTTAATTTTGTTGTAGATATGGCGTTGGTGTAAGACGATTTTTTAAAGTTATTAAGTGTATTGATTATATTTTCAATAGACCCCAAATATTGGTTGGTATCAATAATATGAATTATGTTATTGTAGCCTTTGATGATTCTGGCGTTACCAAGTTTTAGTTGAAGTAGTCCGTTGTTGTTCTCGAAGTCATTAATTTCTATGAGTTGGCAGGTTGCTGGGGTGAGCCTGAAATCATTCGTTTATATTTCTTTCTTAGTTTAATTCTAGCTTTGTGGATTTTAATATTGTCTGTTGTTAGAAGGGTAATGTTATTATCTCTTTGTGTTTTGCGCTTTGAAAACCTATTTGTTAATTTGTTCCTACGACATTCTTTCCTAAAAATTATTTCGCCTATGTTTTTGGTGTGTGGTTCTGTTCTATTCTTGTTAAGTTTTGTTGTTCTAATTTCCTTAAGTTGGTCGACTTTTTGTTTAATAAGAGGGTATAAAGTGTCTTGGAATTCCCTAAGTTTGTCCAAGTATTCATGTTCATTGTCGAATTGAACTCTTTGTTCAAATTTGTACGTTTTACCGAAGAATTTGTATGGAGTGAGTTTAGTGCTTCAATGTATCGCATTATTATAAGTGATTAGCGTTTCTTTAAGAATTTCGTTATGATTTATTCCTACACGTCTCTCTTTCTTTGTTGTTATTATGATTCGGTAGATTTCCGTCAATGTAGAGTGAAGTCTTTCTATTGGGGAATTCTAGTAGTTTGCTTAAATGAAGTTATGTGCTGTTCTATCTGTTGCTGTCTGCAAAAATCTTTGAATATGCTTGCTGTGAATTCTACTCCTTGATCAAATACAACTTTTTTTGGAACTCCAAAAAGAGCTATGAAGTCTTTGAAAGATCTAAGAACACATATGTTTGTTTTAGCTTGGAGGGTGTATGCCCATGCGAATTTGGAAAATTTGTCGGTTATTGTGAGGATCTGTTTGTGTGCTATTGTGTAGATGTCAATGTGGAAAATGTCTAAAGCCTATAGTACACGGCATGTAAAAATACACATGCGCATGTGGTTCTGACGTAATTTTGACGTCAATGCAAAGCCACAATAAACATTGCGTGTTGTGTGATGACGTCAAAATTACGTCAGAACCACATGCGCATGTGTCTTTTTACATGCCGTGTACTATAGACTTAAGTGTTTGCATGCTGTTTCTTTTTTTTTTTGCAATAGCGGTTTCTGGGGTTTTCTATCGTATTTTAAATTCCCATAAATGGGAAGTAGTACGTTCTCTTTAGATGCCAATGTGTTTCATTTATACCCCTATGATTGTTGCTGTCGTGATATTCCGTGATTAGCTGCTCTTGTTCGTCACTACCATGTATATCTGTTAGGAACTCTGTTGCTCTTACTATTTTGAAGGTTCTATTGTTTGAAAAAAATTTTGAGTATACCGTTTGGACTACTCGAAAGATGTCGTCGTCTGTAAAGATTGCTGTTGTCTTATTTGGTGGCACAAATTTTTTAAAAATGTCTAATACTTCTTCTTCTTAGAACATGGGCCTTTCTATTGTTTTCCTCAACTTGTTTCGAAAAGGGTTTAGTAGTTGTATGGCTGTTTTGTCTGATCTTTTTAAAACTATTTGTATTTGAAAATCGTTAAGTGGTCTCTCTGTAATTGACAGATGATCGCCTAGGTTTTCTTCTGCTTCGTTAACGTTTATATGTAATGTGTCTGCAATCTTGATTCTACTTAAAGCGTCTGCGTTCGTGTTTTGTTTGCCTTTTTATACCTTATTTCATAATCAAATTCCTCCAATTTAAGTCTCCAACGGACCAATTTTGAATTTGGTTCTTTCAGAGACATTAGCCATGTTAGTGGTCTGTGATGAGTGATGATTATAAATTTTCGTCCGAACAGGTAGGGTCTGAAGTATTTAGTAGCCCATACGATGGCTAATAGTTCTTTCTCTATGGTCGAGTAATTGACCTCTGATACGGAAAGTGTTCTACTCGCATAGCAGATTGGCTTATCACTTCCTATGGTACCTTGCGAAAGAATTGCACCTAAGGCGACATTGCTAGCGTCAGTAGTTAATATAAAGGGTTTAGAAAAGTCGAGGTACTGTAGTATTGTGTCGTTCATCAATATAGTTTTGCATGTGTTAAACGTGTTAATGTAATCTGCACTAATTATTACCGGTTTCCCTTTTTTAGACAGCTTGTCATTGGTTTGGTTAATTGAGCAAAGTTTGGTATGAATTTGCGATAATATCCTAGTAGTCCTAAAAATTATTTAATGTCCTTTTTTGTTTTAGGAATCGGAAATTTCTGTATTGCCTGTATTTTCATAGGATTAGGCTTAATGCCATCCGTAGATACAATATGTCCTAGCAATGAAATTTCTTTTCTTAAAAATTCTGAATTGTCCAGCTGTACTTTGAAGTTTGAAAGGGAATTCTATCGAAAATAGCTTGAATGTCAAAATTATAATTTCGTCTAGATATACTAGACATATTTTTCCTACTAAGTCCTTTAAAACGTTGTCCATAGCCCTTTGGAACGTGGAAGGGGCGTTTTTTAGCCCGAATGGCATTCTTATGTATTCATAGTGGTCACCTTCCACGGTGAAAGCCGTTTTGGGAATGTCCTTAGGGTGCATCTCTAGTTGGTGAAAGCCACTGGCCAAGTCCAAGGTTGTGAAGTACATACATCGACCAAGCTTGTCTAGTATTTGTGTGATATTATGAAGAGGATATCTGTCTGATATGGTTTTTTCATTTAGTTTCCGATAATCTATTACTAGTCTCCATTTTTCTTTCCCGCTGGCGTCGATCTTTTTCGGTACGATCCAAACAGGATAGCTCCATGGTGAATAGCTTTGACGAATAATTCCTTGTTCCAGCATATTATCAAATTGTTTTTTGAGTTCTTTCTTGTGTATATATGGGTACCTATAAGTCTTTGTATAAATTGGTATATCGTCTTTTGTAGGTATTTTATGGTTAACTGCGTTTGAGAATGTTAGAGGTTCGTTTTCTTTGTAAAAAATGTGTTTGAATTTTTTGCATAGATTGATAAGATTTCTGTTCTCTTCTTGATTGAGGTGTTCCAATCTTAAAATCGGTTGAAAGTTTATTGGTTTGGGGTCCTTTTCTATCCTTTTGGTTTCGAAATTGCATACCTCCTGGTATAAAGGTGAGTTGTATTTATTTGTTTTTAAGGGTTTTTCTATGTATGCTATTTTCGGTTCAAAGGAGGTGTTTGTAATTTCAATTATACTAGACCAATTATTAGCTGTATATATTCCCTCAGAGATAAAGAGGCTAGGACTTATTTGGGTTTGTTCTACATAAATGTCTCCATTTTCTGTATCTACGGGTAAATTTACTGTGGTTCTTGTTGATTCAGGAATGTTTCTCAGAAGTGTTATTTGGCTTGAGTTGGAGTTGTAAAATTGTTTGTTCTGTGTGTAATGTGTTATTAGTGAGGTCTGTTTTTGCTAATATTTTCGTTAAAAAGTTTAAACCGAGAAAGCCATGAAAATATATGTGAAATTTAAATAGAAGGAATGTAAATTGTCAAGGTTGCTTAAACTCTTGAAATATTGGTAATGTTACTTGTTTTGTTAGTGTATGTTGGTTTAAAACTGTTTTAAATTGTTGGTTTACAATTTTCGGTAGTTTTTGGATCTACAATTTCGGGTGATATAAAGGATGTTGAAGCTCCTGTATCTATTAACAATTTTAGTTCTTTATTTATTGGTGAGTTAATTTTTATGTAAGCTAGTTGGGACCCATGTGTATTTATATCTATGTACCCTGTTTGTGGGTTGATGAAAAGTGAAAATTTTGCGAATCATCTTTATTAGTTGCGTCTTGATGTGGTTTGAATTGGTCTAATGTTTGATATTGTGAATTGGTTGGTTGTTCAAAATTATGCACTTCGGTTTGTCTAAAATTTATCGATTGTGTGCTTGGACTTTGTTTAACAAAGGTATTTCTGGGTTGATTATAGTTTTCGCGTTAAGGTATTATATTTGGTGATGCATATGTTTGGTAGTTTCTTGAAAATTTAGTTTCAGATCCCTCAAATTTCCTTTTTTGTGGGTAGTTTGAAGCATGATTGTTTGGTCTATATCGTTGAATAGGGTTTTTGTCGTATTGTTGTGGGTTCCTGAAATTACCAGTTCTGTACGGCTGTTTATAGAATGTGGATTGTCTGTAGTAAATGTTTTGTTCTTTAAGACAGAAGGATAAGGCTGAGGCAAGAGATTTTGGTTGCATTGCTCGAATTGATGAGCCAAGGGGTTCCCTTAGTCCTGATAAGAAAGTGTTGAGACACATATCAGCAAACAGTTCTTTTTTTTTTTTGATGAAATAACATTTTGGTCTTTCTCATGGATGAGTATATTATTGCACAAGGCCGATTGTATTTCTATAATATCGCTGTAAAACTGTTGTATTGTTCTATTTGCTTGCCTTACATTATGTAAGTCTTTTATTAGAGATGTTTCCGATATTTTGTCCGAATAGTGTAGGATTAAATTACCTTTAATCATTTAATCATAAATTTTGTTCCTAATTGCCCTCAAGAGAATCTTTCCATAAGGTGTACTATCTGCACTCTGAATGTAGAGTAGTATTTTCTCTACATTGTTTATGAATTCGTATAATAACCTAGGGTTGCAATTAAAATGGGGAAGATCTTTGATGGCATCCGGTATTCTAAGAGAGTTAAATAGGTCTGTATTAGTATTACCTGATTGATTTTCTTGTGTCATCTTGTCTGTTTCTATTGTAATGTTTTTCCTAAGTATCGTTATTGGTCCCAAGTACTTTACTACTGGTTGCATCAAATAGATAGCAAAAAAATTCCAACAGACTTTTTTTTATATACGTAATTGTTAACAATAGTAATAATAATTGCAATATGTAATAATATAAGTATAAATATAAATTCTACACCTTCAAAGAAGCTTTCTTTATTTCCAAATTTTGTATATATAAGTATTTATTTATTATAATTACTTTTGAGTCACAACAACGCTATGCTCTGGTTGGATTTAAAAGTTTGTGTGTGTACTCTTCCTCACGTTAAGTTTTAATTGAGAGGGGAAACTATTTTCTGAATTTTTTTTTTTATTTTTTTCTTTTATATAAATATTTTTCCTTTTTATTTATTAAGGATTGAATCGCAGTCACGCTATGATCTGACTGAGAGGAACCGTTTTAGATTTTATTGGGTTTTATCTATGTTTTTTTTTTCCTTAGCTTGTTATTAGAGCAAGAGTTTCCATATGCCTTGGTTACAATAGCTTATTTAGTGATTAATTATATTTGTTATTATTTCTTTTATATTTGTGCGAGGATACGTTATTTTGCATTTTTTTTTGAATGGGGTACTGTTTCTATAATATTATTTTCGTTAGCTTTTTATTAGAGCTAGAGTTTCCATTTGCCTTGGTTACAATAGCTTATTTAATTATTATTTATTACTTTCATATTTGTGAGCTATAGTTCCCACATGTTTTGGTTACGATAGCTTATCTACTAATTAGATATATGGTCTAATAATAGATTCCTAATGCTTCTTTTAGATGTTTACATAAAATAATTGTATTAACTTACATTAGGAGTGTTATTAATATCTATTGTATTTATATATTTTTACTATAATAATTCATCGGACCGACAGGGAGATAAAAAAAATAACACACAACTTTCTTTTTTCATTGTTACAATAACAATCAAACTTTATTATGATTCTTTCTTTTCTTATATAAAATAAAATATGCTTATTCTACTATAATAATTGAATTTATTAAATAAGTATTAAATTGTTTACTCTATTATTTTTACTTCCTACTTGCTGATTTATTAATTTTTACATTTTTTATTTAACTTGTTATTATTTAAGGTTTATTGACATTTTGGTTTACTTTGTTATTTTTTTACTTCCTACTTGCTGATTATTAATTTTAAGTTTATTTTTATTTTAGGTTGAATTAATAGTGTTTTGCTTATGCAGCTAGTTAATGTATTGTTGTTATTGTTGTTGTGTATTTCCTAACTCTGTCTTGGTGGTTTTGGTGGTGGTTGTGTTGTTGGGTTCATACCTGGGTATGTAACTCGCGTTGTGTAACTTGCCATTTTTCGAACGCTTAAGTTTTTAAACGCACGATACTCGTCGATGAATTAACGCGTGTTATGTTCTTCTATCTTAAGGTTTTCTTACAATTGTCTGAGCGGACAATTAACTTTTGGCGGCAATTTTTCGTTGGTAGTATATTGTCAGCACATTGCCAGCCCTTACAATTAAGATCTGACAACCGCCTTTACATAGATTTAGACCTTAGCCTATGTGTTATTTTGAACGTGAAGATCGTTAAGTTGACATTAATTTAAATTTAGTTTATCAAAAGTTCTTTTCGGGAATACAAAATTTATTATTAATATGATCCATTTAAAACGTGTTAAATTCCCAATTTTTATTTTTGATAAAAGCACTGTAATTTATTGTTGAGGAAAAGCTAGTTTCTATGGGCATTTCGCTGGTTGCTTAGTCAGGAAACTTTTTCTAAAGACTAAAGAAGAGCTAAAAATATTATACAACTAAGACTATAAAGTGAATGAGACTTTTAAACATTCAGGTCTTAGGTTAGGTTTCATTGGCAGCCGTACTCAAGCACGGCTCACTTGGATCCATTGAGTAGTTCCAGTTGTGTTACCAAGTCATACCGTCTCTCAAGGGTCCTATGTTACCTGGCTGCTAATATTCTCACTCAGCCACCCAGTCGATTCAATAAAGGAGTGTATCCTGTTTAAATCAATATTAGAGAGACACTTTTTGTCTCCAAGGGTTCCTCGACCAAACAGTTTAAGTTTCAGATCCCCGAAGTCCGGAAAATGACACTTAAGATGCTCCGTTGACTCTTCTCCTCCTCGTCACCGCGACTTCTACATATGTAGGTTATTGTATGGGAGCCCCAGCCTTTGGGCATCCCTCCCAATGGGCAAGTGGCCCGTTATAACCGCAATAAGGTTCCTGAGGTAATGTCTGGACAGCTGTAATGCAATAAGATGGAACTTGTGTGAAATAAATTGCTTACTCCTTGGGAGTGAAACACTTATATCATATGTTAAATCGTTTTGATTCAAACTGGTGCCGGCATGCGCTACCGAGTCCGCCATACAGTTTCCATGTATGTCCCAGTGCCCGGGGACCCACTTAAGGGTAAACACTGAACGTCTCGATATCTCCACCAGAGACATCCGGCATTCTTGAACAATTCACGATGTGATTAACACATTCTCCAGGGATCTTATGGCCGCCTTGCTATCGGTAATAATGAGAATATCCCTGTCAGATATTTCACCGTACCGAATTTGTCTCGCGGCTGTGTATATGGCAATTATTTCGGCCTGAATGACACTGCAGTGATCCGGCAGACTTATAGGAATGCTCCAGTTTAGCTGCTCGGAGTATATGCCGGAACCGACACCATGCAGTGTCATTGAATATCTGAGTCGCATTCGCGAAATTTGTAGGTCATCATAGTTAACCACGTTATCCAAAATGCTTGTGGTGAAGCCAAGATCAAAGATGGCTCACGTGTGACATAATCAACGTCCGTTTGCCAATTTATCTCTATCATGCTCTAGTGGCCCTAAGTCCTACCGCCGTGCTCGCAGCTAACTTTTTCGAGATCGTAAACAATGCCTTAGAGGGGGTTGTTCTAATGGCACCCTTTCCCGTTATTGCCACCATTCCCATCATACGTTCAAACTTAGTTTGATGATACCCTCTTGAGCGCCGGCCACTATACAGCTGCCCCGTAGAATAGAATGGGTTTAATGAAACATTCGTATATCCAGTATACATTCCTCGGGTTGATTCTACATTTTAGGCCAATAGCCCTTTTGCAACAATAAAATGCAGTTGCCACCTTATTAGTTTTGGAAATGGTGTTCATTGCCAGATCTGTTTACTGTACAATACTAGCCCATGATATTTGGCATTATCGGACAGTGTCAGTTTGGACCCAGTTCTGTTTTGGCAGGATTAACATCCAGTCCACATCCCTGACACCATTTTGTTAGGACATCCAGTGCGGACTTCATAATTTCAGACAAAAGTCCAGGACCCTTACCCATAGCCACAACTGCAACGTCAACCGCATACGCAATTGTCCTGCAGCACGTCCCTTCCATGGCTCTGAGTAGGGTATTGATATTCAGATTTCAAACTAATGGTGACAGTACACCTCCTTGCGGGGTGCCCCTAGTCACAACCTTGGAAATGTTCGAGGCGCCCAAGTTAGCTTCTATACACCAGAAGTGCAAAATACTGCCGACAAATTTAATGATCGCCGGTTCGATCTCCAAAAGTCTCATAGCCTTCATAACCGATACAGGCTTAACGTTGCTGAAAGCTCCCTCAATATCCAGGAATGCAACTAAAGCCAATTCTTTGTACTGCAGGGATCTGTGGCCCACCAATGAGCAACTGCAGTGGACCTTCCCTTCGTATAGACGTGCTGGGCCGCCGACAAGGAATTATGACCCAACAATGATCTTATATGAGTATCCATAATGTTTTCAGCAGAAAGGAGGATAAACAAATTGGCCTAAATACTTTAGCCTTAGAGTGAGATGTCTTTCCCCCCTTGGGGATGAAGACAATCTTATATGTTGTCAAGATTGTTGGGAGACATGTGAGAGGCTCAGGCTGGCTATAAATATTACCAGGAGCCATGACATCAATATGTCCAGGTTCTTTTGTAGATCCGCTGGGATAATCCCATCAGGGCCTGGGGATTTAAAGTGATGAAAACTTTTGACTACCCATTCCACGCGGTGGCGAGTTATCTTATATTAGAAATATCCCGGCGCCGCTAAGTGTTTCCCTCCTCGGCTCTTTGTAGTCCAGGATCCATCTATATGCTGTGTATACGATGGAATAGCTGGTCTAGAGGATAAAATCTTACGTAGCCGACTTGTCTCCGAGGAGTTCTACACATCGCTGCAAAATTTCCTCCATGACTGTCTCTTGGCCCTCCTGATAAGATTCTTAAATACATTCACTGAGGACTTGTAATTGTTCCACACCATTAAATTTTGCCTCATTAAATAGTTTCTGCTTTTCTTGCATTATTCAGCAATTTCTTGCATTCCACCATATGGGCTTTGGCTTGTCCTTCCTGTCGATTCTTTCACAAGATTTGTTCGTTGCTCCAATTAAGACACTCGTCAGTGAAACCTGAGGAGTCAAGCGTGGATACACTGCCCATGAGCCCAGGGCACACCGGCAGTTTGTCCTCGAGTACACTAGCATAGACAAACCAGTCGGTCCTGCTTCTATTCGCATATGGTTTCACTGAGTCAATTCTCAGGGAAATAATGAAATCAATGTACATGTGATCAGAGAAGGAGCTGTCCTTTAACACGTTTCAAACGCTAATCACATATGAGAACCTATTGCTAATAAGCGTAACATCAAGAACTTCCATTCTGTTAGTCACAATAAAGGTGGGCTATTACCCCTATTAACTAATGTTAGTTAATTTTCTACTATGCAGTTCAACAGCGACTCACCTCGTATAGTGACATCCGAGCTTCCTTTTTTCCTTTCTACTGCGACAGTGCCCTTACGACGGTGTCCTTGTCACTAAAATTAGAGAGAATGAAAGCTTAAAGGGTGTTTTTCACCATAACACAAGCTCTGGTCTTACCGTGATAGGCTGCGTGCAAAGTACAATAGCCTTAACTAAGTCTGCAAACCATGTATTTATACAATAATCGTTCTTGGATGCAAATAAGCTTCTCCGCGCTTAAAGCATGTCAGACGAGAAGGGCAGCTAACGCCGTTTTGAAGTTATGAAGGTTGATTTGTGTAACCTTCATCACAGCTCATCGCTATGGGCGACTGTGACGTTGGCATCCTCTGGGTCGTCGTACAATTCCAGAAGGATGTCCTCATGGTCTGCCACTACCATCTTACCAAAGAAGTCACCCACAAGTCCAGTGACTGATTGAGTGTCTTTATTGGCAGATGGCGCAGCTAGATCGTCCTCCATACTCCCAGTGATTGTTGCCGTAGTCACCGGAGCTTGAGGATTCTCTTTGTCGTCAACTTTGTAGACTCGGAGAAAAATAGTTCCAAAACCATAGAAAATCTTACCCTTTATCTTCTGAAGTCACGGCAGCGAGTCACTGGTTACTATCACGGTGGCCTTCCTAGATTCTTTAACAGCATCAGAAACCCCTACTACTTTCCAGGCCTGTTGGGCTAGCTGGGGATTACTGACCTGAATAATTTTCAGGATCTCCTTGGGGTCGGATGGCTCAGCTGGGATCTTGGCAATAGATCTGAGCCTTTACGGAACATCAACCAGAGGTATTGCCTCGATCCTGCCAAACTTCCCCCGGGACTCCACGGCATCTTCGTACAGCAGCGCTGAACGCTCTTCTGCACACGTTATCAATTTGATATGACCTTGATACCAGCCGGCATCTTCACATTGGGGTGATAATCTAGGGTTACCCTTTTAAATATTCAGGAACGTCTTACTGAGTCGACGATCAGCTTCCAGTTCTTGGATGAAATGGTATCGTCACTGGCGTTTCGGTCAATGATCGCCCAAATGAGGTTGTCTTTGGCCACATCTTTATACGACCTGGTCTCCGGCCGTTGATGCGTATATTTGGACCCTTTCGTACCAGGAAGAGAGTGTTCCCTTGACCATTGCCGTTTGGGCACTGCTTCGGATGGCTTCCGTTCAGGATTACCTTCCTCTGCAGAGGGAGTGACCCCTTGTTAACCCTCAATATGGGTTTTTGCCCACTTGAGAGAGGGTTTCTCCTGCTCCGTGAGCTCACCAACCGGTTTTTCATCAAGTCGGCTTATGATTTCGTAGGAGGAACGCTTAGTAGAGAAGGCCCGTTTAGAAGGATTTATGTGCCTGTGGGGTTTGATTGATGCCTTAGAGGCTGAGAGAGGTACGTCAGAGTGCATCGCTTCTTTCTTGCTCTCTTTGCACAGGTTTTGCGAATCATCTTTATTAGTTGCATCTTGATGTGGTTTGAATTGGTCTAATGTTTGATATTGTGAATTGGTTGGTTGTTCAAAATTATGCACTTCGTTTTGTCTAAAATTTCTCGATTGTGTGCTTGGACTTTGTTTAACAAAGGTATTTCTGGGTTGATTATAGTTTTCGCGTTAAGGTATTATATTTGGTGATGCATATGTTTGGTAGTTTCTTGAAAATTTAGTTTCAGATCCCTCAAATTTCCTTTTTTGTGGGTAGTTTGAAGCATGATTGTTTGGTCTATATCGTTGAATAGGGTTTTTGTCGTATTGTTGTGGGTTCCTGAAATTACCAGTTCTGTACGGCTGTTTATAGAATGTGGATTGTCTGTAGTAAATGTTTTGTTCTTTAAGACAGAAGGATAAGGCTGAGGCAAGAGATTTTGGTTGCATTGCTCGAATTGATGAGCCAAGGGGTTCCCTTAGTCCTGATAAGAAAGTGTTGAGACACATATCAGCAAACAGTTCTTTTTTTTTTGATGAAATAACATTTTGGTCTTTCTCATGGATGAGTATATTATTGCACAAGGCCGATTGTATTTCTATAATATCGCTGTAAAACTGTTGTATTGTTCTATTTGCTTGCCTTACATTATGTAAGTCTTTTATTAGAGATGTTTCCGATATTTTGTCCGAATAGTGTAGGATTAAATTACCTTTAATCATTTAATCATCAATTTTGTTCCTAATTGCCCTCAAGAGAATATTTCCATAAGGTGTACTATCTGCACTCTGAATGTAGAGTAGTATTTTCTCTACATTGTTTATGAATTCGTATAATAACCTAGGGTTGCAATTAAAATGGGGAAGATCTTTGATGGCATCCGGTATTCTAAGAGAGTTAAATAGGTCTGTATTAGTATTACCTGATTGATTTGCTTGTGTCATCTTGTCTATTTCTATTGTAATGTTTTTCCTAAGTGTCGTTATTGGTCCCAAGTACTTTACTACTGGTTGCATCAAATAGATAGCAAAAAAATTCCAACAGACTTTTTTTTATATATGTAATTGTTAACAATAGTAATAATAATTGCAATATGTAATAATATAAGTATAAATATAAATTCTACACCTTCAAAGAAGCTTTCTTTATTTCCAAATTTTGTATATATAAGTATTTATTTATTATAATTACTTTTGAGTCACAACCACGCTATGCTCTGGTTGGATTTAAAAGTTTGTGTGTGTACTCTTCCTCACGTTAAGTTTTAATTGAGAGGGGTAACTATTTTCTGAATTTTTTTTTTATTTTTTTCTTTTATATAAATATTTTTCCTTTTTATTTATTAAGGATTGAATCGCAGTCACGCTATGATCTGACTGAGAGGAACCGTTTTAGATTTTATTGGGTTTTATCTATGTTTTTATTTTCCTTAGCTTGTTATTAGAGCTAGAGTTTCCATATGCCTTGGTTACAATAGCTTATTTAGTGATTAATTATATTTGTTATTATTTCTTTTATATATGTGCGAGGATACGTTATTTTGCATTTTTTTTTCTTCTTTTTTTTTTTTGAATGGGGTACTGTTTCTATAATATTATTTTCGTTAGCTTTTTATTAGAGCTAGAGTTTCAATTTGCCTTGGTTACAATAGCTTATTTAAATATTATTTATTTTTGTTATTATTACTTTCATATTTGTGAGCTATAGTTCCCACATGTTTTGGTTACGATAGCTTATCTACTAATTAGATATATGGTCTAATAATAGATTCCTAATGCTTCTTTTAGATGTTTACATAAAATAATTGTATTAACTTACATTAGGATTGTTATTAATATCTATTATATTTATATATTTTTACTATAATAATTCATCGGACCGACAGGGAGATAAAAAAAATAACACACAACTTTCTTTTTTCATTGTTACAATAACAGTCAAACTTTATTATGATTCTTTCTTTCCTTATATAAAATAAAATATGCTTATTCTACTATAATAATTGAATTTATTAAATAACTATTAAATTGTTTACTCTATTATTTTTACTTCCTACTTGCTGATTTATTAATTTTTACATTTTTTATTTAACTTGTTATTATTTAAGGTTTATTGACATTTTGGTTTACTTTGTTATTTTTTTACTTCCTACTTGCTGATTATTAATTTTAAGTTTATTTTTATTTTAGGTTGAATTAATAGTGTTTTGCTTATGCAGCTAGTTAATGTATTGTTGTTATTGTTGTTGTGTATTTCCTAACTCTGTCTTGGTGGTGGTTGTGTTGTTGGGTTCATACCTGGGTATGTAACTCGCGTTGTGTAACTTGCCATTTTTCGAACGCTTAAGTTTTTAAACGCACGATACTCGTCGATGAATTAACGCGTGTTATGTACTTCTATCTTAAGGTTTTCTCACAATTGTCTGAACGGACAATTAACTTTTGGCGGCAATTTTTCGTTGGTAGTATATTGTCAGCACATTGCCAGCCCTTACAATTAAGATCTGACAACCGCCTTTACATAGATTTAGACCTTAGCCTATGTGTTATTTTGAACGTGAAGATCGTTAAGTTGACATTAATTTAAATTTAGTTTATCAAAAGTTCTTTTCGGGAATACAAAATTTATTATTAATATGATCCATTTAAAACGTGTTAAATTCCCAATTTTTATTTTTGATAAAAGCACTGTAATTTATTGTTGAGGAAAAGCTAGTTTCTATGGGCATTTCGCTGGTTGCTTAGTCAGGAAACTTTTTCTAAAGACTAAAGAAGAGCTAAAAATATTATACAACTAAGACTATAAAGTGAATGAGACTTTTAAACATTCAGGTCTTAGGTTAGGTTTCATTGGCAGCCGTACTCAAGCACGGCTCACTTGGATCCATTGAGTAGTTCCAGTTGTGTTACCAAGTCATACCGTCTCTCAAGGGTCCTATGTTACCTGGCTGCTAATATTCTCACTCAGCCACCCAGTCGATTCAATAAAGGAGTGTATCCTGTTTAAATCAATATTAGAGAGACACTTTTTGTCTCCAAGGGTTCCTCGACCAAACAGTTTAAGTTTCAGATCCCCGAAGTCCGGAAAATGACACTTAAGATGCTCCGTTGACTCTTCTCCTCCTCGTCACCGCGACTTCTACATATGTAGGTTATTGTATGGGAGCCCCAGCCTTTGGGCATCCCTCCCAATGGGCAAGTGGCCCGTTATAACCGCAATAAGGTTCCTGAGGTAATGTCTGGACAGCTGTAATGCAATAAGATGGAACTTGTGTGAAATAAATTGCTTACTCCTTGGGAGTGAAACACTTATATCATATGTTAAATCGTTTTGATTCAAACTGGTGCCGGCATGCGCTACCGAGTCCGCCATACAGTTTCCATGTATGTCCCAGTGTCCGGGGACCCACTTAAGGGTAAACACTGAACGTCTCGATATCTCCACCAGAGACATCCGGCATTCTTGGACAATTCACGATGTGATTAACACATTCTCCAGGGATCTTATGGCCGCCTTGCTATCGGTAATAATGAGAATATCCCTGTCAGATATTTCACCGTACCGAATTTGTCTCGCGGCTGTGTATATGGCAATTATTTCGGCCTGAATGACACTGCAGTGATCCGGCAGACATATAGGAATGCTCCGGTTTAGCTGATCGGAGTATATGCCGGAACCGACACCATGCAGTGTCATTGAATATCTGAGTCGCATTCGCGAAATTTGTAGGTCATCATAGTTAACCACGTTATCCAAAATGCTTGTGGTGAAGCCAGGATCAAAGATGGCTCACGTGTGACATAATCAACGTCCCTTTGCCAATTTATCTCTATCAGGATTTTATCATGTCCGATATTGTAATGCTTCCATGCTCTAGTGGCCCTAAGTCTTACCGCCGTGCTCGCAGCTAACTTTTTCGAGATCGTAAACAATGCCTTAGAGGGGGTTGTTCTAATGGCACCCTTTCCCGTTATTGCCACCATTCCCATCATACGTTCAAACTTAGTTTGATGACACCCTCTTGAGCGCCGGCCACTATACAGCTGCCCCGTAGAATAGAATGGGTTTAATGAAACATTCGTATATCCAGTATACATTCCTCGGGTTGATTCTACATTTTAGGCCAATAGCCCTTTTGCAACAATAAAATGCAGTTGCCACCATTGCCAGATCTGTTTACTGTACAATACTAGCCCATGATATTTGGCATTATCGGACAGTGTCAGTTTGGACCCAGTTCTGTTTTGGCAGGATTAACATCCAGTCCACATCCCTGACACCATTTTGTTAGGACATCCAGTGCGGACTTCATAATTTCAGACTAAAGTCCAGGACCCTTACCCATAGCCACAACTGCAACGTCAACCGCATACGCAATTGTCCTGCAGCACGTCCCTTCCATGGCTCTGAGTAGGGTATTGATATTCAGATTTCAAACTAATGGTGACAGTACACCTCCTTGCGGGGTGCCCCTAGTCACAACCTTGGAAATGTTCGAGGCGCCCAAGTTAGATTCTATACACCAGAAGTGCAAATTACTGCCGACAAATTTAATGATCGCCGGTTCGATCTCCAAAAGTCTCATAGCCTTCATAACCGATACAGGCTTAACGTTACTGAAAGCTCCTTCAATATCCAGGAATGCAAATAAAACCAATTCCTTGTACTGCAGGGATCTGTGGCCCACCAATGAGCAACTGCAGTGGACCTTCCCTTCGTATAGACGTGCTGAGCCGCCTACAAGGAATTATGGCCCAACAATGATCTTATATGAATATCCATAATCCTCTTCAGTGTTTTCAGCAGAAAGGAGGATAAACAAATTGGCCTAAAGACTTAAGCCTTAGAGTGAGATGTCTTTCCCCCCTTGGGGATGAAGACAATCTTATATGTTGTCAAGATTGTTAGAGATATGTGAGAGGCTCAGGCTGGCTATAAATATTACCAGGAGCCATGACATCAATATATCCAGGTTCTACACATCGCTGCAAAATTTCCTCCATGACTGTCTCTTGGCCTTCCTGATAACATACTTAAATACATTCACTGAGGACTTGTAATTGTTCCACACCATTAAGTTTTGCCTCATTAAATAGTTTCTGCTTTTCTTGCATTTTCAGCAATTTATTGCATTCCACCATATGGGCTTTGGCTTGTCCTTCCTGTCGATTCTTTCACAAGATTTGTTCGTTGCTCCAATTAAGACACTCGTCAGTGAATCCTGAGGAGTCAAGCGTGGATACACTGCCCATGAGCCCAGGGCACACCGGCAGATTGTCCTCGAGTACACTAGCATAGACAAACCAGTCGGTCCTGCTTCTATTCGCATATGGTTTCACTGAGTCAATTCTAAGGGAAATAATGAAATCAATGTACATGTGATCAGAGAAGGAGCTGTCCTTTAACACGTTTCAAACGCTTATCACATATGAGAACCTATTGCTAATAAGCGTAACATCAAGAACTTCCCTTCTGTTAGTCACAATAAAGGTGGGCTCATTACCCCTATTAACTAATGTTAGTTAATTTTCTACTATGCAGTTCAACAGCGACTCACCTCGTATATTGACATCCAAGCTTCCTTTTTTCCTTTCTACTGCGACAGTGCCCTTACGACGGTGTCCTTGTCACTAAAATTAGAGAGAATGAAAGCTTAAAGGGTGTTTTTCACCATAACACAAGCTCTGGTCTTACCGTGATTGGCTGCGTGCAAAGTACAATAGCCTTAACTAAGCCTGCAAACCATGTCTTTATACAATAGTGGTTCTTGGATGCAAATAAGCTTCTCCGCGCTTAAAGCATGTCAGAGGAGAAGGGCAGCTAACGCCGTTTTGGAGTTATGAAGGTTGATTTGTGTAACCTTCATCACAGCTGATCGCTATGGGCGACTGTGACGTTGGCAGCCTCTGGGTCGTCGTACAATTCCAGAAGGATGTCCTCATGGTCTGCCACTACCATCTTTGGTAAGTCCAGTGACTGATTGAGTGTCTTTATTGGCAGATGGCGCAGCAAGATCGTCCTCCATACTCCCAGTGATTGTTGCCGTAGTCACCGGAGCTTGAGGCTTCTCTTTGTCGTCACCTTTGTAGACTCGGAGGAAAATAGTTTCAAAACCATAGAAAATCTTACCCTTTATCTTCTGAAGTCACGGCAGCGAGTCACTGGTTACTATCACAGTGGCCTTCCTAGATTATTCAACAGCATCAGAAACCCCTACTACTTTCCAGGCCTGTTGGGCTAGCTGGGGGTTACTGACCTGAATAATTTTCAGGATCTCCTTGGGGTCGGTTGGCTCAGCTGGGATCTTGGCAATAGATCTGAGCCTTTACGGAACATCAACCAGAGGTATTGCCTCGATCCTGCCAAACTTCCCCCAGGACTCCACGGCATCTTCGTACAGCAGCGCTGAACGCTCTTCTGCACACGTTATCAATTTGATGTGACCTTGATACCAGCCGGCATCTTCACATTGGGGTGATAATCTAGGGTTACCCTTTAAAATATTCAGGAACGTCTTACTGAGTCGACGATCAGCTTCCAGTTCTTGGATGAAATGGTATCGTCACTGGCGTTTCGGTCAATGATCGCCCAAATGAGGTTGTCTTTGGTCACATCTTTATACGACCTGGTCTCCGGCCGTTGATGCGTATATTTGGACCCTTTCGTACCAGGAAGAGAGTCCTCCCCTGACCATTGCCGCTTGGGCACTGCTTCGGATGGCTTCCGTTCAGGATTACCTTCCTCTGCAGAGGGAGTGACCCCTTGTTAACCCTCAATATGGGTTTTTGCCCACTTGAGAGAGGTTTTCTCCTGCTCCGTGAGCTCACCAACCGGGTTTTCATCAAGTCGGCTTATGATTTCGTAGGCGGAACGCCTAGTAGAGAAGGCCCGTTTAGAAGGATTTATGTGCCTGTGGGGTTTGATGGATGCCTTAGAGGCTGAGAGAGGTACGTCAGAGTGCATCGCTTCTTTCTTCGCTTGCTCTCTTTGCACAGGTTTCGGCACATGGGAAACTGGTTTTTGGCAGACTTTTTACGAAATTTCGGGAGGGACGAGGTAGTTGGTGGTTGCATTTTATTCCTAAATAACAGGCGAAAGGATACCTGCCGCTCCTCTGGAGACAGACGCAGACCATCAGCCGCTCAATATGAGAACGGTCGCTAATGGATTTGATTGAGGACCAACAGACTTCAGAAGGCCTAACAGTTGACCGTTAGGGGCAAGAGCACGCAGTCATTAACCGCACCAACTAGGAGAAACAGACCGCTTAGAGAGTTCTCGCACTTAAGCCCTCGCATCGCGAAGGGAACACTCAGATCTTACTTGTAACAATATCAAAGTTTCAACAATGATACATCAATAAGCAGTGTGTTTATCTTTTCTTTCATGTCCCTGCAATTGGCTGGTTTTTTTCCAACTCCAATTGTAGTTGTAATAGAATAAAAAGAAAAAACAAAATTACAAAAAAAAAACCAATTGCTTAATAAAGCAACTTGCCATTCAGTTTTCTTTTTTTCCTGGCACATGCAATTTTATTATCAAAAGTTATTTTTGGGAATACAAAATGTATTTTTAATAAGATCTATATTTATATATGTATATATATATATTTCTGCTAAAATCACTGAAATTTATTGTTGAGGGAAATATAGTTTCTATGCGCATTTCGTTGGTTGCTTAGGCCAGCTACTCAGGGATCATTTTTTCAAAGACTTTAGAAACGCTAAAAATAGTATCCAAATAAGACTATAAAGTGAATAAGAATATTAAACACTCAGGCAGTGTGGCCATTGTAACATTTTTGCAGCTAATTTAGCATTAAAAATTTTTATTTAGCTGCAAAATTTTCATTTGACTTTTGGCATTTTATCGAGCTGGTTTTGGCTTTTTTTTTAGCATTATTTAAAAGATTTGGACCAATAGTTTAACCGATTTTACTAAAAAAAATTTATATTCAGCATTTTTTATTTCTTGAATTTATTCTTTAAGCTAAATTTCAATTATGTATAAAAATGTTAAATATAATACAGTAGCTTATAAAAAAGAAACTATTCCCAGATGCGATATGTTAATTTTTTTTATAAATTATAATTAATTTTGACTACAAATAGATGTACCCAAAATAAAATTTCGTATGAAAATGGATAATTCTTATGTC
Source organism: Pollenia amentaria (assembly GCA_943735925.1). NCBI lineage: Eukaryota > Metazoa > Arthropoda > Insecta > Diptera > Polleniidae > Pollenia > Pollenia amentaria. The sequence continues at coordinate 76,474,709 of OX031010.1, forward strand.
CAGAAACACATTACATGTCTTGTTAAAAAAAATTGAATATGCTGGGAATATTAGAAATGCCCTCATCATGTTGATTGTAAATATTAATTGTTACGATATAAAAGTACAAAAATATTTTACTTGATATTTTGATAAAAATTCTGTAGTGTAAGGCTATGTTCACGCCTATTAAATATTCGACGTCCTACACGTAACCCCTAGTTTTATTAAACAATTATTTGCATTTGCAAAACGTTTGGCTAGATCCAACATCATTTTACAGTCTCTAAAATACATTAATCAAATATCTTCTTACAAACAAAGTTTAGTAAATCAAGAGAAATTGTTAAAAATAAAGCCAAAGTTTGATCAAATCACTGGTAATGCTTTTTTTGCATTTTTTCGTCAAATATATGTTAGGTCCGAACCAAGAATGATATTTTTATCATTCTTGGGTCTGAACATGCCTTTTAGTGTTTGAAAAAAAATTTGGCTCTAAACTGCTGAAAAAATAATAATTTTAAAACATAAACTTCCCTTTAACTTTCAAGTATAAGAAATAAAATGTTCTAAGAAAAATTGTGTAGCGTAGAAATCAAACCGTTTAAATTTTGCATGTATCGAGGTTTGCGGGCCCCCTAAATTTAATCTCAACTACCTGCGCTACATATGTATTTATATGCAGGGCTGTGGAGTCGTCCGAAAAAAGTACTTACTCCGACTCCGACTCCAAACGCTGAAATTTTTTAAGTGCGACTCCGACTCCGACTCCTACTCTAACCGTGATGCGAAATGAATGAGACGTAAAATTATTTCTCTTTTGTGTAGAAACATCTTTATTAAACGAATTATAGGAATCCCCGCGTAATGTGCATAAGAAAAACATGAGTGTTATGGTAGGAATTAAAGGCAGGCCGATAAAGATGTTTCTACACAAAAGAGAAATAATTTTACGTCACAATTTTTCTAATACAGTATTTATGCGCTATAGCAACACTTATTCTGTACAATGTTGAAAATATTTCAGCGTTAATGGTTAAAAAATTCTGATATTAAAATTATTGGCAATTCCTGTCATTAAAAATTTTTAGCATGAGTAAATTATTTAAAAAATCACACATCTTTTTCATCTAGATCAATAACTGAGTATATGTTTTGCTAATGTAATTTAGACTTTTTCCCGCACATATAAAAAATATACCTAAATATACTTAAATAGTAAAGTACTTGAATCAACTATTTCTTATAAAATAAATTAAAATCTACTTATTCGAAGAATTTTTATATTGGAAAATATTAGAATTTTTTTTTAATTTTTTATGCCGAAAAATTTTGGAGTCGGAGTCGCGCGCTTTTTTGGGTACTGCGACTCCGACTCCGGTACAAAAACCTCAACTCCGACTCTTCAACTCCAACTCCGACTCCACAGCCCTGTTTATATGTATCAGATGCTTTACCAAAATCTACTTTTGTTTATATATAACCACTAGCTTAACCCGGTGCGCTTTGCTACCCCCATCGAAATAAAATTGGTAAGATTTTTTTAAAAAGTAAAGCATCTTGGACTAAATTTGAATGATTTTACAGTAACCGTTCAACAGATGATATACAGAAATTTCAAGTGTATTCGTATGGGAGGTGCCATGCCTACTTTTCCCATTAAAACTACCTTTTGAAATATGTTGTGGATTATTATTTAAGCTATTTGTACAAAATTGGAGTACTTTCACTATTACAGTACTTCAAATACGTAGAAATCATTATTGCAATTGTGCGGGAGGTGCCACGCACGCTTGTCTAATCCAGGCGAATTTTTTTTGGCAGATGTCGTGTATTGATAACGAAGTTATTTGTTTCATATTGGAAAAATCTTGTAACCGTCCCACAGTGGGAAATTTTACGAGAAGGCGGTCAAAATTCCATAACTTTTGACTGGATCGGTAGGTGCGATATTAGGCTTTAATTTGCGCTATAAAACGTAAAATTCGACTGATAGGAGCAAAAGTTATGGGGAGTTCAAAATGCATTTTCATTTTTTTGTAGAGTTTCGGTGTAAAAGTTAAATATTTCAAATATGAATTTTTTTATAATTTATCATTATTTCTCTTGTATTTTACAACTGATATTTAATAATCGTTCTGCAGTGTGTTCGAGAAGAGCCTGCAATTTTACTTCTGCTGAACTTGAAGTTACACTAATAGCCGTTTGTGAAGGTAAGCACTCTTTTTTGACAGAAACTAAATCTCGATATGCTGGAAAGATTCCACAATTTTTTCATTGGTTCGCTTTCGCAGTTCTGTATACTGATTTTTTGTCAGTTTTAAATCCAAAAATAGTGCAAATGCTTCTTCTGGAGTAAATTTCATTTCTTCAGTTGGTGTAAGCATACTTTTTAAAATCCTCTTTGTGCGTTTAGGGCTCGCTTCCACAATTTTTTCAATTATTGCAATTTTTGTTTTCTTATTTTGCGGTGGTTGAATTTGATGCAGAAATGAATCCTTTATCATACTATGAGAAATTTCTTCATTGATATTTGCAAGCTTGCGTCTTCGTGATCTTTCACTGCAATTGTCAATTTGTTTTGCGGGCCGACCCACTTTTCCAGTTTCCTTAGCGGTTATTGACAGCTTCTTAAAAATCAGATCATTTGTTAGCCATTTTTCGTTGCGTAAGTAAAACGTTTTCTTGTTTCTAGAACATTTAAGGTACCGTTTTCTTAATGTAAATGAAAAATTTTTAATTTTTATCTTATGTATTTTGATTTCTTGTTCGTTGCATAATTTAAAGAATGGATTATTCATTATGTGTAACACAAAATCTCTTTCATCTTTCTGTTGAAAATATATATCTGCGAGAACTTTCTAACTGAACTTAGCCATTGTTTAAACAATAATGAAGGTAAAATTATGAATGCATGCATTTTTATACTCTTGATAGAAGTTTTTTTTAAATGATCTTTTGTTACCACTTCTTGGAAACATAAAAACCCTTTTTTAAATACAAATTTAATCCTTTATTACCATTTCTTTAAAACATAAAAAACCCCTGTTTTCACACTTTTTAAAAGGATAACAACATACTGGCAATAAATTAACAGGTAACATGTAGGAAAGTTTCACGTAAAATATAACTGCTCTTCCATTTTTTTAAATTAAGTTGCAATTTTCAGGTAATTAAACTATGTAGTTTATGTTGCGGCTATTTACTAATGTTTAACCTTTTAACTTACTCAGAAATCTAACGTGTTAGTCTATTTATGTCGCCTATTCGTTTTGCAGCATCCGTTCACCCACAATAAGTTCATAACAATGGCAATACCTTTACCTTCTCCAAATTAATTGATAACCTGACGTGCTAGATAATTTATGTGGCCTGAACTGCTTTATTTGTCGAAAATTCTTTAAGATTCACCTTCTTTAATTTCAGTAATGTTTCCTTGCAGGACTTATTTTTTGAACCGAATATCTTACCTTGGGTCACAGAAATTGCTGTAGTTCGCAAGATCGCATCCAGATGTGTGTACAATGGGGTATAGAAATGTAGGTTAGATTCTGGACTACAAGAGAGTATAGATTTTTTTTGACGCGTTTTGACGGGCAGGACTTATGTTCTATAAAATAGGAAATTTCCGGGAAATTTTGACATAAAAAAAAAAAGAAAATTAAATAGTTCTACAGGTCGCAGAGTTTAATGCTTTAAACCACGTATAGCTAATAAGATAAACTAATACACAAAACTTATTCTGTCAAAAAATCTTGAAAAGCAAAAAAGTTATGAGCATTTCAACTTCAAAAGTTTACTCAGAAATTCAAAACTATAACCAAATACTGAGAAAGTCCATTTTGGACCACCCTGTTCTCAATGAAATAGTTGAAATAGGGTTGAAATTTTTTGGTTCCCGAGGTTCACTAGTATTTACTTTCACATGAATAAAAAAATTTCAAAATCGGAGAACATAAAAAAAAAATAGTTTTGGCCGCCTTCTCAAAATATGAACCAGTGTGCGTCCTCCAGATATAAGGTTATTCATATTTTTATTGTATGATTGTTGCCACTCCTACTTGATTAAAATATATTAATAGCCTATGTTAAGCGCCGAGTAATCAGGAAATTACTGTGAAACTTTCAGGAAAATTGGCTCAGTAGCTTAAGAGTCTGTAGAGAATAAGCAAACATACGCTTTTTCATTTATATATTATATTCTTATTTTTAAAGGTGTAGTTTACCATAAGAGTGGTCCTACAAAGCTTGAAGACTTTTGTCTGCAGATATGAAGAATTTAATATTTTCGTCCAATGGATGGTATTGCTCCTCCTTCGTCTACCCCACCCATTTTTATTTTGGAATTTATAGCTTACCATAATAGTGGATTTAACCACATTTGAAGACTCTCGCTGCAATAGTTTTTCAGTTACTCGATATTAAATATATTCTTCCTCGCCCGGCGCCTACCCCCTTTATTTATATTTTTAAAGGTGAAGTTTTCCATAAGAGTGACTAATACCAAGTTTGAACATTCTCACTATAACAGTTCTTACGATATGCGGTATTAAACATTGGCGTCCTATAGGGGGTAGCACTTCACCTGCAGTTATCTTACTTCTCCCAACACCTACATACGTGAAACAGCATCGAAGATAAGAGGATTATAAATTTTGAGTTGATTAGGCGTGCCACCGCCCCTTTGTCCAACCACAACTTTACATAGTCTAGGGCTCATTAATTAACGACAGCCTACTGTGAGAATTTGATGAAGATCGGTTCAGTCGTTAATTAGATATAATCGACATAAAGGGGCGTGACCCCTCCCACTTTTTTCATTTCTATTCATAACAATACCATATATACCAAATATCATCATCCTACGCCAAATAGTGGCTAAGATATGAGGCTTTTATGTTTTGGGTTGTATGGGCGTGGCACCGACCCTTTTTCCAACCACATCTTTATAAAGCTTCAGTAACTCAAGGCAGTCGCCTACTGTGGAAATTTGATGACGATCGGTTCAGTAGTATAAGATATGGGGGTTTATACTTTTTTTTATAAAGGGGCGTGGCTCCATTTTGGCAAAACCGGTGTTCTTTCTCGTCCATGTAACTTATTATCTATTGGTGTTAGAGAAATTTGTCCCAAACAAAATCAATAGCTATTTCTTCAAGCTATCAAAAAAAAATTTTTTTTTTTAAATTTAAAACTTATTTTTTTTGGAAACGGTATTTTTTTTTTTTTTTTTTTTTTTTTTGCTCAAAAGAAAGCTTATGTATTTTTTTTTTAGGTCGCTTATGCCCGTAATTTCTACAAATAGATATCTAGCTGTGTATTGATATCTATTGTGTAACGTATTTTAAAACCTATTTCTTAACTACGCACAGTGGCGCCATTTGAGTTTTTTCGTTGCAAAAATCATATCTTTTGAACCGAATAAGATAATTGAACAGTTTAAACAGCATATGATAGATAACTGTTCAGCCTATGAAATGGAAAGGGTGCTACGCTTTGTAGGGGCCTACTTATGGGTTATCAAAGTTAAAATTAGTAGAAAAATCAATTTTATGGTAACTAAAAAAAAATTTTTTTACATTTTTAGATTGTTTTTATTTTTTTTCTTAAGGGTTTTATGTTTTAAATTATTACCCAACAAATTAAAAAAAAAATTATTTTTTTTTTTAAATTTATTTTTTCAATTTTCTGTAAAATATTCATCACAATTCGTAAGAGAAGGTATATCTAAAAGACTAACCATTTCTAAACTATAATTATTTTGTAACTCTATTCGTGACTTCACATGCCGCAGGGAAGAAATAAGTGGATCGGAAGATGCTGCCAACATGTTGAAGAGGTCCTCATTTTGCCTTACCCTTGATGCTTTGAATGTGTTCTGCAATCTATATTTTTTATAAAATTTGTTAAGAGACTCCTGTGCTTCTTCAGAAAGCTCTCCAATTGGCAAAGACTGGTACTCAATTATATCTTTACCATGCGCCAATATTTTATGGACGGTCGGGGTCAACTTCTTCTGTGGATACATTTCTGCTAAAAGAGATGCAGTTTTCGACGCATATTCTCCATATTTTGTAGAATTGACATTTTCTTTGCAGTTTAAAACATCCAAGATCGTTCCCAATCTTTTCACGATTTGATTGTCAATTCCAATGATTCTAGTTACTGCCTCATCATTTTCAAAAAATCTCCTAGAAGTGTTTCCATCGTTTGAGTTACCGTATCCGTGCTTGGGACAGTCTACTTTTAGTCCAACTTGTTTAAAAAAAGCATCCTGTATTTGCTTCTTTCTGATCTTTTCCTTATCCTTTATTGATGTATTTTCATCGAAGTTTTCTTCCTCTTGTGGTAGGGTATATGCCAGTTTTAGCAAGAATTCCATACACCTTATCCTTGCGTGCAATGGTGACATTCCATATTCGTAATTCTCCTCATTTGTAGAATCGTTTAAATTACCAAAGTTCTTCTGACAAATAATAATATAAAATCGATAAAAAAAATATAAAAATAAAACGAAAAAAGGGGTTTAAATAGGTTTTTGCTAAATTTTTACCTCCAATATAATTCTGTCTATATATATGTATATGATAACTAATTGAAATATGTTATAATTAAGCAGAAAAAGATACTAATCTTAAACTCTTTACAACTAATTATATAAAATTGAGATGTAACATATTATATATGAAATAAATTGAATTGAATTGAAAAAAGTTCTTCTGACTCTTTTTGCAAATCGGGCATGACATTGTTGAGGTTGTTCCTGTCAGTTCGTTTACGACTTTTCCGTCAACCATGGTCAGGTGGAACTCGTAATTGCATTCAATATATTTTCCTTCTCCAATTTGCAGCTTTGTAGGCTAAATCTTGCTTATTTGTTCTTCAATGTCCTTCACCGTAGTCCTTATGAGTTCTGCCGATTCCCTTGCAAACTGAAACATTATTGGTCGGCAATAATGCACTGATGACGGACGTGGATTTTTCCAGTGTAGGGAATCATACGATTTTAGCCGCAAAGGAACAACAGATGCCATAAACATATTTCCGTCCGATATTGTAGCGTCATCGGGAGATATCCTTTGCTTATAAACGCTTTGTCCGGATGATCCATCGCAGCCTCATTTGCTGATCAATGTCAACTTCTCAGGAAGAATTTTCACTTCCGTGAAAAACTTTGGTGTGGTTGACTTTCTAAACAGTTCAAATAATTTTAAATTGTACAACGCCATGTTTTCAGTACTTAAATTGTTAAATGGTTTCAGTAATTGTTGCGCCAACTTTCAGGCGTAGACTAATCCAGGCATTATGCTTATTTTGCAATATATAGGCTTATGCTACCATGCCTAAAAATTTACCTCTTCCCTGCATACATATGGATTTAGGCTGAATAATGCAATTTTGATATTATGCACGTGTCCAAATAAGATTTGTGCCTACCTGTAGGGACCATAAGTCAATATTGTTCCTGACCATTTGTACGCCAAAGTATTGTTTATGTGAGGTACGTACCTGCTAATTTCAATGAGTAGTTTTTTTCAAACTATTAGATCAAACTACTGTCAGTCAAAACATATAAGGGATGGACGCCATACAATTTCTGCAACCATGTCTTTTTAAACTTTTTTACCTCTAGAAGCCAAACTTGCACGTACGGGCAGATAAAACCTTTTGAATTATGTAAAGAAATAATCAAAGAACAGGTTTTGCAAATATGGCAAATATAGAAAAATATAGTTTTTTTTTATTTTCCGTCAAAGTTGAAAAATAGTGAAATAACGGATAGTTTTTAAATAGTGATTTACCAGGAGAAACACAAAGCAACCAGTTAATTTTTTTTTATCATTATACATTTAATAAATACATCAATCAATACAAACAAAAAATAAGGCGATTCGTTACCTATTTTTCGTGATATTACACCTGAAATCGCAACAAATTGACTAAAAATTGTGTGTTTTTTTGAAAACCGAAAGTCGGTCAACTTTGAACGGTTATATCTTCTAAACTAAAAATGTGATATTATTAAGAGTGGCATATTTGAAATCGTTGAAAAGTTTCCTATAACATGGGTTTATTCAAAACTTCGTCGGCATTCATGAAAATTTTGATTTTTGCAACCTCGCTTGCTCTACGGGCGCCACTGTGCTACGGAGTAAAGTGTAGTGTATTTTAAACCATCGATTTTCGATAGTTAATTCACGTAGGCCAATTTAACGTTGAAATTGACAAAAAAGTGTTACTGAATAAGTAAAGATAACTGTTAGGTACGAACACGACGAGATATCTGTTAAGGCTAGTTTACACTATCACACATTTCTTACGTATTCCATAATACTTTGTGAGATGGAAATCTAATGAGTTTTGTTGTGACTGTCAAAAAATCTAATGTAACATTAAGGTTTGTAGTCACACTATCACACATGAACATGCTTTTGTTAAAATGCAACCCTGATCCAATGAAAAGTATCAGCGTTTAGAAATTTTTCAAAAAACGATTAAGTCGTATGGGATGTCAAATTTTTTTCGTAATACTTGTGACACATTGCATTCACACTATCACACTTTTTCATATTACTTGATTTTTTGACATGTATTAATACAAAGTATAATAGTGTAATCTAGCTTTTAGTAGAAGTTACGGGCATTAGTGGGATGAGAGTGGGATATGTATCAAAAAAAATAATTTCTAACTCAAGACGAAGATTTTTATTTTTTTTAGCATATGACGTCTTGACTTACAAATTATTTTTTTTTATACATATCCCACTCGCATCCCACTAAGCGACCAAAACTACCTTAAAGGAAAAGACCTAAGCTTTCTTTTGAGCAAAAATAAAAAAAATAACCTTTTCAAAAAAAAATACAAAAATAGTTTTAAATTTAAGAAAAAAAAAAAAAGAATTTTAAAAAATTTTAACAAAACAAAAAAAAAATATTAAAGAACTTATGTGATTGAGATTAACTGCCAGGCCCACAATATCGACAAGAACATATCTTTCGCATTTTTATATTGAAAACAATAATAAAAAATTTAAATTTGTTTTTGCTTTCAATATAAATATAAGAAAGAAATGTTCTTGTCGACATTGTGGGCCAGGCTGTAAGTTTTTTAGATTATTTATCTTTTTGTTTTTATTATTATTATTTTATATTAATTTAATTATTATTACAAATAAATAAAAAAGATTTAGTGCCTGGCCCACAATGTCGACAAGAACATTTCTTTCGAATATTTATATTGAAAACAAAAACAAATTTCAGTTATTTATTATTGTTTTCAATATAAATATGCGAAAGAAATGTTCTTGTCGACATTGTGGGCCTGGCAGTTAATTTGTCAACATCTCTATAGAAAAAGTGATTTTGTTCCTGGGATTAACATATTGTGGGTATTACAGTATCGAGGGAATGAAATGCTAGTTCGGTATGTTATATACCGTCGGAAAGGTTAATTTGTCTAGTTTCTCAGCATAGGTTTTATGTTTAAGATTTTAGAAACAGTTACACATAAAAAGGAAAAAATTGAAAATAGTGCATATGCTAAAAATTAAAAAACCCTCGTCTTGAGTTAGAAATTATTTTTTTTTATACATATCCCACTCTCATCCCACTAAGCGACCAAAACTACCTAAAAGAAAAATACATAAGCTTTCTTTTGAGCAAAAAAAAAATACCGTTTCCAAAAAAAATAAAAAATAAGTTTTAAATTTAAAAAAAAAAATTTAAAAAAATACAAAAAAAAATTGTTTCGATAGCTTGAAGAAATAGCTATCTAATTTGTTTGGGACAAATTTTGCTAACACCAATAGTTAATAAGTTAGATGAACGAGAAAGAACACCGGTTTGGCCAAAATGTCAAATTTTTACCCCCTGTAACTCAGAAACTTTTTGACCGATCTTGTTGAAAATTTGTGTCTAAGCTACTATCCAATAAAACTAATTTTTGTGCAAATTTCATCCAAATCGGAAGACATCCATTTCAAAAGTTGGGTCACTTGACATGAAATCCCCCATATATATATATATATATATATATATACAAACATACATTGACTTTTATATATATAGATTTATTAAAATTTATAAAAATAGGCAAATATTATTGAAACAAAAAAAAACTAAAAGAACTGCACATATCGTCATCTTAAACTGCACATATCCTCATCTTAATATCACAGTTTATATGAGAAGCAAAAACGTTGTAAAATGGAAATTAATTGAGATATAAAAGCAATTTTAAATATTTAGATTAAAAATGCAAATATTATTGAAACAAAAAAAAACTAAAAGAACTGCACATATCGTCATCTTAAACTGCACATATCCTCATCTTAATATCACAGTTTATATGAGAAGCAAAAACGTTGTAAAATGGAAATTAATTGAGATATAAAAGCAATTTCAAATATTTAGATTAAAAATGCGATACCCTATTGATTTAGTTATGCGTGTTACGTTATTTTAATTTGTAGGTCTCTGAAACAAAACGACGTATCATCAACGAAAATATGATAGTATTAAGAAAAACAAACATTTAAAATATTAAATAACTAAATATTTTTGTTAAATTACAGGTATTATATAATATAAATTTAAAGTACATGGTTATAAATGCAATACTGCGTTTAAACAATACAATTAAATGTGGTTAAATGCACCTATAAAAATTATAATCACACAATTAATATGTATGTAGTATCTTTAGGTTTGCGTTGACATGGTGAAATATGTTTACAAGCTTTTCTGATGCAGCGCAGGCAGTTTTACATTTGAGAACGTAGGAAAAATATATTACAACAGATCTTATGACATATTATGTATAATTTTTGATCGATTTTAATTTCTAATTAGAAATGGATTAAAGTAAAGAATTTACTTCATTAAAATGAACTTTAAGTTGATTTTAAAAAGCTATCTTTTCCATTATAAATAAAGTGTATATCGATCTCCTTTTTAATGAATTTTCTCAATTGAATTTTTCTTTACAATAAACAAATTTTGAAAATAAAAATTTGACTCATATACATAAATTCATATTTGTCTCCATATAAGGAATTATTTCAAAAAAGCTCTGTAGTCCATATTTACAACGCTATGTCAAAGTAAATTTTAATTAGGTGATTTCTGAAAAATTCAAATAAGAAGAAGAAAGAAAAGTCCAATTAAGAGTAGTATTGATAACAGCCCCCGCTTTCAATGAATAAAAATGTTGAAGAAAGAAGAAAATATCAGTATTAAATAAAGCTGAAGAGAGGGATAAACACAAAATAAATCAAATATTGCTAAACATTTTATATTCCAGTACTTTATACAAAATTAACAAAGGCAGTTATTCTAAAAATGTAGAATAAATGTCTTTCTGAGGATATAAATTAAGGCCCCCTTCGAAGTATGTGATCCTAACAAAAAATACCAGATGATTTTAAATAAAAGTGGCAAAAATATGTCTTTTGTATTAAAAATATTCTATATATTGATCGATGGTATTTAAATTTATTAAAAAGGATATACAGTACTTTTCGCATATTGTCACATCCATTGCAGCCAAATCGTGGATTATATCGCCAATGTGACTATATGTCCCTGTGAGGTATATTAGGGAGTTCGAATATAATAAATTTATGTGAATAAAGAAAATAAAAATTCATATTAATTACACGACAGAACAAGAAAATATTTCATCTAAAAACTATTTTTTTTAGAGGATAGCTGATGACAAAATTTAAACAATTAAAGTATTAGCTCCTTTATATGGTTTGTGGCTTCGAAAATTAAAAGCAACTTGGTACATATTTCTTATGTTACTATAACGCTAATCATTTTCTTTGCGTTTGCCTTTACTATCCGCAGGTAGATGGAATATATGTCAAAAGATAAAATGAACGGTATCGCTACTATAAACGAAAATTACTGTACATATATTACTCATAATTGCTGCTATCATTAAAATAATGGAAGTCTGTAGTAGCAATAATCTAAGAACCTGTAGATGTTGCCATTAATTCTTGGAAATTCTTAGCGTTTGGGAGTGCAATGGGATAGGCTGCAAATTTTCTAACAGTTCTATGTAGAGAAGCTGAAAGTCATACTTAATAGAGGTTTTGTAATTTATTTATTTATTATATATTATTAATTAGTATTGTGGTTATTTTATTGTTCAATAAAATAATTGAACAATAAAATAACCACAATACTAATTATTGTTAACAGCTAAGGCACTGAAAAAGGTCAAAAGGTCAGATGTACTGAAAAAGGTCAACAAGAAAAAGAAAGACAAAAACATGAAAAACAAAAATATACTTTGGATTTCAAGAAGAATTCTTGACTAAAAAACAGAAGTCAGAAAGAACATGTAAATCAATTAAAATAGATTATCATTCATTCAAAAAAAAAAAAACAAATTTCGTTCTACCAAGGTGAAATACCATTTGGTTTAAAGATTGATGTTTGACTATTGACGTCATCCGGCTGCAATAGCCGAGTGAGTAAGATGGCAAACCCCACTGAAGAGATTGTGTGGTTACAATCGAAACTAGTCTGGGTTCAAATCTCAGCGCAGTCAAGAATGAAAAATTATCAAGAAAAATTTTAATTAATTTCATGTTGTAAAATTCCTGTCTTCATAAAAATAATTTAATGAAAATTAAATTCAATGAACTTAAGCCTAATTAAAAATATCTAAATTATATATTATTTTTACTTGTGCAATAGTTTTCTGTTTGATCACTAATTCCACTAACACCGTGGTAATAGTTTACCACAGAGTATGAAACAGAAAACCCAACCTTGACGTTTAAAAAAATGTATGTGTTCTTAAAAGAATATTAGATACATTATGTTGTTTAAGAAAATTATATACTTGATGATAGGTCATTTTGAATTATGTTAACAACTTGGATATTTTTTAACAATATGTAACGTGATGTATTGAATCGAAGTCAATAAAAAGTTAATTATGAATTGTTCAATGATAAAGGGTTTTTTCGTTTTAGCTAACGATATTTATTTTGTTAATGTAAAAAATTCTTTGATGCCAGAATGTACTAATAATATGAACATTGTTAATACATTTTGCTTTGGTGCTTTAAAAAGGGTGAGTTTATTAAAAATTATTGAAAACGATAACAACAAGAACGGAGAACGTACATTTTGTTCTTATAAAAAATGATTGAACTACCAACCAAAACGTTCGGTTTTTTGTTGAGCATACTTTTCATAAGTAGGTAAACTTTTTTGAAATGCTCCGCTGCATTGCTCCACCGGGTGGTAGAAAAAGGGGAGGAGCACGTTATGGTCCAAGAACCGTTGATTTACAAGGACCAGGTTTGCGGACTTAATCTCAAAGGCTACAAGCTATTGTTTGCGAAAGGTACAGATAATCTTGCGTCTTAGCTGAAAACTCGTTGCATAATCATCATTCTTTCTGATTACAGTGATGAAGACACTACAACCGTTAGTCTCGTGACACGGGACGGTATAGTCTAAATAGTCTCGGGATAGATGGTGCATGATCACCGACAGGGCCCACCCAATCGGCTCATCCGTGATGCAGTAATGAGGGCCACATGCACTGGAATGCCGATTGTAGTCTGTGCCGATACTACAATATCTTGGGTAGTACGTATACGAATGTAGGAGGTGAGTCTCCTTAATTATTACTTATAATTTAGGAGTAGAAAATAGGGGCCGTGAGCCTACGTTTGTTGTTGCAAATTGGTGTGAGGTTCTTGATTTCACGCTGGTTAGCATTAACCACATTAACATGATCGAAAACTGGTTGGTGTCCTATGACTGTTCATGGTAATTGGGCGGAGTACAAGTATTCATTGAATAGGTACAGAAACTTTGTGATATCGACGAAAAGGAATGCTTGGAGGAGTTTCTGTAGCGACGTGGAGGGATCCTCTGGGACAAACAATTTTCGTAAAATAATGGCTTCGAGCCCGGTTGTCCCGACATACATATATCCGGAAACCGGATGGTTGTTGGACTACGAATAGTCAGGAAACACTCGAGGTGTTAATTAACGCTGTGTTTACTGCAAACTCCCGAGGGAGCTTGCGGGATCAAGTTTGTGAAACGATACCCGATCCTTTGTCCATGCCAATGGACTATGATAAGATTAATTGGGCGACAGCTTTGGGCCGTATAAGTATATGGGTAATGAGAGTTTACCGCCACTTTGGTGTAAAAGCCATTAAAAATGCCTAAAAAGCCATTAAAATGCCTCAAAAGCCATTAAAATCCCTCAAAAGCCATTAAAATCCCTCAAAAGCCATTAAAATGAACACGTGTTAAAGTAGGTCAAATGAATACGTGTTAAAGTAGGTCAAATTTAAAAATAAAAAAAAAAAAAGTAATAAAAAAAGTCGTTAAAATTTTTATAGGAGAGCAATAAAGCTGAGATTTAGAAAAAATGTTGGGGGAGCAATGCACAAGTGTTGGGTGCATTGTTGAAGCCTTTCTTTAGTTTTTTTGTTTTGAATTAGGTGATGAAAAAATAAATTATTGGATGGACAGAAAAAAAAGGGCGAAAGGGAAAGTTAGTCAGACAGACAGACATACAGACAGACTGGCTTTGTAACAGCAAATGGTTTTTCAATTTTATTTGGGGTAGAAGAATAAATTCAAAGTATTTGTTTTGATTGATAAAAGAAAAATATTTTTCTATCTATAAATTATGATTTTATTTAGTTATTAAAAAAATTGTATAGATGCAATTGGTGTTTCTATTTTATTTTGTAGTGGATAGGGAAATATGAAACCATTCTTGAAAATTTTTAAAAAAAAATTTCAAAAACAAAGTAATAAAAAAAAAAATTGTTACATTTTATAGGATAGCAATAAGATGCAATTGGTGTTTCTATTTTATTTGTAGTGGATACGGAAATATGAAACCATTGTTGATAATTCTTTTTTTTTTATTTTGAATTATGTGAAGAAAAAATTTGGTAGAACCAATTGGAAAATATTTTTGATAAGGTTTTTTTTTGAATTAGGTGATGAAAATGGTTTTTCAATTTTTATTTGGGTGGAAGAAAAATTCAAAGTATTTGTTTTGATTGATAAAAGAAAAAAGGCATTTAAGTAAATCGATAGATACGCTACTCTAAAATAAGAACATGGCGAGAAAAAAAAACATAGCTGATAAGCGCTTTTTAATATTTTGTGTGTGTTTATGGAAAGCCAGATGGAGGGACGTTATTGTTGTTTTGCTTGTTGTAATGACCGAGTGCGTACGAAAACAAAGTATTTTTTTTTGTGTGTGTTTATGGAGAGCCAGATGGAGGGATGTTGTTTTGCTTGTTGTAATGATCGAGTGTATATGAAAAAAAAATATTTGTTGTAGGTAGATAGATAGACAGACAGCCAGACAGACATAGAGATAGATAGACATACAGACCTTGTAGAAGCAATTGGAAAATATTGTTGAAAGCCTTTCTTTTTTTTTTTTTTGTTTTGAATTAGGTGATGAAAAAAAAAATTATTGGATGGACAGAAAAAAAGGGAAAAAATAACTAATTAAATTGTAAATTTAGATGTAATTGATGTTTAAAATTCGGTGACTTAATAATAAATAATTTATGACATACATATACCTAAATATTTTCAGATAAGAAAGTATATGTTATGGAAAGTTAGTCAGACAGACAGGCCAGGCCGGCTTTGTAAAAGCAATTGGTTTTTCAATTTTATTTGGGTGGAAGAATAAATTCAAAACTATTTGTTTTGATTGATAAAAGAAAAGAGAAGAAAAATATATATATATCTGTAGTAGCGATCGATATGGAAAAAATGAAAATATTTTTGATAAGCCTTTCTTTTGTTTATTGTTCTGCATTAGGTGTTGAACAAATTAATTGAGCGATTGACATGTGTTAAAAACGCTAGTAAATGTAGGTCAACATTTTTTCTATCTATAAATTATGAATTTATTTAGTTATTAAAAATTGTATAGATGCAATTGATGTTTCTATTTTATTTGGAGTGGATAGGGAAATATGAAACCATTGTTGATAATTCTATCTTTTTATTTATGAATTATGTGAAGAAGAAAAAAAATTTATTAGGTGAACAATCAGACAGACAGATAGTATTTATACTAGTTTGCATGGATTTTCCTATATAAGTTTAAAAAGTAAAAAAAAGGCTTAGTGGAGTATAGGTTTTATTATCACAAATTATATATAAAAGTATAGGTTTTTATGCAAATTTATCTCACTTCCAATAGTGAAATGGGATGTGATAATGATGATGATGATTTATAAAAATAAAAAAAAGATAAAAAAATAATAAAAAAAAAATTGTTTTTTTATATTTGAAAATATTATTAGATATTTCTTTTTTTTCAGTTTTACAGATTTAAAATTTAAAAATACGTTTATAAAGATTAAAAAGCTTAAATGCTAACAAATGTTGTTCATAAAGTGTTTGACATCGACAAATGTTAAAGGATTGTGAATAAACATTTTCACAATAATATGTATGTATGATATTATTTAAATATATAAATGGACTATTTACATAATTATAACTTCTTAATTCATATATTCTTAATATTTACAACGAGCTATGTAATGTTATAATTAAAAAGATGAGCGAATTTCAGGAGCATGATAGTGGTTGGACATTAAGTGAAATAACACGTTTGGAGATGATTATTAATCAATATAAGTGCATCAAAGGTTCTCAATACATTCCATTACCACGCAAAATACAGAGAAAGTTTGCATGTATCAATGTTCAAAATAATGACGAGTATTATTTTAAATGGGCTATAATATCAGCACTATATCCAGTTGATCTAAAAAGCAACAGATGCTCATCGTATAACATTAAAAATATAAAAGACGATGTAATAGTGATGGATAATGGAATTAAATTAAATTTCATCAATTTAAATTTCCCTCTAGCAGTTAACAAAATAAGAGATTTTGAACAAATGAATCCTGAAATTAGTGTGAATGTATTTGGACTAGAAGGTGATATCGTAGTGGGGCCATATTACTTCATCAAAGAAGAAAAGTCCAAACACATCAACTTAATGCTGCTAGAGAATGGAGAAAGGTCCCATTATGTATGGATAAAAAATATATCGAAAATAATAAGTAATCAATTAACAAAAGATGGACATAAAATATATGTATGCAATATCTGTTTAATACATTTTCACAAGGAGACATCGTTGGAACAATAGTTACCAAAATGCCTAGTATAGATAAAAGTAAGCTTAGTTTTAAAAAATTTTAAAAAGCAAATGGATGTGTCTTTTGTAGTTAATGCTGATTTTTGAGTGTATACTCGAATCAGTTACTATTCAAAATTCAGTTAATGTTCAATCAGTACAAAAAGCATATTCCATTTGCTTATAGTTATTTTATTAAATGTTTCTATAACTCAGATTTAGATATTTTTAGAATTTACAATGGTGTTGATGCGCCACAACATTTTTGTTTAAAAGTTTAGTTGACGACATTTTAACTATTTACACTTGTCATCTAAGCGTAATTAAACAAATGAATTCCTTAACACCCCTTCAACAGATACATCATTATGAAAGCAAGACTTGTCATATTTGTACCAAATCTTTATCTAATGAAGATAAAGTAGCTGACCATTGTCATCAAACTGGTCAATATAGGGGTGCTGCTCATAATCAGTGTAATTTAGAAAATCAAATTGCAAATTTCATCCCTATATTTTTTTAATAATCTTTCGGCATATGATTGTCATCTGTTTGCAAGAGAGCTTTCAACAATTGATGGCGATATAAATATTATACCTTTAAATAAGGAGCTTTATGTGTCTATATCAAAAAGAGTTTCTGTAAATGAAAAAGATACAATTGAGTTAATTTTTCTCGATTCATTTAGGTTTATGCCATCGAGTATAGCAAAATTAGCAGGTTATTTGTCCGTCAGTGATTTAACGGTAGTAAAATCAAGCTATCCAAATGATGAAGAATTCAATTTGATGAAACGTAAAGGTGTCTTTCCGTATGACTATTTAGATTCAATGAATCGTCTTAAAGAAATTCAATTACCACCTCGTTCAGTATTTTTTTTTTTTTTTTCAATAAATTAAATAATGAGTCGTAAATTTTTTTAGAAACGACTTTATACACTACCAGACTATTATATTGTATTTTCTATAGTCTGGTAGTGTATAAAGTCATTTCTAAAAAATTTAAAGCTTTATAAAATACATAACTGAAATTTAACTCATAGAATAAATTCGAAAAATGAAAAATGTTGAATATAATAAAGTTGCTTATGAAAAAGAAATAATTCCCAATACATATTTATTAAATATAAATTTTAAACACAAGTGATTACAATTAAATGTATTTGTATATGGGTAATGGGAGTTTTGCGCTAATGTGGAAGAAATTGTTTTAATTAGCTGTTTTAGAAAGCTGTTTAGCTGGTTTAAGAAGCTGTTTAGCTGTTTAGCTGTTTTTTAAAGCTGTTTAGCTGTTTAGCTGTTTTAAAAAGCTGTTTAGCTGTTTTAAAAAGCTGTTTAGCTGCTTTTAAAAGCTGTTTAGCTGTTTAGCTGTTTTAAAAAGCTGTTTAGCTGTTTTTAAAAGCTGTTTAGCTATTTTAGAAATTTGTTTCGTTAAAAGTATACAACGAGATATTCCAAGATCTAAAGTTGGTGATGGCATTAGTTTATAATAATAATCACGAATCTGATATGAATTCTTAATCATAAACAAATACATGTAAAACACCAATTGCTCTAAACCAGCCTGTACTTATGCCTGTCTGTATATCTATCCATACAATAATTTTTCATCACCTAATTCAATTGAAAATAGTTAAAATAGTAGAAGTGATGTACTCTGTATAAAGACTAAGGATCAACTAAAAAATAAAATTATCAACTTCAAATGTTTTATTGATTAATAAGGTTTTCTTTATTTAGATATAAATTTAGAAAATTTCTAAGTAAAATTACATTCTTTTCAGCACATATTTGATTGATATTATTATGATTTTTACAAATATTTATATTAGAATTATTTTTATATAAAGTTTTTATATTCGGACAACTCCAATAATCTAAATTAATTATATATATTACTTGAAATTACTAATTTAGCCTTTTCGGTAAGAACAGTTGATTATACAAGATTCTCATCATTTTTATTACGTATTAGAATCAATTCATGTTTTGCATTCAATAATATTTTGTTATAGTCTTCAGCGAATCCCAAAAATATTTCAATATTTTGTTAGCAGAAGAAGAAGAACGTAAAACTTTGTTTTTAGGTATATTATTCTTGTAAATTGTCATTATTTTATTGGTCTTAAATGTAATCGACAGTTGACTGGCAAATAAATGATATGATGTTGAATAAATGATTCGTTCGGTCGTGCTCGTTGTGAACAGACGTGTTTCTTTTTTTAAATCCGTATACGATTCTTTTTTTTATATAACATAAATTTGTTAATAAGATCATTTAACAGGCGAATTTGGACGCTCAATATAAAAGGGAAAAAAACAATTAAGAAAAAATACAAGAAAATAAAAATTAATGTATGTACGCACATACATACTTACAAATAATCTGTGCAAACTATTATTTATTATTTTTTATTATCTCGGTGTTACATTAACTTTATGCATAGTAAAAAGAGCACAGTCAACAAAAAAAAAAAAATAATAAAATAAAAAAAATAATAAAAAAACGGTGAAAAAAACAAAAACAACTCTATATGAGTAGTATCAATGATAAAACAACAAAAATAAATGATATTTATACTAGCGAAAGCAATGTGGAAATAAACAAAACAAGCGTTACCACTGATACCATACCTGCAAGCGTTACCACTGATACCATAATCCCAAACATAGACGCAATGGTAAACAAACAAGAAAAAAGTTGTCAAAAACCACAAGTGCAAGTTGGTATGGATAGGTATATAACAGTGCTTAAACGTGGTCGCAGCCCTGCCTCTTCAGCTGTAGCCTCTGCCTCGAAAGTTCCATCTTTTGATAGAATAAAATCGCAAAATCGTTTTGCAATTCTAGAGGATGAATCTTCTGAAGCACCCAACGTCATTGTAACAGCCTTAACCCTAACTTTAGTTTGCTGACGTGGAATGTTCGGGATCATAAAAAATCACATGCAACTTGGTTAATTTAATATACAGAGTAACTTTATTTAATGCATCTTCTTAACTTATTCTTAACTCAACTTCAGATGATTACATATTATAATAAAGTGTTGCCACTTAGGTATGTTTTATTCAATAGATTTCAAACTTCAATATACTACAATACCCCCTACTTAATTCATTTGCCCCACTTAGTTCTTATTTCTAGGTCTTAAATTATACCGTTCAGAGTGTGTCACAGATTCTTTGTTTACGAGTGCATTTTGTTGTAAGGCATTATTCTCCAAATCATTAATGTTGTTGCTATTTATTAAATTATTATTAATTGGAAAACTTTCAGAAATATTCAATCTCTGCAAAGGATCTGTTAACACACTTGAATTTACACTATCGTTAAATCCTCTTAAACTTAAAATTATTTGATTAGTGTGCCTTTTCCAGACACTGCCACTTATCGTTTCCACCCTATATAATTGTCTACCAATCTTTTCAATTACCCTTCCTTTGACCCATGATAGCTTTCCGGGCTTAGAGTAATCCCTGACCAAAACCTTATCATCCACCTTAAATGTATTCTTCCCTGATCCTTTAAAATATTTTTTCTGATTGGCCTGCTGTTTTCGGACATTATGCCTGATATACGACTTACTCTGACATACAACATTTCGTCTTTCATTTAACAAATCTAGTCTACATCTTAATTTTCGCCTATTGAACATAATATATGCTGGGGACACCCCCGTACTTGCATGAATCGTATTTCGGTAATCTAATAAAAATCTATTTAAAACGTTGTCAAATTCAGATAATGGTGCATTATATAAACATTTTTTCAACGCCAATTTTATTGTTTTTACAGAGTTTTCAGCTTGCCCGTTAGTTGAAGGATGCTCGACAGCGGAAGTTATGTGTTTTATGCTATTTAAATCCGTAAACAATTTAAATTCTTTTGATACAAATGCCGTACCATTATCGGATACGATTATTTTTGGTATGCCATAACGGGCAAACATATCACGCAACACTGACACCACTGCTCGACTTGTCGTATTAACGCCCATATCTACACATTCTACCCACTTGCTTGTGCTATCCACAATTACCAAGCACCATCGTTTTAAAAAAGGACCAAAAAAATCTATATGTATGCGTGTCCAAACCTCATCTGACCTCTTCCACGGAATAAGCTCCTGCTTTGGTGGATTAGGACGAGAGAGCAAACACGAGTCGCAATTCTTAACTGCATCCTCCAAGTCTTTGCTTTGATTTGGCCACCAGCAACATTCTCTACTCATAGCCTTCATTTTTACAATGCCCATGTGCGATACATGCAAAAAACTTACTGCCGATGCCTGCAGCCTTGAAGGAACTATGATTCTGTATCCCCAAAATAAACACCCGTTCTCTTCGGAAAGCTCTAACTGTCTACGGAAATAAGGTAATAGCTCGGCATTCGCACATGCCTTTGGCCACCCATTCACTATAAATTTCCTAACTTTTTGCAATACAGAATCCTTTTGCGTCTCCTCCCTAATAGCCTCAAAGTTTAATATTCGGCTCCTTTCATTGCACTTCTCAAAATAATTGAGATAAATATGTGAAAGCGCTTCAGATTCAAAATTTTGCGTGATCAGATTATTTGGTTATCGTGAAAGAAAATCCGCAACATTATCTTTTGAACTAATGCTTTCAACATCAAACTGATAACCCGTCAAAGTTAACGCAATGCGTTGTACCCTGTTTGACGTCATAGTCGGAATTCCCTTTTTGGGGCCAAAAATATACTTTAGTGGTTTATTATCCGTCACCAACAAAAATTTTCGCCCAAACAGATATTGATGAAACTTAGTCACACCGAATTGAATAGCAACCGCCTCACGATCAATCTGAGCATATTTACGTTCCGTCTCAATTAACGATCTCGACGCAAATTCAATGGGCCGTTCTAGTCCCCTTTCATCTACCTGAGATAAAACAGCGCCTACTCCTATAGGACTAGCATCTACTGTCAACTTCGTTCTAAAATTTTGATTAAAGTGCGTCAAACAAATCTTGGAAGCTAATGCTTCCTTTACCTGCTTCCAAGCCTTAGAACAATCTTGGGACCATACAAATTCTTCATTATTTTTTAACAGTTTATATAAAGGACCAAGTACCGTAGACAACTCCGGTAAAAACCTTCTATAAAAATTTATCATTCCTAAAAACGATTGTAATTCCCTGATGTTTGTAGGTTGCCTAAGGTTATTTATCTCCCTAACCTTCCCCGGATCCATATGTAATCCATTCTCATCGATAACATGTCCTAGATACTTAACCTGCTTACACAAAAACTCACACTTAAGTTTCGATAATTTGAAACCTGCATTACATAACACGGAAAAAACTTTTTCTAACGTTTCCAAATGCGATTTTCTATCCGGTGCAGTGATTAAAATGTCATCTAAGAATACTACAACCCCTTTAATTTTCATCAAAAGGGAATCCATAATTCTTTGAAAAATGGCTGGTGCCGAAGCCAAACCATAAATTAAGCGAGTATACCGAAATAAACCTTTTGATGTTGAAATTGTTGTGAGTCTACGCGAAGCTTCATCCAATTCAATTTGTTGGTAAGCTGTGCTTAAATCTAATTTTGTAAATTCTCTACCCCCTTGCAGTTTTGCGAACATTTCCTCTATTCGAGGTAGCGGATACTTTTCAATTTGCAATTTTGGATTCAGGGTTACTTTAAAATCACCGCAAATGCGTACGCTGCCGTCCTTTTTCATTATGGGCACTATAGGAGTACCCCAATCGCTTATGTCCACGGGTTCTAAAACCTTAAGAGCAACTAACTTCTCGATTTCTTTCTCCACCGAATCCTTTACAGCGAAAGGAAGTGGCCTTGGTCGAAAAAACTTAGGACATGAATCCTCTTTTAAACGCAAAGTGGCTTGATAGTTTTTAAATAGCCCGAGGGAACCATCGAAAAGTTCTTTATATTTTGACAAAATCATGGTCACGTTTTGACAAGTCGAGTTAAGTGCCGTATAGTTTAAATTTGTCAGTTTTATATCAAAAGACTTTAAAAAGTTTCTACCAAGAAGGGGTGGACCACCAGATTTAATGACCAAAAATGAAATCATTTTAGTTTTATCTTTAAAACGCATACAAACCTCACATGTACCGATGTGATGGATTGTTGCACCATTATAAGCTTTTAACAAAGTTGTATCTTTACGCAATTTGTAATTTAAGAAAAAGTTTTTATAAGTGTTTTCTGAAATGACGTTGTTCTCAGAACCTGTATCTAATTCCATAAAAAACGGTTCTTCATTAATAAAAACTTTAACTTTAATGGGTTCATCTTCATAACTACTTATCGCAAACAAACTAACCTCACTATTGTCACAATAATTTATCGTTTGTACGTTACACATCTTCTTTAGATAGCGAGGCTTGCATTTATTGCATTTGTAATTCTTAAACTTACAGTTTTCTGCTTTGTGATTTGTGTATCCACAAACCTTACATGGCTGCAGGTGCTGTTCTGCTTTAGCCTTTTGCTGCTTACGATGACTGCTCTGCTTTTGTTCTGACGCTCGCACACCATTCCCACGTTGCTTTTTATTAATGTAATGTAAAGGTTCGTCCTTAACCTCACTTACATGCTGCTCTTGAATATATGCTGCAATGTTTGCTATTTCCACAACCCGTTGGAACGTGGTTGTACTCGGCTCTAAAAAAATCTTGTCACGGCTTGGACCCTTTTCCAAGCCCATAATAAATTTATCTCGGATCGCCGTTTCTAGGTGTTGACCAAATTCACAGTTTGTTGCTAGCGCCCGAACCCGCACCGCCCAATCGTTTATTGACTCTGTTGGCAACTTTGTTGCATTATAAAATTTAAACCGCTCTGCAAAAGCTGATGATGGTGGCTTAAAATGGTTTTGCATCGCTCCTATGCACGCTTCTAAAGTTGTTGTATTTGCATCAATTTGTGCGGGGCTTAGCAGATTCTCCAATAGTGTATAGGCATTTTGCGACATCGACGTCAGCATTATTGCTTTTCTTCTAATGCTATTTGTTACGCCATTCGCAATGAAAAACTGGAACAATTGTTTTTCAAACACTGCCCACTGATTATTTTCCGGGTCGAAAAACGGCACGTTAATTTGTGCACCCCAACTTGTCGGTGCATCCACATTCACATTCCCTGCGTCCAGCGACATTACTTTTATTTTATTTTTAAATAAAATTTATGTTCAATACGACTTTATTAGGTATTGTATAATCCAAAAAACTTTTTTTATTTTTTTGCTCGTCGCCAATTTGTAACAGCCTTAACCCTTACTTTAGTTTGCTGACGTGGAATGTTCGGGATCATAAAAAATCACATGCAACTTGGTTAATTTAATATACAGAGTAACTTTATTTAATGCTTCTTCTTAACTTATTCTTAACTCAACTTCAGATGATTACATATTATAATAAAGTGTTGCCACTTAAGTATGTTTTATTCAATAGATTTCAAACTTCAATATACTACAGTCATAAAATCGTCGAAGCCACCCCCGATATATCTTAGAGAGCAAAACTCTACTGAGCTAATAAAAAGTTTAATCTCGGTGATAGGTGAAAATTCGTTTTACGTAGCTGCAATCAAGCGTGGTAATATAAACGAAACAAAAATACAGGTTAATCACGAGAATGATTTTCGTAAAATAATTAATAAGTTTGAAGCACTTAAAAAAAGCTTCTATACATATCAACTGAAAAGCAGCAAAGGTCTTCAGGTTGTGATAAAGGGCATTGACTCATGCGTGGACCCAGACGAAATAAAAACATTTAGGTTTCAAAATTAAAAATGTTACAAATATTAAAAATAGGGAAAAAAAATCCCCAACCACTATTTCGAGTGGAGTTAGAGCCCGGCGACGTTTAGCTAAAAAAAATGAAACGCATCCCATTTACAGTTTAAAATACATCCTGTACAGAAAAATAACGATAGAAGAGCCGCACAAAAGAAATGGGCCCGTTCAGTATTTAAACTGCCAAGAATTTGGTCATACTAGGGCATACTGCTACTTACCCCCTGTTTGTGTCGTATGTGGAGAACTACATGGTACCGTCCAGTGTGATAAGTCAAAAAATGACCCTAATGTAAAAAAATGTAGCAACTGTGGTGGTAATCACACTGCCAACTATAGAGGATGTCCGGTATATTCTATTGTCAAGCGTTCTGTTGGACAGAAACTTAATCCCCCTCAAACGCAGGCAAGTTATCTAGAAAACACTAACGGCGTTCAGATACCGCAGCCAAATAATAACAGAACCTCGTACGCTAATGTCTTAAAATCTAATCATATGCCATTGCAAGGTGATTTACCAAATAATGACGAAATTCCCATTTCTAATTTAACTAGGCTAGAAAAAACTATGGAAACATTAGTGCAAACAGTTAACAATTTTACTAACACAATGGGTAACATGATGCAAGAAATGTTAAGAATGCAATCGATGTTATTGCAAGCTGTACTAAATAAGCCATGAACTGTTTAAAACGCCAACACAAAAACGAACTAGAATACTTCCTTAAAAATAAACAAATTGATGTTATGATGGTTTCTGAAACTCATCTGACCTCAAGAAATACGTTTAAAATAAATGGTTATATATTATATGATACCAAGGACCCTCGAGACAGAGCTTGTGGTGGTTCTGCCATTTTGATAAAGAACAGAGTAAAACACTACTTAATGAGTGATCATCGTGAAGATTATCTCCAAGCAACAAACATTTGCGTTGAGGAATTAAATCGAAACATAGTAATTTCATCATTATACTCCCCTTCTAGATTTTCTATATCAGAAAGCCAATATAATAAATATTTCAAATCATTAGGACCCTGCTTCCTAGCTGCCGGCGATTATAACGCTAAACACACTTTCTGGGGGTCACGACTTATTACACCTAAGGGTCGTGTTTTGTTTAACACAATTTGTAAAATGGACCTAAATGTGGTCGCGAGCGGACAACCAACATATTGGCCTACTCATCAGCAAAAAGTTCCAGATGTCATCGATTTTGGAGTGGTTAAAAACATCCCCGCAGAAACGATTTATGTTGAAGCTTCCTTAGAATTATCTTCCGATCACACACCTACAATTGTTACTATAATGATTCCAAATAGAATCGTATCTCCGACTGGGTACTTATTGAAATCAGCCTCACAAATAAATTGGTTAAAATATAAAAAATATCTTAGTGCTCATTGCACAGAAAATATTCCGCTAAGCACACCGGAGAGGGTGGATCTCGCTATTGTTAATTTTGACAGTTATCTCAAACTAGCTGTTCAACATTCCAGCACAACCCTCAAAAAAACCAAAAACAATATCATATATTCTATAGATGTCGAGCGTCTATTGACTGTAAAAAGGAGAGTTCGAAGAGAGTGGCAATTGCACAGATCCCCCCAACTTAAGACTTTATTAAAAGAGTGCACAAAAAGGCTAAGAAAGTTACTGCAGTCCCAAAAAACTGCATCCTTTGAAAAATATCTTAAGGAACTTGATGCAACTCCACAATCAGACTACTCATTATGGCGTGCAGCTAGAAATCTTAAAAGACCAGTTATCACTAAACCGCCATTAAGAAACTTAAACGGAAGTTGGGCAAGAAATGATATAGAAAAAGGAAATCTTTTTGTTAATCATTTGAAAACCGTATTTACCGCTCACACATCTCTCGATATGGCGGTCGAGTTACCACCTGTTGCTGTTAGAGCAGCTGTTCCACTAAGATTTGAGATAAGAGAAATCGAAAAGGCTATTCATGATTTAAACCTGAAGACAGCCCCTGGTTTTGATAAGATCAGTAACAAAATGCTTTCGGAGCTACCCAGCATAGCAAAGAAAATTATTCTCTTTATTTTTAATGCTATTTTACGCCTTGAATACTACCCTCAGGAATGGAAAGTATCCCTAGTTACCATGATACCTAAATCAGGAAAGGATCCTACAAAAGTTGAGTCATATAGACCTATAAGCTTATTGCCTAATATATCAAAGCTGTTTGAGAAGCTGTTAGTGTCAAAATTAACCCCAATTTTAAATGTAAATAGATGTATTCCAACTCATCAATTCGGCTTTAGAAGAGAACATAGCACAATTGAACAAACCCATCGTATAGTAAACGCCATAAGAAAAACCTTTGAAGAAAAAAAATATTGTTCCGCCCTCTTCATCGATGTTTCTCAAGCTTTTGATAAAGTCTGGCATGAAGGCTTATTACATAAATTGAAGCTAAATTTACCAGTAAACACACACAAGCTATTAGAAAGCTACTTAGTCGGTCGAAAGTTTATTATTAAAGAAGGTGCTTTTATAAGTTCTCCTTAGCCAATTGAGTCCCTCCGGGAAGCATCATGGGCCCACTGTTATACCTAATATATACCTCAGACATGCCAACAAACAACCACACCCTAACTTCAACATTTGCTGATGATACAGCTTTTTTAAGCGTACACGAAAACTGTCATGAAGCTTCTCGCTACTTGCAGGATCATATATTTGAACTGGAAAAGTGGTTAAAACAATGGAGGATAAAGGTTAATGAACAAAAATGCGTACATATAACATTCACCTTGCGTCGGGACCCATGTCCCCCTATTAAAATCAATAATCAATTAGTGCCTCAACAATAATGAGAATTAGTTAATTTATTTTTGAATTATGTAATTTTAAGTGAGTATTTATGGGGTTGTAGTTACCTTTTATTTTGTGTGAAGTGGATGAACACTTGTTGAAACAACACTAGGATGATTAATTTTAGGGTATAATAGTATTTATTGTAAGTTTATTAATTATTGTAAGGTAAGTACGTATTTTTTTTAGGATGTAGATTTAGTTTAAGTATTTATTTTCATAGGTTAGGATAACTAGGTTTAAGTTAAGGGTTAAGCAAGATAAAAGGTTTGAAATTTAACTTATTCACGCTGTTGCTAAGGCAAGAGTGATGGATACATAAATTTATTTTTAGTTTTTAATATGTCTTCGCAGATAGGCGAAGAGGTTTGGAATAATTCTGTAAGTACTAAAAAGGGTTTACAAATCCATTTACCATTTACAAATACAGATAGTTTTAATACAGTGGTTTTTAAACAGTAATATGATTTATATTAATTAGGGCTTACAATTCATAGTTTATAATTATATTCAGTTAAAATTTAAATATTATTCCATTTACATCACATTATTATTATTCCTTTTTTTAAATTCAATAGTTTAATTTATGTATATAAATACATATATAAATTCACAGGGTTTAATATAAATTTTACTTCATTTTTTTACATATTTTAATTTTTACTTTTGATTCAAATTTATTGTGCAAATCTGAGTCTGAACACAGGCTGTTCCTAAAATTCCGTGAAAGGACTTTGTTGACATTCACATCAACATACATTTAATTTTAAATTTTATGTTTAACTATGTTACTTAATGTTAATGAACTACATAAGTTCAGTTTATCGCTGACATAACATAATTTAATTTTTTGTTTTATTTTACCTTTTGTTTATAAATAATTGTTGACATATCATTTATTTATTTTGTTTACTTGAAGTTCAATCATCCTAAACAATTTTATTTTACTTTTGTTTATAATTGTTAACATTGCATAAATTTTATTCTGTTACTTAAATCATAATTTTATTTTTTGTACATTGAAATGTTAGTCAGCAATTATGCAAACGATTAATTGGGTCACTTCCGCATTGTGCAATAAGTGGCATTCAGCTTTAAGTAATGTATTAAATTTTAGTATATAAGAAAGAACCAAAATAAAGAAAGATGTTCAATTACTATAAGGCATCTAAAGTTTTTTATTGATTGAATCTATTAGCGTTCTACAAGTTAAAGTGCTTGGAGGACAATTAAGGCAATTAATATATCAGTGCAGATTTATGTGTTTGAACTGAATCATATTATAGCCGCAATTCATATCAGGTTTATACAGACTTCAAACAGGAAAGGATATAAAACTTTAAATTTTTATCCCGAATATTAACAAGACTAAGGTAAGTATGACTGCTAATTTCTACGTCTCCTGCAACTGATCTTGCAAAGAAATTCCTTTTATTTGGAATCACTTTTTTTTTGAAAAAGATGGTTGTATATAATTTTTAGTAGATCCGGTATCTATCAAAATATTTAGGATTAATCCACTCTCCATTCTACATCGTATATATGGCAACGAAGCGTTCGTTAGCATAAAAAATGCAAATCGTTAACATCCAAGGATGGATAATTTTTATTTTAAAATGAGGCTTTTCCTCAAGAACTTGTTAGAAGTATTCATGAACAAAGTTTGAATTTCTGTTCTCTGGACGGGTATCGACCTCACTTCCGTCTGATGGGTAACCTTGAAAGCAGGGGCTTGGTATGAGCCTGGGGTATTTTGCCGTAATAGTCATTAGGTTTTGGTCTAGTCATTTACCTCCATTGACTCAGGTCTGCATTGTGGTTTCGGCACAAAAGGACGTGGCGGAGAAAAGTATGCTTGGTGATGATTATTTCCACCTTGATAATAAAAGTTTGGGTTTCCTTGCGGAACGGCATAATTTCGCTGATACGTACGATAAAATGCTGGTTGGGCCTGTTGATGATTTTATGGGAAATTTATTTTCGGTTTATTAGTCTGATTACCAAATGCTTTATTGGAGAGGTTTTGGCTTCGATGACCACAAACAGATCGAAAATTCTGATTCTCTAACGTAAGACACATATGGAGCCGGTGGCAAGTCCACTGGTGCATCCATGCAACCTATTGTGCACAAAATTAACGACAATTTATTATATTATGTCAATAAAATTCTTGAACCGTTTGGTTCTTTTGCACCAAGGATATCATTTGACATTACAATGTGCGAATATCCCTCTTATCCGCGTAATGCAGGGTTAATCATTTTTAGATAGCCCTCCGAATTAGAGGGTGTTATATGATTCAAGAGCGACATCTGCGTTTCCTACAATTTTATGGGATTTCCGGAGAAATCGCGCACCGAACACCATTTGGAATCTTATCCAGGTCCTAAATATTATTAATGTGACTTGGGTCAATCGTCTGGTCGGAAAAATGTATCAAGCTTTGATTAAAGTTTGAATTGGCTTGAATTAAGCCTCTGAACTGAGTTTCAATTACGTTTTGAGCTATACCCGCTGTCATGTCAGTGGTCTGTTCCATACTCTGTTGAGGCTATACGTGGGATCCTTGTCTTACGCGGTTTACAGGATTATTGGGACTTAGGTAGGTAGGTAGGTAGAAAGGCTAGTGTGAAGTCTCCTTCACACCTTCACCCAGAGACCAATATGGTCCATTGTGATGGCTTGTTTAGAAATAAAAAGCTGAAAAGTAGGTGAAGAAAAACAGCAAAAGCATTAGAAAAGATAAAGATAGAAAAGAAAAGGAAGATCTGACCAAACCCGAGAGAAAGGCCTCACTCAACACAACACCGATCCGCCCTATGTGCGGTTAGCTCCCAGTCTCCTGCAGCCAGGCCATCCCCATTACGAATCTTATCAGACTCTCGAGCCCACAGCCCGTGACGTCCCCTAATTCGCCTAGGAATCTTCTGCCCAGCCACCTCAGCCTGCTGCACTGTAGCCTTGGACAGCGGCACAAAATATGCTCAACCGTCTCCAGCTCCTCCGGGTCCTCACACAACCCGCACATATCCGACACGTCGGATCCCAACCTCATCGACATCCTGCCTATCATGAAATAACCCGAGATAATTCCTATTATGGTCTTCACGCAGACCCAACTTCTGCCCAGCAACAACTCCGAGTCGGACTTCCTAAGCACCGGCCACAACGTCCGTGATACCCGGCAGTCTGTTCGTTCCCCCAGGCCCTATTGTTCGCGCCCAGAACCCATTCTCTAATCTTTCCAAAGTAGAAGCCTATTGGAAGCCTAACCGCCTCCATATAATTAGGATCCTCCATCTCTGAGCCCTGTCTCGCCAACTCATCAGCAATCTCGTTGCCGTTTATGTTGCAGTCACCAGGCACCCAGCACAATCTAAACATATACTCTCCTAAGGCTCCCTCCAGAGCCCTCCTAGAACCATCCACTAGCTTGGAGTTCACGTAACAGACCCTTACGGCCATAAGGGCCGCCTGGCTGTCGGCGTATATAGTGACCTCCGAACCCCTATCAATGTTGTCCCTCATCAGTTCCGCGGCCCTCAAGACCTCTGCCTGAAAAACACTGCAGTCGTCAGGAAGCCTATATGACATTCTGATTTCCAGATCCTCAATATAGACCCCCGCACCCGTGCCTCTCATCTTCGAGCCATCAGTGAAAATAGCAAATCCACTAAAAAATCTGCTCCTACCTAACCAGCTCTCCCTAGAAGGCGTTACTACCTCCGGCAACCGACCAAAATCTACCCTAGTGCCTACAAAATCCGTGGAGCCGGGTGATCCCAAGCAATAACCACCAGCTTCAATCTCACCCAGGATCCGTGAGTGACCCTGCGTGAAATTCCTGATCAATCCTAGCTCCCTCAGTCTAAGAATGCTTCTGGCTGACATTCCCATCACATACTGCTCAATGGGCAGAAGATGTAGAATGACATCCAGGGCCGCTTGAGGAGTACTTCTCATGGCACCTGTCATGCCGATTGAAGCACACCTCTGAGCCTTAGACAGAAGGTTCCTTGGATTAGCCACTCTCAATGACTCCCACCAAACACAGCATCCATACGTAAGAATGGGTCTAACCACCGAAGTGTACAGCCATCCCACTACTGACGGCCGAAATCCCCAGCTCCTACCTATCGATGAACTGCAAGCATAGTAGGCATTGATACCTCTCTTAAGTCTTTCCTGAGTATTCCTTCCCCACGACAGCTTGCTGTCCAGAATAACTCCTAGATACTTAGCGCTATCAGATAGTCTAAGCTCTACTTCTCCTAGTACCGGCAGCCTAAAATTCTCTACCCTGTACCTCCTAGTAAAAAGAACCAGCTCGGTCTTCTCCGGATTAACTCCCAATCCCTTATCACTCGCCCATGCTGACAGTTCGCCCAGCGCCCCTTGCATGACTTCGCTAATTGTCGGCAGAAACTTGCCCGATACCAATATCACTACAATATCCCCAGTCCGAGTGAATAATTCTGCTGCTCAGCATCAGAGCTATCCATTCGACCAGGAACAGTGGAACGCCTAGATCCACCAATGCCTGCCTAATATATCCAGGAATGCAGCCAAGGTGTATTCCTTGTTTCGCAATCCCCGCTCTACATAACCAACCACATCATGAAGCGCACTCTCAACAGATCTACCCTTAAGATAGGCGTGTTGAGCGCCGCTGATGATGCCGGCGTCAATCTTCGTCCTCAGATGTAGATCAATCAGTCTTTCCAACGTCTTCAAAAGAAAAGACGATAAGCCGATTGGTCTAAAATCCTTGGGTTTAGAGTGGCCGGGTATGAAAACCACCCTGACCTCTCTCCACCCTTTAGGAATGTGCCCGTTCAACACACAGACCCTAAACAGTTCCTAAACCAACAGCAGGAGTGATGATCTCCCGATATTCTGTAACATCGCCGGAAAGATACCATCTGGTCCTGCCGTAGTTACTGAGAGTCAGTACTCGAATGACTCTTTGGATTCGGTAGTTCGCCGGTTCTGGGAACTGGAGGAGATTCCTCAGCGCTCTCTTTTAACGAAGGAGCAGCAAAATTGTGAGGAGCACTATAACGCAAATACCCTCCGATTGCCAAATGGTAGATTTGAAGTTAAATTACCATTTAAGTCAAGCCCGTCCAAATTGGGGTTATCGTATGACACGGCTCGGAGAAGATTTCTAGCCCTTGAGCGCAGGTTAGGTAAAAATCTAGACATTTAAGAGATGTATAATAATTTTATGAGGGAATATTTACATCTTGGACATATGTCCCCAGTGGATGATGAGGTCTTATTGGGACCTCATTATGTAATTCCCCATCAGTGTGTGTTGAGGCCCCACAGTTCGACTACGAGGTTGAGAGTTGTGTTCGATGCTTCTTGTAAGACCTCCACACAAATCTCTTTAAATGATATTCTGATGGTAGGACCCACTATACAAAGCGATCTGTTTTCCACACTTTTGAGATTTCGCCTTCACAGATCAGCTATAACCGACGATGTCACAAAAATGTACCGATAGGTATTGGCCCATGAAAGTGATGCCAAGTTTCAACTTGTTCTATGGCGCGAAAGTATTGAGCAACCAAGTCAAATATATAAGTTGAATACAGTGACGTATGGTACGTCTTCGGCTCCTTTTGCAGCGGTTAGATGTTTAATGGAAATAGGTACACTTTTTGAGTCAGTGTATCCTTTGGGGTCCTCTGCAATTTTAAACGATTTTTATGTTGACGACTTAATATCAGGCGCTGATAGTCTTGAGGAATTAGAAAAGTTACGTTTCGAAGTAACAGAAATTTTGAAATCATGTGG
Source organism: Pollenia amentaria (assembly GCA_943735925.1). Taxonomy (NCBI): domain Eukaryota; kingdom Metazoa; phylum Arthropoda; class Insecta; order Diptera; family Polleniidae; genus Pollenia; species Pollenia amentaria. The sequence continues at coordinate 76,508,301 of OX031010.1, forward strand.
TTTTGATTTAGCGAAGTGGTTCTCCAACCACCCTTCATATAATGATGGATTGTCGGAGATGAACCTTGACTTCGACGACTCGGATGTGACTAGAGCTCTTGGACTCATTTGGAGTACCGGGAGAGATGTATTTACGTTCAAGTTGGAGGAAAATTTTGGTCACTTGCCAACTACAAAGCGGAATATTTTGTCGATTTCGTCAAGACTTTTCGACCCTCTGGGACTGTTATCTCCGATAATAATTAGAGCTAAAATTCTTCTGCAAGAATTGTGGAAAAGAGAGCTCGACTGGGATGAATCTGTGCCCCAGTTTTTGGACACCACATGGTCAGAGATAAAGAACTTATTAGCAAATAGCCATAAAATAGTTATACCACGGTTTGTAGACTTATGCTCTACAGTCAATTGCGAAGTACATGGTTTTTCGGATGCTTCTAATAATGCATATGGTTGTTGCATTTATATAAGAACTGAGCACCCTGATGGTATAACATGTAGATTGTTGACAGCAAAATCAAAAGTTGCCCCATTAAAGGTAAAGTCGCTGCCACGACTTGAACTCTGTGCTGCACATCTACTGGCGAAGCTTTGGCGTACGGTAAAACCTCTGCTACCACATTTAGTTAAAAACGCAATGTTTTAGTCAGATTCCGAAATAGTGTTGCATTGGTTGCAAAGCCATCCATCTTCACTATCAACATTTGTTGGAAATCGAATTAGTGAAATCCAAGAATGGATACATGCTCGTTTTTGGCAGCATGTGCCGTCTAAATATAACCCTGCTGACATTGTGTCACGTGGGAGTGATGTTGATGATTTGACAGAATCTAATTGGTTTACAGGCCCAAGTTTTTTGTACCTTCGTACAGATAAATGGCCGAAAAATCTACATTTTAGTTTAACCCCTGAGTTAGCGTCTTAAGAGAGGAGAAAATCAAACGTTGCCATGGTGGTAACTAAAACTGGTGAGAATGGTTTGGTACAGTCTTTGAATCGGTTTTCATCATACACGAAGATTATTAGAGTGTTTGCTTATGTGCTAAGAGCAATAAGGAAATTTAGGGGGAAGAGCTTTAGCCAAACTCAGGTTACATTATCTGTTAAAGAGTTAAACTCCGCATTTCTGAAAATTGTTGAGCTGTTACAAAAATTTGAATTTTCTGATGAATTGAAATTGATTCGTAAAGGGCTTGTTCCAAAACCTTCCATTCGCTCGTTGAGCCCGTTTATTCAAGAATGTGAAGAACACGGTGTTTCGTTCAATTTGCTTCGCGTCGGTGGACGCTTATTGAATGCTCCTATGAAGGAGGATAAAAAAGGAGGGTAAAGGTTCAACACCTGGCCCTCTTAATCGTGACAGTATGGTCACAGTTAAGGGAGCTACGCCTGAGAACGATTTACCCACTACTAGTCGCGCGATGAGGGCTGGAAATGTCTTGATAATTTCCGATAGCCACTCCCAAAAAGGAGTCACTAAAGGAAGGGTTACCGGGACAAACCAGTCAACATCTGCAAGGAAATCGGGTGATCATCGCCAGAGCTAAACCTGCACCACTGTGAAGCAGCCTCAACCGAATTAGTAACCCACCTCATCGATAACAACGTGGACGTGGCCTTAATTCAAGAGCCCTGGATTAACAAAAACCGGGTAGTTGGATTAAGGCTCACGGGGTATACATTGTTCGTACCCCACACAGAGGAGAAGGTACGAACTTGTATTCTGGCGAGAACTGAGTATAAATTTATGTTTTCTCATTCTTACAGTAATGGAGACCTCACGGTTGTGACAGGAGAAGCCAAGGACAAAACGGTCCTGGCACTAGCATCGGTATACTTGCCATCCGAGGCTACCGATCCACCTGGTGAAAAAGTGCGAGAGTTGGTGGAGTACTCAGGTAGAAGTGGCTCGAGACTGGTGCTAGGGTGTGACGCCAATGCACACCATACCCAATGGGGAAGTGCCGACATCAACAAAAGAGGTGAGTCTATGTTTTATTTTATTATTGCCAACAATCTTCTTATCTGTAACAGGGTGAATACACATACGTTCAGAACTAGGGATAGGGAGGCAGCGATAGATATGACATTGACGAACTGTAGGGAGTTAGTGGAGGATTGGAGGGTGGACTTAGGTTTTTCCTTCTCTGATCATAGTCGCCTGTCCTTTAATCTAATATTTGAGAGGTCGAAAAGGTGTCCGTATAGGAATCCGAGAAGGACGGATCGGGATTACTTTTCGAGACTGATGCAAAGTAACCTCAGAGTTACACACGATTGAAGGTCGACTTCGACCGGTGTAGAGCAACTGGTGAGCACCTTCACGGAGGTATTGACTAGTAGTTATGAGCGATCCTGTACAATGAATTTTCCGGGCAGGCGCACACAGCCAAGATGGTGGACAGACGAGTTGAGGACTCAAAGGTCCACTGGCAGAAGGTTGTTCAATAGAGCGAAGTATACGCGTAGGGAAGAAGATTGGAGTAACTTTAGATTGAGTTACAATAGGTACAAGGGAGATATTAGAAGAGCGAACAGGGACTCGTGACTCAAGTTTAGCGAGTCAGTGGAATCTGTAAATGAGATGTCCAGGTTCAGGAGAATTTTATCCAAGGACCCTGTAGTCCCGGGATTTATTCAGAGACCGGACAACTAATGGACGGAATCTAGCTCTGAATCTCTCTGTCTACTAATGGAGACTCACTTTCCGGGATGTGTGGATCCTGTGGGGGGGGGGAGGAACTGATTGAATGTGGTAACCCCTTCTCTGGGTCAGGCTCGGGCGGTGAGGAGAGAGAGACGGTAGGACACATGATCACCTTGGATAAAGTAACATAGGTGGTTAATACCTTTGGGTCTTACAAATCGGCAGGACCAGATGGTATCTTTCCGGCGATGTTACAGAATTTCGGGAGATTATCACTCCTGCTGTTGGTTTAGGAACTGTTTAGGGTCTGTGTGTTGAACGGGCACATTTCTAAAGGGTGGAGAGAGGTCAGGGTGGTTTTCATACCCAAGTCGGGAAGAACCGGCCACTCTTAACCCAAGGATTTTAGACCAATCGGCTTATCGTAATTCCTTTTGAAGACGTTGGAAAGACTGATTGATATACATCTGAGGAAGAAGATTGACGCCGGCATCATCAGCGGCGCTCAACACGCCTATCTTAAGCGTAGATCTGTTGAGAGTGCGCTTCATGATGTGGTTGGTTATGTAGAGCGGGGATTGCGAAACAAGGAATACACCTTGGCTGCATTCCTGGATATATTAGGCAGGCATTGGTGGATCTAGGCGTTCCACTGTTCCTGGTCGAATGGATAGCTCTGATGCTGAGCAGCAGAATTATTCACTCGGACTGGGGATATTGTAGTGATATTGGTATCGGGAAAGTTTCTGCCGACAATTAGCGAAGTCATGCAAGGGGCGCTGGGCGAACTGTCAGCATGGGCGAGTGATAAGGGATTGGGAGTTAATCCGGAGAAGACCGAGCTGGTTCGTTTTACTAGGAGGTACAGGGTAGAGAATTTTAGGCTGCCGGTACTAGGAGGAGTAGAGCTTAGACTATCTGATAGCGCTAAGTATCTAGGAGTTATTCTGGACAGCAAGCTGTCGTGGGGAAGGAATACTCAGGAAAGACTTAAGAGAGGTATCAATGCCTACTATGCTTGCAGTTCATCGATAGGTAGGAGCTGGGGATTTCGGCCGTCAGTAGTGGGATGGCTGTACACTTCGGTGGTTAGACCCATTCTTACGTATGGATGCTGTGTTTGGTGGGAGTCATTGAGAGTGGCTAATCCAAGGAACCTTCTGTCTAAGGCTCAGAGGTGTGCTTCAATCGGCATGACAGGTGCCATGAGAAGTACACCTCAAGCGGCCCTGGATGTCATTCTACATCTTCTGCCCATTGAGCAGTATGTGATGGGAATGTCAGCCAGAAGCATTCTTAGACTGAGGGAGCTAGGATTGATCAGGAATTTCACGCAGGCTCACTCACGGATCCTGGGTGAGATTGAAGCTGGTGGTTATTGCTTGGGATCACCCGGCTCCACGGATTTTGTAGGCACTAGGGTAGATTTTGGTCGGTTGCCGGAGGTAGTAACGCCTTCTAGGGAGAGCTGGTTAGGTAGGAGCAGATTTTTTAGTGGATTTGCTATTTTCACTGATGGCTCGAAGATGAGAGGCACGGGTGCGGGGGTCTATATTGAGGATCTGGAAATCAGAATGTCATATAGGCTTCCTGACGACTGCAGTGTTTTTCAGGCAGAGGTCTTGAGGGCCGCGGAACTGATGAGGGACAACATTGATAGGGGTTCGGAGGTCACTATATACGCCGACAGCCAGGCGGCCCTTATGGCCGTAAGGGTCTGTTACGTGAACTCCAAGCTAGTGGATGGTTCTAGGAGGGCTCTGGAGGGAGCCTTAGGAGAGAATATGTTTAGATTGTGCTGGGTGCCTGGTGACTGCAACATAAACGGCAACGAGATTGCTGATGAGTTGGCGAGACAGGGCTCAGAGATGGAGGATCCTAATTATATGGAGGCGGTTAGGCTTCCAATAGGCTTCTACTTTGGAATGATTAGAGAATGGGTTCTGGGCGCGAACAATAGGGCCTGGGGGAACGAACAGACTGCCGGGTATCACGGACGTTGTGGCCGGTGCTTAGGAAGTCCGACTCGGAGTTGTTGCTGGGCAGAAGTAGGGTCTGCGTGAAGACCATAATAGGAATTATCTCGGGTTATTTCATGATAGGCAGGATGGCGATGAGGTTGGGATCCGACGTGTCGGATATGTGCGGGTTGTGTGAGGACCCGGAGGAGCTGGAGACGGTTGAGCATATTTTGTGCCGCTGTCCAAGGCTACAGTGCAGCAGGCTGAGGTGGCTGGGCAGCAGATTCCTAGGCGAATTAGGGGACGTCCCGGGCTGTGGGCTGGAGAGTCTGATAAGATTCGTAATGGGGATGGCCTGGCTGCAGGAGACTGGGAGCTAACCGCACATAGGGCGGATCGGTGTTGTGTTGAGTGAGGCCTTTCTCTCGGGTTTGGTCAGATCTTCCTTTTCTTATCTATCTTTATCTTTTCTAATGCTTTTGCTGTTTTTCTTCACCTACTTTTCAGCTTTTTATTTCTAAACAAGCCATCACAATGGACCATATTGGACTTCACACTAGCCTTTCTACCTACCTACCTACCTAAGTCCCAATAATCCTGTAAACCGCGTAAGACAAGGATCCCACGTATAGCCTCAACAGAGTATGGAACAGACCACTGACATGGCAGCGGGTATAGCTCAAAACGTAATTGAAACTCAGTTCAGAGGCTTAATTCAAGCCAATTCAAACTTTAATCAAAGCTTGATACATTTTTCCGACCAGACGATTGACCCAAGTCACATTAATAATATTTAGGACCTGGATAAGATTCCAAATGGTGTTCGGTGCGCGATTTCTCCGGAAATCCCATAAAATTGTAGGAAACGCAGATGTCGCTCTTGAATCATATAACACCCTCTAAATCGGAGGGCTATCTAAAAATGATTAACCCTGCATTCCGCGGATAAGAGGGATATTCGCACATTGTAATGTCAAATGATATCCTTGGTGCAAAAGAACCAAACGGTTCAAGAATTTTATTGACATAATATAATAAATTGTCGTTAATTTTGTGCACAATAGGTTGCATGGATGCACCTGACGTACCTTTGCAACTTTTCACACAAACGTATAGAGATAAGGCACTCGACACCTTTATAAGAGGGCTTTATAAGGGGATTTGTCACGACTTTTGGGCATGGAAGAAACAGTGGACTTGCCACCGGCTCTCCATATGTGTCTTACGTTAGAGAATCAGAATTTTCGATCTGTTTGTGGTCATCGAAGCCAAAACCTCTCCAATAAAGCATTTGGTAATCAGACTAATAAACCGAAAATAAATTTCCCATAAAATCATCAACAGGCCCAACCAGCATTTTATCGTACGTATCAGCGAAATTATTCCGTTCCGCAAGGAAACCCAAACTTTTATTATCAAGGTGGAAATAATCATCACCAAGCATACTTTTCTCCGCCACGTCCTTTTGTGCCGAAACCACAATGAAGACCTGTGTCAATGGAGGTAAATGACTAGACCAAAACCTAATGACTATTACGGCAAAATACCCCAGGCTCATACCAATCCCCTGCTTTCAAGGTTACCCATCAGACGGAAGTGCGGTCGATACCCGTCCAGAGAACGGAAATTCAAACTTTGTTCATGAATACTTCTTACAAGTTCCTGAGGAAAAGCCTCATTTTAAAATAAAAATTATCCATCTTTGGATGTTAACGATTTGCATTTTTTATGCTTACGAACGCTTCGTTGCCATATATACGATGTAGAACGGAGAGTGGAATAATCCTAAATATTTTGATAGATACCGGATCTACTAAAAATTATATACAACCATCTTTTTCAAAAAAAAGTGATTCCAAATAAAAGGAATTTCTTTGCAAGATCAGTTGCAGGAGACGTAGAAATTAGCAGTCATACTTACCTTAATCTTTTTAATATTCGGGATAAAAATTTAAAGTTTTATATCCTTTCCTGTTTGAAGTCCTTTCACGGAATTTTAGGAACAGCCTGTGTTCAAACTCAGATTTGAACAATAAATTTGAATCAAAAGTAATAATTAAAATATGTAAAAAAATGAAGTAAAATTTATATAAAACCCTGTGAATTTATATATGTATTTATATACATAAATTAAACTATTGAATTTAAAAAAGGAATAACAATAATGTGATGTAAATGGAATAATATTTAAATTTGAACCGAATATAATTATAAACTATGAATTGTAAACCCTAATTAATATAAGTCATATTACAGTTTAAAAACCACTGTATTATAACTATCTGTATTTGTAAATGGTAAATGGATTTGTAAACCCTTTTTAGTACTTACAGAATTATTCCAAACCTCTTCGCCTGTCTGCGAAGACATATTAAATACTAAAAATAAATTTATGTATCCATCACTCTTGCCTTAGCAACAGCGTGAATAAGTTAAATTTCAAACCTTTTATCTTGCTTAACCCTTAACTTAAACCTAGTTATCCTAACCTAAGAAAATTAATACTTAAATTAAACCTACATCCCAAAAACAATACGTACTTACCTTACAATAATTAATAAACTTACAATAAATACTATTATACCCTAAAACTAATCATCCTAGTGTTGTTTCAACAAGTGCACATCCACTTCACACAAAATAAAAGGTAACTACAACCCCATAAATACTCACTTAAAATTACATAATTGAAAAAGAAATTAACTTATTCTCATTTATTTATTTTCCCCAACCCTACAATTATAATCGCTCCTGTGAGTAATTATAATTACAATCTTTATAAAAGATCATCCCGCATCTTTAAGTGCCCTGCAGTTCTGCAGCCCCAAGAAGATTGTTTAGCCCTTCTGTGTGTATCCCATACACACAGAATTACAGCCTGCAACAATTATGAGCTATGGTGTACGGTGCCATTAGCCCAAAAACTCTTTCATTCTTTTCTCTTTTTTCCATTTAATTAAATTAAACCATCGCCATAATTTTTTTTTGTTTTAACTGTGTCTAAAATAAGCCAAAATTAAACATGGTCCTTTCTTGCCATAAAAATTAAAGAAAAATAAATATACAGTCCAAGCTCTCTCAATAAAAGCTCAAAAAGCTTTTTACATACAAACCACCAAAGTTAGCGCACAAGAATTTTTGGCAGTTTTAGTGCGTTGATAACTAAAAGCAGTGGTTATAGAATAGAAAGAAAAGAAGAAAAACTATAAGAAAAATTAAAAACAATTACAATTTATTAATAAAAAATATAAAAAAAATTTAAAAAAACTAGAAGGAGTGTAAGGTGAACGATTTTGGAAAAAACTAAAATAAAAGCGATTTGGCACCTGCGAAAATTTAAAAAGAAAGCACAGCAATTTTTGGCACGACGCTAGATTAAGAAGTAAGCAACAACAAAACATTGGAGTTCTGATGAACATTCGTAGGTACATATGGTTGTATAAGGGAAAAGTTTAAAAAAGCATGGATAGAAAAACCGTGAATAAATTCAAAGTTAATTTATTTATCGCATACATACATATTAAAACGAACCGGTGTATAACCCAAATAAAGTTGCATTAAATCGAAAATTTTGGCAAAATTATATCAACAAAAAAAATGTATTAAACAGATTTACCGCAATCACGGTGTTATTTGTTTTTGTTTGAAAACCCCCACGTTTTGTTACCAGAAAGTTGTGTCTCATCAATATTTTTCTCCAATGCTTGTTGCTCTTTGAAACTTGAATGGGTTTTTTGCTCTTTAGTATTTTACTCTTCAAAAAAAGATCTTTAGTGAAAGCTTTGACAAAAGGTTAAATGAGTAGTAAAGAAGTAAAGAATCAGTGCTGCCAGTTAATTTTTTCAATTTCCGGTAGAATTTAGATATGGCAAAATATTATAAACATTTAATACGTTCATAAAATTTAATAAAAGAATTTGATAAAAGTATTTAAATCTTATTTCTCAAATCCCAGCGAACAAAAGATTTGAATAAGCACTCACAAGTCCCGTGAATATATTTTTATTTAAATAAATAATAAAATTATCTCCAATAAAACCAGTTAAATCTTATTTCGCGAATCCCAGCGAACAAAAGATTTAAATAAATACTCACAACTACCCGTGAATTTTATTTAAAATACATACTAGTAAAAGTTTTGTACAATATAAATTTTTTTTAATCAAACTTCGCAAATCCCAGCGAACAAAAGATTTAAATAAACTCAAATATTTTTAATTTCGTTTAATTACTAGAAAATTTTCTAAAATAAAATAATTTAAATCTCATCTCGCAAATCCCAGCGAACGAAGATTTAAATAAACACTTCCAAACACCCGTAAAATTTTTTAACTTACTATTAAATTTTTTTTCTAATAAAATATTTAAATCTAATTTCGCTAATCCCAGCGAACAAAAGATTTGAATAAGCACTCACAAGTCCCTTGAATATATATTTATTTAAATAAATAATAAAATTGTCTCCAATAAAATATTTTAAATCTGTATTCGCGAATCCCAGCGAGCGAACTTTGGAAAAATAGAAAACTGCATTTTTTTTTATTTTTAATATAAGATTATTGGATAAATCTACAAGCGTTAAAATAAAAGGAAATTATTTTAATTCTAATTTCGGTAATCCCAGTGAACAAAAGAGTTAAATAAACATTCACAAATCCCGTGAAAATATTTAATTAAATTACTTGTAAAAAATTTTTTTTCTGAAAATAAAACAATTTAAATTTAATTTCGCAAATCCCAGCCAACAAAAGATTTAAATAAACACGCACAAATACCCTTGAACATTGTTATTTAAATAACTAGCATAAAAGTTTTAAATCTTATTTCGCAAATCCCAGCGAACAAAAGATTTACATAAACACTCACAAATTCCCGCGCATATTTTTATTTAAATTACTAGAATAAAAATAATTTAAATCTAAGTTCGCAAATCCCAGCGAACAAAAGGTTGACATAAATTTCTACAATAAAAATAATTTTGATCTAATGTCGCAGATCCCAGAGAACAAAAGATTTAAATAAACACTCACAAAGGCCCGTGAATATTTTTACTTAAATTACTAGTGGCATTTTTCTCAAAAAAGAATATTAAAATCGAAGTTTTCAAATCCTAGAGAACAGAGACGATTTTAGAGAGATAAATATAAACAAGAATTCTTGCCTAACTCATATGAGGGTTTTTTGGAGGAAATAATTTAGATCTAATTTCGCGAATCCCAGCGAACAAAAGGTTCAAATCTACATTTAGAAAAATCACTGCTCTTTTCCCCTTTTTCTTTATAAAAATATTTGAACCCAGTTTCGCGAATCCCAGCGAACAAAAAGGTTTAAAAAGACACTTAGAAAAACTCTCGGTTTTCCCCTTTTTTAAAATTGATAAAAAATATTTCGCGAATCCTAGTGAACAAAAGAGTTTAAATAGTCAAAATTGTGAACACAAGAGCTGAGAGAAATTATAAGATGGCGGAAGAGTTTATTTTTGATTCGGATGATTTGATCACATTTTGCTCGGAATTCGATAATATTCCAGTGGAGGATTTGACGGAATCGTTTCTCGATGTTAACCTCCAAGATCTTAACGATCGGTTGGCGAACCTACAAAGATCGTACAGAGCCCTCTGCACGGATCAGGATGCAAAAGTGGCAAAAGAATTTTTCGATGCCGTTCGGGCGAAACACTCCGCCTGTACACGAGCATTTCACAAATGTAAAGCGAAAATCCTTGATATCCAGAAATCGTTTATTGTGAATATTCCCAACAGTAATTTTCAGCCTGTTGTAAACGAAGTTAGCTTTGCACATGTTAAGGTTCCTCTCTGTGATACGGACATCTTCTATGGAGGCTATGAGGAGTGGCTGTCCTTCCGCGACATGTTCACTGCCGTATACATAGATAATCCCAAAATCCCTCCAGTACAGAAATTGTATCACCTTAGGGACCCGTTTATAATCATTTTATGCTCTAGCAAGCTTCCCGTATAAACTCTTTCGTTATGGGAGCAATCTCTTGAGTCACATAGGAAGTTGGTCAAATGGGAAAAGTGGACAAGTTCCTTTCTCATAGATGCGAAGTTGTCGAACGTTTAGAATCCCGTAAACAAGAGTCCCACTGTATTGCTCAAAAGAAGCACTCAAGCAATTTACTGAACGTTGCTCAATCTGAATCTTCCAAATTTCAGTGCAAGATCTGTGGGGCTGGTCATCCCCTGAAAAACTGCTCACAGTTCTTAAGTTTTGACCCAAAGCCAAAAATCAGTTTGTTTCTAATAACAAGATATGCATCAACTGCCTAGCGTACAGTCACCTTCGAAAAGACTGCCCGAGTAAGTACTCATGCACTCAGTGTCAGAAAAATCATCATTCTCTTTTACACTTCCCTAAGCCTGTGTTGAACAACCAAAGCTCAAGACCCCTTGACACTAATCCGAGTACTTCAGCGCAAGCGAAAGCAAATGCTTCTCGGTCGACAGCCGCTCACGTCGTACAGACCCGTGACAAAGCATTTCGGGAAAATATCTTGCTTCCCACTGCAATGGTCCAAATAAGGCACAAAGGAGAACACTTTAAAGCTCGGGCTTTTCTGGATCAAGGATCAGAGAGAATATTTATTTCGAAAAGGCTTCAACAGCAATTAATGCTGCCGACGGAGAAAAAATGCTTCCCAATATATGGGATAGGCGGCGTGTTGGTAGGTAGTTCGAACTCTTTGTGCAGATTAACCCTTTATTCTGATAATCACACCCGGTACGTTTCTGTAGAGGCAATTGTTGTTCCAAAAATAACCCGCATGTTGCCTAGATATTCTATATCGAAGTCTGATACACCCTTGTCAGAGCTCGAGAATCTTGATCTCGCAGATCCTGAGTTTTGTTTACCCAGTCACGTGGATTTGCTTATTGGAAGTAATGTTCTTCCGAAAATTCTTCTCGAAGGACTCAAAACAGTGGCCCAGTCTCTCATGGCACAGGATACAATCTTTGGTTGGGTGGTTAATGGTCCAGTTGGCATAGAAACATGCCATTCGTTTTCAATTGAGGCAAGCGAAGTTTCAAGAGATCCAATTAGTAATCAACTGAAGAAATTGTGGGAAGAGGAAGAAGTCCCTTGCCAACGGCCTCTTACTAAAGAAGACGAATTTTGTGAAGCATTGTATACGCAAACCACGTTTCGTAATAGCGAAGGTCGGTATGTAGTGAAGCTTCCCGTTAAATCAGAGTTTGCCCAAAGTCTGCGCCTTGGCTCCTCCCGACATGCAGCAGTAGCTCAATACCTCAATTTGGAGCGATCGCTGGGAAAAAAAGGTTGAACTAGGAGACGTTTATGCTAATGTGTGGAAAGAATATATAGCCCTGAATCATATGGAACCGACAGTCTCGTGCGAAAACATATCTCTAGGCGGCTATTATTCCTTTTATTTGCCGCATCACGGAGTTCTTAAGCCCGAAAGCCGTAGCACTAAGGTCAGAGGTGTTTTTAATGCTTCCAAGAGAACTAATTCGAGCTTATCCCTCAATGATGCTCTGCATGTAGGGCCCACGTTACAAGCGGACTTAATGACCTTTGCCTTGAACTGGCGCCTTTACAAATATGTTTTCAATGGTGATATAGAGAAGATGTATCGCCAAATTCTAGTTAATGAGGACGACATTCAGTTTCAACGAATTCTCATTCGTCCAGACTTTAACTCGGCCGTCCACGATTTCGTCTTGAAAACCGTTACGTTTGGGGTGAATTGCGCACCCTATTTGGCTATTAGAACAATAATACAATTGGTTCACGACTCAGAAAATGTTTGCCCGAAAGCAAGTTATATTCTCAACCATGAAACCTATGTGGATGATATCCTGTCAGGTGCACACAATGTTACGACTTTAAAATCTGCAGGGTTCGCGTTGAAAAAGATAACGTCTAATAGCCCAAATTCTAGCATCAGTTCCCAACGATGACATTCTAGACTCAGAGTTTCTCAAACTCAGAGAGACTAGCACAACAAAAACTCTTGGCATTCAATGGAATGCTTTATCTGATAAATTTTCGTACACTATTGAGCCCATTCATCCAAGTGACTCAATAACGAAAAGGCAGATCTTGTCTAACGTTTCTAAACTTTTCGGCCTGGCTGGGTGGATATCGCCAATTGTCATACAAGCCAAAATCCTTCTCCAACAAGTCTGGCTGGAGGGCAATGGTTGGGATGATAATCTTAAGCCTATTACGTTAGAAAAGTGGAACAATTCATTCAAAATATTCCCTTGACATCCGCGTTGGATTGATTTCTCCCCAACCCTACTAACGCAAATTCACGGCTTTTGCGATGCATCAGAGAAGGTTTAATGCGCAGTAGTATACTTACGGACACAGGATGCGTCGGGTATAAAATCGCATCTGTTTGCCTCAAAAACAAAAGTAGCCCCCATTATCCCCGTTTGTCTCCCATGGCTTGAGCTTTGTGGAGCTCTTTTATTATCAAAGTTAGTAAGACACCTAGTGAACTCCCTGCCCCATAAGAATAATGAACTCTTTCTCTGGTCTGATTCATATATTGTTCTCAGTTGGTTAGGAAAACCTCCAAATACTTGGAGGACTTACGTTGCTAACCGCACCGCGCAAATTATACGAAATGTAGGAAACTCCAGCTAATAAAAAACTCCTTATGGTGGAGTGGGCCACCTTGGCTACAAAAATCCGCCGATGAAAGGCCAGAGTCCATAACAAAAAACGAAACTTCTCTTGAATTAAAGCAGAAGGTTTACGTTCTCCATTTGTTCACTAACGATGAGGGCTTACTTAACCGCTTCTCAGAGTCGGATAAGGCTGTAAGGGTAATGTCATATGCGCCTCGATTTTTTGGTGTACTCAGAAAACGGTTGCAGACCACTGAGAGGCCACAACTAAAGCTCTTTTCCCAAACCCAAAATCACCTTCTGCCGACGCAGTAGCCTTCATGATTAAACACTGCTGGTATATGAATCCAAGGAGTTTTTGAGAACAAAAACTCAGTTGATTCACGTTGCGCAAATTACGCATTACCAAAGGGAGTTCGAGTCCTTAATTAAACAGCAGGACGTTGGCAACAAGAGTTCTCTCTGCCCGTTAAACCCGTTTTTGGATCGGGACAATCTCATCCGAGTAAATGGTAGAATTTCTAACTCGACCCTACCCTATAATGAAAGACACCCCATTATTCTCCCTGTCAACTCAGTCTTCTGTAGACTGTTTGTCGGTTTTGTGCATAGGCTCCTTATGCACGCAGATACAAATTTGATGTTGAGAGCAGTAAGAGGAGAATATTTCGTCCCACGGTTAAGATCGGCGATTCGGTTCTGCGTTCGTAAATGCGTAACCTGCATACGGTACAAACAAAAGTCTCAACTCATGGGTGCCCTCCCCCGCGAACGATGTTCATTTTCATTACCTTTCACTCATACAGGGTTGGATTTTGCAGGCCCTTTCTCGATAAAAACTTCGATGTTAAGAAACGCCCCTTACCGTAAGGGGTTTGTTTGCGTGTTTGTGTGCTTTTGCACGAAAGCTGTCCACCTGGAGCTATGCTCTGATCTCCCCACTAATGCTTTTAGAGCCGCCTTAACTAGGTTCTTTAGCCGCCGTGGTTTCCCCAAAAGAGTTATGTCTCATAATGGTACTAACTTTGTCGGGGCAGAACGAGCTTTTCGCCTAGAGTATGAAGAATTTGTCAGCACAGCGTCGAAAGAACTCGTCGAAAAGTACTCTTCCCACGGCTTTCAGTGGCACTTTATCCCTCCGAATGCCCCTCACATGGGGGGGGGGGGGTTATGGGAGGCCAGTGTAAAATCGTTTAAAATGCACTTTAAGAAGGTCGCCCAAAGCAATAAACACGCCTTCCTAACCGTATAGAGTCGGTTCTAAACTCAAGGCCCTTATCTCCCATGTCAGACGACCCCAATGAACTGCTAGCGCTTACTCCCGGTCATTTTCTCCGGGGAGGCTCCCGTCGTGGCCTCGCCAGAAACCTTAACGGAAACGCTTACGTTGAGGGACCGTTGGGAAAGATTGAAAGTGTTGCACCACCAGTTCGCTCAGAGATATGAGTATCTAAAAGAGATACAAAACTGGCTCGTATTACCAGAATATATGCGGGCAATGATAATTGTGTACGCGTTGCGGACTTGAGAACGCAAGGAGGGATAGTCACTAGGCCAATCGTCAAACTTTGCGTTCTGCCGGTTCATACTTTGGATGATAAGTGAAAAGGAAAAAACGGTTACCCAAATTCCTCTCTTCCAGATCCCCCTACTGTGCGCTTTACCTTTCCTTACACCCTCTATTTTCTTATCCCTTACACTAACTCTTCCAAGCAGGATTCCTTTTACAAGCTTCATTTATTAACATTATGTTTCTTCACAGGGCTCCAGGAAGGTCCGACATCCATCAGTGCCGTGTCTGCTCACTATTCCACCCACTACGGTTTTGCAGAAGGTTTTTGAGCATGAGAGGGCCGGACCGCAGGCACCAAGTCCGCATGCATGGCTATTGCAAGAACTCCCTGGCCAGGTCTCATGCCACCGACGACTGCACCTCTGCCGATGTGTGCCAAAAGTGCGGTTGGGCAAACCACACGCTGTAATGTTTGTACGGCCTCGCGGTCACGTGCACCTACACCAGCAGCCCAACCGCAGAGAGTCAGCCGTAGTAGGCGTACAGCATCGCGTCCACGAGCATCCGCACCAGCAGTCCGCCAGGAGAGCGCAAGCCGTAACGTGCGTACCTCATCGCGCCAACGTCAACCTCGAGTTCAGGATCGCCTCGGCCCTTACCGGCGTCCACCACAACCAACACGTAAACACAGCCAGTCTACCCATCGTTCATCGAGAGGACCAAATGCCAACCCGAAACGTATTTTACTGGGGACAGTACGAGCCTATTGTGCATTATTTCCTATTTATTGATATTCGCCGTGTTTGAGTAAGTTTTAATTTGGGTTTTTTGTAATCAAACCAACCAGTCATCCTTCGGCTCCCCATCAACATCATCAACAACCTTTTACCACCCTTGTACAAAACAAAAAAAAATAAGTATACCGAATAAAATCCTATGTAAGTAAACTGAATTAAAGATACTTGTCGTTGGTTTTTATTTAAAATCCCCAGAGCACAGGAACCCCATCCTGCCCAAAATCTCAAACAGAGCAGGAACCCCCTCCTGCCCACAATCTCCAACCCAATCAGGAATCCCCTCCTGCCCATCTTCTCAAAAGGCACGGCCTCCTTTTGTGCTTGGGTGAATACTATCTTGTCTAGACTTAATGGTGTACGGTGCCATTAGCCCAAAAACTCTTTCATTCTTTTCTCTTTTTTCCATTTAATTAAATTAAACCATCGCCATAATTTCTTTTTTGTTTTAACTGTGTCTAAAATAAGCCAAAAGTAAACACTAGGGATAGTTATATGTTGATTTAAAACAGAACAAAGGTTAGGATTTGTCAAATGAAATCAGCATCCGTAAATATGATCAGAATAAGGGACAAGCATATGACCGACAAACAGAAGAAAACAGTTAAAGAGTTGAGAACGAAGATACCAAATTTATTCGCCGAACTGGACAGGAAAATAACATATACAACTCAAGTGGTAGACGATACTCGTACGAAGAAAGATACAACAGTTTATACTCGATATTATCCCAATCAAATTCAAGCAATGCTTCACGATGGTATCATAAGATCATCGAGATGGCCTTATAATTAACCGGTTTGGATTGTTCCAAAAAAATCAGACAGACTATAGACAACTTAAAACAGTCACTATAGCAGATAGATATCCAATCCCAGATATCACTGAAATTCTTGCACAATTGGGAAGTAATAATTTTTTTTCTGTGCTCGATTTAAATAGAGTTTTTCATCAGATTCCGTTGAAAGAATCTGATATTGAGAAAACAATTAATAATGGGAAGTACGAATATAACAGGTTAGCTTTTGGCTTAAAGCATGCCCCATCAATTTTTCAGAAGGCACTTGGCGATATATTACGTGAATGTATGGGAGTATGTTGGTTTGTATATATTGACGATATATTATTGTATTTAGTCGAACTGAGGACGATCATGTCCGCCAGCTGTGAGTACATTAAGGAATTATTTGTACGGTACTGCTAAGGTAAACATATTTACTGACTATCAACCCCTTACTTACGCTTTGAGTAATAAGAATAATAACAGCAAGATTAAGCGATGGAAAGCGGTTCTGGAGGAGTATAATTACCAACTGGTATATAATTATACAGCAGGAAGGGCGAATGTTATCGCGGATGCGTTGTCAAGAATTTCTCAGACACAAATAAACACTATGACATCTAGTGTACACAACGATGAAAGTTCATTTCATAATTTATCATACTCCGTGGAAGTCCCTATTAACGTTTTAAAAAAAATCAAATTTTTCTTAATCAAGGTCAAACAGAATACTCTTATGAATTTAAAATAATTTTTCTGACTTACTGTTGAATTAACAAATGTACTTGTTTTAATTATACTTTGTTTATTTAGTTTTATAAATTGAATATGTTGTTTATGAAATGTAATTCAAATATGGAATGTAATTCAAATATATGAAAATATTTTTTCATTAATTAAAAAACTCTTATAGAAAACACAACAAATTGTGTACGTAATTTAATAGGTTATGAGCCCAGAAGTCCATGTAGAGACATTCTGTAAATATTAAAAATAAAATTGTGATTGGTGTACATATAAACATTTAAGCAAAAATGGCATCAACAACTTTTGCAAGTAAGATACCAATATTCGATGGCTCAAATTATTCAACATGGAAGACGCAAATGGAAGCTCTATTGCACAAGAGCAGATTGCTACAGATCGTTCGAGGTGAAACGATTACCCCAGCTGAACCAAATTTGCGTGAACAGTGGATTGAAAAAGATCAAGATGCGAGAGCTGACATTTTGATTGCATTATCGCCAAAAATTCTAATGTTAGTTAAAAATTTAAAAACATCGAAGCAAATTTGGGATTTTCTGTGTAAGACGTATGAAAGAAAATCCAAGAGACAAAAAGCTGAACTATATAGGAAATTATTAAATCATAAAATGAGTGCTGGACAATCCATTTTAAAATGTTTTGAAGCGTTTGATGAAAATTATACACTTTTGGAAGAAATGAATGGTAAAATCGAAGAAGAATTACAAGTTATAATATTATTAGACGGTTTATCCAATGCCCACAAGGAGGTTAAAGCAGCATTCAACACAGCAAATGAGTTTCCAACAATGAAGACTTTAAGATCAAGACTTTTGGAGTTGCAAGAAAATTCTGATGTTCCCGAAGATGATGCATGTAAGGCAAAACATGGTAAAAAATATAATACAAACAAACCAGGTATGTCTAAATCTATTACTTGTTTTCGCTGTGGTAAACAAGGACACATGGCTAAAAATTGCAAGACGAATATTAATAAAGATCGTTCTCATATTGTAAATTCGAATGGATTTGTAGCCACGCATGGAATAGTTCAGAAAGCTAGTCATAAGACAGTTTGGTTCTTAGATAGTGGGGCTACGTCACATATGACATATCAAAGGGACATTTTTCAAAATCTTGACACAAATTATAGTGGTACTGTCAAACTTGCGGACGAAAATGAAATAAGTGTAAAAGGATTAGGAACTGTGGTATTGGACGTTATAGTTCAGGAAAAACGTAAACAGCTAAAACTATTTAACACTTTATGGGTACCTGATTTGAAAAATAATTTAATGTCAACGAGTAAAGCAACGGATAATGGATGCGTTATAGAAATGCAGGATAATGAAGCCAAAATTGTTAAAAATAATGAGATTTTAGTTGAAGCTAGCAAAAGTAATGGGCTTTATACTGTAAACATAGATGAAATTCAATCTTTTTATTGTGCAAATACCAAAGAGCAAAATGAAGTCGAGTTATGGCATAAAAGATTTGGGCATTTAAATAGCTACTCTTGAAAGCAATTGAGTTCAAATAAGATGGTGACAGCTTTACCAAGTACTCATTTACTAGAACACGAATGTGAAACATGTATAAGGGGAAAGCAGGTTCGCGATAAATTTCCCAAAAAGTATAACAAGTCCTCAACTGAAGTTTTAGAATGAATTCATTCTGACATTTGTGGTCCAATGAGGACCGAATCTTTGGGTAAAAAGCTGTATTTTGCAACATTCATAGATGATTTTTCGCGAAGCGTAACAGTTATTTAAAATCGAATGGTATTAAACATCAATTGTCCGTAGAATATACTCCACAACAAAATGGCGTTGCAGAACGCATGAACCGCACACTTGTTGAAATGACAAGATGCCTAATGTTAGAAGCTAATCTTCCTGAAATGTTATGGGCGGAATTAATTAATACTTCAACATATATTCGAAACAGATGTCCCACCAGTTTAAACAAAAATATGACACCATTTGAAATTTGGACAGGGAAAAAACCAAATGTGAAACACTTACGTCAAATTGGAAGCAAATCATATGTTTTAAATAAAAAGCCAGGAAAAAGTAAATGGGAGCCTAGAAGTGAAGAATATATTTTGGTAGGTTACTGTGATGAATCCAAAGCATATAGGTTGTGGAAGACTGGTGACAGGAAAATTACAAAGTGTAGAGATGTAAAAATTGTTGAAGAAAAATTACCAAATATTGACAGTGATTCACTGAACTTTAAAGAAAATGAAGATTTTGTCGAGTTTCGATTGAACTTTATTACAGATAATAATCAACAAGAAAGTAGTAATATTGATTTAAGTGAAGATTATATGTTTGAAGATTATGTTGACCAATCTTCAGAACAAAATTTTATAGAAGAAAGTATACAACTTGATGAACAACCTAACACATTAGATACAACTATATCCCGTTTGAGATCATGGAAACTTATAGGTCAAGAAAAAGCAAAAATATCTTTTGAACAAAACCCAAAGACTTTAGATGATGTTGAAAAATCTGAAAACAAAAATTAATGGATTAATGCTATGCAAAGTGAATATAATTCTCTCATCAAAAATGAAACTTGGGAATTGCAAGATCTACCACCAGGAAGAAAAACTATTGGTTGCAAAATGATCTTTACCACAAAATATAATTCGGATGGCACAATTGATAAGCGAAAAGCAAGGTTAGTGGCTAAAGGGTTTTTACAACAGTTTGGTGTAGATTATATAGATACGTATGCTCCAGTTGTACGTCAGGGTTCTATTAAATTGATATATGCATTAACTGTTGAAAATGATTTAAAACTTAGGCAACTAGACGAATCAACTGCCTTTCTAAATGGGGATATCGAGGAAGAAATTTATATGGACCAACCTGATGGGTTTATAAGTGACGTTAATTGCAATAAAGTTTGCAAATTAAAGAAAGCAATTTATGGATTAAAACAGGCTGGTCGACAATGGTTTAAGAAGATTCACAATGTTCTTATAAAATTTGGCTTAAAACAATCAAGATATGATCAGTGCACTTACTATAAACATGACAATTCTAAGCTTATGATTTTAGCCTTACATGTTGATGACATCGTAGTTGCATACAATGATAATGGCAACTTTGATGCCCTATTTAAAACGTTGCAGAACAACTTTGAACTTAAGGATTTAAATAAACCGAGATATTGTATTGGCTTATTTATTGAGTATGAAGATGAAAAAATTCGTGTATCACAACCGGCGTACATAGCAAATTTAGTTAAGAAATATGGTTTGGAAAATTGTAAAACCACGAACGTACCAATGGAAGTGAAAATAAATTTAGAAAGACAACCAAAAATACTTGGAGAAGCTGAAAAAATAGAGGAAGTAAAATACCAAGAACTAATAGGATCTTTATTGCATATTGCAATATACAGCAGACCTGATATCGCATGCTGTGTAAATATGCTATCTCAGTTTTCAAAGGATCCTAGAAAGCAGCATTGGAATTGTGCACTAAAAATAATTAAATATTTAAACACAACTAGAAATACGGTATTATGCTACAGAAAGACAGGTTTACCGATCACAGGGTTTGTGGACGCAAACTGGGCACAAAACATTAATGATCGTAAATCACAATCTGGTTTTTGCTATATACTTGCAGGTGCTGCTATCAGTTGGGAATCTAAAAAACAGAAAGTTGTGGCTACATCAAGCGCTGAGGCTGAGTACGTTGCCCTTACTGAGGCCGCCAAAGAAGCTATATATTTGAGATGGATAATGTCTGAGCTGGGCTTCAAGACTCCTAAATCTATAGACATCTACTGTGATTCACAAAGTGCACAACAAATGGCTAAATTTGGATCACACCACTCAAGAACAAAACATATTGACTACAACTACCATTTTATTAGAGATGCTGTGGAGAGAAAAGTTGTAGATATTAAATATATTCCAACATCTGAAATGCATGCAGATTACCTCACAAAGCCAGTTCCAAAAAATAAACACTTTCTTTGTGGAAAAGCTACAGGACTGGATTTTAAAACAAATACAATTTGAGGAGGCATGTTGAATTAACAAATGTACTTGTTTTAATTATACTTTGTTTATTTAGTTTTATAAATTGAATATGTTGTTTATGAAATGTAATTCAAATATGGAATGTAATTCAAATATATGAAAATATTTTTTCATTAATTAAAAAACTCTTATAGAAAACACAACAAATTGTGTACGTAATTTAATACTTACCATAGAGGTATGAACAATGTTATACCTCTGATAATCTAGTAGGAATTTTGAAACGCTATTTAAATCCGTCCATTATTAACTGCATTAAAACTAGTGAATGCATTATGGGTAAAATTCAGAAGATTTATCCTTTTTATTTTAGTAATTTTAAAATAAGATTTAGACAATTGCAAGTCGAAGACGTTACTGATGAACAAGAGCAGGAGAATATCATTGTTTGAACGCATAATCGAGCGCATAGAAATGCTCGTGAAAATAAGATTCAAATTCTCGAAAGGTATTTTTGTCTTTCCATGAATAAGAAAAATTTTAGGATAATAAAAGGTTGTGTGGTTTGTAAAGAGAATCGTCACCCTGACAAACCCGAGATTCAAGCAACCCCTATTCCACAATTTCCTGGACAAATTGTCCACCTCGATATACTTATTACTGACAATCATTCGACTTTTAACACCAAAGGATTGTGTCTTGTTTTATATAATCTCTCAAAAGGGATTCAAAAGAAGTCGCGAGCGGACAACCAACATATTGGCCTACTGATTAGCAAAAAATTCCAGATGTCATCAATTTTGGCGTGGTTAAAAACATCCCCATATAAACGATTCATGTTGAAGCTTCTTTAAAAGTATCTTCAGATCACACACCTACAAAATATAATGAACCCCAATAGAATTGTATCTCCGTCTGGTTACTTACCGACGACAACCACACAAATAAATTGGTTAAAATATAAAAAATATCTCAGCACCCATTGCACAGAAAATATTCCGCTTGATACACCAGAGAATGTGGAAATCTCTTTTGTGAATTTTGACAGTTATCTTAAACTAGCTGTTAAACATTCCAGCAAAACCATCAAAATAATAAAAAAAATTAATATATATTCTGCAGATGTCGAGCGGCTCTTGACCGAAAAAAGGAGAGTTCGAAGAGAGTGGCAATTGCACAGATCTCCTCACCTCAAGAAATTATTAAAAGAGTGCACAAAAAGTTTAAAAAAATTATTGCAGTCTCAGAAAACGGCATCATTGAGAAAATATCTTAAGGAACTGGATCCAACTCCACAATCAGACTACTCATTATGGCGTGCAGCTAGAAACCTCAAAAGGCCAGTTATATCTAAGCCACCTTTATGAAACTTTAATGGAAGTTGGGCAAAAAATGATGCAGAAAAAGGAAATCTATTTGTTAATCATTTGAAAAACGTATTTACCCATCATACATCACACAATATTGCTGTGGAGTTACCACCTGTTGATGTTAAAGCAGCTGTTCCCTTAAAATTCGAGATAAGAGAAATCGAAAAGGCTATTTGTGATTTAAACCCCAAGAAAGCTCCTGGTTTTGACAAGATCAGTAACAAAATGCTTTTGGAACTACCTTGCATAGCAAAGAAAATTATTCTTTTTTATTTTTAATGCTATTTTACGCCTTGAATACTACCCCAAGAATGGAAAGTTTCCTAAGTTACCATGATACCTAAACCAGGCAAAGATCACACAAAAGTTGAGTCATATAGGCCTATTGGTTTATTATCTAATATATCAAAGCTGTTTGAGAAACTCTTAGTGTCAAAATTAATCCCAATTTTAAATGAAAGTAGATGTATTCCTGACCATCAGTTCGGTTTAAGAAAAGAACACAGCACAATTGAACAAACCCATCGGATAGTAAACGCCATAAGAAAGGCCTTTGAAGAAAAAAAATATTGCTCCGCTCTCTTCATCGATGTGTCTCAAGCATTTGATAAAGTCTGGCACGAGGGCTTATTACATAAATTTAAGCAAAACTTACCAGTTAACACACACAAGCTGTTAGAAAGCTACTTAGTCGGTCGTAAATTCATTATTAAAGAAGGCGACTTTTTAAGATCTCCTCAGCCAATTTCCGCTGGAGTCCCACAAGGCAGCATCCTGGGTCCACTATTATACCTAATATATACCTCGGACATGCCAACTAACAACTACACCCAAACTTCCTAAACGTGCATGAAAACCATCATGAAGTATTCGTTACTTACAGGAACATATATTTCAACTAGAAATATGGTTAAAACAATGGAGGATAACAGTCAACGAGCAAAAATGCGTACATATAACATTCACCTTGCGTCGGGATTCATATCTCGGTATACATCTAGATCGCCGTTTAACGAGGAAATGCCATATAGATGCAAAATTAGCTAAAATGAAACTAAAAGCCATTCAAATTCATTGGCTTATTGGAAGAAATTCTGTCCTTAGTCTCGATTGCTAACTTCTTCTTTACAACTCTATCTTAAAACCAATCTGGTGTTTGTGATAAATAAAAACATTTTGCAAAACATTTGGAAAAAATCATTAATTATGTATTTGTGTCATAAAATTAAACAAAAAGTGTTATATTGTGATAAATTTTATATAGAAAAATTTCAAATTTCGTTTTGTTTTTGATAATTTTATGTGTGTTGAATTCACACAGAACATATATGTGTGAGGGGTGAACTAAAAAATTGAGAAACCTCTCTCCAGTTAGCATACACACAACGTTTTCATAAATGCACTTGATGGCTTACTTAGCCCACCTTCTTTTAGGTGGTTAGCCCATGAACAATTGAGGTTATCTATATTTTGGTGCACGACGATTACTAAATCTAATTCAAAATAATTTAGTAATGAACTGCAAAAATTAAATTTTAGTTAACTTAACTATTTCAAATTTTAAGTTTCTTTCAAAATCTTCTTGTGTGAAATGTATAGCACAAATTTTTTTATTATTAAAAATTACTGATTTCACTCGCTTGCAAACCACCAAAGCTTAGTTTGGGCTGCATCTTTTGGAAAATTGTAAAATGATACAGCTTTAGTGAAAAATATTAACACATTATTAAAAACACGCTCAACGTTATTTTTACACAATTTCTCGCTTGTTTTTTTTGCTGTTACTTTGTTTGAATTTGACCACTGCACACTTCATATTTTCACTCTCCTCAATTTTTAAAATTTTTATTCTTTTGCTATACAACTTTAAACACACTAGATTTAACGTTTTTAATATTAATTTATTATTTTAAAAATATTTTGAATATAAAATATTTATTAAAATTTTTAGTTTGTTTGACAATTAATATATAAAATTTTTTGAAAACTCTCTGACTAAATTTATTGAAGGGTAGCCAACTATCCAAGAAATTATAAATTTAACATATAATTTCAAATATAAAAAATGTTAAGGAGTTTTCGAACACGGATTTAAAATAAAACGACTTTATGTTGGCTGTTACCAATTAACTCTTCTTGTTTATTATTATTTCCCAGTTTTTTTACAATATATTTGCTAATGATATTTAATAAAATAATTGATTTTGCTTGTAAAAGTGCTTAATGGTAATTTTTAAGGTAAACCTAGTTACAACAAGTCAGAGTGCTATATTCGGCTGTGCCGAATCTTTGATACCCTCCACCGACAGGAGTGGGCTCTATATGATAAATACACATATGTTATTAAAGGACGGTATTCACTATCCTACATAATCGTACCATTCATTCACTCTAAAATCTGACGGAATTCTATCCGACTTAAAAAAATGTCTGCAAAATCTGCTGTCGATGCCACACTATCCTACAAAAAAGATGCAAACTCAAATGACTCAGCTACTTTACAAGAATATGCCACTCTGATCGCATATAATCTATCATTTTATGAAAATTTTCATAAATATTTACAAGTCGGACTGTCAAAAAAATCTGTCACTCAATTCATTTTTAAGCCACACTGTCATACATTATGAGCACACACGATTTTTTTGACATATCGTGCGACTAAATAGGATAGTGAATACCGGCTTTAACTAAGCTTCACAAAAACGAACGTCAGCATTAAAATTAGTTGCGGTTTAGACATGAATTAAATTATTGACCGACAATAAGAAAATTTTATGCGTTTCTTGTTAGGACTTGATCATGCTTGAGTAAAATATCATGATTCATAAAAGTTTTAGCCGAACTAAAATAATTTTTAGGAGGGTAATTTGTATTGGACCTATGGTAAATGATGGCCCAATCATCCGAAAATTCTGAAGACTGATTTCTAGTATTACAAAAAATAAATTAGAATAAATTTCACAAATTTGCATGATATTTTTTCTGGCCATATGAATTTAAGAAAGAGATTTTACCGCAATATATATATGTGTAATGTTTAAGGCGAATTTTTTTATTTTCCCAAAGTGAGCTTTATTTGGTTTTAGGCGCAATAAACTGTTTTCCGAGAGTAGGGTTTATATGTGGCCTGGGGTAAATTATGGACCAACCTTCACGAAATTTGGCAATGTGATTTCTCGTCCTATAAAACTGTGACGTACCGAATTTAAGTATGCTAGCGTTATTTATTGCGATTTTAGGCGTACTAAACTGTTTTCCGGATCTTCAAAAATTTTATAGTGTGATTTCTGGTCCTATAAAACTGTGACGTACCAAATTTTAGTATGATAGCGTATTACGGTTTTAGGCGTACTAAACTGTTTTCCGGGAGTGGGGTTTATATGGGAACTAGTGTAAATTATGGACCGATCTTCAAAAAATTTTACATTGTGATTTCCGGTCCTATAAAGCTGTGACGTACCAAATTTAAGTATGCTAGCGTTATTTATTGCGGTTTTAAGCGTACTAAACTGTTTTCCGGGAGTAGGGTTTATATGGGACCTAGTGTCAATTATGGACCGATCTTCAAAAAATTTTACAGTGTGATTTCTGGTCCTATTAAACTGTGACGTACCAACTTTAAGTATACTAGCGTTTTTTATTGCGGTTTTAGGCGTACTAAACTGTTTTCTTCGAGTTGGGTTTATATGGGGCTAAATTATGGACCGATCGTTTATTTACCAGTATGATTTGCAGTCGTACAAGCCAAATTCGTGCAAAATTGTATGTCATTCCGTACCATTAAAAAACCATTTATGTTAGTTTTGGTATCAAAATTATCAATTTTTTCAGGGTGGTGGTTCCACAATTTTGATTCATAGTTCTGATCCTACTGAACCGATGTTGCTGGATTTCAATCCCAAACTGCTTAGGATAACTACAAGCAATTTGAGACCAAGTTTGTTCTTTTCTTTTGCGTTTTTCAAAAGTGAGCGTGTTTTCAACAGACGGACATGGCTAAAACGACTTAGAATTACTCAAGGAGCCAGAATATATATACTTTAGGTCTTAGATGTATAATAAAAAAGTTTCACACGGAATGACAAACTTAGTATACCCTCATTCACCACAGTGGTGGTGGAGGCTATAAAAAAATATGTACATAATCCCATACCTCGCTAGTGATCAAAGCACAATTTTGCTAAAACATTTCATACAAAATTTTTTTTTCATATTTACGCAGTAGTGCCAAAAATACTGAAGGTACCCATGTATATTTTCTTACACATAGATATTTTATATGTATGGCAGATAACCAAAACGCATTCATGGGTATTGAATAATATCTGCATAACATTCATGTATTTAAGTTTACTGAATGTGGTAGCGTGAAATATTGCCGTGCATAAGTAAAAGTAATACACATATTTTTTGCAACGCACAACCATAGCTGTTGTTATTATTTGTGTTATAAGTATGGATATACACAATAACGTAAAGCGTGGGTAAATACCTCTGTATATTATTCTTATGGGTACTTGTTGTCATTCTCTGGTCGCCACCATATTTACGCTTCAGTGCAATCATTACGTCATCACAATTGTTTTTACAGCTACTTGGAACACTTTGTAGAACTTCCGCTACCGTTCCTTTTAAGGCCAAAATTAATTCAATTCCCTTTTCGTCATTGTTCCATGCGTTTTTATTCTACTCGAGACTTCTAGTAAAAATCGCACCGCTGCCTCCTGGCATTGAATGTTATTAACTTTTGCCTCCAGATGGTGTAATTTATCGTCAAAAATCGTGACTTGTGTTTTTACATCCGTGACTTGTATTTTTACATCAGACAGCTTCTTGTTGAATTCTATTTCCATGTCATTTACTCTTTCATTTATTTCAGTAGAAATCTTCTGAAGTTTCTCGTTTGCAGCATGAAGCTTCTCTTTAGTTATTCTAGAATTCTCTTGAATTTCAGCTAAAATGGTAATTGAATTATCCTTTACCATTTTTTCTACATTTCTTGAAGTTTCATCCGAACTTTCTTTTATCATCATCACCATGATTCTGGAATTATCGTCCATTTTTGCCATCATAGCAGCAAACATTGTTTTGAAATCCATACTGCTAGCAACTGCATGTGTACATACCTCTATTTCTTCTTTATCCTCAAATTCGTGGCTACCAATGTTAATATTGCGTCGCTCGAATTCATCTATTAACGTCTTCTGCAGCTCTGCTTTATTTCCTTTAGTTGATAGATCTAACTTGCTCAACTCTTTCTTGAGCTGATCCACTTTAAGTTCTTCAAATTTCATTGCTGTCTATTTTTTTATTTTTATTTTTGTTCTAATTTATAGCCAATTTACACTACAACGAAATCTTGTACTTTCGAGATTTCGAGCCAAATCTAATTGTTTTTGGCTAGATTTCCCGTACAAAACAAAATCTACTCCGTAACTAGATTTTGACGAAATCTATTCGAAATCTAGTAGTACTTATTGATGCAACTATGTTTTTCCCAATATAGCACTAAAAACTACTTCCCTGCACAAGAAAAAATTACATTTTAACAAAAAACAAAACACAAAAAAAATAGCTGCTTGTTAAAATTGTTAAAAAAAAATTCAAAAATATTGTGTACCTCATAAGTTGCCACCGCCTACCATTAAACTACTCTTAAATCTATACATACCAACCCAAATAGATTAGGGTAATTATGCAAGATCAAATCGACACACATTGATTGGAATGCAAGTTAATTGGGGTATGAGTATGATAAAAACAAACGAAAAATTCTACTCAATAAGAATTGTGAATTGAGTGACAAATAGGAATGAGTGTAACCACAAATATTCCTTTTGGTCAAAGCAATTGTAGTCAGGGTAATTATGCATATGTCCATAATATCGCCAAAGACAACTAGAATTTGATTGATAAGTAGAATAAGTAAGAAAGGCTAAGTTAAAAATTCATGTATAGTATTTAAGTGCATGTAAATCCAAAATAAGGTAGACTTGAAATTACAATACAATATCGGCAACAACCTGCCTTGTGTTTAACTGAAAGACTCACCAATAATTCGGCAGTTCTTTTGAACGCCTTAAGCCTATAGTACACGGCATGTAAAAATACACATGCGCATGTGGTTCTGACGTAATTTTGACGTCAATGCAAAGCCATAATAAACATTGCGTGTTGTGTGATGACGTCAAAATTACGTCAGAACCACATGCGCATGTGTCTTTTTACATGCCGTGTACTATAGGCTTTAGTTAAGAGCTGAAACCCTTGTTACGATAGCGATTGGGTTAACATTTTACTTCATCCATCTCTGATTATTGCTTTTGACGCAAGTTACTGTTCAACTTCTTTCGGAACGGGAGATGAGAAAATAGAAAAAAGGTAGAAGAAGATTTTTTTTTTTTGACGAAGTTCTTGTTAGAGTTCAGTAAAGTTTGCGCGAAAAAATACAAAAACCAGAAAAAGAAAAGATTATATTTTTATATATATCCAGAGATACAAAAAAAACGGAAAAAAGTGAACCCTGCCAGTAATAATATTAATAAAAAATAAATAAAAAAAATAAATAAAAGGGAGAAAAATAGATATAAATATATGTGTTCACAAACTAATTAGTTAAAAATAACAATAAAAAAAAAACTTTTTTTTGTAAAATTGTTTTTCTCAAATATTTTATGGAATATGTCCATTATTATTGAAAAGAAATAAGAACAATTATTAGAAAAAAAAAGGAAAATAAATTAAGTTAATATACAATAATAAAATAAACTAGAAACGTAATATACCAAAAGTTAATAAAAGCTGCATTAAAGTAGCAGACTGCACGTATGTATATAAAAGAAAAAAAAGAAGCCATCTTATATTATATAAATAGTATGTATGTACCTGGATGATATATAAAGATCACATCCAGAAAAATGTTAAATATCTAATGAGCCGAACTATATAAAAATGTTTCTCAAGAAAAAATAAAAACAAAAAACAAAGTTGAAATTTAACAAAATAAAATTTAAAAAAAAAAGATATCAAGATAAATAACCGAAAAGAAAAAAAAACAAGAACAAAGTTGGAAAAAAAACCTGTTATAACGGTTTATATGTATGTTTCAATTTAATATCTACATATAGGTAAAAATAAATTGAAAATAAACAGGAGAAAATAAAAAAAAAAAAATTTAAATAAACTAAAACAACGAAAATTAACAGGAGGAAGAGTAATAAGCAGCCTATAATATACATAGGTACATACCTCAGTATATTTTTACAAACATAGATATTCCGGATTATTATTACAAACATTATTAAACAAAAAAAAAAAAAAACAGAGAGAGAAAAAAAATAGAACTGGAATAAATATAATAAATAAAAATTTATGTTTCTGTTTTCTATTTATTTTTAAGATTCCTGAAGATGCCATCCAAAGGATGGGGAAATATTGAAAATATAAAGAAAAATAAAGATTAAAATTTATTAAAAAACAACTGTGGCCTCGAGCTTATCAATTAACAAAGTATTGAAAATTAAAAGGTCGAATAAGGATAGAAATATTTATAATAAATAAATTTAATTATTAACAATACCTAAAATGCAAAAGTGAGTTTAAATAAGTCTTATTTACTCAAATTTATGTATTTATCAACCAATTGTAAAGGAAAATATAAATAATGAATTTTAAGAGAAAATGAAAATAAATAGAAACAAAATAAAAATAAGAGAAAAAAAAACGTTAATGAAAAGTTTATCAAAAGAGCAAAATAAAAGAGATATTATTATTGATTAACTTTCTATTAACGATGGTGAGTTAAGATATTCTTTGCCTTTGATTCTATTTGTAAAAATTAATTTTTTTTTTATATTTCCCTATTTAATTTATATAAAAAGTGTACTAACTATGAAGTTGAAATTGATGCTAGGTAAAATATTATTTGAATAAAAGAATGTAATTATCTGTATTATACATATTTTCTATAAAAAAAATGTAAATAAGGATTCCTTTTTAATTCGTTTTATTGGATTAATGTATTTTTTTTCTTCTAATACAATAAAAAAAAAAACATTAAAGTTTGTATAGAATGTGCGTTTCTTTTTACGGGACAAAAGCCGAGGTTTACTTTTTCTACCTTCTTTCTTTCTAAATTTGTGTCATTAACAATGACAGGCTAAAAGAAAATTGTTTGTCGATGTAGGGTGTTGTGTTACAGGGAAGAGTGCTTGTGGGGGTTGCTGGATCAGATGGACTAAACGGACGTAGTGGGACTGACAGGGAGTATCGAGTGTGGGTATTGTCTTAGTTACTTTAGGTCTTAGGCAATACAAAGGCTGCCAGGAATGCAGATGGGGTGGGAGGCCCATACCGACAGACAAGCATGTGGACATACAGACGGACAGTGAGTGTTGAGTTTGGATGAAGATAGTTTACATTTTTGGTAGCTTATTTTATTTTATTCTGTTGACACGAGGAATATTATGTTCATGATATTAGTGTGTTTTACGATGGAAAGAATCCCCCATGGCCGACGAGTAGCCGGATGAATAGAGCCACCGTGTCAAAAGCTACATCTTGTTAAAACACACCAAGACAGACCATAACATATGGCGCCCAACGATAGGATACCTTAATGTCTGCTTTGGATTGGATGAGTTTATTTTTGATTGGTATGAATGTGAGTGTAGAAGGGCTGAATTGTTCCGGGTTTAACTACTAGAAGTTTCCTTTGGTTATGATTTGGTCTGGATTAGGCACCCTGTTAGTTGTTAGCTCCTAATTGGTAGGATTTATTTGTGGAGAGTTTCAGCGACAGTGGTTGCGAGTGAATGTTTTTATTGTTCTAGTGATGTTGAGGGATTTCTCTAGGATCATTGCAATTGGTGCTAGTGCTAGTCGCTCAACTATTGGTACGGGGATTATTAGGTAGCCTTATACTATCTTTGCGGTCTGGATGGTAAGATGTACCTGGTAATTCTACTGTTTAGTGTGTGCATGACATCTTATTTTTGTTTCGACAAGTAACTTTTACTTTGGTGCAACACCTGTAACATCGACAACGTATTTGTGAATTACATTTCGTTTTTTTTTTGGTGATTCGTGGGAGAAGAGGAGATTCGATAGATTTACATGTTAAGAGATTGTAGTGTTTACGGCAAGATTTGCGAATTATTTTGATTATTATTGAATGGATGGTGGCGACTTTGTTAATCCTTTGAGTAGAATAGTTTCTGGAGAAAGACGTGTTACTCGTAGTATTGCCAGAGCGTTGGAAACACAGGTTGTCGGGTCAATTTTGAATCAGATTGATACGGGCATTGAACGACCGGTGGACTTTGTTCCCACGGACTATTTTAGTAGGTGTAGTAACCGTATTTTCGGAAGGTCACCTGAAGCTGAAACAGAACCATCATTTAATATCGGGCAAGAAACTGAAGGCGAAACTGCAAGGGATTCTTTGAGTTTTTCGCGTAAGATTGAAAAACTGTCAGAAATGTCTAGTGATCAGCAGGTTAACACAAATTTGTCTCCGAGCTGTTGTTCCTTGATACAAAATGAGGGTCAGAGAACCACAAATGACGCTCAGCTGAGTAAATTAATGACGATGATACTTCAGCAAAACCAAATGTTAGCTAGTTGCATGAATGAACTAAAACAGGTGCGAGAGGAGGTTGTTTCTTTGAATCACCGAGTGGCTGAAGTAGAGACGTCTGGAAATGCCAGTTTCCCTAATGCACCAGGAACAAGTTCAACACCCAGTTGGAATATGCAGGACAATCAGAGTCATCCTGTTATAGCCAATGATATTGACGAGCGGAATCCCTTTACGTCCAGTCATATCATACAAAATCCCGAACCGGGGCCCACCCGTGCTGGAAGTGTCAGGAGAACGACGGAAAGCGGCAGACGTGTAGATAGTTCGAGTTTATTGGTGCAAACAGGGGAACTAGAACGTCGCAAACCTGTGGACTTAGATAAGTGGCACATTAAATTTGATGGTAGCGGGAGGGATATGACGGTTGAGAGCTTTATTTTTCGAATTGAGAAAATGCGGGAGCAATATAATATAACCTTTAATCAGTTGTTTAGTGATTTCCATTGTTTAGTGACGGGAAGTGCTGCTAAGTGGTATTGGCAAGTTTTGGAGGATAACTCAGGCGAAGTCGATTTTGATTATTTTCGCCTTAAGAGAGAGTTATTAAGTCAGTTTAAATCTGCTGATACTGACTACGACGTTATTGGTCAGATAGTAGAGTGCAAGCAACAACCTGGTCAGTTATTTGAGGAGTTTTATACTGAAATACATAATTTGACTTTTAAACTACATAAGAGAATACCTGAAAGGGAATTGGTTCAAATCATTAGGAATAACTTAAGAAGCAACATCGCAACCTTAATATTCTCCGCAACTATAGAAACCATAGCGGAACTAAAGAGGGAATGCAAACGTGCTGAGAAACTGTTAAAAGAAAATAGACAGCGTCCGAGGGCAGTAAATTCACTTGTTAGGGATGATGAAAATGAAATTTTTGATTTGGAGGCAGTTTCAAACAAGGTGTTTGGCCCGGGCAATCGGCAACATTTTTCAAGTGACCGAATGAGCAATAAACCAACTTTTTCTAACAGTTCCTCCTTAAATTCTGGTCAAACGCCACTATCAAATGTACCTAATCAGCAGTTAAAGTATTCTGCTGTTTCTAAAGGCTTTTGTCAATCACCATTTCATTTAAATCTTTGTTTCACGTGCGGAATGCCTGGAGACTTTTATCGGAAAAATTCAGACAATATTAAACAGGCTGCTACGTGTAAGTCAACATTTCATGACATGAAGTGTTTCTCATGTGGAAAAGATGACTCATTCTGTGAATACATGTCTGGATCGGGAAATGCAAAGATGACAGAAGTAACCGGGAACTTTTGTCAAACAACGAAAATCCCGGAGACAAATTAATAACCATATTAGAAAAAGAAAGAAAAGATATAAAGGATAATGGGAAGAAAGCTAACGTACCAATAAAATCATTACACCAGAGGAAGTTAGAATATGAGATAAAAAGAAATATTATATTTGGAGAGGAAATAAGGTGTATGAGTAGGAAATACAGAAAACTTCGAAAACTAAAAGATAAAATTGCAAAATTGAAGAGAGCAAGGAAATTAATAGTAGAGACGGTCGTACAAAAGGGGGATGATAATCGCTTTTATGCTAAAACTTTGGTAAGTGGAAGGGAGGTCATGGCTTTGCTGGATTCCGGTGCTTGTGCGTGTTGTATTGGTAGAAATGCTCTTAAGTTTCTAGAGGGGAAAGAAAAGTTGATAGCTAGAATAAAGAACCAACAGGTAAGAACCGCTAACGGTGGGAGAGTAGCGGTCGTAGGTATTATTACACTTCCTGTTGTTTGGGAAAATGCAGCTGAAGAATTAGATTTTTTAATAGTACCAGATTTAGAACAGGAATTTTATTTCGGTATAGACTTTTGGAATGTTTTTAAATTGCCTATTATTGGGAAACCAAGAATTTCTGCCCAGAATTCACAAAATGTTTCCGAGATAATTAATATCAACGAAAATTAAAATCAGCACTGTCTTACAGTCGAACAGGCAAAACGATTAGAATGTGTGAAATCTAAGTTTCCTTCCTTTGCCGTCTTAGGTCTTGGTAGGACATCTTTGGAACAGCATGTAATTGAGGTGACAAATGAGGATATTCCCATAAAACAGAGGCACTATCCAGTGTCTCCAGCTATTCAGGAGTTGCTTTATAAAGAATTGGACCGCATGCTCTCTTTAGGTGTTATAGAGCCTAGTAATAGTAGTTGGAGTTCACCGGTAACACTCGTTAGAAAAGGCGATAAAAATAGGTTGTGTCTTGATGCCCGAAAAATTAATGCGCGGACAATCAAGGACGCTTATCCGCTTCCCCACATAGAAGGAATTTTAAGTAGGTTGCAGGAAACGAAATATATATCTGCCATAGATCTAAAGGATGCGTTTTGGCAGATTCCACTAGAGAAAAAGTCGAGGGAAAAGACTGCATTTACAGTTCCTGGGCGGCCATTATACCATTATACCGTAATGCCGTTTGGACTCTGCAATGCCGCCCAGAGAATGTGCCGGCTAATGGACCAGGTTATTCCCGCTGCCTTGCG
Organism: Pollenia amentaria; assembly: GCA_943735925.1. Taxonomy (NCBI): domain Eukaryota; kingdom Metazoa; phylum Arthropoda; class Insecta; order Diptera; family Polleniidae; genus Pollenia; species Pollenia amentaria. The sequence continues at coordinate 76,542,875 of OX031010.1, forward strand.
GGAAAACGTCTTTGTGTACCTCGATGATCTTCTAGTGGTTTCTGCCAACTTTTCGGACCATATCTGTCTACTGGAGGATGTCGCTGCACGTTTAGGGTTTGCGGGTCTTACAATCAACATTGAGAAGAGTAAATTTTGTTATAGGGAAGTTCGGTATTTAGGTTTTGTTGTTGGTAATGGGTGTATTCGTACAGATGATGCTAAAGTGGAGGCTATAAAAGAGTTTCCGATTCCGAAAACTCCTAGACAACTTAGGCGATTCTTGGGAATGTGTGGGTGGTATCGCCGCTTTATTTGGGACTATGCTACTGTGGCTGCACCGCTTCACGATTGCCTTACAAAGGAGAATATCCGAAAATTAACAATGTCCAAGGAATCTTTAGCGTCTTTTGAGCTGTTAAAGGAATGTCTTACTTCTGCCCCTTTACTCGTTAACCCCGATTTTAAGCGAAGATTTTTCATCCAATGCGATGCTTCTACGCAGGGTGTTGGTGGTGTGTTGTTTCAGGTCGATGATGAGGATAATATGTCCGCTAAGCTTAATAAAGCTCAGCGGAACTATAGCATCACGGAACTAGAGTGCTATGCAGCAGTGCTAAGTGTCAAGCGATTCCGGCCATACATCGAGGGACTTCCGTTTACTATTATCACTGATCATTCCAGTTTGAAGTGGCTCATGAGCCAGAAGGAGCTTTCTGGTCGCCTTGCTAGATGGAGCCTTAAACTTCAAGGCTTTGAGTTTGATATCCAACACCGGAAAGGCTCACAAAATATTGTACCTGATACTCTCTCTCGGGCATACATGGAAGAAATTTTAGAGAACAGTCGATTCTTAGACGTAGATTTATCGAGCCCTTTTTTCGAGTCTGAAATATACCTAAAGCTTCGAGATAATATTTTAAGTCAGAAAGAGAAATTTCCCGACTTGTGTGTATCGGATAATTATATATATAAGCGTACAAAATTCGCGACTGGTGATCTTATCGACGAGGACAATGCTTGGAAAATCTGGGTTCCTAAAGAACTGCGACAAGGCCTAGTTGCCGCTTCGCATTCTTCTCCATCGTCAGGACATGGAGGCATTCAGAAAACTCTATCTCGGCTAAGGGAGAAGTATTACTGGCCTGGTATGGCAAGTGATATACACACTATGGTTAAATCTTGTGAAGTTTGCAATGTGAACAAGACCACTAATGCGTTTAAAAGACCAGTAATGGGCAGCCAATGGATAACGGAAAGACCTTTCCAAAGGCTTTATATTGATTTTATGGGTCAATACCCACGAACGAAAGACGGAAATACGTTCCTGTTCGTCTGCTTAGACCATTTTAGCAAATTTGTATTGCTCGAACCAATGAGATCTGCCACAGCAAATAATGTTGTTAAGTTTTTAGAGAAACGTGTGTTTCATGTATTTGGTGTGCCTGAGTTTATTCATTCTGACAATGGGCAGCAGTTTCGATCCAATATTTTTGAATCTTTTTGCGGGAAGTATGGAATTAGGTGTATTCGAACTGCGCGGTATGCACCGTAATCAAATGCAGCTGAAAGGGTCAACCGATCGGTTTTGCAAATGATCAGATCGTTTATTGACGAAGACCAACGGAATTGGGATCGACACATTAGTGATATTGAATTTGCTTTAAGGAGTACTTTTCACAGTGCAATCGGAATGGCACCCTATTATACTGTTTTTGGAATGAACATGGCACAGCACGGTAGCTCATACCATGTAATTAGGCAACTCGGAGCCATTAAGGATACCGACATGGAACTTCCGAGTTTATCAGACAACTGATTCGTGATAAAGTCTATAGGAATTTAGGAAAGGCCCATGAACGGTCGTCAAGGAACTACAACCTGCGAGCCAGGGAAGTAAACTTTAAGGAGGGGCAAGTTGTGTATAAAAGAAATTTTAAGCTTAGCAACAAAGCAAGGAATTATAATTCTAAGTTAGCACCATCTCATGTGAGGTGTATAGTTTTGAAAGCCCTTGGGAATTCTTTATATGAGCTGGGGAGTTTGAATGGCAAAAGTGTAGGCATTTTTCATGGTCAGGATCTGTTTTCGGTTTAGATTTTCTTCAAAAGCAGACGGCGATGATATATAGTGGAATGATCGGTTTCTTATCTGAGTTGTCGTATTTCTAACCATTTGTGTAGGTTCCGGCTAGCATGAGTGGGTCGAAGCCACACGTGAATATAGGATACTCCTGCTTTGTGTACTACTATGTAACTTCCCCCCGCAATGTCTGTATTTTTCGTTTTTGTTTTTGCGCCTACGTTCCATACCATGTTAGGTATCGACGTTTGCGAGCCTGTTACGATAGCGATTGGGTTAACATTTTACTTCATCCATCTCTGATTGTTGCTTTTGACGCAAGTTACTGTTCAACTTCTTTCGGAACGGGAGATGAGAAAATAGAAAAAAGGTAGAAGAAGATTTTTTTTTTTTTGACGAAGTTCTTGTTAGAGTTCAGTAAAGTTTGCGCGAAAAAATACAAAAACCAGAAAAAGAAAAGATTATATTTTTATATATATCCAGAGATACAAAAAAAAAACGGAAAAAAGTGAACCCTGCCAGTAATAATATTAATAAAAAATAAATAAAAAAAATAAATAAAAGGGATAGATATAAATATATGTGTTCACAAACTAATTAGTTAAAAATAACAATAAAAAAAAAACTTTTTTTTGTAAAATTGTTTTTCTCAAATATTTTATTTAATATGTCCATTATTATTGAAAAGAAATAAGAACAATTATTAGAAAAAAAAGGAAAATAAATTAAGTTAATATACAATAATAAAATAAACTAGAAACGTAATATACCAAAAGTTAATAAAAGCTGCATTAAAGTAGCAGACTGCACGTATGTATATAAAAGAAAAAAAAGAAGCCATCTTATATTATATAAATAGTATGTATGTACCTGGATGATATATAAAGATCACATCCAGAAAAATGTTAAATATCTAATGAGCCGAACTATATAAAAATGTTTCTCAAGAAAAAATAAAAACAAAAAACAAAGTTGAAATTTAACAAAATAAAATTTAAAAAAAAAAGATATCAAGATAAATAACCGAAAAGAAAAAAAAACAAGAACAAAGTTGGAAAAAAAACCTGTTATAACGGTTTATATGTATGTTTCAATTTAATATCTACATATAGGTACAAATAAATTGAAAATAAACAGGAGAAAATAAAAAAAAAAAAATTTAAATAAACTAAAACAACGAAAATTAACAGGAGGAAGAGTAATAAGCAGCCTATAATATACATAGGTACATACCTCAGTATATTTTTACAAACATAGATATTCCGGATTATTATTACAAACATTATTAAACAAAAAAAAAAAAAAACAGAGAGAGAAAAAAAAATAGAACTGGAATAAATATAATAAATAAAAATTTATGTTTCTGTTTTCTATTTATTTTTAAGATTCCTGAAGATGCCATCCAAAGGATGGGGAAATATTGAAAATATAAAGAAAAATAAAGATTAAAATTTATTAAAAAACAACTGTGGCCTCGAGCTTATCAATTAACAAAGTATTGAAAATTAAAAGGTCGAATAAGGATAGAAATATTTATAATAAATAAATTTAATTATTAACAATACCTAAAATGCAAAAGTGAGTTTAAATAAGTCTTATTTACTCAAATTTATGTATTTATCAACCAATTGTAAAGGAAAATATAAATAATGAATTTTAAGAGAAAATGAAAATAAATAGAAACAAAATAAAAATAAGAGAAAAAAAAACGTTAATGAAAAGTTTATCAAAAGAGCAAAATAAAATAGATATTATTATTGATTAACTTTCTATTAACGATGGTGAGTTAAGATATTCTTTGCCTTTGATTCTATTTGTAAAAATTAATTTTTTTTTTATATTTCCCTATTTAATTTATATAAAAAGTGTACTAACTATGAAGTTGAAATTGATGCTAGGTAAAATATTATTTGAATAAAAGAATGTAATTATCTGTATTATACATATTTTCTATAAAAAAAATGTAAATAAGGATTCCTTTTTAATTCGTTTTATTGGATTAATGTATTTTTTTTCTTCTAATACAATAAAAAAAAAAACATTAAAGTTTGTATAGAATGTGCGTTTCTTTTTACGGGACAAAAGCCGAGGTTTACTTTTTCTACCTTCTTTCTTTCTAAATTTGTGTCATTAACAATGACAGGCTAAAAGAAAATTGTTTGTCGATGTAGGGTGTTGTGTTACAGGGAAGAGTGCTTGTGGGGGTTGCTGGATCAGATGGACTAAACGGACGTAGTGGGACTGACAGGGAGTATCGAGTGTGGGTATTGTCTTAGTTACTTTAGGTCTTAGGCAATACAAAGGCTGCCAGGAATGCAGATGGGGTGGGAGGCCCATACCGACAGACAAGCATGTGGACATACAGACGGACAGTGAGTGTTGAGTTTGGATGAAGATAGTTTACATTTTTGGTAGCTTATTTTATTTTATTCTGTTGACACGAGGAATATTATGTTCATGATATTAGTGTGTTTTACGATGGAAAGAATCCCCCATGGCCGACGAGTAGCCGGATGAATAGAGCCACCGTGTCAAAAGCTACATCTTGTTAAAACACACCAAGACAGACCATAACATATGGCGCCCAACGATAGGATACCTTAATGTCTGCTTTGGATTGGATGAGTTTATTTTTGATTGGTATGAATGTGAGTGTAGAAGGGCTGAATTGTTCCGGGTTTAACTACTAGAAGTTTCCTTTGGTTATGATTTGGTCTGGATTAGGCACCCTGTTAGTTGTTAGCTCCTAATTGGTAGTATTTATTTGTGGAGAGTTTCAGCGACAGTGGTTGCGAGTGAATGTTTTTATTGTTCTAGTGATGTTGAGGGATTTCTCTAGGATCATTGCAATTGGTGCTAGTGCTAGTCGCTCAACTATTGGTACGGGGATTATTAGGTAGCCTTATACTATCTTTGCGGTCTGGATGGTAAGATGTACCTGGTAATTCTACTGTTTCGTGTGTGCATGACATCTGATTTTTGTTTCGACAAGTAACTTTTACTTTGGTGCAACACCTGTAACATCGACAACGTATTTGTGAATTACATTTCGTTTTTTTTTTGGTGATTCGTGGGAGAAGAGGAGATTCGATAGATTTACATGTTAAGAGATTGTAGTGTTTACGGCAAGATTTGCGAATTATTTTGATTATTATTGAATGGATGGTGGCGACTTTGTTAATCCTTTGAGTAGAATAGTTTCTGGAGAAAGACGTGTTACTCGTAGTATTGCCAGAGCGTTGGAAACACAGGTTGTCGGGTCAATTTTGAATCAGATTGATACGGGCATTGAACGACCGGTGGACTTTGTTCCCACGGACTATTTTAGTAGGTGTAGTAACCGTATTTTCGGAAGGTCACCTGAAGCTGAAACAGAACCATCATTTAATATCGGGCAAGAAACTGAAGGCGAAACTGCAAGGGATTCTTTGAGTTTTTCGCGTAAGATTGAAAAACTGTCAGAAATGTCTAGTGATCAGCAGGTTAACACAAATTTGTCTCCGAGCTGTTGTTCCTTGATACAAAATGAGGGTCAGAGAACCACAAATGACGCTCAGCTGAGTAAATTAATGACGATGATACTTCAGCAAAACCAAATGTTAGCTAGTTGCATGAATGAACTAAAACAGGTGCGAGAGGAGGTTGTTTCTTTGAATCACCGAGTGGCTGAAGTAGAGACGTCTGGAAATGCCAGTTTCCCTAATGCACCAGGAACAAGTTCAACACCCAGTTGGAATATGCAGGACAACCAGAGTCATCCTGTTATAGCCAATGATATTGACGAGCGGAATCCCTTTACGTCCAGTCATATCATACAAAATCCCGAACCGGGGCCCACCCGTGCTGGAAGTGTCAGGAGAACGACGGAAAGCGGCAGACGTGTAGATAGTTCGAGTTTATTGGTGCAAACAGGGGAACTAGAACGTCGCAAACCTGTGGACTTAGATAAGTGGCACATTAAATTGGATGGTAGCGGGAGGGATATGACGGTTGAGAGCTTTATTTTTCGAATTGAGAAAATGCGGGAGCAATATAATATAACCTTTAATCAGTTGTTTAGTGATTTCCATTGTTTAGTGACGGGAAGTGCTGCTAAGTGGTATTGGCAAGTTTTGGAGGATAACTCAGGCGAAGTCGATTTTGATTATTTTCGCCTTAAGAGAGAGTTATTAAGTCAGTTTAAATCTGCTGATACTGACTACGACGTTATTGGTCAGATAGTAGAGTGCAAGCAACAACCTGGTCAGTTATTTGAGGAGTTTTATACTGAAATACATAATTTGACTTTTAAACTACATAAGAGAATACCTGAAAGGGAATTGGTTCAAATCATTAGGAATAACTTAAGAAGCAACATCGCAACCTTAATATTCTCCGCAACTATAGAAACCATAGCGGAACTAAAGAGGGAATGCAAACGTGCTGAGAAACTGTTAAAAGAAAATAGACAGCGTCCGAGGGCAGTAAATTCACTTGTTAGGGATGATGAAAATGAAATTTTTGATTTGGAGGCAGTTTCAAACAAGGTGTTTGGCCCGGGCAATCGGCAACATTTCAAGTGACCGAATGAGCAATAAACCAACTTTTTCTAACAGTTCCTCCTTAAATTCTGGTCAAACGCCACTATCAAATGTACCTAATCAGCAGTTAAAGTATTCTGCTGTTTCTAAAGGCTTTTGTCAATCACCATTTCATTTAAATCTTTGTTTCACGTGCGGAATGCCTGGAGACTTTTATCGGAAAAATTCAGACAATATTAAACAGGCTGCTACGTGTAAGTCAACATTTCATGACATGAAGTGTTTCTCATGTGGAAAAGATGACTCATTCTGTGAATACATGTCTGGATCGGGAAATGCAAAGATGACAGAAGTAACCGGGAACTTTTGTCAAACAACGAAAATCCCGGAGACAAATTAATAACCATATTAGAAAAAGAAAGAAAAGATATAAAGGATAATGGGAAGAAAGCTAACGTACCAATAAAATCATTACACCAGAGGAAGTTAGAATATGAGATAAAAAGAAATATTATATTTGGAGAGGAAATAAGGTGTATGAGTAGGAAATACAGAAAACTTCGAAAACTAAAAGATAAAATTGCAAAATTGAAGAGAGCAAGGAAATTAATAGTAGAGACGGTCGTACAAAAGGGGGATGATAATCGCTTTTATGCTAAAACTTTGGTAAGTGGAAGGGAGGTCATGGCTTTGCTGGATTCCGGTGCTTGTGCGTGTTGTATTGGTAGAAATGCTCTTAAGTTTCTAGAGGGGAAAGAAAAGTTGATAGCTAGAATAAAGAACCAACAGGTAAGAACCGCTAACGGTGGGAGAGTAGCGGTCGTAGGTATTATTACACTTCCTGTTGTTTGGGAAAATGCAGCTGAAGAATTAGATTTTTTAATAGTGCCAGATTTAGAACAGGAATTTTATTTCGGTATAGACTTTTGGAATGTTTTTAAATTGCCTATTATTGGGAAACCAAGAATTTCTGCCCAGAATTCACAAAATGTTTCCGAGATAATTAATATCAACGAAAATGAAAATCAGCACTGTCTTACAGTCGAACAGGCAAAACGATTAGAATGTGTGAAATCTAAGTTTCCTTCCTTTGCCGTCTTAGGTCTTGGTAGGACATCTTTGGAACAGCATGTAATTGAGGTGACAAATGAGGATATTCCCATAAAACAGAGGCACTATCCAGTGTCTCCAGCTATTCAGGAGTTGCTTTATAAAGAATTGGACCGCATGCTCTCTTTAGGTGTTATAGAGCCTAGTAATAGTAGTTGGAGTTCACCGGTAACACTCGTTAGAAAAGGCGATAAAAATAGGTTGTGTCTTGATGCCCGAAAAATTAATGCGCGGACAATCAAGGACGCTTATCCGCTTCCCCACATAGAAGGAATTTTAAGTAGGTTGCAGGAAACGAAATATATATCTGCCATAGATCTAAAGGATGCGTTTTGGCAGATTCCACTAGAGAAAAAGTCGAGGGAAAAGACTGCATTTACAGTTCCTGGGCGGCCATTATACCATTATACCGTAATGCCGTTTGGACTCTGCAATGCCGCCCAGAGAATGTGCCGGCTAATGGACCAGGTTATTCCCGCTGCCTTGCGGGAAAACGTCTTTGTGTACCTCGATGATCTTCTAGTGGTTTCTGCCAACTTTTCGGACCATATCTGTCTACTGGAGGATGTCGCTGCACGTTTAGGGTTTGCGGGTCTTACAATCAACATTGAGAAGAGTAAATTTTGTTATAGGGAAGTTCGGTATTTAGGTTTTGTTGTTGGTAATGGGTGTATTCGTACAGATGATGCTAAAGTGGAGGCTATAAAAGAGTTTCCGATTCCGAAAACTCCTAGACAACTTAGGCGATTCTTGGGAATGTGTGGGTGGTATCGCCGCTTTATTTGGGACTATGCTACTGTGGCTGCACCGCTTCACGATTGCCTTACAAAGGAGAATATCCGAAAATTAACAATGTCCAAGGAATCTTTAGCGTCTTTTGAGCTGTTAAAGGAATGTCTTACTTCTGCCCCTTTACTCGTTAACCCCGATTTTAAGCGAAGATTTTTCATCCAATGCGATGCTTCTACGCAGGGTGTTGGTGGTGTGTTGTTTCAGGTCGATGATGAGGATAATATGTCCGCTAAGCTTAATAAAGCTCAGCGGAACTATAGCATCACGGAACTAGAGTGCTATGCAGCAGTGCTAAGTGTCAAGCGATTCCGGCCATACATCGAGGGACTTCCGTTTACTATTATCACTGATCATTCCAGTTTGAAGTGGCTCATGAGCCAGAAGGAGCTTTCTGGTCGCCTTGCTAGATGGAGCCTTAAACTTCAAGGCTTTGAGTTTGATATCCAACACCGGAAAGGCTCACAAAATATTGTACCTGATACTCTCTCTCGGGCATACATGGAAGAAATTTTAGAGAACAGTCGATTCTTAGACGTAGATTTATCGAGCCCTTTTTTCGAGTCTGAAATATACCTAAAGCTTCGAGATAATATTTTAAGTCAGAAAGAGAAATTTCCCGACTTGTGTGTATCGGATAATTATATATATAAGCGTACAAAATTCGCGACTGGTGATCTTATCGACGAGGACAATGCTTGGAAAATCTGGGTTCCTAAAGAACTGCGACAAGGCCTAGTTGCCGCTTCGCATTCTTCTCCATCGTCAGGACATGGAGGCATTCAGAAAACTCTATCTCGGCTAAGGGAGAAGTATTACTGGCCTGGTATGGCAAGTGATATACACACTATGGTTAAATCTTGTGAAGTTTGCAATGTGAACAAGACCACTAATGCGTTTAAAAGACCAGTAATGGGCAGCCAATGGATAACGGAAAGACCTTTCCAAAGGCTTTATATTGATTTTATGGGTCAATACCCACGAACGAAAGACGGAAATACGTTCCTGTTCGTCTGCTTAGACCATTTTAGCAAATTTGTATTGCTCGAACCAATGAGATCTGCCACAGCAAATAATGTTGTTAAGTTTTTAGAGAAACGTGTGTTTCATGTATTTGGTGTGCCTGAGTTTATTCATTCTGACAATGGGCAGCAGTTTCGATCCAATATTTTTGAATCTTTTTGCGGGAAGTATGGAATTAGGTGTATTCGAACTGCGCGGTATGCACCGTAATCAAATGCAGCTGAAAGGGTCAACCGATCGGTTTTGCAAATGATCAGATCGTTTATTGACGAAGACCAACGGAATTGGGATCGACACATTAGTGATATTGAATTTGCTTTAAGGAGTACTTTTCACAGTGCAATCGGAATGGCACCCTATTATACTGTTTTTGGAATGAACATGGCACAGCACGGTAGCTCATACCATGTAATTAGGCAACTCGGAGCCATTAAGGATACCGACATGGAACTTCCGAGTTTATCAGACAACTGATTCGTGATAAAGTCTATAGGAATTTAGGAAAGGCCCATGAACGGTCGTCAAGGAACTACAACCTGCGAGCCAGGGAAGTAAACTTTAAGGAGGGGCAAGTTGTGTATAAAAGAAATTTTAAGCTTAGCAACAAAGCAAGGAATTATAATTCTAAGTTAGCACCATCTCATGTGAGGTGTATAGTTTTGAAAGCCCTTGGGAATTCTTTATATGAGCTGGGGAGTTTGAATGGCAAAAGTGTAGGCATTTTTCATGGTCAGGATCTGTTTTCGGTTTAGATTTTCTTCAAAAGCAGACGGCGATGATATATAGTGGAATGATCGGTTTCTTATCTGAGTTGTCGTATTTCTAACCATTTGTGTAGGTTCCGGCTAGCATGAGTGGGTCGAAGCCACACGTGAATATAGGATACTCCTGCTTTGTGTACTACTATGTAACTTCCCCCCGCAATGTCTGTATTTTTCGTTTTTGTTTTTGCGCCTACGTTCCATACCATGTTAGGTATCGACGTTTGCGAGCCTGTTACGATAGCGATTGGGTTAACATTTTACTTCATCCATCTCTGATTGTTGCTTTTGACGCAAGTTACTGTTCAACTTCTTTCGGAACGGGAGATGAGAAAATAGAAAAAAGGTAGAAGAAGATTTTTTTTTTTTTGACGAAGTTCTTGTTAGAGTTCAGTAAAGTTTGCGCGAAAAAATACAAAAACCAGAAAAAGAAAAGATTATATTTTTATATATATCCAGAGATACAAAAAAAAAACGGAAAAAAGTGAACCCTGCCAGTAATAATATTAATAAAAAATAAATAAAAAAAATAAATAAAAGGGATAGATATAAATATATGTGTTCACAAACTAATTAGTTAAAAATAACAATAAAAAAAAAAACTTTTTTTTGTAAAATTGTTTTTCTCAAATATTTTATGGAATATGTCCATTATTATTGAAAAGAAATAAGAACAATTATTAGAAAAAAAAGGAAAATAAATTAAGTTAATATACAATAATAAAATAAACTAGAAACGTAATATACCAAAAGTTAATAAAAGCTGCATTAAAGTAGCAGACTGCACGTATGTATATAAAAGAAAAAAAAGAAGCCATCTTATATTATATAAATAGTATGTATGTACCTGGATGATATATAAAGATCACATCCAGAAAAATGTTAAATATCTAATGAGCCGAACTATATAAAAATGTTTCTCAAGAAAAAATAAAAACAAAAAACAAAGTTGAAATTTAACAAAATAAAATTTAAAAAAAAAAGATATCAAGATAAATAACCGAAAAGAAAAAAAAACAAGAACAAAGTTGGAAAAAAAACCTGTTATAACGGTTTATATGTATGTTTCAATTTAATATCTACATATAGGTACAAATAAATTGAAAAAAAACAGGAGAAAATAAAAAAAAAAAAATTTAAATAAACTAAAACAACGAAAATTAACAGGAGGAAGAGTAATAAGCAGCCTATAATATACATAGGTACATACCTCAGTATATTTTTACAAACATAGATATTCCGGATTATTATTACAAACATTATTAAACAAAAAAAAAAAAAACAGAGAGAGAAAAAAAATAGAACTGGAATAAATATAATAAATAAAAATTTATGTTTCTGTTTTCTATTTATTTTTAAGATTCCTGAAGATGCCATCCAAAGGATGGGGAAATATTGAAAATATAAAGAAAAATAAAGATTAAAATTTATTAAAAAACAACTGTGGCCTCGAGCTTATCAATTAACAAAGTATTGAAAATTAAAAGGTCGAATAAGGATAGAAATATTTATAATAAATAAATTTAATTATTAACAATACCTAAAATGCAAAAGTGAGTTTAAATAAGTCTTATTTACTCAAATTTATGTATTTATCAACCAATTGTAAAGGAAAATATAAATAATGAATTTTAAGAGAAAATGAAAATAAATAGAAACAAAATAAAAATAAGAGAAAAAAAAACGTTAATGAAAAGTTTATCAAAAGAGCAAAATAAAAGAGATATTATTATTGATTAACTTTCTATTAACGATGGTGAGTTAAGATATTCTTTGCCTTTGATTCTATTTGTAAAAATTAATTTTTTTTTTATATTTCCCTATTTAATTTATATAAAAAGTGTACTAACTATGAAGTTGAAATTGATGCTAGGTAAAATATTATTTGAATAAAAGAATGTAATTATCTGTATTATACATATTTTCTATAAAAAAAATGTAAATAAGGATTCCTTTTTAATTCGTTTTATTGGATTAATGTATTTTCTTTTCTTCTAATACAATAAAAAAAAAAACATTAAAGTTTGTATAGAATGTGCGTTTCTTTTTACGGGACAAAAGCCGAGGTTTACTTTTTCTACCTTCTTTCTTTCTAAATTTGTGTCATTAACAATGACAGGCTAAAAGAAAATTGTTTGTCGATGTAGGGTGTTGTGTTACAGGGAAGAGTGCTTGTGGGGGTTGCTGGATCAGATGGACTAAACGGACGTAGTGGGACTGACAGGGAGTATCGAGTGTGGGTATTGTCTTAGTTACTTTGGGTCATAGGCAATACAAAGGCTGTCAGGAATGCAGATGGGGTGGGAGGCCCATACCGACAGACAAGCATGTGGACATACAGACGGACAGTGAGTGTTGAGTTTGGATGAAGATAGTTTACATTTTTGGTAGCTTATTTTATTTTATTCTGTTGACACGAGGAATATTATGTTCATGATATTAGTGTGTTTTACGATGGAAAGAATCCCCCATGGCCGACGAGTAGCCGGATGAATAGAGCCACCGTGTCAAAAGCTACATCTTGTTAAAACACACCAAGACAGATCATAACATATGGCGCCCAACGATAGGATACCTTAATGTCTGCTTTGGATTGGATGAGTTTATTTTTGATTGGTATGAATGTGAGTGTAGAACGGCTGAATTGTTCCGGGTTTAACTACTAGAAGTTTCCTTTGGTTATGATTTGGTCTGGATTAGGCACCCTGTTAGTTGTTAGCTCCTAATTGGTAGTATTTATTTGTGGAGAGTTTCAGCGACAGTGGTTGCGAGTGAATGTTTTTATTGTTCTAGTGATGTTGAGGGATTTCTCTAGGATCATTGCAATTGGTGCTAATGCTAGTCGCTCAATTATTGGTACGGGGATTATTAGGTAGCCTTATACTATCTTTGCGGTCTGGATGGTAAGATGTACCTGGTAATTCTACTGTTTAGTGTGTGCATGACATCTGATTTTTGTTTCGACAAGTAACTTTTACTTTGGTGCAACACCTGTAACATCGACAACGTATTTGTGAATTACATTTTGTTTTTTTTTTTGGTGATTCGTGGGAGAAGAGGAGATTCGATAGATTTACATGTTAAGAGATTGTAGTGTTTACGGCAAGATTTGCGAATTATTTTGATTATTATTGAATGGATGGTGGCGACTTTGTTAATCCTTTGAGTAGAATAGTTTCTGGAGAAAGACGTGTTACTCGTAGTATTGCCAGAGCGTTGGAAACACAGGTTGTCGGGTCAATTTTGAATCAGATTGATACGGGCATTGAACGACCGGTGGACTTTGTTCCCACGGACTATTTTAGTAGGTGTAGTAACCGTATTTTCGGAAGGTCACCTGAAGCTGAAACAGAACCATCATTTAATATCGGGCAAGAAACTGAAGGCGAAACTGCAAGGGATTCTTTGAGTTTTTCGCGTAAGATTGAAAAACTGTCAGAAATGTCTAGTGATCAGCAGGTTAACACAAATTTGTCTCCGAGCTGTTGTTCCTTGATACAAAATGAGGGTCAGAGAACCACAAATGACGCTCAGCTGAGTAAATTAATGACGATGATACTTCAGCAAAACCAAATGTTAGCTAGTTGCATGAATGAACTAAAACAGGTGCGAGAGGAGGTTGCTCTTTGAATCACCGAGTGGCTGAAGTAGAGACGTCTGGAAATGCCAGTTTCCCTAATGCACCAGGAACAAGTTCAACACCCAGTAGGAATATGCAGGACAATCAGAGTCATCCTGTTATAGCCAATGATATTGACGAGCGGAATCCCTTTACGTCCAGTCATATCATACAAAATCCCGAACCGGGGCCCACCCGTGCTGGAAGTGTCAGGAGAACGACGGAAAGCGGCAGACGTGTAGATAGTTCGAGTTTATTGGTGCAAACAGGAGAACTAGAACGTCGCAAACCTGTGGACTTAGATAAGTGGCACATTAAATTTGATGGTAGCGGGAGGGATATGACGGTTGAGAGCTTTATTTTTCGAATTGAGAAAATGCGGGAGCAATATAATATAACTTTTAATCAGTTGTTTAGTGATTTTCATTGTTTAGTGACGGGAAGTGCTGCTAAGTGGTATTGGCAAGTTTTGGAGGATAACTCAGGCGAAGTCGATTTTGATTATTTTCGCCTTAAGAGAGAGTTATTAAGTCAGTTTAAATCTGCTGATACTGACTACGACGTTATTGGTCAGATAGTAGAGTGCAAGCAACAACCTGGTCAGTTATTTGAGGAGTTTTATACTGAAATACATAATTTGACTTTTAAACTACATAAGAGAATACCTGAAAGGGAATTGGTTCAAATCATTAGGAATAACTTAAGAAGCAACATCGCAACCTTAATATTCTCCGCAACTATAGAAACCATAGCGGAACTAAAGAGGGAATGCAAACGTGCTGAGAAACTGTTAAAAGAAAATAGACAGCGTCCGAGGGCAGTAAATTCACTTGTTAGGGATGATGAAAATGAAATTTTTGATTTGGAGGCAGTTTCAAACAAGGTGTTTGGCCCGGGCAATCGGCAACATTTTTCAAGTGACCGAATGAGCAATAAACCAACTTTTTCTAACAGTTCCTCCTTAAATTCTGGTCAAACGCCACTATCAAATGTACCTAATCAGCAGTTAAAGTATTCTGCTGTTTCTAAAGGCTTTTGTCAATCACCATTTCATTTAAATCTTTGTTTCACGTGCGGAATGCCTGGAGACTTTTATCGGAAAAATTCAGACAATATTAAACAGGCTGCTACGTGTAAGTCAACATTTCATGACATGAAGTGTTTCTCATGTGGAAAAGATGACTCATTCTGTGAATACATGTCTGGATCGGGAAATGCAAAGATGACAGAAGTAACCGGGAACTTTTGTCAAACAACGAAAATCCCGGAGACAAATTAATAACCATATTAGAAAAAGAAAGAAAAGATATAAAGGATAATGGGAAGAAAGCTAACGTACCAATAAAATCATTACACCAGAGGAAGTTAGAATATGACATAAAAAGAAATAATATATTTGGAGAGGAAATAAGGTGTATGAGTAGGAAATACAGAAAACTTCGAAAACTAAAAGATAAAATTGCAAAATTGAAGAGAGCAAGGAAATTAATAGTAGAGACGGTCGTACAAAAGGGGGATGATAATCGCTTTTATGCTAAAACTTTGGTAAGTGGAAGGGAGGTCATGGCTTTGCTGGATTCCGGTGCTTGTGCGTGTTGTATTGGTAGAAATGCTCTTAAGTTTCTAGAGGGGAAAGAAAAGTTGATAGCTAGAATAAAGAACCAACAGGTAAGAACCGCTAACGGTGGGAGAGTAGCGGTCGTAGGTATTATTACACTTCCTGTTGTTTGGGAAAATGCAGCTGAAGAATTAGATTTTTTAATAGTACCAGATTTAGAACAGGAATTTTATTTCGGTATAGACTTTTGGAATGTTTTTAAATTGCCTATTATTGGGAAACCAAGAATTTCTGCCCAGAATTCACAAAATGTTTCCGAGATAATTAATATCAACGAAAATGAAAATCAGCACTGTCTTACAGTCGAACAGGCAAAACGATTAGAATGTGTGAAATCTAAGTTTCCTTCCTTTGCCGTCTTAGGTCTTGGTAGAACAGCTTTGGAACAGCATGTAATTGAGGTGACAAATGAGGATATTCCCATAAAACAGAGGCACTATCCAGTGTCTCCAGCTATTCAGGAGTTGCTTTATAAAGAATTGGACCGCATGCTCTCTTTAGGTGTTATAGAGCCTAGTAATAGTAGTTGGAGTTCACCGGTAACACTCGTTAGAAAAGGCGATAAAAATAGGTTGTGTCTTGATGCCCGAAAAATTAATGCGCGGACAATCAAGGACGCTTATCCGCTTCCCCACATAGAAGGAATTTTAAGTAGGTTGCAGGAAACGAAATATATATCTGCCATAGATCTAAAGGATGCGTTTTGGCAGATTCCACTAGAGAAAAAGTCGAGGGAAAAGACTGCATTTACAGTTCCTGGGCGGCCATTATACCATTATACCGTAATGCCGTTTGGACTCTGCAATGCCGCCCAGAGAATGTGCCGGCTAATGGACCAGGTTATTCCCGCTGCCTTGCGGGAAAACGTCTTTGTGTACCTCGATGATCTTCTAGTGGTTTCTGCCAACTTTTCGGACCATATCTGTCTACTGGAGGATGTCGCTGCACGTTTAGGGTTTGCGGGTCTTACAATCAACATTGAGAAGAGTAAATTTTGTTATAGGGAAGTTCGGTATTTAGGTTTTGTTGTTGGTAATGGGTGTATTCGTACAGATGATGCTAAAGTGGAGGCTATAAAAGAGTTTCCGATTCCGAAAACTCCTAGACAACTTAGGCGATTCTTGGGAATGTGTGGGTGGTATCGCCGCTTTATTTGGGACTATGCTACTGTGGCTGCACCGCTTCACGATTGCCTTACAAAGGAGAATATCCGAAAATTAACAATGTCCAAGGAATCTTTAGCGTCTTTTGAGCTGTTAAAGGAATGTCTTACTTCTGCCCCTTTACTCGTTAACCCCGATTTTAAGCGAAGATTTTTCATCCAATGCGATGCTTCTACGCAGGGTGTTGGTGGTGTGTTGTTTCAGGTCGATGATGAGGATAATATGTCCGCTGAGCTTTATTAAGCTTATAGCGTCACGGAACTAGAGTGCTATGCAGCAGTGCTAAGTGTCAAGCGATTCCGGCCATACATCGAGGGACTTCCGTTTACTATTATCACTGATCATTCCAGTTTGAAGTGGCTCATGAGCCAGAAGGAGCTTTCTGGTCGCCTTGCTAGATGGAGCCTTAAACTTCAAGGCTTTGAGTTTGATATCCAACACCGGAAAGGCTCACAAAATATTGTACCTGATACTCTCTCTCGGGCATACATGGAAGAAATTTTAGAGAACAGTCGATTCTTAGACGTAGATTTATCGAGCCCTTTTTTCGAGTCTGAAGAATACCTAAAGCTTCGAGATAATATTTTAAGTCAGAAAGAGAAATTTCCCGACTTGTGTGTATCGGATAATTATATATATAAGCGTACAAAATTCGCGACTGGTGATCTTATCGACGAGGACAATGCTTGGAAAATCTGGGTTCCTAAAGAACTGCGACAAGGCCTAGTTGCCGCTTCGCATTCTTCTCCATCGTCAGGACATGGAGGCATTCAGAAAACTCTATCTCGGCTAAGGGAGAAGTATTACTGGCCTGGTATGGCAAGTGATATACACACTATGGTTAAATCTTGTGAAGTTTGCAATGTGAACAAGACCACTAATGCGTTTAAAAGACCAGTAATGGGCAGCCAATGGATAACGGAAAGACCTTTCCAAAGGCTTTATATTGATTTTATGGGTCAATACCCACGAACGAAAGACGGAAATACGTTCCTGTTCGTCTGCTTAGACCATTTTAGCAAATTTGTATTGCTCGAACCAATGAGATCTGCCACAGCAAATAATGTTGTTAAGTTTTTAGAGAAACGTGTGTTTCATGTATTTGGTGTGCCTGAGTTCATTCATTCTGACAATGGGCAGCAGTTTCGATCCAATATTTTTGAATCTTTTTGCGGGAAGTATGGAATTAGGTGTATTCGAACTGCGCGGTATGCACCGTAATCAAATGCAGCTGAAAGGGTCAACCGATCGGTTTTGCAAATGATCAGATCGTTTATTGACGAAGACCAACGGAATTGGGATCGACACATTAGTGATATTGAATTTGCTTTAAGGAGTACTTTTCACAGTGCAATCGGAATGGCACCCTATTATACTGTTTTTGGAATGAACATGGCACAGCACGGTAGCTCATACCATGTAATTAGGCAACTCGGAACCATTAAGGATACCGACATGGAACTTCCGAGTTTATCAGACAACTGATTCGTGATAAAGTCTATAGGAATTTAGGAAAGGCCCATGAACGGTCGTCAAGGAACTACAACCTGCGAGCCAGGGAAGTAAACTTTAAGGAGGGGCAAGTTGTGTATAAAAGAAATTTTAAGCTTAGCAACAAAGCAAGGAATTATAATTCTAAGTTAGCACCATCTCATGTGAGGTGTATAGTTTTGAAAGCCCTTGGGAATTCTTTATATGAGCTGGGGAGTTTGAATGGCAAAAGTATAGGCATTTTTCATGGTCAGGATCTGTTTTCGGTTTAGATTTTCTTCAAAAGCAGACGGCGATGATATATAGTGGAATGATCGGTTTCTTATCTGAGTTGTCGTATTTCTAACCATTTGTGTAGGTTCCGGCTAGCATGAGTGGGTCGAAGCCACACGTGAATATAGGATACTCCTGCTTTGTGTACTACTATGTAACTTCCCCCGGCAATGTCTGTATTTTTCGTTTTTGTTTTTGCGCCTACGTTCCATACCATGTTAGGTATCGACGTTTGCGAGCCTGTTACGATAGCGATTGGGTTTACATTTTACTTCATCCATCTCTGATTGTTGCTTTTGACGCAAGTTACTGTTCAACTTCTTTCGGAACGGGAGATGAGAAAATAGAAAAAAGGTAGAAGAAGATTTTTTTTTTTGACGAAGTTCTTGTTAGAGTTCAGTAAAGTTTGCGCGAAAAAATACAAAAACCAGAAAAAGAAAAGATTATATTTTTATATATATCCAGAGATACAAAAAAAAAACGGAAAAAAGTGAACCCTGCCAGTAATAATATTAATAAAAAATAAATAAAAAAAATAAATAAAAGGGAGAAAAATAGATATAAATATATGTGTTCACAAACTAATTAGTTAAAAATAACAATAAAAAAAAAAACTTTTTTTTGTAAAATTGTTTTTCTCAAATATTTTATGGAATATGTCCATTATTATTGAAAAGAAATAAGAACAATTATTAGAAAAAAAAGGAAAATAAATTAAGTTAATATACAATAATAAAATAAACTAGAAACGTAATATACCAAAAGTTAATAAAAGCTGCATTAAAGTAGCAGACTGCACGTATGTATATAAAAGAAAAAAAAGAAGCCATCTTATATTATATAAATAGTATGTATGTACCTGGATAATATATGTATATAAAGATCACATCCAGAAAAATGTTAAATATCTAATGAGCCGAACTATATAAAAATGTTTCTCAAGAAAAAATAAAAACAAAAAACAAAGTTGAAATTTAACAAAATAAAATTTAAAAAAAAAGATATCAAGATAAATAACCGAAAAGAAAAAAAAACAAGAACAAAGTTGGAAAAAAACCTGTAATAACGGTTTATATGTATGTTTCAATTTAATATCTACATATAGTTACAAATCAATTGAAAAAAAACAGGAGAAAATAAAAAAAAAAAAATTTAAATAAACTAAAACAACGAAAATTAACAGGAGGAAGAGTAATAAGCAGCCTATAATATACATAGGTACATACCTCAGTATATTTTTACAAACATAGATATTCCGGATTATTATTACAAACATTATTAAACAAAAAAAAAAAAAAACAGAGAGAGAAAAAAAATAGAACTGGAATAAATATAATAAATAAATTTAATTATTAACAATACCTAAAATGCAAAAGTTAGTTTAAATAAGTCTTATTTACTCAAATTTATGTATTTATCAACCAATTGTAAAGGAAAATATAAATAATGAATTTTAAGAGAAAATGAAAATAAATAGAAACAAAATAAAAACAAGAGAAAAAAAAACGTTAATGAAAAGTTTATCAAAAGAGCAAAATAAAAGAGATATTATTATTGATTAACTTTCTATTAACGATGGTGAGTTAAGATATTCTTTGCCTTTGATTCTATTTGTAAAAATTAATTTTTTTTTTATATTTCCCTATTTAATTTATATAAAAAGTGTACTAGCTATGAAGTTGAAATTGATGTTAGGTAAAATATTATTTGAATAAAAGAATGTAATTATCTGTATTATACATATTTTCTATAAAAAAAAAATGTAAATAAGGATTCCTTTTTAATTCGTTTTATTGGATTAATGTATTTTTTTTTCTTCTAATACAAAAAAAAAAAAAAAAAAAAATGAAAAAAAAAACATTAAAGTTTGTATAGAATGTGCGTTTCTTTTTACGGGACAAAAGCCGAGGTTTACTTTTTCTACCTTCTTTCTTTCTAAATTTGTGTCATTAACAATGACAGGCTAAAAGAAAATTGTTTGTCGATGTAGGGTGTTGTGTTAAGGTGCCCGTAGACGACATGTTTTTTACATCTGACTTGTCAAGTTTTCAAGTCACATGTAATTGTGAATGTGTGTCAAAATTGCTGTTTTACATAAGCTTTATAGTATTTGGTCACACACGTACATGTAATTTGCTTCTGACATTGTCCATGTTTTTTCTCTGTAGTTATGGAGTAAACCAAAGTAGTTCTTGGTTTCAAAATAGCGTGCTACCGCCACAAAAATTTTTATTTGCGCCGTAAAAAAGTTCAACCATCTAAACATTTTTTTTCTTTAAATTCGAATATACCAATTTAGGATATTATAATGATACGTTTTTATTTATATATGTACATAATTTATATTCAATGGTGAAATGATTATACATATATCGGTATTGTAAAATATTAACTTAAGCCGGCTAATGATTCCGTCAACAATGCACCGCCGCTGCGGTTTTCTTCCCGGCATAGATTTCTGACACAGCTGATGTCAGATGATTTGTCAGAAGAAAATAGAGCACGCTCTAATTGAAATTTTGTCAGATGACTTTGCGTCTGACTTGTACAGATGCAATGTTTTAAAGGTAACACACGACATGTATGTATTTTGCAGTGGGAAATTTGACAAGTCAGATGTAAAAAACATGTCGTGTACATGCAACTTTACAGGGAAGAGTGCTTGTGGGGGTTGCTGGATCAGATGGACTAAACGGACGTAGTGGGACTGACAGGGAGTATCGAGTGTGGGTATTGTCTTAGTTACTTTGGGTCATAGGCAATACAAAGGCTGCCAGGAATGCAGATGGGGTGGGAGGCCCATACCGACAGACAAGCATGTGGTCATACAGACGGACAGTGAGTGTTGAGTTTGGATGAAGATATTTTACATTTTTGGTAGCTTATTTTATTTTATTCTGTTGACACGAGGAATATTATGTTCATGATATTAGTGTGTTTTACGATGGAAAGAATCCCCCATGGCCGACGAGTAGCCGGATGAATAGAGCCACCGTGTCAAAAGCTACATCTTGTTAAAACACACCAAGACAGATCATAACACCCTGACAGCTATTTAAAATAACCAAGGGCTAAAGGGACCAAATCACTTTAAATCAAACACACAATACATTACAAACTGGTATTCAATTATGGGGCACTGCCTCAGCGTCTAAAATTCATAGGCGGCAAAATAAACTTCTTCGAATAATCACAGCTGCTCCCTGGTATGTTAAAAACTCGAATATCCACAAGGATCTCAACGTGCCATTTGTAAAAAATATGATTACAAAATACACAGTAAAATATTTAAAAAGGCTTGAACTACACCCAAATCCACTAGCTCGAAATATCTTAAATGATGGCGGCCACACTCGCTTAAGGAGAAGAGACACTGCAGCACTCACCCAATCAGAAGAGCGATAAACACCTAAATACGGAACTGAAACGGTGATAAAAAAAATTTCAAAGTTTGCAGTAGCAAAAGTTATTAAATCCAGAACTGCTGAATACATTAGACAACCTTTGAGGGATATTCTATTTTTTCTTATTTCTGAAACTATAATTTTTGACAATGAAAAGTCCTTCAGCTCAGTTTCCACTAATCATATGATAGAAAATAAATTCGGTGTTAAAGTTTATCGTACACCTCCGTGCACAAGTTGTTCGAATGGACAAATCCAACGATTTCATTTAACGCTTCAAGAGATAATGCGCTATCTCAAGACAAAGGTTTCCATAGAACATTCGAGCTAATGGAGAGGTCAGTTACAGAATATAATTTGTCAGTCCACTCAACAACTAGAAAAAAACCCGGTCAAAGTATTATTCGGTAGAAGAGTCAGTAGTGACCCAGAACAGCTTGAGAATCTTCGTAGGGAAACAAAATGAGATATAAATCATGAAAATCGATGAACGCGTTTCGCTTTTATTCCCAATTAAGTGAAGGTATGAATATCAAAAATTTGCTCGAGATATCCACAAAATTCTTTGGAAAAAACATTGATGGAACAAACATAAGGTTATTTGACTTTTATGATTGCAGTAGCAAAGTAATAAGCGTTAATAAATGTGAGTGGACAATTAAAAGGAAAAAAGAAAAGTGCATTTTTTTAATTATTTGGGTTTTTCCGTTAGTTACCTGAATGATTTTTTACAGAAATTGCACCCACATTTATGAGTGCTCATGTTTTGGAACGTTTCGAAAACATATTTCATAAGTACCTGCCAATAAAATATTGAAATATTTGTAGTATTTATAGGTGCTCTTTGATCGATTTTTTTCATTTAACAAGAGTCGACGAACGCGAGAAGGACAAGTGAATTTTTCTCCGGTTTTCAAAGTGAATAGCAACAAAACATATAATATATAGCAAATAACAAGTGGATAATATACACTATAATATTGTAAATAACAAAAGGATAATTTTTGTTACGTTTGTGGTCATATCGTCCCAAAATGGATCGAAAAAAATTGATTACTGAGGAATTCAAAGCAGCGTATTGTAATTATTTGGATGGAGCAGATTTAAGTGGTGCAAATTTTACGCCGAACACACTGTGCAAACATTGTTATAATACCCTTATTATGTGGCTACATGGAAAAGGTGGACAGTTTTCTTTTATGAAGCCAGTAATTTGGGTGGAAGACCTAACTGCCACACTTCCAGTTAAATGCGCTGCTGGTACCGATACACCTAAACCTCCGAGTCTGAATACTGTGTCCCTGCAAGCCGAAATCGTTTTTATCAATCCGACCAATTTGAATGATGCTGATTGGACACCTGATATTGAAAATAATGGACCACAACCGCTAACACAAATCGAAATGGATTACATTGTGGCTAAGATGGGACTATCACAACAAAACTCCGAAATGTTGACATCATAGTTGAAAAGCAGAAAACTGGCACAGCAAAATGTCAGCGCAACATCATACACTGAACAAAACATGCCCTTGAATATTACGTCTATCTCGGATGATGATGCAGACTCAGAACAAGCGTCAACTTCAACGAGGATGGATAGTGACAATAATTGAAAATGTTCTTAATTTTGTTTCCATGCATAGATAACATATAAAAATCGCATATTTTCTGTGTAAGAATAGCTGTAATATGAATCGAAATGTTTATTTTAATGCAAAATAAATAATCAATAAAAAAGTCATCAATGTTTTTTCCAAAGGATTTTTTATGAATTAAAAATAAAAAATTTAAATTTTTTGGGCAAAAAATATTGTTTTTCTTCATACATTTGCTTATAACTGCGAAACTGTTGCTTATGTAGCGAAACGTTGTATGAACAGATTAAAGGAATTGTAATTCTTAATTTTTTAAATTGATTTATGACAAAGAAAAGAGCCTCAAACGTGACAAATTCCCCTATACGATACTTAGTAACTTCAAAATAATTTTTAAATTATTATTTGATGTACCTTGACCAAACTAATGATGCAGAAGTTCTTCTTTTTGGGTCTACTTTCATAAACAGTTATCAGAATTGAGTCCCGAAATCATGTGTTGTACTGTGTAATTCAATCAATGATACTGTATATTATTAAGATACCCTTAACAAATAGTGAAATTTATGAAAATATTTTATTACGCCTTGTAAAGAAAAATGGAAAAATTATAAAATCATTATTTAACGAAATAATCAAAAATAATCATGAAATCTATGGAATAAAAAATAATTGTTTAAGCTATAATTCAATTCAAATTTGTAATAGCAATCAATTAGTAGATTTAAGTAATAGTACTTGCATACCGAATATTATTAAGAGCCTAGCTTCTTCCTGCACATATAGTAACAGTCAACAGTGATTCTGTTAAACGATTACAACGACACGATATTGGTCGACAACGTTAAACAACACATTACTGGAACTTTTATAGTATAATTTACAAATAATACCATTGTAGCCCGAAATAGAATATATCGCAATTTGGAAGCCCTGAAAATAAAAACTATTATTGACGTATTGCAATATACACCTTTGGAAAATCTAAGCCAATGCCCATCCTAAGAGCAATGTCCAATTTTCGAATGAATGATAACCCATATTTTTAAAAGGGGATCAATTGGGGACAATTGATCTAAAGAAGGTAGGAGTTAACACCACCAACATTTGTTATTGCAAAATAATATAAAAACAAGAAAACATAATGTGCTGACGCTATGTTTACGATCAAACCTGTGTTTGATTTTTCGTTCCCATCAAATACGCTTAGTCAACAACATAAAGTAACAAAGGCCAACACCAGATATTGTTAAATTGGAATGCATAGAATAAGTATGATTATTAGTTCTGCTTATTTCTGTTAATTTTAAGTGTAGTCTTAAATTTTATTTATAACTAGCATTTAACCCGCTACTTCGTTAGCGTCTCCTTTTCTTTCGTGGACATATTTTTACGCCAAAGTTAATGTTTCTAGGTTTTAACCCGCTACTTTGTAATATGTACGATTTTCACCTCTTAAACGTTCGAATTTCGAAAATGTACAAAATTTTTATTTGTATTTTTTAGGTACGTTACGAATGTGATATTTTTATTTTTTATTGAACATAAGCTTATTTTTTATGAACATGGGGTTAGGGAATTTACCCATTTTTAGCTTTTTTAACCTCTAACCATAAATATTTTCCAAACTCCCATCCTAGGGAATCGATTTTAGATAAGTTATGAATGTGATATATTTTTTATTTTAATGTTTATTGGTTTAAAAGATAAATGGCATAGAAAAAAAGTTTTAAAATACAGGTTTTACCCGTTAACTTCCCAAAACGGCCGAATTTCAAAAAAGTTCCAGGCATCTGTCCGCTTATCTTTTTTACTGAACAACAATAAGTACTAAATTTTTTAATAAAAAAAAATGTTTTTTTAAAAAGTACCAAAAATAGTTACGGTTTTTACCCCTTAAATGTCCGAATTTCGAAAAAGTACCAAATTCGTATTTGGATTTTTTAGATAAGTTTCAAATGTGATACAACCCTTATTTCTATATTTATGGGTTTATAAGATAGACAGGTTTTACCCGTTTACTCCGTTAAGGGGCTGAATTTCCAAAAAGTACCAGATACCTGTCCGCTTATTTTTCTAAAGAACAACGATAAGTATTAAATTTTTTTGTATCTCTTTTAGTTTTGGAGATATAAGGTTACCGAATTTACCCGTTTTTAGCCCCTAAACATTCGAATTTCCAAAAATCCCGTCTTAGTGGATCGATTTGGGGAGAGGCCAACCCCTGGTCCAAATTTCAAGTTTCAGATTTTTAGGCTGTGCGATGAATCAGTCAGTGAGTGAGTCAGTAACGTTACAATTTTATATACTTATATAGATAATAAAGAAGGAGTTCGCTCCAAAAAATATTTTTTTTAATAAAAAAAACTTTTAGAGTTTTAATTTACATTCTGGCATCAAAGAATTTTTTACATTAACAAAATACATATCGTTAGCTAAATCGCAAAAACCATTTATCATTGAACAATTCATAATTAGCTTTTTATTGACTTTTATTGTTAAAAAAATAGCCAGATATTAACATAATTCAAAATAACCTATCATCAATATATAATTTTCATAAACAACATTATGTATTTAATATACTTTTAAGAACACATAAATTTTTTTAAACGTCAAAGCTGAGTTTTCCGTTTCAAACTCTGTGGTTAACTGTGTTATTGGAATTAGTGATCAAACTGAAAATTGTTGCACAAGTAAAAATAAAAACAGAATTACAAAACCTTTATTAAGTATGACTATCAGCTTCTCCACATAGGACTGTTAGAAATTTTGCATCCTATCCCATTGCACTCCCAAACGCTAAGAATTGCCAAGAATAAATGCAACATCTGCAGGTCCTTAGATTATTGCTACTACAGACTTCCATTATTTTAATGATAGCAGACCTTATGAGTTAATATATGTACAGTAATTTTCGTTTATAGTCACATTAGCGATACAGTTAATTTTATCTTTTGACATATATTCCATCTACCTGCGGATAGTAAAGGCAAACGCAAACAAAATTATTAGGGTTATAGTAACATAAGAAATATGTACCAAGTTGCTTTTAATTTTCGAAGCCACAAACCATATAAAAGACCTAATACTTAAATTGTTTAAATTTTGTCATCAGCTCTCCACTCTAAAAAATAGTTTTTAGGAATGAAATATTTTATTGTTTTTATACAATAAGCCTGCTGTGGTGTAATAAGTATGAATTTTTTTATTTTCTTTATTCACATAAATTTATTATATTCGAACTCCCTAATATATACCTCATAAGAACATATATGGGGATTAGGCTTATAGTCACATTGGCGATATAGTCCACGATTTGGCTGCAATGGATGTGACGATATGCGAAAAGTACTGTATATCCTTTTTAATAAATTTAAATACCATCAAACTTCCTTATAATGAATATGTATGGAAAATTTCTTCAATATATAGAATATTTATAATACAAAAGACATATTTTTGTTAGGATCAAATCCTTCGAAGGGGGCCTTAATCAATATCCTCAAAAAGACATTTATTCTACATTTTTAGAATAACTGACTTATTTAATTTAATAAGTGCTGGAATACAAAATATTTAGCTACATTTTGTTTATTTTGTGTATATCCCTCTCATCAGCTTTATTTAATACTGATATGTTTTAGGAGAAATACTACTTTCTTAAACATTTTTGTTTATTGAATACGGGGGCTGCTATCAATACTACTCTTAATTGGACTATTCTTTCCTTCTTATTATTTTAATTTTTCAGAAATCACCTAATTAAAATTAACTTGTAAGTATGGGCTACAGAATTTTTTTGAAATAATTCCTTATATAGAGACAAATATGCATGTATGTATATAAGTCAAATTTTTATTTACAAAATTTGTTTATTGTAAAGAAAAATTCAATTAAGAAAATTCACTATAAGGTGATCAAAATACACTTTATTTATAATGGAAAAGTTAGCTTTTTAAAATCAATTTATAGTTAAATTTAATGAAGTAAATTTTTTAGTTTAATATACTTCTAATTAGAAATTAAAATCAATAAAAAATTATACATAATATGTCATAAGATCTAATAATATATGTAATTTCCCTTAGTTCTCAAATGCAGTACTGCCTGCGCTGCATCAGAAAAGCAAGATAGTTTCACTATAGGTGCGTTTAAGTACTTTTACAGTAAAATGCAGTAAATGAGTAAACTGAAAAATTTTCTCTCACAAAAAGCTGTTGTCCAGAAAAGTACGCGAACGCAAAATTTGTAAACATTCGTAAAATAAAGGCAACAGCTGATGGCAAATAAATGATGTGTTGAAAAATGTTTACACTTTTGACTACTTAACTCGTTTCCTTATCGGTACTCGATTAAATACTTTTTATAACACGAACATTTTAAGAAACTCCAAACAATTTATTTCATTTTTCTTTCAAATTTTTTTATTTTTATTTTATTTGATTTTACTAATTTGTGTCCGGCTAAATTTGTTCAAAATTACATGAATACATTTTTTGCTATTGATTACTTAAAAAATAAGTGAAGTTCCAAGTACCCAAATACAAATACGTTTACAACTCTAAAAAATAAAACAACAAAAAAAAAGTTTCAAAGTTGGAATTCAGCCATATAAATGCACCACAAAGAAGTTTAATTAATTAATATTTATTAACTTTTTGTTATTGTTTAATTTTTATTTCAACTTTCCTTTTTTAAAATAATTTCTTTATAATTTGTATCCTTTTTGTTTGTTTCTTTTGCTTGTTTACCTTTTGAAACATGCTTTTTGATTTACTAAATTTTACTGCAAAAATTTTTGCAGTAAAAATTTGTAAGTACTCAATCACGAACTGTCAATTTACGCTCTCAATTTGTGTTCTCATTTACTGCATTTTGTGTACTCGAACGCAATTTCGTAAAATGCAGTAAAGTTCAGTAAAAAATAGTAAAAACTTTTGTGTTCTCGAATTCAGCTTATGTCAACGAAAACCTAATGATGCTAGATATTAATTATGTGATTATCATTTTTATAGGTGCATTTAACCACATTTAAATTTATTTTTTAAACGCAGTACTGCATTTGTAACCATGTACTTTATCTTTATGGTACCCACAGACAATGCAACATTTGTCGAAACACGTGTTACTATTTATGTTTCAGTTTTTACCACAGACGATAACACTAAAAACGAAACATTAGTATTGCGTGCAAAAAAAAATAGTTTTTATTTATTATCATATTTTATGTCCCATAAATTTGGAAAAATTGTATATTCAATTATAATTGTTTTCCAACTCTCACAATTTGCAATTATTGCCATTTCCGATATCTTTCTTCATATTTTTTCTCCGAGAGTTGCAAAAGCACCTCACTCAACAACTGCTCTCAACAAAATGAGAAAGAACAAGTAAGAGTGCTATATTCGGCTATGCCGAATCTTATATACCCTGCACCATAATGCGATAAGAATAATCTACATATATAATATATCTGTGGCATTAAATAATAATGGCTTAAGTCGGAATTTCTTGTTTTGAGATATTAAGGGTTTTACCAAAAATAAATTGTTTGGTTTTTATATAAAATTATTAGCCACAGAAAAAAATGCGCATTTATTTAGAACAAAACTCTAAATTTTATAAAAAAAAAAGTGTTTTTTTTAAGGATATAAAAGTAAAAATAGCAAAAACTGATATATTTTTTATTTAATTAAAAATAATTTAAAAATACCAAGAGAAAAAAAAATTTATCGAATGGGATTTGAACCCGTCAACACTCAGACTATTACTTGTGACATAACGGCTAGACCACTCGACCACTAGAACGCATGCGAACTTAACTTTAATATAAGTAAATAGGCCGTGTAATATTTTTTTCATATAAGCAAATATCTTTGTGTGAGTTTGTTGTTTGGGTATGAAAGGTGAATATGCGAAAAAGGGAAACACACCACCACCACTGGCGTGTTGCAAGTTTTTAAGATGCAAAAATTCCCAATCTCTATTTTTTTTTTTTTTTTTTTTTTTGCAGTATTTATTTATTGAATCTTCATATATTAAATATGAACTAACAATAATTAATCAAATCTTATCCTAATATTTACTTAATGTCCTGCCAGTGCCAGACAAAAAGATTTAGTCATCACGGTTTCTGTTCACATATGTAGGTGTTTATCGCTCATCTGATTGGGTGAGTGCTGCAGTGTCTCTTCTCCTTAATCGAGTGTGGCCACCATAATTTAAAATATAACGAGCTAAGGGATTTGGGTGCAGTTCCAGCCTTTTTAAATATTTTACTGCATATTTCGTTATCATAGTTTTTACCAATGGCACATTGAGATCCTTGTGGATATTTGAGTTTTTGACATACCAGGGAGCGGCTGTTATTATTCGAAGAAGTTTATTTTGGCGCCTTTGAATTTTTTCGATATTAGAAGCCGAGGCAGTGCCCCATAACTGAATACCGTAGCACCAAATTGGCTTTAAGATAGAGTTGTAAAGTAGAAGTTTGCAATCGAGACTAAGAACAGAATTTCTTCCAATGAGCCAATTAATTTGAATTGCTTTTAGTTTCATTTGAGTTAATTTTGCTTCTATGTGCCATTTCCACGTTAAACGCCGATCTAGATGTATTCCGAGGTATTTTACATGCGAGTGTTGGGGTATTATTTGATTATTGATTTTAATAGGGGGGCATGTTTCCCGACGCAATGTGAATGTTATATGTGCGCATTTTTGCTCATTGATCTTTATCCTTCATTGTTTTAACCACCTTTCCAGTTCAAATATGTGATCCTGTAAGAAACGAGATGCTTCTTGACAGTTTTCATGTACGCTTAGGAAAGCTGTGTCATCCGCAAATGTTGAGGTTTGTGTGTAGCTGTTTGTTGGCATGTCCGAAGTATAAATTAAGTACAATAGAGGGCCCAGGATGCTGCCTTGTGGGACTCCAGCGTTAACTGGCTGAGGAGAACTTAAAAAATCGCCTTCTTTAATAATAAATTGACGACCGACTAAGTAGCTTTCTAACAGCTTGTGTATGTTTGCTGGCAAGTTTTGCTGCAATTTCAGTAGTAAACCTTCATGCCAGACTTTATCAAAAGCTTGAGACACATCGATGAAGAGTGCTGAGCAATATTTTTTTTCTTCAAAGGCTTTTCTTATTACATTTACTATTCGATGAGTTTGTTCAATTGTGCTATGCTTTCTTCTAAACCCAAATTAATGATTAGGAATACATCTATTTTCATTTAAAATCGGCGTTAATTTTGCCACTAGTAGTTTCTCAAATAGCTTTGAAATATTAGATAATAAGCTAATAGGCCTGTATGACTCAACTTTTGTGTGATCCTTTCCTGGCTTTGGTATCATGGTTACTAAGGAAACCTTCCATTTATGAGGGTAGTATTGAAGTCGTAAAATAGCATTAAAAATAAAAAGAATAATTTTCTTTGCTGTACTTGGTAGCTCCAAAAGCATTTTATTACTGATCTTATCAATACCGGATGCCTTCTTGGTGTTTAAATTACAAATAGCCTTTTCGATTTCTCTAAACTCGAATCTTAGGGGAATAGCTGCTCTGACATTTACAGACGGTAAATCGACTGCTATATCGTGAAATATATTATGGGTAAATACATTTTTCAGATGATTAGCAAACAGATTTCCTTTTTCAATATCATTTCTTGCCCAACTTCCATTCAAGTTTCTCAATGGTGGCTTAGAGATAACTGGTCTATTGAGGCTCCTAGCTGCACGCAATAATGAGTAATCTGATTGTGGAGTTGCATCAAGTCCCTTGAAATATTTTTCCAGGGAAGCCGTTTTCTGAGACTGCAGTAACTTTCTCAGCCTTTTTGTGCACTCTTTTAATAAAGTCTTAAGTTGGGGGCTGATGTCGATAAGTAACCAGACGGAGATACGATTCTATTTGGATTCATTATAGTAACAATTGTAGGTGTGTGATCTGAAGATAATTCTAGGGACGCTTCCACATGAATCGTTTCTATGGGGATGTTATTAACCCCGCCAAAATCTATGACATCTGGAACTTTTTGCTGATCAGTAGGCCAATATGTTGGTTGTCCGCTCGCGACCACATTTAGGTCCATTTTACAAATTGTGTTAAACAAAACACGACCCTTAGGTGTAATAAGTCGTGACCCCCAGAAAGTGTGTTTAGCGTTATAATCGCCAGCAGCCAGGAAGCAGGGTCCTAATGATTTGAAATATTTATTATATTGGCTTTCTGATATTGTAGAAATTATTTCGTTAAATAGATCAAAGTTTAAAAGCAGAGTGATAACGAAAGTCATATTGGACATGATGCTGGTGTCTGTAAACAAATGGAAAAATGATGAGGAGGGGGGGATTGCAAAAAAAACAACTTAATTATATAAAAAAAAAGTAAATATTGGTAATTCCGAGTTTTTCAGCAAATATGTTCTACTAAAATTTCCGATCTTTTGATATATAAGACGTATTCATAGGTCATGTAACAGCTCTAAAAATTTAGTTTTTATAAAAATGTTGATGCTTTTTAGCCCATTTTTGGAGTATTTTGGGCATTACTCTTCCATTTTTGGAAGGAATTTCAATGGCAAACAATTCCGGACTATATGTGACATAAATGTATAAAAACCTAACCTCCATCATATCTGGGGTCTTCGGAAAACCCATTTCAACGGACGGACAGACGGACAACCGGATTTGAACTTTCCTTCTCATAAGAAGCTAGAATATATATACTTTATATGGTCTTAGATCAATATTGTATAAATAACAAACGGAATGACAAAGTTATATATACCCTTTTACCTTCGGTGAAGGGTATAAAAAGCAGTCAACATCTCCACACACGATGAAACATTGTGTTTGGAAACATAAAATATCAAAAATGTTTTATATTTCAGAAACCAAAAAGGTAACAAGAATGTCAACCAGTAACATCCCCACACACGTAGCAACAT
The DNA here is from genome assembly GCA_943735925.1 of Pollenia amentaria. Classification (NCBI taxonomy): domain Eukaryota; kingdom Metazoa; phylum Arthropoda; class Insecta; order Diptera; family Polleniidae; genus Pollenia; species Pollenia amentaria. The sequence continues at coordinate 76,575,259 of OX031010.1, forward strand.
TTAGTGAAACATGCCCATGTTTCATGTGTGGGTCACTTTATATTCTATTATACCTGTAGTTTAACAAAAATATTCAATTATTTAATATTTTGAACGTTTGTTTTACTTAATACTATCATACTTTCGTTGATACGTCGTTTTGTTTCAGAGAATTACAAATCAAAATAACGTAACACACAAAACTAAAAAAATAACAATAAAAATAATATTTTTACTTCCTAAATATTTAAATTGCTTTTATATCTCTTATTTTACTTTCTATTTTACAACGTTTTTTGCTTCTCATGTTCATGCGATGTTTTATTATTCTGCATTTAAGATGACAATAAGTGCAGGAAAAAAAAAAAAAAAAAAAAAAAAATTAAAAAAACGTACATATTGTTTAACCAGCCACGAAATAATTTTGTAAAAACAAAACACATACAGGCTAATCGTGCTGCTCTGCGGGCAAGCGCTTTAACTTTGTAGCTGATTTTTTTGAAAAGGGGTTTTAGAATGGTTATTATTAAATATTTTACTAATTCAAAATATTATAGTTATTTATTTACTTACTTCGCAGTATAAGTAATAACAATTAAACTGGGATAAAGCTTTATTCTTAAATCTTTTTAGAAGGCTTTCCAGAAGCCTTTAAAGTAGATGCAAGAGGGCAAGGCGTTAGTAGCCAATGACACACGTGTTAATTAGTAATAAAGTTAGAATGCGGCTAGGAGAACTTATGTCTGCAAAAAGGCCTTCTATAAGGCATCTTTACTACTTTATTTTCCAGGTGAAAATGGTGAGGCAAATCGCGTTTTTTTCTTATGAAGAATTTTAATGTAAATTATTTCCAATTTTTCATATCTAAAAAATTCACATGTAAATTTTTTTTCTCACTCCTCATGAGTGAGGAAATTCATAATATTTTTTTCCTCAGCCTCATGAGGATGAATCTGCAGAAAAATTTTGAAATTTTCACGCTCGCTCATGACTGACTCTGATAAAAAGAAAAAACAAAATAAAACAAATTAAAAATTTCAGATTTTTTGCCGGTCACATACAAATTTATTATCAAAAGTCATTTTTGGCAATACAAAATTTATTATTAATAAGATTTATTTATAACGTGCTAAATTCCAAAATTTTATTTTTGATAAAAACAATGAAATTTATTGTCGAGGGAAAGCTAGTTTCTATGCGCATTTCGCTGGTTGCTTAGGCCAGCACGCCAAGAACCTTTTTTCAAAGACTTTAGAAATGATAAAAATATACATATGTATAAGACTATAAAGTGAATAAGCATTTTAAACACTCAAATCAAACTTGTAACAATACCAAAGCTTCAACAAAGCCACAACAATAAACAGTGTGTTTATCTTTTCTTACATTCCCCTACAATTGGCTGGTTTTTTCCGTCCAACTATAATTTAGTTTAGCTCAACTTAAGCACTTTTTCCTTTTTGTCAAAGTTATAAATAATAATTATATTAAAATCAATTTTTTTATTGAAATAGTCCAATTCTAATGTTATTTTTAATTTTAAGAATTTATTTTATGAGCTAAATTTCAGTTATGTATTTTATAAAGCTTTTTTTGATAGTGATATTCCTTAAATTTTTAGGAATGACTTTATACACTACCAGACTATTATCCTGTATCATCCTGTTACATTTTGCTTAAGCTACCCTTAGGATAGCAATGAAGTACATTGTATGTACAAACAAATTTACAATTATTAGACACTAGAGGTCTGCACAAATGTATTTGCTAGCCAAATGATTGTTGTGTGTGTATTTGATATTCAAATCAAATGTGTAAAAAAATGAGAGCTAGTCATTCACGCTCAATCATTTTAAATGAGAGATCAACACAGCCACATACACTAACACTAATTGTCCCTATTAATGTTTATTGTTTGAAGAACTCAAATTCATACATCTTACAATAAAAAAACCTGAGTTAAGTTAAAAATCACACTAATCATTCGTGTGTTTGTTGTCTTTCTTGTTTTTTAAAATTGGTTTTTCCCCTATTTGATAATTTTTCCTATCGTTACAAAAAAAGTAAGAAAATAAAATGGTTGTAAAAAATATATTTTTTATATGCAAAAACAATAACAGTAATAAAATTATAAATAAAAAAATTATTATTATGCAAACAGTCAAATATTTTACTAAAATTATCGATAAAAAATTATATAATGTCAAACAAATGTAAAATTGTTCAACTTAAAACTTAAAAAAATTATCAAAGCTAAGAAAGAAAGCTCGTTATAAAATAAAAATAATCTATTAACGTTTAAAAATAAGTTATAAGTTCTCTTGATTTAAAAAAAATTAAAACAAAAAAATTAACAAAAATTTCATTTGTTTAAAAATATATTTAAAACTACTTTTTGTTTCTAAAAAGTTGGTATCACTTTTAATGCAATATATTTTAACTAATATTTTGTTTTCGATACGATAAAAAAAGTTCAAAAACACAAAACACATGTTGTGTTGATAAAACACAATATGTACATCGCCACACAAGTGTATTTACTCGTGTAAAAGAGCATATTTGTTATTTATACCTGTATCAAATATTTCTCTCACAAAACTCACATAAATAATTGAACGCTTTGCACACATAGGTTATTTCTTACACACAATAAATAGTGTATGATTCTAAAATCACACACAACACACTACTGGCTAGTCTGGTATGTGAATTCATGTGTCGTTTAATCGCACAAATGCAGATCTCTATTAGACACCAGCAGAATGTAATGCATTTTCTGATCCTCTACGGCCTTCGTCAGCATTCTTTGTGTCACACTGGATAGTGAACCTTTATAAATTGATTGTATTTAACTCAACTATTTTAACAAATAAAATCTAGGAATTATTTCTTTTTCATAAGTTACTTTATTATATTGAACATTTCTTATTTTTCGAATTTATTCTATGCGCTAACTTTCAGTTATGTATTTTATTAAGTTTTTTTTGTAAAAGACATATGACTTAAATTTACCAGACTACTATCGTGTATCTTCCTGTCACATTTTGCCTTAGCTATCCTTTGGATAGCAATGAAGTACAGAAAAATTTACAATTATTAGACACCAGCATAATGTAATACATTTTCTGGCTCGCTTCGGCCTTCGTTAGCATTCTTTATGTCACTGGATAGTGATACTTTATAAATTGAATGTATTTAACTCAACTATTTTAACAAATAGATATTGAGAATTATTTCTTTTTCATAAGCAACTTTATTATATTCAACATTTTTCATTTTTCGAATTTATTCTATGAGTTCAATTTCAGCTATGTATTTTTTAAAGCTTTTTGTAATAGCTCTATTCCTTAAATTTTTTTAGAAATGACTTTATACACTACCAGACTATTATATTTTTTTTTCTTGTTACATTTTACCTTAGCTTTCCGTTGGATAGCAATGAAGTATATTTATGTACAGAAAAATTTACAATTATTAGACAGCAGCAGAATTTTTCTGTACATAAATATACAGAAAAATGTAACAAGAAAATACAATATAATAGTCTGGTAGTGTATAAAGTCATTTCTAAAAAAATTTAAGGAATAGAGCTATTACAAAAAGCTTTAAAAAATACATAACTGAAATTTAACTAATAGAATAAATTCGAAAAATGAAAAATGTTGAATATAATAAAGTTGCTTATGAAAAAGAAATAATTCCCAATATCTATGTATTTAGGAATATTAAATCGAATATTGAAAATATCAATACACTTACGATAAATGTTAAACGAAAACAACAATTAAAAAAAGGGAAGAAGTCTGGGGTGGTCAGAAGCGCGCCAATGCACACTTAGCTCCGAATAAAAAAGACTTACACATGGTGATAGAAAATTGAAAAATAAGCAAATATAAAAGGGAAACGAAACGAAAACGCATAGCTTTCGAGTTATGGACATTTGAAGCTTCCATATATACATATGTATGTGTATGCGATTTTCCACTACATTTCTCAACATATAAGGCCAATATTGTTATAACCTTACATTATTTAAAATTTTTTAACTTTAGAAAAGAAGAAATTTTTGTACTTTATTTTACCAGTTTTTCTCTTTTGACTTCTTTAGCGTGCGAATTACCAACCATTCCGTTTTTAATAACTATTTGCATAAGAGGGCACCTACTGCCCAACTGTCATGATTCTGCAATAAGTCGATTACGGTGGCTGATTTTGAACCAGACGAATTCAGGCGACTTCACTAGGTCAAGTCAACATATAGTTTCATTCGGTGGTGGAGTTGCCAAAGTTTGTATACAAAATACAGTTTTTTATATAAACGAACCATTTTTTATATCTGACCACAAAAGCACCGTTGTTGTGGAGTTAAGCTAACCTTCTAGTGAATTCGCTTTGTTAAAATCGTTAAATCGAAACGAAATTTTATAAGAATAATAGTATGTATCGAAAAGTTCATCACAAAATATTGTACATATGAATGTAAACTTAAAATTTTAAATACCTGTAGTTTATTGTCCACGGCAACACTCTTTTTGGTAACATTTGTACGTGAGATACAATAACAATATATATGTACATACGTGTAAAATCTACTTTGTAGATACACTTTATACTAACACATTCTCATAAACAAGGTTTAAGACAACAAATTAGAGTTTATTTAAGTTTCATTCTCTTTAGTTTTAGTTTTTGTAGATATTTCTGAGGCTACAATTTTTTAAAAATGTGTAACATTCGTATTCGGCACCGTACTTCCATCTAGAGAACACATAAGGCAATCGCATCAACGTCCATTTACAATTAAAAACTTTTACCATACGGTATACATTTTGTACTTTTTGGGACAACAAATCATATTTTTTGTTATATAATACGATGCTTAACTGTAAAACTTTAAGGAGAATATAATTATATAAAAATAATTAAACTTTAGGCGCTTTGAACTTGAACTACTATTAAAATACAACTCTATTAAATTATTAAACATTTTCCAACACTATTTAATTTTGACATACTTGTAATGACACTACACCATACGTCTGTAGTTGTCAAAATTTTATAGTGCCGTGCGATGGAAAAATAACAAAAAAATAACAGATTAGAAATAAAAATTAATAAAATTTATATTAAAATTAATTATTTAAGTGCTAAATATCAAGATAAAGTGAAATTTAATCATTTATATTGTTGTCATTTCGCGCTAATTTAAGAAATAATTAACAGCTGTCGAAAAAAATTGCGGTCGTAATGTGTGTTCGGTTACCTGTGTATTAAAGTGCGTGTGTGTTTTATATACGTTTGTTATAATAAGATTCTATCAAAAAAGCCAAATGAAATATTTTTACAATAATATGAAACTTCTTTTTATTCATTTTTAAATGTAATGCATTATATATGCAATTATATTTTGAAATTTCTGCTTCTCGTAATCGTCTATTGTTTCTGATATCTAGAAGTAGCTAATTAAATTGGAATATACCCGCGTTTCTTAAATAATAGTATCATATTGGATTACATTTGTATAAGCATGGACCCTACACGCGGAGATTCGCGTTATAATTTAAACTACTCTATGAGTAGTATTGGACTTAGTTTAACTGATCAAGCAGATATGTACGGTAATTCAGCTGGTAGACCGCCCAGTGCTGGCATACTGCAAGGCATAGGAAGTGTTGGGGGACCTAACGGTGGTGGGCTTTTACCTCGTTCTTCTGGAACTCTTATATCCAACACACAATGCCAGTCTTTGGGTAATAGTGTTCAACAAAGAGGACTAAAAAGAGCCGGCTCAGATTGTTATGATGATTCTCATCAAAGAGTTGGAGCCAGCAGTATTGCAACACTTCAAGGACTTGATAATTGTGGATCAAGCTCTAATGTACTACACAGTAATCAACAACAGCCACATTCTAGTAGTGCTGGAGTACAAGATATTGTAGACGATAGTTACAACAACCTACAAAGCAAAAAGTCGCCTCCGGCAAATGGTAAAAAAACTAAAGGTCGGGTAAAAATAAAAATGGAATATATCGACAACAAATTACGACGTTATACTACATTTTCAAAGCGTAAGACTGGAATTATGAAAAAGGTACGTATGAAATATTTCCATGGATGAGTTTTTTTTTTAGATTTATTATAAACAAGATCGGTTAATGTACTTGCTTGTTAATCTTCTTATATTTATACCCATGTGTTTCAGTCAATGTGTAACACATTAAATTTAATTAATTAAATTTAATTTTTGAAATATGAAAATTATATTGCCAATACGATTTCAATAAAACAAATCGACCCAAGGATCTGTAAAATAAGATTTACCGAAACAAACCTTAGGTTTGTTTCATATAAATTGTATGAATATTAGTTTTGACATGATAAACACGCTTCCCAGCTAGCATATGCTGATTGTTAGACGATTATGTTTAATGTACAATTCCTAAAAGAATCTTCTGATGATTATCTGCCGAGTAACAAAAACAAAAACATCTATATTTTTTTATTTATAAATTTTTTTTTATAAATTTTGACACGCTCGTAGTTTAATCTTGGAATGAACATTTTGAGACTCTGTAAGAGTCATATAACAATTACTCAGCTACCTAAATAAGAGCGTTTGTGAAATATGAAAATTCGATTGCCAATACAATATGAACAAAACAAACCGACCTAAGGATCTGTAAAATAAAATTTTCCGACAGGATGGTGTTGTTTTCGCGACATTAAGGTTTGTTTCATATAAATTGCAAGAAAATTATAAGTTTTGAAATGAAAAAGACGTTTGATGCCCTTATTTAGATAGCTCAGTTATACGGCTGTGTTATGGAAGAATCTCTTATAAGAATCAGCACGTTTAACAGTTTCTCCCGTGCGAGGAATCGAATACAATTAAAAAGTGAGCTCGTCGACGATCAAAAATACTCTTCATGAGATTCCCATTAGGTATACTCAGTTATACGGCTCAGTATTTCATTAGTTGTAAAATAATCCCTACGTGAGTCTCATGCGACTCTTGGCATGTTTTTTTAAAGATTCGTTAGATAATCTCTACAAACATCATAAACGATTCTCTTTAGGATTAATATAAGAGTCTTATGCTGTGTTATGGAAGAATATCTCATACGAATCAGCACGTGTAACAGTTTCTCCCTTGCGCGGGATCGTCTACAATTTAAAAATGAGCTCGTCGATGAACATAAACACTCTTCATGAGATTCCTAGACTCATAGAGGATTAAAAATACTAGCTGGGAAATATTGATACCAAACATTTCTCGTTTTGATAAATATTGAGGATAAAATTTGTTGCTTTCGTTTATTGCATGTAGCCTATATCGTGCTTAAAGCTTTTTCCGGGAGACATTTGCATGTACCGATAAAGGTTCTATTAAGGCAAAATTAGCGCTCCAAAAGGCGAAATTTAAAAAAAGGATTTTCGGGCTGAAATTCTTATATCTTAGGGACAACTACATAGGGGCCTTGGTAAAATACCAGAACGAGTTAAACTATTGTATATTGTGCAAATTCCCTTTTCTGAGACTTTGTTTCTATTGGGGGTTAATTGATATTGTAGGCTGAATTGGTCTAGGTTTGTTACCGAACACTGTAATTATACTAAATTTGATTGCTTAATATCATACGTACATATGACAATTATCATGTCAAAAGTGTTTTCCCAGGCAGAAATTGTATAATAGCAAGATGAAATAGTAAACTGATTTGCCCACAAGAATCTGTCCTATAAAAATCCTTTTCTTTTTGAATTTCATCTCCTCGTACTTTCAACAGACCAGCTCTTTCGTACTTTCAACAGACAATATCTCGCACAAATCGCACTTTATATAAATCGATTTTTATATAATTTTAAGCATTTATTACAATATTTTCCTTTCACAACTTTATAGGAATTATGGTGTTAATCAAAATTGTTCAATTTATTAAGATGACGTTGCGTTAAAACCAGAGTATGAAAAGAAACAAAACTTTTCGCAAACGTTTGCAAAATGTACAAAACTATAAGATTTTAAAATTGTATTGTAACATAAATTGATACAATTAGCTTTTCATTCATCTGCATTATTTAATTTACCGTTACAATCGTACTTTTTAGAACAAAACAAATAGAGAAACCAGGGACCGAAAATAACTGTAACTGAAATTTTAAAACAAACAATTTTCGAGCAAAAATAAAAGTTATTCTTGTGGTAACTCGTTGAAGTCTAACGTCTTCTGCTTTTCTCAATCTATACGGTTGACCATCACCAACATATCGTATTTGTTCGCTAAGGTACTCCGGCGCATTTCCTTGTTTCATTTTTCGTATTATTATTTTATTATTATTTTTTTATTTAGTAGTATGTAACATACTTTAAAAATTTCATATACATTTAATATTTAAACATTAATTTTTATAAGTTATTTATAAATTCTACAATTTATTTTCTAAATACATTAAAATTTTTTTCATTTCTAATATGAGGTTGTAATTTATTATATTCACTTAAGCCTTGTTAAAATAGTGATCTTTGCATTGTGTTGTTTGATATCTGTTGTAGCCTAACGTGTTCAGAATTTCTCAGATTATATGGTTGAACATCTCCAACCTATATAAGTTGTTCACATAGGTATTGTGGCGCACCTCCCATCTTAATTTTTTCGATAAAAACCAGATTGACAATTTAACATATAATTTATTGGTGCATATCGGTTCCATCTTAGTATACAGCGCATTGCCTTACTTTGCATTTTTTGCAGTCTACTTATTTGTTGATCTGTACAGCATGTATAAATTATTGTTGAGCCAAATTATTTCAATTCACGTTATAGTATAAATTCGAGATATTTAATACTATTCACTTTGTCTATTTGCTCATTATTCATTTTAATTTGTTCATTACTAGTCATGTTTATTTCAATAATTTTTTTTAAACTCATTTAATTTTAATTTGTTCATTTTTGGTTACTTTATATAAATCATTTCCTAGGTTGCTGTAACATATTTGATAATTTTCTTCTTCAGTAAGTATTAGTGTGTCGTCGGCATATAACATTATTTCACATTTTTCTAACACTTGGCATTTCGTTTAAATAAATTATAACCAATAGTGCTCCCAAAATCGATCCCTGTAGAACACCGTACTCATTATTAATATTCGTCGATTTTACTTTATTGACTTGAGTTTTTTGTCTTCTAGCGTTTAAGTATGATTCAAACCATTTCACTTCCTTGCCTTTTATACCATATTTTTGCAGTTTATCTAATAAAGTCACTCTGTCTAGTTTCAAAAGCACTTTTGAAGTCTAAGAAAATTGCTAATAATTTCTTATTTTTGTCTAATCTTTTCCATCTGTTTATTACGTAATTTACAGCAGTTTCGCACGAGTATTTTTTTCGAAACCCAGATTGATATTTTGAGAATAAATTATTTTTTCCCATGTATTCCTCTAATTGTTCTCTGTCGACTGTTTCAATTATCTTTTCGCATGTTTTTAAGGTCTAAATTCTTAGCATCGGTTTGTTTTTTTTTTATTTTTTTCAATAGGAGTTATCATAGTTTCCTTCCAACTGTCAGGAAAAATGCCTGTTTCGAATGATTTGTTAATTTCATATAATATTACTTTTCCTATCATATCCCAATTATCGAGTATTAAATTAATTGATACTTTATTGAAGTCATGTTTTTACAACTATTTTTGAGTTCTTGTAGATTTTCCGTGCAAAAAATCTGAAGGTTTTATTTATCACAGGAATTATATTTACATATTGCACATCTTCTATACTATTTCTTAGGTCCAATATTAGTATTCTGATTATTTTATTGAACTGTTAATGGTTTTAAATCCAAATTTAGATATTTTTAATTAGGCTTAAGTTCATTGAATTTAATTTTCATTAAATTATTTTTATGAAGACAGGAATTTTACAACATGAAATTAATTAAAATTTTGTTGATAATTTTTCATTCTTGCCTGCGCTAATATTTGAACCCTGGCTTTCACGGACAGGTTGCCCATACTAGTTTCGATTGTAACCACACAATCTCGTCAGTGGGGTTTGTCGTTTTACTCACTCTGCTATTGAAGCCGGATGACGTCAATAGTCAAACATCAATCTTTAAACCAAATGGTATTTCACCTTGGTAGATCGAAATTTTCTTATGTCCTTAATATTAAGAATGATATTTTGATATGAAATTTGAATATGTTTGTACTTTTATATCCGTTTTGGTTCCCCACTCTAGCGTTCTGTTTTTCCGTTAGTTTCTTTTAATGAGAACTGGGGTCCTGTTATCAGTGGTGACTCTTTTTTACAGTCGGTGTTCAAAGATGATGCTAATAGATTAAAGATTGGTCATTTAAATTGTCGAAGTCTGAGGCCATCTTCTAACTCTGTCAAATTGGATGAGATTAGGACTATCATGACGAATAGAGTTTTTAATATTTTTACAGTGTCAGAAACATGGCTAAATGAGACAGTTTCAAATAGTGCTGTGAACATTCCTGGGTATATTTTTTGCCGAAATGATCGGCTTACTAGGGGAGGTGGAATAGGCATCTTTGTTTCTAAGGGTATGAAATTCAAAACTGTTTTTAGGTCTTTCTTACCTCAGCTCTGTGAATCACTATTTATTGAGGTTTTCTTTGAGAGCGTAAAAATCTTAGTTGGAGTTGTTTACTTACCTAGTGGTAATTTGTCTGTTTTTGAGAGTCAACATCATGATATTCTTTCAAGATATAGTAACATAATTGTTTTTGGGGATTTTAATTGTAACTTATTTAAAACGTCTAGATCTAACTTAATGCGATCGCTTTGTATGAGGGCTAATTTATCAATTGTACATAATTCTAGACCTACCCATTATGACTTGGCTAGTGACTCTACTTCTCTTATTGACTTTTTCCTAGTAAGTGATATCTCCATGATTCGTTTTTCTGGCCAAGTACAGTGTCCATCAGTCTCTGATCATGCTCTAATTTTTGCTTCATTTTCATTTAATATTGAAGTTCTTCAAGAGTTTTTTGAATATAAAGAATTTCGTAACATCGATTGGAATATTATTTTTTCATGCCTCCGTGACTTTGATTTCTCACCTTTTTTTAATTCGACTGATGTGGATCTTAAATGTACTATTATTTCGTCTCTTGTATTAAAACTTTACTCTTTTGTTCCAGTTGTTAAAAGGCGAACTTGCTATAGTAATAATGACTGGATGAATTCTAGTGACATTAAGTTGGCTCGATCTTTAAGAGATCTTGCATATACTACATTTAGATCTGATCGTACTTCAACTAATTGGGGAATTTACTGTAGGCTTAGGAATAAAGTGAAGAGTATTATTCGTCGTGAAAAGAGAGCTTATTATACTAGATTCTTTTTGGGCTTGGATTCAAGTGGAGTATGGAAGGTGCTTAGAAATTCTGGGTTTGTAAATTGTGGTTATAATGTAGGTTGGGATGGTAATGTTGATGTTTTGAATGAATCTTTTGTTGGGTCTCATGATGGAATTAATGAATCGATGTTTGATCTCAATGCTTTAGTAGATCATGTAGATAGTTTTAGCTTTCGATGTGTGAGTGAAGCCGAGGTAATGGTAGCTCTTAATAAGGTGAAATCTACAGCTTTATGTATTGATGGCATTTCCATTAAATTTTTTAAACTGGTATATCCGTACATTTCTTGTCCATCTTTAGATCTTGTAAATTCCATACTAATGTCATCAACTTTTCCAACTTCTTGGAAAACTGCCCGTGTTGTTCCGATTCCGAAATCTAAGGCTATTCATGATGCTGATGATCTCCGCCCTATTTCTATTTTACCGGTAATGTCTAAAGTTGTTGGGCACCTGATTAGGGACCAAATACTTCAATCTAGGACAGTGAATATTTATGAATCTCAATATGCTTTTCGTCAGGGTTATAGTGCTACATCATTGTTGCTAGGATTGACTGATTTGATTAGGGAAAATGCAAATATGAAAAAGATGTGTGCTTTAGTGTCTCTTGATTTATCTAAAGCATTTAACTCTATTTGCCACAATAAAATGATTGATAAACTCTGGAATGAATTTAGATTTTCTAAATCCGCGTGCAGACTCGTTATGTCGTTTCTGGGTGGTAGATCTCAATTTGTTGATTTAAATGGAATTAATTCTAATTTACTAGCTCTTTATTCTGGTGTTCCACAAGGCTCGGTTTAAGGACCACTGCTGTTTGTACTTTATATTAATGATGTCCACTTGTCTATGAATACCAGGTTTTTTAAGACTTTTTTATTTGCGGATGACGTCTTTTTATTGTTTAATGGAAGCTCGACTTGTCCAGAAATATTTGAAAGTAACATAAATAATAGTCTAGTAAGTATGATGCAATGGACTACTAGAAACTCGTTGGTTTTAAATACATCGAAGACAAAAGCCGTCTTGTTTGGATCGTTGGGTACTAGAATTCGAGATTTTTGCTTATTTTTGGGTAATGATGAGGTTGAGGTAGGTAGTCATCATAAATGTTTAGGTGTAATACTTGATAGTAATCTTTCTTTCGAACGTCATATAGACATTTTATCTGGTAGATTTTGGGGTGTTCTACGTAGTATTTTTTCTACAAATATATATCTTCCCTTGTATATTAGACAAAGACTGGCTCATTCGCTTCTTATGTCTCAAGTTTTATATGGTATTGAAATAGTCTCAGGTTGTGCTGGTGTTAACTTTGCTAGATTGAGACGTGTTGTTAATATGATTGTAAGGTTTGTCTATAACGTTCGTCGTTGGGATCATGTTTCGGGGTATGTTTACCGATTCCTTGGATGTTCCTTTGATACTTTTGTTAAATGTCGTAATTTGGTTTCATTTTACAAGGTTATAAAAAGTGGTATACCATCTCCTTTATGTAATACTTTCTTATTTTTGAGATCTTCAAGACATCCTCAGATTTTTATTCCAAGAATTTATAAACTACTTTTTGAGAGGTCATTTATGGTAAGAATTGCTCGGTGCTGGAATTGTTTACCTCATGAATTACGTATTTTTTCTCACTCAAATAATGTTTTTCGCCGGAAAATTATTGAGTTTTTTACAAGGGGATTATAGCATCGCTGTATGATGGGACTATAGTTATTTCTTTTTTTATTTTACATTTGAATTAAACTTCAGAACGTTTTTGTGGTTGGGGAGCCAAAATGTGGTTTTTTTTGGACTTTTTACATTGATTTAGGTTTAAGTTTTATTATTAGGCTTTTATATAATAGGCTTTGTTATAACTATGTAATACATATTTATATTTTGGCCTGGAAGGCTTTGTATTACTTTATTAAATAAATAAATAAATAAATACTATCTATAAAATAATTATTCAACATATTTGCCAGTTGGTAATTTTCATTATATTCTATTTGATTAACTGTCACAGATTTTATCACTTGAAGGTCTTTCTTTAGAACTAGTTCCTTAAAATTTTTGCCACATTTGTTTTTGGTCTATTGTACTGCTTATTTTTTTGTTGATGTTAACTACATTCCACACTCTGCTAAATATGGAAAATTTTTAAAAATTAGTTTTTTTTAAATAAAAAACAAAATTATTTATAACTTTTAATTAATAAATAAAGAAAACAATACAAATAATAATAAAACAATCTAACGATGTCTCAAAACCCCATTCAGGTCTGATCTTAGTGCCTCAATCTGAAGTTAGAATATAATTGAAATTTTCTTATATTCTACCCCTCGTTACATAGCTCCTAAGAAACCGGGAAAAATGTCTATTATAGTTTTGGGATCTACTCCCTTAGAGCTTTCTACCGATGTCTCGAAACCCCATTCAGGTCTGTTCTAAGTGCCTCAATCTGCAGTTAGAATATAATTGAAATTTTCTTATATCCCACCCCTCGTTACATATGTAGCTCCTGAGAAACCGGGAAAAATGTCCATTATAGTTTTGGAATCTCCTCCGTTGGAGCTTTCTAACGATGTCTCGAAACCCCATTCAGGTCTCTCCTAAGTGCCACGAACTGATGTTCGAATATAAAGGTATTTTAGTTTTTTCAATTAGTCCACCCCTCGTAACTTGACTCCTGAGAAACCCGGAATAATGTCCCTTAAAGCTTTCTAATGATGTCTCGGAACCCCATTCAGGTCTATCCTAAATTCCCTTAAAAATAACTGAAAATACTGAACCACATTTTTCATTTAAATTAATTTTTTTCCAATGTATACGAAAAAAGTTAAAATGTATTATGATTTCTTTATTTATTAACTAAAAGTTATAAATAATTTTGCTTTTTATTTAAAAAAAACTAATTTTTAACTGCCGTATTCATCAAAAATAAAATAGATTTCAAACGTATTTTAAAACTAAATTTCCATACAAATTTTCCTTAAAATTGATTTCATATCCAATTTAGTTTTTTATGAATACGGCAGTAAAAATTTTCCATATATAGCAGAGTGTGGAATGTAGTTAACAGAGGTGTGGGACGTATTTAACTGACGAATTTATCTTCACACCCTTAAAAGTTCGTATTTCAGATATACCACTAATAGGTCCCAAAGAGGACCCCTTGCAGCACCATTTCTATATAGTGGGTTGTTAGTAACATTCCATATTTTTCCAAAATGGTCACTTATTCTCGCCAGAAATTTTCGCAAAAAACGAACTTTTTCAAGTCTGAATTTCTGAAATTCCAAAATTATTTCAGATATCCCACTACCAGAATCCTCCTTAGAACTTTTTTCTTCCGTGGAACCGGTTCCTTTTCCCTGAAAATGCTCCTAAAAGCACTTTTTCCTATTACAGTCGCACTGTTAAATGCAATGTTAACTGAAAACAGTTGCTGTTAATAAATTGTGGTTCATGTCTCCGCTAGTTAAATACGTATTTATCTTCACACACATTATTAGTCCTTGTTTGTTTGTATATAGAGCGCGTGTATTCTTTGATTTTTACATTGAAAAACCCATTCTTCTTTTCTTCACGCTTAATTTGTTAGATATACCTTACATTCTTTATCATTTGTTATGGCGATTTCTTTTCTGAGAAATATGTTGCATAAATGGTACATGCTCTATCTCTTTTGTGTAGAGCATGTACCATTTATGCAACATTTTTCTCAGAAAAGAAATCGCCATTAGATAATTATCATCTAACCCCATATTAAGTCTTGAATTTATTCTAACACAGTTAATGCATTTAACAATTTGTTGCACTCTCTCCGTGGCATTTTATACATATTTCCTGGTTTCTAAAATACTTGCCCATATGGTTGTCTCCTTTACATTTCATGCACGACATGACAACCGTTCCATCAAAAACCATACACTTTTGCCGCCCTATATTAACTTCATATGCTGTGATCATTTTTGTATACGTGTCATTATCTACTTTCAATTTTACATTGTATATTGTTTTATTATTTCTCTTAAACTCATATCTTCCTATAATTTTTTTTTCACTCATTTGGATCATTGGATTCTGTTTCTTAAATTTTTGAATAATTTCTCTATCCTCGTAGTTGAAGGTCATGTCTGTTATTTTCATTTTTAATTCTATTGGACTGGGCACCGTAATTTCATAGCCATCATTAAGTTCACTTTGTATTGCGTTTCTTATATTTTTCTATTTCCTCCTCATTTTCACTTTGTATTATTGCAGTTCAATTTCTTCTATTTTCTACTCTTGTGATTTTCAAGTTTACTGGATCGACCTTTTTGTTTATTTCCTCTTTCGTTTTATCAACTCCTTGCTTTTCCTTAGGTTTTACTATTAGGGGAACCTGTTTATTTAGATCTGGCAGCACTATTTTGTTCTTTACTGATTCTGCATATGACATCTTTGTTTGTTGCTCACTTATGCATTTCCGATCTGGTTCAACATTTCCCCTATTGTGGTCAAAGAGTTGAAAATTTTTGAACGAAAAATATTGCGGAAGTGCATAAACAGGAATTTTGAGAGTTATACGAAAAGATTTTCTAACAAATATATCTACGAAAACTCCTCGGTCGTGCCCTTTTGTAGATATGCACTGATGCTACAAAATAAGTTTGTTAACAATCTCGCCTTTATGAACGAGATTTTTGATGCTGAAAAAAACACGAATTGGTCAACATTTCCTTATATCTCATCAATTGGTGTCCTTTCGGAAAATTTTGATGAAGTTCCGGTCTTGTTTATGCTGCCACATTTTTACCAAAAGACTCATCCTGGCTCTCATAGCGGCTAGGCTTAATTTTGTATTACCTGTGATATACTTTCACAAATTTAAAATATCTAATATTCAAATTAGTCCATTATATTTATTATATACTTACAATTTAATTTTGTATCTTCGGGTACTTAGCATTGTTTAAAATTTTACTTGATTAACGTTTACACAAACATTCGTTTGATAACTTAAATGAAACTCTGTGATATTAAGGTATACCCTGTTTAGATATTTTATTTAACAGTATGTTAATTAGTTTTAAGTGTTTTTATATTATAAGATTTTTTTTTTTTACAGATTCGCTCTGTTTGTCAATGTAAATGTCGGGAGCAAACATTGTTTAGCTATATCAAAACGTTTCCATTATATATTTACAATTTTCAACTTTACATTTTGCGCTCACGAGCACAAACAAAACAAAATGGCACAATCATTCTCATTGTTCTTTTTTTGTTTTGCACACAGCAAAGAACAAAACAAAACGAAAGCAAACGTTTCGTTTTGATCGTACTCTGGATAAAACTAAATTCAAGTTCATATCAATACACCACTAAATCACTGGCGAATGTTTGTTTTTGTTATTCGTTCGGCAGACGGATTTTTTAAACTATAATTTGTTACTAAGCAATGTTGAGTACGAAATTATAGCTTTAATGTGGCCAACTCAAAAACAAATTTAATTTAAAACTATTAAAAGTTAATTAATTTTTTTTCAACCACCGGTGAAGTTCCCGAATAGGGAAGTTTGGCGTGGATCCAACGGACTGTTTGAGTGGTGGGCAGTATATACGGACGGGTCCAAGATGGACACTAGCAGTGGGGCTGGTGTTTTTATTGCTGATACTGACGTGAAAAGGTCATTCAGGCTCCTGAATTTTATAAAAATAAAATTAGTTGCTTACTTGATGATAGTGGCCTTAAACAGATAATGAACGAATTTACAAGAATAACGCAGAGCTCGAAAACATTAATTGATAATGTAATAACAAACAACACAAATATATCAGCAAAGATTAATAGTTCAAACAAAATTTCAGATCATGAATAAATAGATATAATAATAAATAATGCAGAATACAAATCCAATGCTTATAAAGATATTGAGATATTTAAATATAATAGACATCAATATAATAGAGAAATATGGAACATTCAACAAATATATATAAATAACGACCTAAACAACAACGTCGACTTTTTCGATAAATACCTGGAAGATGCAGTTAAAAAACTAACTAAAAAAGACAATTAAAGAAAATTTTAAATGTAAATGGTTTGACGAAGAAATAAGACAATTAAAAAGGGGAAAAAATTAATAAATACCAAATAGCAAAAATACAAGTGAAGCTTGGGCTAGCTATAAAACAACACGAAATTTGTACAAAGTAAAAATTGAAAACGAAAAAAATAATTATTTAAAATAACAAAATTAATAATGTTAATGGCCGAAAAGAAATGTGGGGGGGAAATAAAAAAAACTTATATTAAAGAAAATACAAAGTACAATTGAAACTGTGGTATTTAATCACATAGAATATAAAGAAAATTTTGCTATAGCCCATAATTTTAATAAATATTTTATAAATAATATTAAAACAATTAGAGATACAATAAATAATGTGCAATATGTCAATAATAACTTGTGATAACCTCTCAATTTAAATTTCGTGCAATATCAATAGAAGAACTAAGAAAAGTATGTAAAAATTTAAAAAATAAGCCGGACTATAATAAAATATCAGCAAAAATGATTTTAAATAGTTGGAATATCGTGGGAAAGAAATTACTAGAGATAATAAACAAATCGTTAGAGATAGGAGTATTTCCTGAAAATTGGAAAACGTCAATGGTAACACCAATTGAAAAGATTGCAAAGACAAGAAAATGTGAAGAATTTCGACCAATAAACACATTGAAGACATGAAGAAAGTGGTAAAGGAACAACTAGAGCAATATATGGAAAGTAACTCAATTTTATCAAAGTACCAGTCTGGATTCAGAAGGAAGTACTCATGTGAAACTGCGGTGAAATATTTAATAAACCGAAAAACCGAAAAAAAACAAAAAAATAGTGGGAATTTTCCTAGACTTCAAAAAGGCTTTCGAAACAATTGATAGAAATATACTACTGCAAAAACTACATTACAAACATTAGTTGAATATAAAAATTAATTTGAAAGTTCACTTAAACAAAATGAAATGAAAGCATTATTGGAAGCTATTGAAAGACGTTATGATGAACGATTTAGAAAGATAAATAATATTCAAAAACTCTGCGAAAAGAATGTTAAAAAAGAAGTTAAAAACTTATATGGAAATATAAATCAAGTAGAAAACAAAAACAAAGATATGTACGATACAATCGAAAAAAACAATGTAAAAATGTGTAATGAAATAAAGAAGGTTATAAAAGAAACTAATGTAAAAACCACAAAAATGTCTTACGCGCCAACTTTAAGAGCTAATGTAGTGATACCAGATTTATCAAAAAATTTCCCCTTGTAAAACTAAAGGAAAAACAAAGTGTAGAAAAACCAAAGCTGAACTTAACAAAAAAGTTAATCCAATTAATTTCAAAATAACAAATGTTGAAAATAGAAAAAACGGTACATTAGTAAAGTTTTCAAAAATCCCTCAGAGAATCACTACTAGTACATCTGAGAACTTAAAAAATGTTTTAAAAATAGCCCAGAAGTTTTTTCCTCCAAAAGCAAAATAGATTAAAAATTTGGGCGTAATTAGCTTTAAAATGAGGTATGTCCCATCCTGTAAGGTCTTCCAGTTTGTTCACATATTGTATTTGTAATACAATTTTTAAGTTCTTTCAAATTTCATTAAATATGTAACAAATACGAAGATACATATGTATGTATTTAATAATTTGATATTTGAAATATGTCACAAATACGAAAACATATTTAATAGCTTGTCAAAAACATATTTGGAAAAATGTCCCAAATACGAAAAACGTATTTGAAATATGTGAAGACGTAAGATGTTACGTCGAAACATATTTAGTTCGACATATTTATCTTCACCCACATGTTAAAATGTCTTCTAAATAGCTTTAGGTTAGGTTAGGTTCCATGGGCAGCCATCGAGAGACAGCTCACTTGGGTCCTTTAACGGTACCTTTGTGATACCCAGCGCCAATGCCCATCCAGAAGAGCAGTTATTCAGATGGCGTCACTGCAAGGTTGAGCCAGTTCGTCTTCCTAATGAAGAGAAGAAGCAATATTAGTTCTATTTTTGATAGATCCTCCAAACAGGAAAACACCGGTTCTACCAGGTATTTTCCCCTGATGCCCCGTAGCCCGGGGCATTGACAGAGAAAGTGAAGCACAGTCTCCTCTTCCTCCTCATCATGACAACTTCTACAGTAGTCATTGAATACCAGACCCATTCTTCTAGCATGAGTCCCAACAGGCCAGTGTCCAGTTATGACCGACACCACGGTCCTGATTTGGTTCCTATTGAAACTAAATAGAGATTTGGTTCTCCGTTCATCATATCCAGGCCAAAGTGCCCTGGACGTGGAGCAGGTGGACTCACGGGTCCATCCCTCTTGCGCAATTCTATAGTTCTCGCGCCGAGTGAGTGACTTACAGTGAGCCATTGGAAGTCCAATGAATTGATCAATGAATGTTTCATCGATACGACCACCTTCCTTGGCCAACTCATCTGCAATCTGGTTACCCGGGCAGTTTGAGTGCCCTGGTATCCATATAAGCGTTAACTCTGAATGTTCAGCAATCTCATTCAAAGACATCCGACATTCCACAGTTAACCTAGATGTCGTATAGACACCCGCAAGAGAGGCAATGGCAGCCTTGCTATCAGTAAATATACGTATATCTCCCGATACGCGATAATACTTTAGCCAGTTGGCTGCCCGCTTTATAGCCGAGATTTCCGCCTGCAGGACACTACATCCATCCGGCAGACGAAAGGAAACTTTAACGCCCAGTTCCTCTATGTAGAAACCTCCGCCAACTCTTTCCCCCTTCCTTGAACCATTAGTGTATACCCCCAGGGCTGGTTCATGGAAGGTGCCCATAACCGACAGCGCACTATCGTGCGCTATGTGTGTCGCATACCTCGCGCCAAAGAAAGGCTCCGGGGTGCAGTAGTCCACTCCTTCAGGGACAATCGAGTATCCCATTATACTGGAGTGTCTGTCCATAGTCACGGTTCGACCAGCCGTGTGCCGCGTTCAACCGTATCGCCGAACAAAGAGCCATATGTCTGGCCGTGATGTCCACCGGCAGCCAGTTTAGCATATTAAACAGCGCCCTGGTGGGAGTGGAGCGCATTGATCCTGTGATCATCAATGCGACCAGTCTGTGAACCTTCTCAAGCATCGCATGGTACCTGCCCTTCTTCAGCGCAGTCCACCATACGACAACACCGTAATACAGAGTCGGCTTTACTACAGCCTCAAAGATTCAATTGACACAACTCGGGCCCATGCCCCAGTTCTTGCCGATTGCACCTCTGCACGCATATATAGCAACAATTGCCTTTTCCATCCTCGTCCGGATGTTCAGCCCCCACGACAGTTTACTGTCCAGGATTACGCCCAGATACTTGGCGCTGTAAGAGAACTTAAGTTCAGTCCCATTAAGCCTCGGAAGTCTCATGCCCTCAGTCCTATACTTCCTCGTGAAGAGTACCAGTTCCGTCTTAGACGGATTAACACCCAAGCCGCATGATACGCTCCAGGTGCTAAGTACCCTTAATGCAGCCTCCATACACTGAGACATTATGTTCAAATGCTTCCCCGTGATGGCCACTGCAACATCGTCAGCGTATGCCACAGTTTTAATCCTCATGTCGTCCATTTTTGTCAACATGGTGTTCATAGTCAGGTTCCACAATAGTGGAGATAGTACTCCTCCTTGGGGAGTACCCCTGTTAACCAGTCTCTGAACGCTAGTCGCACCTATCGTGGAACAGATGACCCTATTCCTGAGTAGATTATCCACAAATCTACCTATGCCGTCATCAACCTCCAGACTCCTCATAGATGCAACAATAGAATCCGGGTTGACATTGTTAAAGGCCCCTTCAATGTCGAGAAAGGCCACCAGAGCACACTTCTTAAATTCGAGTGATCTCTCAATAGTTCCAACTAATGAGTGAAGAGCCGTCTCAACAAACCTACCCTTTGTGTAGGCATGCTGAGAGGTCGAGAGTAAACACTTGGGGATGGTCATCCTCAAGTGAATGTCGATAACTCTTTCAAGAGTCTTGAGAAGAAAGGATGCAAGACTAATCGGTCTGTAACCCTTCGCTTCGGTGTGAGAAGTCTTCCCTCCCTTGGGGATAAAGACCACTCTACACAAGGTCCAGCTCATAGGTACATACGAAAATCTAACGCATCCCCTGTATATAGCCATCAGCCAGGGTATAATCACAGTCGAATTCATCTGCAAGTCCGCCGGAATTATACCATCCATACCCGGAGATTTGTACGGGTCAAAGCTGTCGACAGCCCACTTAATCCTATCGTAGTCCATTGGGATGGACAAAGGACCGGGCATCGACTCACAAACCTGATCCCGCAAGCTCCCTTGGGAGTTTCCAGGAAAGTGAGTGTTAATTAACACCTCGAGTGTTTCCTGACTAGTCGTAGTCCAGCAACCATCCGATTTACGGATATAGGTCGGGACAACAGGGCTCGAAGCCATTATCTTACGTAAACGGTTTGTCTCAGAGGATCCTTCCACGCCGCTACAGAAGTTCCTCCAAGCGCTCCTTTTCGCCGATCTAACCAAGTTTCTGAATCTATTCAGTGAAGACTTGTACTCCGCCCAATTACCATGACGCTTAGCCATATTGAACAACCTCTCTTCTTGCCTGCGCAATATCAGGATCCCACCACGGTGGACGATCCCTGCCCCTATGCACCATTGGCTTGCACGCCAAGGAAGTCGCTAACTGCAGTGAGTCTGTAAGCAGACCCACTGCCGCATCGATCCCCCCTATATCATCAACCCGGGGAGGATCAGATAGAGACCGACCCAGAGAGGAGGAATGAATCCCCCAATTCGTTCGTTTCCTATTCAACATAGCACTCGATCCTACAGATCTAAGTAACAGACTTAATTCCACATATCTATGATCAGAAAGTGAACAATCATTAGAAACCATCCAGTTTTCGATCATGTCAATGTGGTCAATGCTAACTAACCAGCGTGACATCAAGAACTTTACACCTATTTACTATAACAAACGTTGGCTCACGGCCCCTATTTACTATTCCTAAATTATAATTCATAATAAAGGAGAATAGTGACTCACCTCTAACATTCGTGATCGTGCTACCCCATATAGTGTGGTCCGCATTAGCATCGGCACAGATTATGATAGGTGTTCCAGTGCCTGCTGCCCTCGTTACTGCATCACGGATGAGCCGATTGGGTGGGTCCTGTCCGTGATCATGCGCCATATATCCCGAGACCATCCAAATTATACCGTCATGTGTCTCGAGAGCAACTGTTGTGGTGTCTTCATCACTGTAATCAGAGAGAATGAAGATATTCAACGAATTTTTAGCTTAGACACAAGATTTTATGTTACCTGTACCTTTCGCAAACAGTAGCTTGTAGCCTTTGAGATTAAGTCCGCAAACCCGATCCTTATGAATCCAGGGTTCTTGGACCATCACGAGCTCCTCCCCTTTTTCTAACACACGGAGAAGCAATGCAGCAGATGCTGCTTTAGAGTGGTGGAGGTTGATTTAAAGAACCTTCACCATGCTCCATATTGGCGACCACTGTGATGTTGACGTCCTCCTGGTCTGATTCCAGGAGTACGTCCTCATCAACCATATCACCCAGGTGCCCAAAGACAGACACCAATCCGGATATAGACTGGGTGTCCTCTTTGTCACCTGAGCTTACGGCATCGTCACCAGCTAAGCCATCTTCAGGCTGCTTGGCCTCACTAACCGAAGGAGCCGGATTACCCTTGTTATCACTTCGGTAGACACGGAGCAAGACCGTACTAAAACCATAGTAGATCTTGCCCTGTCTCGTCCTCAGTGGTTCCAAGGATTGCTGGTTTAACACCACAATCGCCGTCCTTGAGGACCCTTCAGCAGCCGAAACCTTCACAACTTTCCAGTCCTGTGTGGGTAGTTTAGGGTTGCAGCACTGAATGATCTTCAAGATCTCCTCAGGTTCCGATGGTTCGGCAGGGAGGATGACAATCGATCTAGGTCTCCGTGGTATCTCATCAACTAATACCACATCGAGCCTAGCACCTTCCCAGACCTCTCCTAGCATTTGGATGGCCCGCTTCAGAAGCAGCGCTGAGCGCTCATCTGCGCAAGCCATCAACTTCACGTGACCCTGGAACCAGCCAGCATCATCGCATTGAGAAGGTGGCCCTGGATTCTCCCTAAGGATCTTCCAGAACACTCCCATTAATTTTTGTTTAACCAGGTCCCACTTGGTATGGGAGATGGCACCATTATTCACACCTCTATCGATAACAGCCCGTACAAGGTGACCTTTGGCCACCTTGCTGAAGCACTTATTCATCGATTTCGGCGCAATCTTAGGACGTTTCGTCCCTGGTTGCTGTTCCTCCTCCGAACGTTGCCGTTTAGGCATTGTCACCTTCACAGGGACTGAAGGAGTAGCACTTGGCAGCCCAGCTATGTGGGCTCTTGCCCATGCCAGTGGCACGCCTTGTGTTGGATGCCCTCTTTGTAGGGTTTTTGTGCCTTGGAGACTTTTTATGGTCGCCGAATTTGGCGTGGGGTGGTGCAACCTTGGGATTGGATGTTTTCATCACCATCCCTCCTTGCACAATGGGCACATGGGAAACTGCAATGTTGGACGACTTTGTCATTCCCAACTTAGCAGCACCCGAAGCAGGGATTTTATCCGTTCCAATGACGGAAAGGGCTGAAGCGGTTTTGGAGGTTGTAACGAACCTTTTCGGCTGGGGTATAACTCGCCGGTTAACCACGGTCCAGTCACAATACATTTCTTATTTTTGTGACCTCTCAAAAGAAAACATTCACTCGTTTAATTTCAAATAGCGCTTTATTTACACGAAAGGGAAAAATATATATCAATACTTTGACACGACCGTACGATCGGCACGCTCGCTTTACGAACACGGGGTTGGTCGTACGGTCGGCACGCTCGCTTTACGAACACGGAGTTGGCCGTACGATCGGCACGCTCGTCTATTTGGACAGTGGTAGGTAGGTATTGCACGCGCTCAACTAATGCCCAGTGAAGCCCCAAAACGACAGTGAATCTGCGGGATAACCACGGGATACACCTGCGGGATAACCACGGGCGCACTACTACGCTCGGCTTTCGGCGCTGGCGTAGGGATAGATTGGGAAACCTGCGGGATAACCACGGGAGATCCAATCCCTCCTACACCAACCCCTAACCCGGACGGAGGCCCAGTGAAGCCACCAAACGACAGTGGATCTGCGGGATAACCACGGAAACGCTGTGTTAAGTGACTCGTAGTCGTAAACCTGCGGGATAACCACGGGAACACCACTACGCTCGGCCTTTGGCTCTGGTGTAGCACTAGATTGAAGACCTGCGGGATAACCACGGGAACTTCAATTTGTTCTACACAAGCACCAAACACAAAGCAAATAAGTTTCACTACCAAATACTACAGCGGGATAACCACCGTAGTTTTCAATTTACCTACCACTGCGCTCGACACCGACTGATCTCGATCTCTGTGTGTGCTCGCCTTTTATACTTTTCAGTCGTCGCATGTTACAGGTGGTTGCATCGATCCAGCTGTTCTACCCAACAAGCATTGTAGTTTGATGCTGCTACTGGCCGCTAGGGGTGCGCACGGTTGTACCTGCTGGTTGCCTGTAGAGGTCGCCCTAAATGGCCGTTAATTCAAACGCTAATACTAAAATGTAATGCCAAAATTCACGATGGTACTAATAAAACAAAATTAATAGCAATAATCAAAATTCAAAAGAACAATACAAAAAATTCATGAGAATACTAATAATACTGCCATAGTAATAGCGATAATAAAAATTCAAAAAATACAACTACTGCTGTGTCTATGGTGCGGGTGGAAACGAGGGTCTCCGACTTCCATCGTCACAAGGTGCTTGGATTGAAGCACAGGGGCACCCTGCCGCAATTTTTAGAGCTGCCGCCTTCTGGTCGAGCTGCCTTACCACTTCCAATCAGCCTAGGCCGATCTTCTTTGGTCGCCGGGACTGTTACAGTCCTTGGCTTTGCCGTATTACTATCTATCGTTGTCATCGTTCTCGCCTGTCCGTCATCAGTTTCCGTCGATTGTTTTTGTTATTGTTTTTTGTCTTTTAGATTGTTCATTGAATTCTGGTCCCACGAGTGTAGGGGAGTTGAAAGATCCGCCACGTCATAGCCCCCAATAATGTGGTAAGGGCGTGGTCTATTTGCTGAGGTGCCCAGGTATCAGCAAAGCTCCGTGATAATACAGTCGGTAACCCCTGACTGCAAACCAGACCGATAGGCACGGGTCGCATGACACCTCGGTTTAGGGGTGGATAACCTTTCGTCGTCAAGGCTTTTAGGTTCTGTATCTCAAACCCAGGCACCGCTTGTGACGTTACCTGCACTTTAAATACAAACCACAGCCCCTGAGTGCTGGTCTAAGGGATGGCCTCAACAAATACAATGTATTGTGTTGGAACAAGGAAAACCGGTTATTGGAAGGATGATAGAGAGAGTAGTGTTTGTGAAAATTCGACTTGAACTTATTCATGTTGAAAGTGAGAGGGAAGACTTCAGCAGGAAGGTTGTTCCACATACGAACAGTCCGGCCAAAAAACGAATTTTCTCTGTAATGCGTTGTACGATTTACCGGCCAATCGACCACAAAAGGATGGGCTCTTTTTTTCAGTATTTATTTATTGAATCTTCATATATTAAATATGAACTAACAATAATTAATCAAATCTTATCCTAATATTTGCTTTATGTCCTGCCAGTGCCAGACAAAAAGGATTTCGTCATCACGGTTTCTGTTCACATATATAGGTGTTTATCGCTCATCTGATTGGGTGAGTGCTGCAGTGTTTCTTCTTCTTAAGCGAGTGTGGCTGCCATAATTTAAAATATTTCGAGCTAATGGATTTGGGTGCAGTTCCAGTCTTTTTAAATATTTTACTGCATATTTCGTTATCGAGCAATTCCATATGAAAGCGATCACCTTTTGGACGACCCCCCTCCGATTTTAAAATAAATAGTCTCAATCGATTGCCCAGCAAAAAATAATGTACCTACATATTTTTTTTTTTTTTATAGTGACTGGCTTAGTGGTGGTGTACACCACTGTCATGTGACAAAATTGAAGAATTCTTCATAAGGGACCTCATTGAAAGTTGTTTTAAAAAAAACTACTAAAGCGATCGCAACGAGTGATAGCTCGTTGGAAAGGTTTTAATTGAAAAATAATTTTCCTAATTTTTCTTAGAAATTTACCTTTAAATTTTCCCAAGAAAATTAAATTTTCCGATTTTCCACAGAAGCTCCTAAATTTTCCGGCTAATTTTTTTTTTTTGGATTCCTCATAATTTTTGCTTTAAGAATCAGCAATAAAAAAATGGGCACCGACTCCTTGTTTGGACAGGAGAAGAGCATTTAAGAGACCACCTTGTTAAAAATACATTTTAAAAATTATTTTACAGTTAAAAATACATTTATGAAGAAAAAATCAATTTTTTTTTAAGAGCCCCAAGTTGAGTGTGTAGTGAATATGGTATGCCTGCCTTCACAAGATCGGCCATAAATCCATGGATAATAGCAGCAGTGGCATGTAATGGCACACCAAACCCGACTGAGGCTACAGGTCATAAAATGTTTTGTAAATTTTTTAAATTACCAGGTAATAAATATTTCGCCTAAAATGACACGTGCAGAAACAAGTCATAAAACACGGATTTTTCATATATATGGCGAAATATTTATTACCTGGTAATTTAAAAAATTTGCAAAACATTTTATG
The DNA here is from genome assembly GCA_943735925.1 of Pollenia amentaria. Taxonomy (NCBI): domain Eukaryota; kingdom Metazoa; phylum Arthropoda; class Insecta; order Diptera; family Polleniidae; genus Pollenia; species Pollenia amentaria. The sequence goes on from OX031010.1 coordinate 76,602,438, forward strand.
ACCTGTGGTCGGCTTATTGGCAGTAACCAATTAAGTCCCTTTTAAAAAACATTTTATGACCAGTAGTTCACGCAAATTTTCCTAATAAAGAAAAGCAAATATCGCTTATTTTTTTTACCTATTTTTTACCAAAAAATAAATATAAATACTTCACACACTCTGAGTCAAATTTCAGTTGAATACTAAACGTGAAAGTGTTAAAGTGTTTTTTTTTTGTAAAGTAAAGAGTGAAGCTGTAAAGACAATTTAAAGTAAAATGAATAAATTTTGCTGCAATCCGTTTAACAAGAGTGGACATCGTTCGAAAAAGATAAAAGTATTAAAATTCACTGGTGTTTCGAAGCGATACATGAATGAATTAAATATACAATACGGTGAAGAAGCAGAATTCATTTGCCCCAAGTGTAAAATCGATTTGTCTCAACAAGCAAATGCATTGAAACAAATGCAGCCACAATCCGAGAGTGAAATGACAAGTGAACAACATGTTTCATCTGATAGTGAGGTAGACATTCCGATGGTCAATATGTCTTTGAGTCCTTTGAATGAGGCTATTACCACTTTAGGTGAAACGCCTATTAGAAAAAGAAAGTTGCGAAGTGAAACATACAGGAAAGAGAAAAAAGGCAAGGTTATGAGTGCAATCGCGACAATATTTGATGAAGGCTCTGATAACGAATGCAGTCAAGCAGATGACGTTGATGACGGCAAGCAAATGATTGAGCAGTTGAAAAGAAAATTCAATTTAGCGACCACTTTCCCGGAGAAATATCTCATTTTATCTGTGCTGCCTCAATCATGGTCTATACGCAAGATTTCTGAACAGTTTCAAACATCTTTTTACATCGCGAGAAGAAGCAAAGAATTAGTTCGACAGAAGGGCATATTGGCGACTCCCACCAAGAAATTTGGCTCAAGGACCCTCAGCGAAGCAACGGTGAAATTGATTCAAGATTTTGATTGCAATGATGACAACAGCCGCACCTGCCCAGGTACACGTGACTATGTTATCACACGTGAAGATGGAGAAAAAGTACACAAGCAGCGCAGATTATTATTATGTAATCTATCCGAAGCATACCATCAGTTCAATGAGAAATACCCAGCAGAAAAAGTGGGATTTTCTTAGTTTGCCATCCTACGACCAAAAGAATGCGTGCTGGCATTAGACAGGCACGGAACGCATTCAGTCTGCGTTTGCATGTTTCATCAAAACATCAAATTAATTTTCTTTCCATGCAAGAAATTGAAAGTATTTCACGGTGAAATTGAAACATATAGGGACCTCCTGTCGAAGTCGTTGTGCGCATACCCCACGGAAAATTGTCATCTGTCCAAATGCGACAATTGTCCGAAGATTGACGAGCTAGAGCAATATTTGGCGGAAAAGTTTGAACAGCTGTTAATTCAGGAGGTGCATTTCAAACAGTGGATAATTAGCAGCGGCAGATGTTCCCTTGAGACCGTGGTAAAGCAGATTCCGGAATTCATCGAGGAATTCGGATTCAAGTTGAATGAACTGAAGGCGCACCATTTCATATCCGAGATGCAATCGAAATTTCTAAAGGAAAGTAAGGAGAAGTTAGCCCAAAATGAATTCATTGTGATAAGCGACTTTGCCGAGAATTACACTTTTATCGTTCAGGATAAAATTCAGGCTTATCACTGGGCAAACGACCAGTGCACGGTGCATCCTTTTTGCATTTATTTCAAAAACGAAGATAACGAACTACAGACCGTAAGCCTTGTTGTTGTCGCGGAGAGTTTAGCTCATAATTATGTGTCCGTTTATTTATTTCAAATGAAACTGTTTGAATTCTTAAGATCAAAATTCGATGCAATCGACAAAGTAACGTTTTTCTCAGTACAAGAATAAAAAAATTTTTTACAATCTTTGCATAATTGAAGAAGAACAAAACTGCAAGGTCGAGTGGCACTTTTTCGCGACGTCCCACGGTAAGGGCCCATGCGATGCGTTAGGGGGAACCCTAAAACGCATGGCGACTAAGGCAAGTTTGCAAAGGCCATATACTGACCAGATCTTAAATGTACAACATTTGTTTTCGTGGACTCAAAGCAAGGAAATTGCCATTAACACAGTTTTATGCACTCAAAAAGAACACGATGCCATGGAGCGACGAATTCAAAACAGATATAATAATGTCAAAACTATAACTGGAACGCAAAAGTTTCATTGCTTCATACCAAATATTTCTGATATGTCAATTAATGTAAAGCGGTACTCTTCGTCTGCCGACGTGCTAAATTTAAAGTTACTTTAATTTTATAATGATGCCAAGACAATTGAAATTTTTAATAAATATTGTAATTAAGTATAAGCAGCAAAATAAGAAATATTTTTTCTTCATAAATGTATTTTTAACTGTAAAATAATTTTTAAAATGTATTTTTAACAAGGTGGTCTCTTAAATGCTCTTCTCCTGTCCAAACAAGGAGTCGGGGCCCATTTTTTTATTGCTGATTCTTAAAGCAAAAATTATGAGGAATTCAAAAAAAAAAAAAATTTGCCGGAAAATTTAGGAGCTTCTGTGGAAAATCGGAAAATTTAATTTTCTTGGGAAAATTTAAAGGTAAATTTCTAAGAAAAATTAGGAAAATTATTTTTCAATTAAAGCCTGATTCAATACCTTTCCAACGAGCTATCACTCGTTGCGATCGCTTTAGTAGTTTTTTTTAAAACAACTTTCAATGAGGTCCCTTATGAAGAATTCTTCAATTTTGTCACATGACAGTGGTGTACACCACCACTAAACCAGTCACTATAAAAAAAAAAAAAAAATATGTAGGTACATTATTTTTTGCTGGGCAATCGATTGAGACTATTTATTTTAAAATCGGAGAGGGGTCGTCCAAAAATTTGCCAATTTTGATCGTTTTCATATGGAATTGCTCTATCATAGTTTTTACTAATGGCACATTGAGATCCTTGTGGATATTTGAGTTTTTGACGTACCAGGGAGCGGCTGTGATTATTCGGAGATGTTCATTTTGGCGCCCTTGAATTTTTTCCATGTTAGAAGCCTAGGCAGTGCCCCATAACTGAATACCGTAGCACCAAATTGGCTTTAAGATAGAGGTGTAAAGTAGAAGTTTGCAATCGAGACTAAGAACAGAATTTCATCCAATAAGCCAATTAAATTGATTTGCTTTTAGTTTTATTTGAGTTAATTTAGTTTCTATATGCCATTTCCACGTTAAACGCCGATCTAGATGTATACCGAGGTATCTAACATGCTAGTGTTGGGGTATTATTTGATTATTGATTTTAATAGGGGGCATGTTTCCCGACGCAATGTGAATGTTATATGCGTGCATTTTTGCTCATTGATCTTTATCCTCCATTTTTTTAACCATCTTTCCAGTTCAAATATATGGTCCTATAAGTAACGAGATGCTTCTTGACAGTTTGCGTGTACGCTTATGCCCGTAATTTCTACAAAGATATCTGGTCGTGTTCGTATCTTACAGTTATCGTTACCTATCTGGTAAAACTATTCTGGTAATTTCAACGTTCATTTTGCCGACGTGTTTTTTCCTTTAAGTTTTCTTTAAAAATATGGCAGCATATGTATTTTTATTAATTTTTTGAATTAACTGTCAAAAATCGGCATTAGAAAAGCTGTATCGTCCAACAAATGTTGAGGTTTGGGTGTAGCTGTTTGTTGGCAAGTCCGAAGTATAAATTAAGTATAATAGAGGGCCCAGGATGGGCTGCCTGCCTTGTGGGACTCCAGCGTTAATTGGCTGTGGAAAACTTAAAAATTCGCCTTCTTTAATAATAAATTGACGACCGACTAAATAGTTTTCTAACAGCATGTGTATGTTTGCTGGTAAGTTTCGCTGCAATTTCAGTAGTAAACCTTCATGCCAGACTTTATCAAAAGCTTGAGACACATCGATGAAGAGTGCTGAGCAATATTTTTTTCTTCAAAGGCTTTTCTTATGACATTTACTATTCGATGATTTTGTTCAATTGTGCTGTGCTTTCTTCTAAAACCGAATTGATGGTTTGGAATACATCTATTTTCTCGAATAACTTTGAGATATTAGAAAATAAGCTCATAGGCCTGTATGACTTAACTTTTGTGTGATCCTTTCTAGCTTTGGTATCATGGTTACTAAGGAAACCTTCCATTCTTGAGGGTAGTATTGAAGGCGTAAAATAGCATTGAAAATAATAAGAATAATTTTCTTTGCTATAGTTGGTAGCTCCAAAAGCATTTTATTACTAATATTATCAATACCGGGTGCCCTCTTGGTGTTTAAATCACAAATAGCCTTTTCGATTTCTCTAAACTCGAATCTTAGGGGAATAGCTGCTCTTACATTTACAGGCGGTGACTCGACTGCTATATCGTGAGATGTATTACGGGTAAATACATTTTTCAGATGATGAACAAAAAGATTTCCTTTTTCAATGTCATTTCTTGCCCAACTTCCATTCAAGTTTCTTAATCTGGCTTAGATATAACTGGTCTATTGAGACTTCTAGCTGCACGCCATAATGAGTAGTCTGATTGTGCAGTTGCATCAAGTTCCTTCAGATATTTTTCCAGGGAAGCCGTTTTCTTAGAATTTTTTGCACTCTTTTAATAAAGTCTTAAGTTGGGGGGATCTGTGAAATTGTCACTCTCTTCGAACTCTCCTTTTTTCAGTCAAGAGACGCTCGACATCTGTAGAATATATGTTATTATTTTTGGTTTTTTTGAGGGTTATGCTGGAATGTTGAACAGCTAGTTTGAGATAACTGTCAAAATTAACAATA